>LR990958.1:14800000-15441271 GCA_905163465.1 Craniophora ligustri | reverse complement strand
CTCACGCATATAAAATTGTTCAAAGTTCTTAACAAATATGGGTATCTACTTAAATGCTAACGAGGTCTGATTCTAAGAACTTATAAATTTGTTACACAAAGACTCGCGAGCGTGTTGCCTTACATTTTGTTTGTGCCTTTTAATGAAGTTGCAAGGCATTTTGTACCAAGTCACAAGCGCCGAGCGTGTCACATGAACGTAGAGGGGGTGTTTTGAATGTTTGTGCACGAAAACAAAATAGTAATTACACAATATTTAAGACTAATATTTTGAATGCGAACGTTGCATGTTGCGGGCGTTGCAATTTATTTATAAGGTACTTTTAATGAAGTTGTCGTAAACTGGCGGACGTTGTAATGTGTTTTTGGTACAAGTAATTGGTGGAAGGCGGTTATTGTCAACACTACTATCTAGTGGACAAAGTTTGATAATTACAATTTGATTAATCCGTGTATAAACTGCCTTGGCTAGTAAATTGTGGTATTTGCTATATAAATTTTGGTTTTGAAAATAAAACAGTAAAGTATTCATTATAGAATTCGCTACAATATATATTTGCATTTACTACGTTTTGTTTAAACTTTTTTTATATTATGACAGTTAAAATAAGACTTTAGCAGATTTTCTCATGATATATTTACATTATGGGAATCAAAATAATAATATGAATCATTACTTAGTTTTATAGTTAGTAAAATAATGATTTACAATTATATTAATCGAAAGGCCAAAAAAACAACTATACACTAGGTACATCTAAAAAATATTAAAAATCGCTTCGCTTATGCCTTGTACCATAATCCAATCTAGACCAGTTCGTACCAAGTCTGCTGTAGAACGCGAGGAGCTTAAAATTTGGGACTCAAATTAGAACATCAGGGCGACACAGGCTGGTGGCCACCACTGTGTTGTGGCCACCAACGCTTTTGATACATCATGTAGTAAGCAAAATAATATTCTAATTAGCGCTACTGCTAATTAAGTATTCAGTTTTGTTTAACGTAATTACGTACCTTTTTCTCAGTTAAACCCTGTCTTGCCACATATCTAGTCTTCTATCTAACAGGCAAAAAATTTAAAATAATATCTACCATAGGTTGGCACAAACATGACAATATTATAATATGAACTCATTTTTTTTTATATTTTATCGTTTTGGGTCATGATCAAAGTGTTCGCAATTTTATCCCATTTCAGAGAACACCAGTAACACACAAACAAAGAGAGGCTCCTGTTTTCGAAACCATAATAGATTAAAAATACTTTTTCCACGAAATAATAAACATATCACAAAAAAATCATTAGCTAAAAAAATTACCCGCGTAAATTTAAATGTCATTAAAAAACACGCACACAGAGAAAAATCGTTACATCATCGTATCATTTTGGGTTAATCTCCAAAATGTTACCGTGTAAGCGTAATTCTGCGAAAACATTCTCGAGCGGCGCGGGCGGCCATATTGTTTACGATGACGTCATCCCTCCCTCGGAGACAAGGGGGCCGATTGAAAAACAATACAGTGGCGGTGGCGGCCTCATGTAAATAGCGAGGATGATGGGTTTGTTCAAGATTTTATTATGTTTATCACTTCAAAGTAAGGTAAACGGCTATTCTTTGTCCCCAAACAATTTATGGGGATGAAAATTTAATGCAACATTGAATTTGTTGAAATAATAGTTCAGAACATAATAACACGTTTACGTAACACTACTACATAAATAAATGTCAATATTGGGAGTAGCATGTCAACGTAGACAATTATTTTCAGATTGAGATTTTGTGTTGACATAAATCCTTGTATAGATCAATAAATATATATCAATAAAATAAACTAAGCGTGGTGTAAACTTAAGCCCCAACTCCATAATAAATTTATAAAAGAAAAATCCTGTATAGTTTGTTTGAATAGTAAACGAACAATCACGTGGGTGAATCTTGAAGTCTTATTTTAAACCAGATAGAACTTCATTCAGGTCTATAAACCGTGGCAACGAAACCATAGCGCGATCTATTGTGACGCCAACGCCATCTAGTTACGCAAAAATGAAACTTGTGAAGTTAAAATTTGATTGATACATTAATACAGGTATATTGAAAAGAGAGTATACTTTTAAATAAATTAAAATATTCTACGACTATTTATTATTACAAATTTAAATTCTCATATACAAACCATAAATCCATTAAAATGTTCATTATTGCACGCAAGTTAATTTTGTTTTAATAGACGAACCCTTTTAACTAAAAGCTATGTACAAATTACTTAGGGACCCGCAGGAAATTGAATTTGTCAGCCTCCGCGATTGCGAATCGACTTGTTTGATTTAATACTCGACGGTGGTTCAGTCTGGGTAAAGGGTGGCAATGTGACCTCGGCAACTCCAAGTATAGTTGATTAGTTTAATATTCTGGTGACATAACTGTCTCGTGGTCATAAGCGCGACTGCTAAGCAAGACGTCTTGGGTTACATTTCCCGTTCAAGCAAAGTATTATTGGAATTATCTATGAAATTGTCTATAGCTTGGAATTTGAATTCGTGCCAGATTGTTGGTAATAGGTTCGCCCCCTATTACGTGGAACATAAAACATACCGGTGAATTGTGGGTGTAGTACATCTCTGCCTAGTCTTTCGGGAACAACAGTCGTGATGGCTCGTGTCTGATTGATTATCACGCTGATTTTATTATTTGATCCAGGTTAAGTTCTACCTGTTGAGTCAGTTTTTAGATTGGTGATCATCTCAACATATAAGTACCTATGAATATTTTACTAAACAGATACCTGAATAGCCTATATACATATTTATACTACTCATTAATAAGATTACTTTTCGTTTTTTGTAAAATATAAACGTTCACCAGTATATCAACCCATTAACGTCCCACTGCTGGGCTCGGTCTCCTCTCATTTGAGAAGGATTAGGCTACAGTCCACCTCGCTAGCCTACTGAGGGTTGGCAGACTTAACATGCCATCGAGACAAATCTCTCAAGCATGCAGGTTTCCTCACGATGTTTTCCTTCACCGTTTGAGCATGTGATAAATACGCACATAACTTACGAAAAGTCAGTGGTGCGTGCCTTGGGTTCGAACTCGAGACCTTTGACATCTCAGTCCACTGGTCACACCACTAGGCTACCACGGCTCTCACCAGCATAGTTTAGATTAAAATTGATATTATTTTCTTTTTACAATTTTGTCACCAAAATTTCCACACACAAAAAAATACACTCGCCGACAGCACATGCATTCACACTGCTCAAAAATATATTGTTCCAGCTCACACTCATACTGAATCTTAGAAAAAGAGCGAGACAGCACGCTGACAGGGATAATAAACCATTTTCGCGTGTCTTTCATAATTTATTCGGAACAAGTGGTTGGTGGGAACCCCGTAATGAGATGAATTCAAATTAATGCCCCTCCTTATCTTTAACAAGACGTGGATTATGCTTTGCTTAGAAATGAAATTTATTCAAAGGGAAATTTTCTGTGTCATTTTGTAAATTTGTTAGTTACGCCAGCTAGAACTGAGAAAAATGTAAAAAATAAATTTTGACTCACGATGTTTGGGCCATAAATTATAATAGAAGTAAAATAATATGTTGCCATAAAACTAAGCAAATAATTAAAAATATGCAAAAATGTATTGTAAAGGCACTATCGATGGAGTTTTTTGTCGACTCTTCTCGAACATATCTACTGTTTGAACCTGTGTGACTAGTTTTGACACTTCAAAGTCACATGTAATATTGGTCTAATTGAAATAAAATGTATATGTAATATAGTCGACATATAAACTCAAAAAAGTGCCGCCAAAGCATTTGAAAAAAAAAGCGCTCAAATAACTCTTAGCAACATTTTATATATAAGTAAATAAAAAGCATAATAACCTGTTTCACGGCACTTTTATTTATTATTTCCTCAAGTTGACAGAGTGGCCTACTCTGAAAGGGGAGTAAATACCCCACCCTACTCGACTGTACCAGTGTACCTACTGTTTCGGGATACAGATGAATTACCTCCTGTATCCTTTCCTAGCGTTGTACAATGCTGAAGAAAATGTTTATTATTTATATTTAATTCCGAGACTACTACTATTAATAGGATTGAACCTACTTTTAGTGAAAATTATATTATAATCTAAAATTTTTAATATACAGAGTATATCAAAGGAGAGAAATAATAATAAAATGTGCTCAAAGATTGTATTTATGATGCATAAACAGTTAATTGAAACGCAATCCTTTAAATATTGGGCTTGGAATTCGGTAAAAAACCGCATTTCGCATTTTGACCCTAGAAGTCATTCTTGGACAAGTTGGATAATACCACTCCGTGGACCCGACCACGTGCATATTATTATGTGAGAAATCAATGCAATATTTTGTCAGGTTATTCTATTTATGATACCCGCAAGTATTACAAATCAAACGAATGAGGTACGTTAGTACATACGATTCGATAATATATAGGTAGTATAAGTGTATTGACACACCCTACATTAAATCACTAACTCTATAGGTATCAGTAACAAAAAAATAATACTCTTTCATACAAGTTGTCCTTTTTAATTAGATTTTTCTTTCAACTCCCTTTCACGTTCAATATAAACGTAATTAAATTGTTCTTGATATAGAAAATAGACAACATAAAACAAAATTGAAACTTCTTTATTTTATTTTGTATTTTGTAGTTTTTATCTATAAATCTATCGTTTCTTTCATTATAGAACTGACTTTTATTCAGTGAATTGACGTTGATCTTGCCTTAATTGTACCAAAAATGATTACGTACGGAAATTTAATTATTTAGTCGTTTTTTACCGAAACATAATCATGAACTTTAATTTACGTTTCAAATTTTGTAAACACACTTTCATTCAGAAGTATAAGTATAAATAAAATATAATAAATTACACGAGCAAGTAGTGAAATTCGTTCATCATTCATTCACGACATCATTTTATTTTTTTGCTTTATTTCGTAATATTTTTTTGGCAACATACCATATTTTTACAATGCACTTTTTAATTGTCACCAGGGGATAATTGAATGATGTGTGAATGAATGAATTAACGTAATATGTGACCGTAATGGTCAGGGTTGAGAGATGAGAGAGGCGACTACGCAAATTAGCGATTTTATAAGCACATATATCAAACAAATTCAAATTTGGACACGAATGCAACTGAGAATTGAAAAAAAAGAATAATTAATTATCTATACAGCAATAGTTTGATTCCTACATCTATATTGGCATCTAGACTATGATAACAATAAAAATCGTCTAAGAGTTTTACGTTTTTAGCCCATTTCTGTGAATTATTATTTTTTAAATCCCACATCTTGACAAACGTCAAACAGTCATCCTGAGTCAAACGGCCACTCAAAGCACTAGTAAAACCGCTGCCCGCTTCGCCTATCACCAAGTGCCATTTTCTGTAATAAATCATTTTATTTACAACACATTAATGATTGAAACGTTATTTCCCATCCGCTACGTCTCTGACGTCATTACTCAAAATGAGTAATTGTTTCCCAATTTATTACGTCATCGAATTATAATGAATACCTAAAGGGCTGACGTTTCACAAATGGAATGGAAATGGAAAATGGAAAAACGTCATGCAATGTGTTGCATATTCTTTTAAATATGGAACGAAAGTTTTATTTTTCGATTTATTTAAAAGCAAAGCTGCCAGGAGGTTGTTGATTTTAGTGTTTTAACAATAAAAATATATATTTTTTCCTTTCCATACGAATACAGTAAAAATATTAAAATCAGAGGTTGATAAGTTTTTTTTTTATAATCTTTGCTCCATGTATTGACTTCTGTATCGTAAACATACTTAATTATTCAGTTTGGAAATCAAACCCACGGCATGTGGTGTAAAAGCTGATCACTGATCTACTGCAACGTAACGCAATGACAGTGTAGGTAGCTATAAGAAATGTTTTAACGAATTGAGTATATGTATATTACCTGCTCTGCCTACCCCTTTAGATATACTTTATCATCACATTAACCGTTAGACATCCACTGCTGGACATAGGTCTCCTCCAAGGATCGCCATGACGACCGGTCATGCGCCGCCCGCATCTATCAGATTCCAGCGACCTTCACCAGGTCGTCAGTCCACCTTGCCCATGCTGGTACACCATCTTTTACTACGTAGTCGCCACTCTAGAACCTTCAAGCCCCATCGGCGGTCCGGTCTTCGAAAGATGTGCCCTGCCCACTGCCACTTGAGCTTGGGGATTCTTCGGGCCATTTCAGCGACCCGGGTTCAGAAATGAGATCCGCGGATCTCCTCATTTCTGATTCGATCACGTAGTAAAACTCCTAACATAGCCCTCTACGTCGCTCTCTGAGTGACAGTGAGCTTCCTTATAAGGCCCATTGTAAGCGGCCACGTTTCGGTGCCATAAGTCATCACTGTGGCAAATGTACGTAACTTGTGTTACGTATCGTCCATGACTAAGGTAAATATGTCCACGCTCAACACACAGACATTTGCCCCTTCCAGAATTCGAACTTTTACCTCGAAGGACATTATTTAAAACCCCTGCGCAACTTTATAAATTATCACATCTGAAAAATAAATTCCATTTGCAAGCAAAACCAATAAATTCGCAAAATTGAATTCAAAACCATAAAAAACAATTGCACACACATTACGTTTTATCGATACATCGGTAATCGTAATAACAATCGATTGCGATACGTACATAACGAGTTGGATATCACTCGTATTTGAGCGGGGCGTATTTCACGTAGCAATAATTAAGTTACAAAATGTGATATTACGGAGGTTTGTGTGAAATTACTCATTAACTGGGGTAGAGATCGATGTGACCGATGTGGCTCTTGATTGTATTAAGGCGAATAATTGGCAATAATGTAAACGACAACTCGATCAGAAGTATCGGGTAAGTATGTCAAATTGTTTTTAATCGCGATTTTTTTATTTGAAATTAGAAATATTTTCGGACAGAGTATAGTTATTGGTAATTAGGTACCAACTAATCATAAAATAATATGGTCTGTATATATACCTGACTATAATAATATGTATTTTTAGGCCTCGTTCTGAGTCCCATAACCCCCACGATAGGGTATGTTTATGCAAAAGAAGTTTTTAGTTAGTGCAAGTCTGATATAACCTATGTAATTAAAAAGAATGTGATGTAATGTACTGTGTAGGTACTTAAACCCAAGATATAATTCAATGAAATATATTTTTTTTCGTTCTTCAATTTTGTAGTGGTTGCCAAGAGGAACTTTCAAAATAATAATACATCTAAATTGTAATTGATTGCCTTTCATTCAACTTAAAAAGAAATTTAAAAATTCCATTGCAACAATAAGCCATCTCTTTTAAAGCTACCCAACATCTGGATTAGCATAAAAACAATTTATAAAAGTGTCAAAAAACCGGATCTCCCATTGATCTAGCAAAAGTACCCAACCGCGACCCCATAAAACACCCAAAACAACCCCTCCAAACTACCCCTTAAATGTAAATGTATCCATTAATATCATTTTGCGCTTTTACGATTGTAGAATCGAGCGATTCGATCGCCCGACACCGATACTATCTGTTTTATCGACGAATATTTACATAATTGCCATATAAAGGTTTATATATTTTTTGGATATGACATTTTCAAAACTTCCTTGTGACGTATAGTTAGGATTTAATCGGAGTTCGAATATTGTTTATGTGTTTTATTTATGTAGGCTGTTTTACTGCTGGCTGCATCATATATTATTCTTCAAAAAAGGAGGTGGTTTTTACATAAAATGTAATAAATGAAACTTATTAATTTTGTTAGATTTATTCGTATAAGAATGCATATGTATGGAGTTTCTGCCAGATATTTTCCATTGGTAAATAAAAAGTTGGTACAAATTCTAATTCAAAATTCTTTATTTGCATAATATGGGTATTACAAGAGAAGTCACATAATAAAGAAATGTTTCACCATATTCAGCCTTAAAGCATGCCTACCTAACCCCAAAGCATGCCTACCTAACCTTAAAGCATGCGTACCTAAGGTTGTATCTAATATTATTCTAAATAAATTAAAATGTTTGAGTTTGAAACCATATACATAATATTTTGGATAATTTCTGTTGATACAATCTGCTTATTCTTATCCCACTATATATCCCACTGTTGTTCACCAAGATTTTTTAAGACTAAAATACAATTAAGATTTCGTGAAGTCGATTCCATAATTTTATCTTTTATTTGAAACTAAATTAAATATAATTATGTACTTACTTACTAATTGAGACGCTCATGATTCAACATACATACAAACCTACCATATTGACTTTACTTTTAAATAACAAATTTCAAATCCTTCCCAAAATACAAGATGGGTATAACAAACATCAAAATCATTCCCCAATAATAATATATACGAAAAACATTGTAATGTGCCCTTTCAAATAAAATTTGAACAGGCAATTAAAAAGTTTCGTCCAACTTCCTACGAGTAGAACGAGACAGCGCATATGTGATAGAAAAGGATAGCTATAAGCTTAACATGCCGCTCAGGTCAATGCATTGAAGTTCTAATGGCAATTAAGCTCAAAATTGAATTCATAAGTTGTATTATGTGCCAGGTATTATTCGAGGACGTATTAATTATGACGAGATGGGAAATTGAGTTTTCAGAACATTTACGTGACGTTATTATAAGTTAGGCGAACGTGTGACATCGTCATGATTCGGATCATATGATCCGATTCCGGTTATTCAAAAGAGTTTTTGTTAAAACAGATCCTTGGTATATTTCTACACCTAGTATGATAAGGCGTGGCTAGCTATAAGTTGATGATTTTCTTGACCTTGAAATTGAACTAAGATCTGTTGTGAATTTTGTGTAAATACATACACACCATCACGCCTGTTGGCCCCGAAAGGTTAGGCAGAGGTGTATTAAAGTACACCCACGTTTCGCCAGTATGTTTTAGGTCCCATGTAATAGGGGGCGAGCCTATTGCCATTAACCGGGCATGAGTCGAAACTCCGTGCTGCTACTGAGAAGTTCACAGAAAAACCCAATAACACTTTGCCCGACCTGGGAATCGAACCCAGGACCTCTTGCTCGGCAGTCGCACTGTACAACCACTAGACCAACGAGGCAGTTATTTTAATTCAAACCTTTACTATATTCAAATGACATACCACGGAGGTGGAAAACAATCTTACCTCCTTGTGCTTGTTCATCATCATCATCAACCCATTAATGTCCTACTACTGGGCACGGGTCTCCTCTCAATTGAGAGGGATTAGACTATAGTCCACCACGCTAGCCTGCTGCGGGTTGGCAGACTTCACATGCCATCGAGAATTCTCCCAAGCATAAGGTTTCCTCACGATTTTTTTTTCTTCACCGTTTGAGCATGTGATAAATAAGCACATAACTTTCATTCCATTTTACCCCTTTTTTGGAGAACCCCATGCTGTAGTTTTTGAGGGAAACTTTAGAAATAACCTCAGTCGATAACAATTATATTTGATAGCCCGTATAAAAGTTGTAACCAAACTGCTAAAGACATTTCAGGTGTAACTAAAAAGAGGTATATACTCTCCAAATAAGTCGTAAACGTCAATAATTAAGGTGTATATTTGCTAATCAACCCATTGAAACTGGAAACAGAGATCAATACTGGACAGACCGTGAGAGAGCCATCGTTCGTGGTAGTGGCATGAAGTGGAAACTTAAGCGGGGATAATGTCAGTGAGAAAGAAAGAAAGAAAAATATTAATTTGACACCGAGGAAGGTATTACCCACATTACTTACATAGAATAATGATAACTAAATTATACAACAAAACAAATTAATTGTTTGCTCGCAGTGCCCCAAAATTATAACACATACATATGTATGTGCTGTACCATCACGCCTGTCGTCCCCGTAGGCAGTCTGGCAGAGGTGTTGTTGTTCACCCACTTTTCGCCATGTTTCAGGCCCCATGTACCTAATAATGGACGAGCCTATTGCCGTCAACCGGGTACGAATCCAAAGTTCAAGCTGCTACTGAGAACTTCGGAGAAAATAAAAAAACAATAACACTCTGCTCGAACTGAGAATCGAACCCAGACCACTACACAAACGAGGCAGTTGATATAGAGCCGATGATATAGAACATCATACCTATGTAAATGTATATAAAATATATATTTTTGAACATGTTTGTCTGTACATTTACAAAAACAATTGTCTCACATACTGTGACTCTAAAACATCATATAAATATTAGTTGGAACAGTTACGAGGCTGCGAATGAATTTGATACGAAGTGGGCGACGCGATCGACTTCAGCGTCACGTGTCACAGCGTGCTCGACACACGCACGTGTCGTGTGGCGTGATGTTGAACACACATATTCACACATGAAATTGATAATTTGCGTTTGAAATCGCGTTTTTTAGTTTTATACTATTGTTGCTGTTTTATAGTGATTTCTTACATTTACCAAGATATTGAATATGTTGGAACTTTACAGGAACCATGGTCAATTTAAATGTGATTATGGACTTTGTACAGGATTTGAAACGTTGGAATTAAATATAATACTAATATACTGACATAAAATCCGTAATAAATTAATCCCTAAATGTATTCAATACTAGCGCCCCAGCCCAGTTTCGAACGGGTAGATATAATTATTTTAAAAATACAAACTTCAATTTAATTTTCATACGGATTCCAAATTATTTTTACAATAAAATAAGCTTATGTTCAAGAAGGATAGCATAGCATTCTAATTGTGAAAGATTAATTTATTCAAATCGATGCGTCTTCAATGCAAACAAACAAACAATCAAAACATTCCTCTTTATAATATAGTATAGAAGGGTTATTCTCCAAAATTATCTTTAATCGTTTTATCTTATGTTTTATACCATCATCCGTTACAAAATTTAATCCAGAGATCGGGGCCAATTTTGTGGGCCATAGGAACACACCTGGTACACTTCACATCAGCCGGCAGAGGGCGCCGTGAGGTTTCAGCTCTTTTGATTGGCGTCAGGAGGCTTGACGCCAACCGCACATCACTATCAAGTTTTAAGGCCACGTAATGTCCCTATGAATTTCAATTTTGAGGAATTTACGTAGGATATATATGGCTTGAGATTTTACAGCTTAAAAATTACTTGTGCAAATAAATATACATATCCAATAGGTGTTTTTTATGGAAATAAGGGGGCAAACGGGCAGGAGGCTCACCTGATGGTATGTGATTACCGTCGCCCGTGGACATCTGCGACACAGAGGACGTGCAAATGCGTTACCGGCCTTTCTGAACTTTGGCATCTAGGCTACTGGTTCACAGCGCTAATTTTATAAAGCAAATGCTTGTTTAGAAACGTGCGCCATTAGAAATAGAAGGACTAAAAAGCAAAAACAAAACATAAAAACAAGTTTACTAAAAAAACTCTTCGTAAGTTTTGTAAAAACAACACACATACTATGTACATTATACAGGAGTAATTTCTAGTGAAGGGACATTGATTACACAATGGGGCGTACCTATACAAAACAGGCTTACTTTTTAGCGGCATTTAAAAAAAACGCTAGGTAATTGAAATAACAGCACGTCTAAATTTAGATTTTCATTAAAGCGCGCGTATTGGGACGCACGGCGTGCGGATAAGCCACGCAAATTAGATTCGATCCCGTGCGCCCGTGGTATGAACACAAACACAGCACTGTGCCAATGTTATTTCCAGCGCTTATTGCGCTAATATCAGTTTTTATATACATACTAGCTGACCCAGCAAACGTTGTTTTGCCACTCTATAGGGGTTGGTGGATAACCCTTATCACTAAGGGGTATGAAAAATAGATGTTGGCCGATTCTCAGACCTACTCAATATGCTCACAAAATTTCATAAGAATCGGTCAAGCCATTTCGGAAGAGTACGGGAACGAACATTGTGACACGAGAATTTTATATATAAGATGTATATTTTTTACATATTAAACATGCTGAACGAGGGAGAGCTACACCAGTAAATAATATTAATCTATAAAACGATTGTTTTCATACTTACGCTATGATTTATATCAATCAATATAATCAATCTACGCTCTACAAAACCGCTTAAGTTTATTTTTTTATGTTTTAAGTGACATTCAGGTTAAAATTTTAACTTACATTTCTCCAAAATATTAAATACTGTTTAAAAATTTACTAAGTATAATAAACCTTCATCCTATTACGTTAAGCTATGTTTTCACAAGAAACAAATCCCCCTCCTCGCATTTCGTTGGGTTCAAACGTGTTACAAAATAAGTGGGTACATTGAATAAAGGCCGGCTGATTGACACCTTTTATAATTTATATTCTTAGTAGAATCACCCCAGGGTACCATTTTTTCGATCTTATACATCGTGTTTTTATCGGATTTCAAAATAAACCACGATTACAGCAATTGAAATTTATTTCCTGTTTGTATTCAATGAATAAGTGAATTCTAAATTAAATGATGTGGCAAATATTTTAATATTAATATATTGCCTCATTTATTTTGTTTTGTTTTGACGATGAGAATTTTTGAACTTACCGACATTTTGAACGATTCAAGTTTTAGTGCGCAGTTCTGTACGTGGTATTGTTGATAATTTAAGACTCAAATAGCGTTTATATTTTGGAAAGTTGTAGATACTACCCTAGATCTTAACTTAAAGTGCTGAAGACTCAAATTCCTGTACGCTTTGCAAATAATTATATTCTATAATACCAATATTCCCTGCTCTTATTTCATTATTTTCTTACTTAGCAAGTAATATCTTAGTTACAAACTTGGATATTGAGTCTGGAAACTGTAATCGATGATGATGTAACTAAACTTACCGCCAAACCTGAAACATGAGAGCTCAGATAATTTATTTCTTAGAAACACGCCATAACTGCTGGTCTATAGACGCGGTTTATTTATGAAATTTGAGTTATTAAAGATCACTTACTAATACTAAACATTCAAATACTCAATTTGTATGATTGATTTTTTTTGAAAAGTGAGTTTTTATATCTGGGGCGGCAATATTATGTTTCAAATGAAAATTCGAGATTAAAACAATGTTAATTTACCGCGATAACATTAAAAAAGAAGAATTATTCCTATGTGTATTCGTGTCATGTAAGACATTTATTTATTTAGGCACATCAACAGCATTAACACAAATATTGATTATTAACTCTATTTATACATATAAATAGAGTTATCGAGTACTTATTGTCAATTATATTAGGTATTATATCAATAATCAATATTTGTGTTAATGCTGTTTAAAAACGGTTTGAACCACTTCGTTATACATATAACGAAGTGGTTCCAACCGTTTTTAACGACAAAAATCGCGTACTTACCATAAACGAGTTTTCATTGGAGTAAACAGATTTCCTTACCTGTACAACATATTATATTAAATCATTATCCGCTACACAATTTGAAAGCCAATCACGGAACCAACTTTGAGGAACCAAATTTCACTATAAATAGTTTTAAGCTAAAGACGTGTTTAGACACGATTTGCGAGTGGAGTGTGCGAGTTCATTGTTCAAGTTCACAGGATAGTAAAATTGAATAGAATGAGATAGTTAAAGAAAAAAGTTTGTTCACTTTTGGATAGTGTGGATAAGTAATTTCGTGTTGAATACATCTATTTCATAATTATATGACTACCGTGTAACTGGATTATTTTTTAAAAATCAAGTTGAAATGATTAACTGTCAATAAGACGAGGATCGTAATAACTACTACATATGACGTCACCGCCTTAAACATTAAAGCGTAAGAGTGAAATAACAAATAATACCGTTTCGCCCCTCACTATTCCTTTCTTCGATCGTTTTTTCTCAGGCAAAATGGTAAGTAATTTGACCGTCGCGATATAATTTGTTTTAATCATAGGTAATGTTCGTTAATAACTGAATAGAAATAACTATAAATCTAGCATCTGTTATTTCGGTTTTGTAGCTTGAACATCGAACAATCCCAAACAACTGAGAAACGTACCACAACAAACAAAGCCTCGAGCCACTGTCGTTGGCTGAACTCACCTTTACCTCAAACTAAAATAATTAGCCAAGTTGACAAGTTGGTGTCACAACGCACCGTAACAAGTTAATTTACGTGGAGTCTGTTCAAACGAAGCACCTTGTTTGAACAGCCATTTATTATGAAGCCAACATGTCGAACAAGCGCTCTCTGAGGGGACGTGTCAAGAATATTTTAATAATGTGTGGTTACTGATCGGGGGTATTATTTTGTATGAAAAATGTGACAAGCATTCAATTTTCGTTTTAAGGTATAGTTTTTTCATCGCCTATTTACTTCAATGGAGCTGTGGTAGCCTAGTAGACGAGTAGTCTGTGATGTTAAAAGCTAAAGGATATGGACCACTGACTTTTTGAGACGGGATTTATCACAAGGTCTAACGGTGAAGGAAAACAGCAGCATTTGAATTCCGTTTGCTGTTAGTTTAGTAACTCCCTATTTTAAGAAACCTCAACAGTTTCTTCAGGATCGGCAACGCGCAAGCGACATCTCTGGTGTTGCAAAAATCTATAGGCTATGGTAACCGCTTACCAATAGACAGACCATAAGATGGTTTGCCACCCTTGTGACATGAAAAAGGCTCAGGTTTATCGGTCTATTGTAGCCAGTACATAAATCAAATGATTTATTTGCAAAATAAGTAAATATGAGCTCTTTTAAAATTAATAAGTAGGTACCTATTACTTCGCGGCCCTTTTCAGGCGTTAGAAATACGTACATAAGTATCATATTGTGATTTAATTAGGCGTTACTGTCTCCTAACCCGCGCTCAAGCGTATCACTCTGTGATTAATCTCTTAATTGGATCATCCTACCCTTTTGTGCGAAAAGGGACAGCAGATATGTAAACAATACACCTCCTTTGAAGCAGATCGCTCAAGAAATTGGTTAACTATTCTAAGATGGAATATCATGTGCAAAACATATTATATGACGCTCAGACAGGAACTCCCAGCACTAACAAGTCATGATAGTCAAGTTTGGATCCAAGACAGGTACCTCGGTCTTTACAAATTATGCCCACATTGAAATGGTGAAGGAAAACATCATGAGGAACCGTGCATATCTCGATTGTTTTCCATGGCGTGCTAGAAGACACATATATTGAGACACAATAGTGAGACTGGAAATTACTCTACTAATTGACTGTCCCATAGCTGGAAATTGGTTTTCCACTTCGTGGAAAGGAATTATGTTATAGTCTTATTTTATATAATTATGATAAGAAAAGCTATATCCTAATTCCTCCTTTAACTACTACTGCTAAACTCTACTCACTCGCAGAAACACAACTATTTTTGTTTTCCGTAAGGCGGAGGTAGTTCCCGAGTCGGACAGTTCGATTTGAGCGAAGAATCTCGCTATGCTCTACTTCTTGTATCTTTACTACCTTTTCTTTTAATGTCTGGAGGATAAGGTGTCTTGAGTCTCAAGTATGATGTTTTTATACAGAACCCGAAGCAAGGCAACCCATTTACTGCTTAGTTTGTACGGCATGTAGGGCTTGGTTATCCTTCAAGGAAAAATCCACTGCAAATGCAGGTTATAATTAATAATATAATCAATAGTAATACCGCAATAAAATCCAAAAAGTAGTAAGTCCACGGTCAAAGTAGTTTTATTTCAACAACTACTAATTTGTTTCTTCATAAAGCGAATATTTTAATTTATCATGGGCAGTTATTCCCCGTTTATAATGCCGTATAATAACTGAAGAAAACAACTGCACAAACAAACAAAATACCAGGGAACATTTGTTTGAACTCAAACGAAATTAAAAATAGATTAAATACGTGAACGGGTAAACAGCTCTTGGTTTAATTCCCACTTTATTTGCGTGTTCTAAATCGGTGCGAACTGGAGAACTGTTATTCTATACGAGTTAGCTAGCTATATGAGAACTGCGTCTTCTTTATGCTTTATAACTTAAATCGCTAAATGAAAAAAACAATGTGGTACCTTTATACATACAATTTAGTAGTGCATCATTGAAAATAATATCATTATGCCTATCGTCCCGAGGTGTTATGCAGATGTGTACTTATGTACTCCCATATTTTGTCACTTCAGGTCTCACGTAATAGGGGGCGAGCCTATTGCCATCAACCGGGCACGAATCTATACTCCGCGCTGCTACTGAATATTTACTTCATTTTATATGGAAGTGAACAGATTTCTACAGGGTCCGCAACGCGTGAGTGACATCTCTGGTGTTGCAAACATCCTGGCTACGGCAACTGCTCGATATCAGGCGGATTTTAAGCTTATTTACCACCCCTGTGGTATAAAAATAGACAACCAATGGTCACAATACTATATATTTGACATCTTATATATAAAAATCTCGTGTCACGCTGTTCGTCGCTGAACTCCTCCGAAACGGCTAGATGGATTATTATGAAATTTTGTTTGTCTGAGAATCGGTTGCAGGCTATTTTTTGCACCTCTAGGTGATAAGGATGACCCTCACCAGACGTTTTTGTTATTTTTATACTTAAACATTTTTTTTTTTTATGATTTGACACTAAAAATACTTACAACTCTAAATTTTCACTCTTCTACCACCAACTACTAAAATGTGACAAAACAACGTATGCTGGGTCAGCTAGTTTTATTATATATTTTTCTTTTTTTAATATATCTATTTATACTGGTTCTTATGGCGACTAGTAGGTACATATGTCTAAATCATTTGAACTATTATGAAGCTACACAATCAGATCGCTAGTAAAGAATGAAATAAGAATTGAATTTCGTTTAGGCAAAAGCTTAAAGCGGTGTCTGTAACTATGTATTTAAACGTGAGTCACAAAACCTTTAATGCTCTAAAGCAGTGATATTAAGGTCGTTATTAAAACCACACCGGCATAAATACAACAAATTTGCTATTTACCACTCACCAGCCCTACGAACCACTTGTTAGTTTCGCCTCGCTTGCGTCACCACAACATAGGTAACAATAGAAATCCCACTCATAGAAACTTAGACCACATTGTGTAATTCTTTTTCTCTCGAATTAAAAGACGGGATGGTGAACATTTTTATAAATACAAATCTTAACGCCATTCAACTAGTAAGCAGATAAGTACGTTACGTTTTTAAAATATCTACTGAAAATCACGTCATAATAAATACTTTAATCATTCCAAATTAAATCCAATATCTCCGAACACAATCAGTACCCGATATCAATTTCATTGATTTTTCACATTATTATGCACTATAAAAATCAACCAATTTAACAAAAACACAAAAGAGAAAACCATTTCCCATATGATTTTGTAGTTTGATGCTGCTATTTGTAAAGCATTTGCTTGTGAACTCCTTTTGGTGACTCTCTAGTTTTCGATCTAGTTGGCTATGGTTCGAGCGCACTTAGACCACGTCAGTATAATATATACCGCCGATATAATTATAGATTCTGGTGGTCTGATTTTGTAGTTTATATTGTCTGGTAGTAGTAAGTACGAAATAAAATGGTACTTCTGTTACTTTTCTGTACTCTTGTAAACATTATTAAAAACGGTTTGCGGTATTCGTGGACTCTTGTTGCGAACTGAGCCTACCGGTATTATGTATGAACTGTGTGAAGTAGCATTATGACGAACAGTTCATAATTGCTACTCATTTTGGTAGTTCTATAAAATATATTAAAATACGGCTTCGTATTAATATGGGGCGTTCGCAAGCAAGTATTACAAACTATAAAGTTATTTTTAGTATTGGGAGAAAGTAGTATTTTTTTCATATCTGAAATACATACATACATATCACATTTTTCACATGGGGGTAGGCAGAACACCACGTACTATGTACAGAACGGCACGCGCTACGATCCCTGCATACCACATTTTTCATCTGAAATATGAAGTCGAATATAACACTTCTAAGTACTACATATCATAATATGTGTATGATATGGACATACGTCACAGGCCCGTTGCGGACGCAACTTCGCTCCGCATTCAATGAACTCATGTGCGATATGACGTCATAGCGTGTGATGACGTAGCCGGGTCGTTACCGCACCGCCCCATACCTGCACCAGTCTGAGTCATAAGCGACAGGCTATTATATTATATAATATATAATAATATACCCGGACATTATAACACAGCGCACTCCAGTTCCGAGCTAGGCAACGAGGCTTGTGTTACGGATACTAAAAAGTTGATTAGTATGACACATACTTTTTTTTAGAAATACATACTTGTTATATATAGCTGATGCTCATTACACGAACATTTGCCCTACCGGGATTCATACCCGGGATCCGTAGCACAAAAGGCAGCGTATACTACAACTGCTGCTGGGCTAATCAGCCCATTGCCGTCCACTGCTGAACGTAGGGCTTCCCCAAACGTCACGAAATACTGCCGTGAAATACCATCATTTAATTCAACATAACATTGGTGATGGACTTATTACCCATTAACTGAAGCAATGCAGATCACAGTTACGGGTGGGTAGGCACCAACTAGCCCACACACAGATTAGACGTCTCCCGTCAGCGTTTCCACTGAACTTGCTAACTATGTCATTGTTCTCCCAAAATCATTGCTGACTGACTGACTGTAGTTATATTCATAAAGCGCACCGTGTCATGATTTTATAACTCATTTGACCATTTTACTACATATTGGTTTAGTGAAAAGACTCTTGAGAGCAGAATCCTGGGTTTATAAGTCAAATTAAGAGTTAAGTAAAATCTTACAATGCATCAGCATCATTTCATAAGCCTCCATCTCAAACTCTCCATCCCAAAGAATATCACAACGACTGATCCTTCTCCAAATCTTACGCTTAGTAACATATAATAAACCAGTAAATGACTTTAGTATCAAACAAATTTTAATAAAACGCTATCTGTACTGCATCGAAGCTTATTTAATAGAAGAACCGCAGAAACTAATCAATATCATATAAATCAGTCTATACATTAAGCTACTTACAGAACAAACCGACAAACTACGACTTCGCTATTTCAATTCCAACCAATGAATGACACAAAAATATAATATGTAATCTCGAAGACGAGTATACTGACTGCCCCCTCACCTCGGGTGGCGTTATCCCCGGTCCGCTGGTCTTGAAAGAGGATCGTTGCCATGGCAACGGTCTTTGATATCTAACCATGTGAGACAAAGAACACTATTGAATTAGATGTAAAAGTGTATTGAATTCAGCCAGGCTGTACGGTTGTAGTCCAGTGATTTTACTTTGCTAAGCGATACTAAGCTACGTACATTTATTCACATCCCTACAATAGAATTAGAATGAACAAAACATTGGTATATTTATTGGTAAGTTCGGTTTAGTAATATGTCTTTCAATTATTGTTTTTATTAAGAAAGAAAAGAAACACAATTGTGAATACATAATAAAAGTGAGGATATATTAATTTAATGTTTATAACTATTAGATTAACTCGCTTCGGTGTTAAAAAAATACATCTCTAATAGGATAGACTTTTGTTTAAAAACAATTTCAAAATAATTGCACTAACAGCTTGGAAGAAAAAGAAGTGTGCAAGTAAAAGAAAAAGTATTTTTTGAAGTGTCAAAACTTTTTGGCTTCACAAAGAATTGCCAATTAAACAAACAAACATTTCGTGATCAACAAATTTCTGCTTCACTGCTATATTTAAGTTATCGCTTTACATAATATCATTGCAAATCATGGCCTACACATCACACCTAACCAGTTGAGCATCACAGTGAACGGGTGAACTTTTTATAGGTATTTTATATCTCTGCTATGATCGGTCTCGGTGATTTTTAAGCCAAGTAAGCAGTTTGTCAACAAATGTATGTTTACGTTTCAGTGAGTTTTTCATGATACCTATATCGTTTGAGGTGAAGCGTGAAGTTGCTAAATGTGATCCTTTTGGAAAAGATGTTTTGGTCAGTTGCAAGAAATACTATGAATATTTGTTGTCCTTCTGCTAGGCATAGTTTTTACTCACTTTGAAAGGCATTAGTCCTATAGTCCTCGCAGGTTCACACACTGTAGAGTTAGTCTCTCAGGCGTGCACGTTATCTCACGATGTTTTCCACCACCTTTCGGCCAACTGACTTTTTGAAGTCATGTGCGTATGACTTCAAAGAGTCAGTGGTGCCTTGATATCGTTTAACTATAACTCCTGCTGTTACAAAAAGTATGAGTGAGTAAAAAAGGAACATAACGAAGTGAAGGGTGAGTGCTGTTGAGTTCGACTGTTCTGTCGCTTTTTAAATATCCAACAGATGCGGTGGGGTGTTTCGATTTGAAGAGCAATGTAACTAGTATAATTCATGTAAATGCGAGTTCATAACTGACGTCTCAATAAGTACACAAGTACCTCGGGAATACTTATTCGTTTTGATTTCCCACCTGAATGATATGAACAACAAAAGTTTTAATGGAAACAGATATTTTGTGTCTTTAGGTACGCAACAGAACAATAATGAATATCATTCATAGAACATCTACAAATTCCAAACATGGTACATAATATTTATTTGTCTAATAAAGAACTAGACGAAGAGATATTTAAATAAAATATAATTATAATATTTTCTTTTGCTTTAAAATTAAAATAATGTTTTGTAAATATAAAGACAAACGGTCTAGTGTGTCTCAAAGAAAACAACTATCTTAAGATCTAAAAATAGTCTGGCAACAAAATAGACGTAACTAATTGAATAAAATACGAATAAAAGAAACAAAACAAACGCCTCTGCAGGTAGGTAACTAAAAAACTTCTTTACAGTGAAAGATTTCCAACAATTGTCACCTAACTAAGTATTTACTTAGCTGATTACCACGCAAAGTCGGCCAAGTCACGCAAACTTTCCCCCATACACATTTAAAGGTGTTTTGAACCAAGTTTTTTTCCAAAGATTCTCTTTTTTTTTTCTCTTTCCGTTTTAGGTAAGAAAAAGTTTTTAGTTGATCTGATTGGGATTCCGCGGGGGAAATTGTGGCCGTGATTTTTTAGGCCGTCATCTTTAAGCAAACTCGGTTTGGAGTAAGTATTTCTGTGTTTTTTTTTCCTCGTTTTGATTTGTTTCTTTCAGTAATTATTTATGCTTTGTGTGCAAAGGGGAACAAAACAGGTACCTTTGAATATGAGTACTTTTGTGAAGCTTTGTCATAGAAATTGCAAGTTCAACACTCCTTAGGCGTTGTAAAATAAATAAATGGTAAGGGGATTCGCGCAGCAATTACAATGTTATTGTACTTTTGCCTGCTTTTGACATTAACTGGGAACATTCGGTAATCTACTACTTCTATTGTATTTTTGGAGGTTTAGTGATAAATTGTATTTCTTTTGCTTAAAAGGATTCTTCTTCTTCTTCTTCTTCGTGTCGATGGAACATGAATGTCGATTGGATTAGAATGAGATTAATAATAAGTAACAAAAATATTCGGTGGCGTCTAGACACTCACAACATTTCCGTCTTTCCATGACAACGGATGCCGTAAAGCATCTCAAATGTCAGGATTACATATTATAAAGTTGTTTTATTTCAAAGTTTAGTATTTGCGTGAGTGTGAGAAATCAGTCCGAAACAATTTATTATATAAATACTGTGAATTATCTATAACGGGATTTAAAATATAAAAACATTTCAAATGTAACAGAAATATCAACCATCTTCTGGTCCTTCGGTCCGCAGATTATAATTCAAAAGACTGTGAGCTTACCGGAGCGAAAATCTCTCTCATTGCAAACCGCAGACACGACATATACGTCTCATCAAGAATATAAGTGAGCTTGCACTCTCATTTGCTGACACACGCTGAGGCTGGATAGTGAACAGATGAATGGGAAAATCGTTTGATTTTAAACCTTGTTGCTTATAAATAGATTCCAAAATATTACCATTCACGTTTAGACTGAAGTTATACCTAACCAATTACTGTGATCAGCGAACTGTAAAGTTCTAAGTCTTGAGTGCAAACCCAAGGCACACTACTGGCTTTTGAAACTTATGAGTGTATTTATCACATGCTCAAACGGTGAAGGAAAATATCATTAGGAAACCAGAGAGAGAGGACCTGCATTTGCAACAGCTATTCATGGGTATTTTTCAAGACCCTATGCAATTTTATATTGTATTATCTCAACTCTAACTAATATCCCATACGCATCATTTCATAATACTATTTAATCTCAAATCTCTCGGGATCTTCTCTAAACGACCTTATTTTTGGAACCGCGCAACTAGTTTTACAATTTCAAAATACTTTGATATTGACGTAAATGAATCAAAAAAACAAACAACCTCTCACTGAATTTCACAGATTAATCACGATGTTTGGCTATACAGACGTACCGTTTCTGAAAAGAGTTCTTTATCCTTGTTTTTTCTTTTCTATGCATATTATAAATTGATAAAAAAGAGTGTCGGGTTTTATTTCTCAAAAAATTGGGTAGAGCAATGCTAATACACACGTCATGCTCGTGAACGGGTGTTGTCAGTTAGGACAGATCGGCTCTAACATGTTATGACAATATGAATTGTTTTTTATTTTATCTTTTTTCGCGAGACAATTCATACGCGATTTACTTTTACGCAGTTACCGTAGCTTTTGGACGTTTGCAACACCAGAGGGGTCGCTGGTGCGTTGCCAACCGTGAAGAAATGGAATTGCCATACCGTTTTAATAATCAGTCCTTTTCTGAGCGAGCAATATCGCTATGCCCTACCTCTCTCTCACGATTATTGAATTTATCTACTTCAAACTGCAACTGTCTCAAAATATTATTTATAAAGTTATACTTCACTCCGCCCTAATCATATAATGAGACTAGAGAAGGTATTCTCCCTAACCAGTAGAAAGTACAGGCTTTATGGTTATTTTGTTAGAAAGGATTCGAAGGAAATCCTCAGAGCGAGAATAATTATCAAAATATTTTCGGCAGCGCATATTTATGTCATCATTGTAATACTGAATGTTTCCGTTCGCCATTCTACGCTGCCGTAAGTCCCGGCGTGCCACCGCCCTTTCTCATTAAAAGACCTGTGTTTGAACTGGTAATGACATAATTATCATATTAAATGGGAACCTCCACAACAAATAACTATAGATTTCTAGACAACGGAATTGAATATACTTGGCTTGGTAATTACTTAACATATAGTAACTTGGCTGTGGTTTAAAAAAACTTAAAATTAATCTTCAAGATTTTTTAGAACCTCCTACCTATGAACAAATAATGTCACAAAATATCAAATAGTTCGTCTAACATTATTTATAGACAGCAATTTTTACTAGAATTAGCCTACTGCGGGTTGGCAGACTTCACGTGCGAGAATGTCTCTCAAGCATGCAGGTTTCCTCACAATGTTTTCCTTCACCGTTTGAGCATGAGATAAATACGCACAAAACTTCCGAAAAGTCAGTGGTGCGTGTTTGGGTTTGAACTCGAGACCTTTGACAACTCAGTCCGCTGGTCACACCACTAGGCTACAACAGAACACACTACATAATAATAATAATATATTTTTTGTGACATTTCACACAGCACCATCTCGTCCCAAACTAAGCAGAGGGTACTAGACAATGGATATAATACTTATATACGTTTTTTTGTAAATACATACTTATTATACATAGAAAACACCCAGACGAGCACAAACACTTATATTCATCACATAAATATTTGTGTTCCGTGGGGATCGAACCCAAAATCTCGTGATCAGCAGTCCGGTACTCGAACCATTAGACTACAGAGGTCGTCAATCGAAAATATATTAGACAAACAATAAATAGAATAATAATATTCATTCAATAAAAACGAATAAACGTAAAAGAGCGTATACGTAAAACGATGTTGCTTTAGTTGCTCGCATTCAAGCCGAGAAAAATTAAATGTTTTACTATCACTGACAGCAACAATTCCGTATTACAAACATATTTTTCCATTAGAGCCTTTAGTATGGGCGAGTTGGGAAGTGTTTTCAGTGTTTCGTGCCAACAGAACGCTTGGGTGGAAGTTACGGATACTGCCTTTTGAGACAGACATCTGTCTTTTATAACTACTCTGAAAATGAGTAAGCGAGGCGTGAGAGTATTTAGTGTATTGGAACTCAATTGATTGAAAATTAATCGCAGTTAATATAAAGATAAAAGAATGACATTTATCTCAGAAAATTAATAATTGCGAGTCATCAAGAAAATATATAACTTGATGACTGGTTAGCGCAGTAGCTACACAATCGGCTTAGCGTGATGGGTTGCGGGTCAATCCACCCACGGAGCAGATCTGAGCTGAGCAGTCCAGGCGTTAGTCTAAGTGAAACGCACCCACGACACGGGAAGAAATCATAGGGCTATTTTTTTTTAAATGAACAGAAAGATATTCTCTAATGGCAAATGTAGGTTTGTAAAGTCCCATCGTAATAATTTTTTACATTAAGATCTACTTCAAAATAAAACTACTTTTTACAGATTTTATCGCGGTATATTGATATTATTTTAACCCGATGTTTCGGATCCTTTACAGCGTCCATGGTCACGAGCCGACTGAGGTGTTGGTCGTCTTGAAGTTATAATTACTAACAGCTACAATTTACTCAGAATGAGCTCACTATGTCCTTTGGTCCTAATATTCGCGTAAGTGTAAGAAATCAATATTAAGATCTATTTTCAGCGAAACTTATACCAGCCCTATATACCCATCAATAAAATTAATCAAACTCTGCCTACCCAACAGAATCATCCCCAGTTACCCGTAACACAAATCGGCAACTAACGCACGGATATGACGTCATAATTTTTAAAAATCGCCTGAAACCATTTACATTGGGCATCAATTTTGCGATTTCCGTACCTTATGCAGCCTCCGGCGACGGGGGAGGAATAGCTATGTGAAATATGTATGACAAGTTAAATGGTACAAGTCACAAGCGAAAGCGGATTTAAATAACAAATTTTACCGACATTGTAACCAGACGGCAATCCAATGTTTTGTTGTAATGAGGTCTAGTATATGACTAACAGCCCACTTTGACCGTATAACATCAAATAATTTTTTGTCCAACTGCTGAGTATGACTCCTATCTCGAAATTAATGAGAGTAGATTATTATTCTGGAGCAAAGACATTATTAAAAAAAAAATGTATATGTGGGATTTCTAATTTATTTTTACTAAACATCGCTGTTTAAGCGTGGTAATAATAATTTATTACATAACACACTTGTGATTTAAAAAACAAAACAGTCTTTGATATCGTATCCCTCAAGAACGAAGACTTATGTTGTCTTTCACTTGTTAAAAAGGTGGTTTCAAATAATCAGTGAGGTTTAAACAATCTCGAGAGCCAGGATAATCTATGATCTTATGTTTAAAATCAGTACTCGACTGCATACTATATTTATTTTCCCATAATCGCTCGTACCTTGTACCAACGCTGTCGAAGCACCTACATCTTGCCATACAAGAAAAATATGTTGTCGAAAATTGTTTACCGCGTCGCGTCGCTCGCACATGTCGTAAACTGGTGCTTTATAACTTTTATGTTTTTGCACTGATTTGTGTGTCAAGTTGCTCCTCGACAGTATAATGGGGTACAATTGTGGGGAGTTTAAATGGGGGTGTAATAAGTAGGCTATAATAAAGTGAACAACTGCACTAAAACTTGAATTGCTTTCCGCAATGAGTTTGGAAGAGATTTACAATACAACGTATACTGCATTGTAATTGGCAATAATACTTTGTCATATTACTCTCGCGATGTTCAACGCTGGGGTAACCTACATGTATTAAACTTAAATTGTCAATTTTAGACGAAAGTGGCCATCAATAATTTTTACATGGCCAAAGCAATCATTGATGTGCACCCATTATATTCAATCCTCGAGCTATGTTGGAATAATAACGCTGTGATTGGAAAATACAATAATAATTTTCTCCACCAGGGAATCAAACACAGACCTCGCGATCATAAGCATTTGCGGCTACTAAATACAACAGTTACAAATGTTAAAGATAATAATGTGAAATTCATAGACTTAATAAATTACAGATATATTTGAATATGTTAACCGGCCTAACTTCTGCGAAAGAACGGATTGAAAGTGAAAGTGGCTGTGAACTTATAAACTTTTGATATACCATATCTTTGTAGAAAATCATATAAACGTAAGAAAGAGACACTTACATTATACCTATACTACATGCAGTAGAGTAGTGCATCATTCAGTGTACCCAACCGCAAGAGAAGCTCTCAGTATTCGATGCACTGAGGCATGATGTGTGCTACTCTGTGGTTACGTTTCTATTTACCTTCTGTATACATATGTATTTCGGCTGTTAGTTCAATTCATGCAGTTGCAAAATACACACTATCAACCCATTTACTGTCTCGATGGTGAGCACGGATCTCCTTTCATTTCGAGAGTGGTTTAGATTTAGCTGCCGGTTGATTTTATTAACTGCAAATCTCATAGCCCAACCAAAATTGACGAACCGATTAGCATAACGGAATTCAAAACCGTCTTCTATGTTAAGAAACCCAGGTTTGAATCACAGTAGGGGTAAATGTAACACAAGCCTCGTTGGTTAGCGCGGAACTAGATGGCGCTGTGTGATAATGCTGTGTGACTAACTCTTTACCTTTTTGTTAATAGAACGAACTTCCCAAAGCATCCCTGGCTGTCAAATTGTAGCTTATTTAAACATCACATAATTATGAACTTCCATGCGAGAGCAGTTTAAATTTAAAAAGTTTTTTATGTATGTAAAATGTTTCTGACGGATAAATTAAAACACACAATGACTTTCCATTTTCATTTGTTGTTTGTTGTGTTGTTTTTGTCGCTTATGCAACGTCATGTTTTCAAACTCGATTATCACTTGGGTAGGTACTGACTGGGCATATTTTTTAATGGGTAATTAAATTCTTATTAAAGAATTGGAACGTGTCTTTTGATATGTATATTGCTGCGTTAGCCTGGCTAGTTAGTAGACTGGATTTTTCAGAGGAGTTTCGATTTGAACCCAGTTAAAAACAATGCTGTAGGGTATAAAACTGTCTGTATGACTCGCAAATCAATCCCGCGACCCACAATACAAGAAATAATGACTCAGCTACTGAGCCAATCATGTTAAAATTCTATCTTTCATTTAGGTGTGATATAGCCTAATGGCAAAACCAGTAAACCGTAAAAGTTCAGAAGTCTGGAGTTCAAACCCAATGCACGTACCGCTGTTTTGTGCGTATTTATTACATGCTAAAACGGTGAAGGAAAACTTCTCGATGGCGAGAAATTTTCTTGATGGCGTGTAATGTTTGCCAACCCGCAGTAGTCTAGCGTGGTGGACTATAGCCTGATATTCCACTCAAATGAGAGGAGACCCGTGCCCAGCAGTGGGACAGTAATGGGTTGACGATAATGAAGCAATATAATAGTAAAATTTTGATATACTTATGATATCACGTTTACACACATTAAATACACTTTACACTACCACATAAGCATCTTAATTAACCCTGCCCTGATAATTACGCCACAATTCGCGTCAATTTGCTGTGTTGCATCACAACCCGGTGATGTGAAAAGACTTTAACCCACACGCTCATTATACCGTAACATCATACACTTATGCTTAATATTAAATTTAACGTAACATAACATAACATCACGCCTATCGTCCTCGAATGTTTAGATGGAAATGAAGGATGCAATTAAATGTAAAAATTTACAACCACATTTAGCTTATTATTCATTTTTGGAAAAAAAAAACTGATCCTGCGACCACTTTTTCACAGCCTCGTTGATCTAGTGGTCGTAAAATGTGACTGCTGAGCAAGAGGTCATGGGTTTGATTCCCAGGTCGAGCGCATTGTAGTCCTGCCCGGTTGATCCGGAGCCTAACCCTTTTTTTTTTTTTTTTTTTTTAATCTCCTACCTCCGACATTATCTGAGCCTGTGCTAATCTAATTCTCATACATTCTAGTTCTCGCTTATATTCCTCTCGCACTTTCATTCTTCATACTGTATCTTTCTGTCATTCGTCTTCATTCTTTCCTATGGGTGGGACTCCCATATACATTATGTCTATTCTATTTTTACTTTGTTTCTTTATTTATTCTTTCACTTTTACTGGGGGAAAATAAATTTTTCAAGGGTACTTTAATCTTTTTGACAGTTATTGCCTAGTTCTAGTTATATTTTCTTACAGTTTTGTCTTACATCTAGTTCTTACTTATTACAGAATATTACTGTTATTGCTTAGTGATTAATTTATTTTTACATTTTTTTTTTATTTATCTAGTAGTTGCATGCTTTTAACAATAATTTCTTAATCCTAGTTACTTTCATTTATATTGCTGTCTTATATCTATGTTTATTATTTACTACAGGTAGGGTTCTTATAGCTATAGCATTTTTATTCAATTTTCTTATGCTTAACGAATATATACTCAAATATATTGTTAAAACATTATTTCTTATGCTGTTTTGTTCCTATCTATTGCCCTCTGTGCAATCCTTGAGCAGTAGTCTAAAAGTTTTTCCCTATCCTTTCCTTGCATTACTTCCCCTATTGTTTCTCGGTCTAGTTTAATACGTAATGCCTGTTCCAGTCCATATCTATCCACCGCGTGTACAGGACATTCGAGAAGTAGGTGTGGCACGGATTCGGAAGCGTCCGGATTGCAAATGCACGATGGACTCTCCTTGCACTTGAAGCGGTTCAGGTACTCGGAGAATCCACACCTGTGCCCTGATGTTTGTCATTTTCATCTTCTTTATTATCCCATACGCCGCCAACGCATCCGGGAAAAAAAACTTGGTTATATTCGCGGTTTGGCCGGACTTGTATCTGTGATTCCAATCGTCGAGCGTTCTCATGCGTATGTGGCGCTTGACGAGTGAGATCGGACACAAGTCATAGTCCGGTCTTTTCTTTAGTTTCATAGCGGCCTCCTTTGCCAGCTGATCCGCTCTCTCGTTGCCTTCCAGCCCTGCGTGGGCTTTTATCCAGAACAATGATACAACCTTGTTATGGAGAGATGCGGGTGTTATATTCTTTCTGGCTTCTACTGCCAGGGGGTGAAGGCAACTGGGGTTTTTTACAGTCAAAAGAGCCGCCATGGAATCACTAAAGACGCCAAAGGTAGGCGCTGTGGTGTTTCTAATTTCCCGCGTTGCCCAGCATATCGCGAGTAACTCAGCCTGGTAAACCGTGCAGTATCCTGGTAGTGCCAACTTGAGGAGCCTAACCCTTCGGGCACAACAGGGGTTTCCACAACATTAATATATGACCCAAGACCAATCGGAATATAGCCAGTTACGAAAAAAAAATTCAGGCAAATAAACCGTCGCATTTCCCCACCCAGATGAAAAAAAAACTACGTCACATTGGCGGCAACATAACTATGAGTCAACTAATTTGAATGTACAAAAATTGGCACACTGCCCTTTTCAGTTTCAAAACACTTGTAAAAAACATCACCACCCATAATTTTGCATTTTAAAACAACCCAGAACATTTCCAGAGTACTCTATTTGATCACCAAGTAATTGTTTTTATGGCTTATAATATTTGTTTTATTATGTATCAGTATGAACTATTTCATAATTATTAAGAGATTACGCAAAGCAGATAAAGTTTATGTTCTTTTAATTCACGTTGGAATGGAAAAGAAATAAGTGAAATTAAAGACATGTGGCATCATCATCATCAACTCATTATTGTCCCACTGCTGGGCACGGGTCTCCTCTCATTTGTTGAGAGGGATTAGGCAGTCCTCCACGCTAGCCTACTGCGGGTTGGCAGAGCTTGCAGGTTTGTTGGCAGGATTCCATCGAGAAAATTTCTCAAGCATGCAGGTTTCCTCACGATGTTTTCCTTCACCGTTAGAGCATGTGATTAATACGCACATAACTTCCGAAAGGTCAGTGGTGCACGCCTTGGGTTTGAACTCGAGACCTCTGACATCTCAGTCCACTGGTCACACCGCTAGGCTACCACAGCTTTGGCATACTAGAATTATTATTAATTTAATTATTGCTACATATTAATGGACTTATTATGTTATATTTTTAACTTTTAATAATTTAACTCTTATATCTATGAATTTACTCACCTGGAACCTGTATTAGGGAAGGCACTGTCTCGTGGGATACAGGCAATACACCTAGTCCAGGAGGCAGGGCTCTTTTAAATTGATTAATGTTTTTTTTTGGTGACAAATAAATTATTATTATTATTAAATCAATTATTCATCATAATTTTATAACAAATTTTTAGTGCTAAATTGACCTTTAGTGCAAAGAGTAATCGTTTCCAACAAGCGAACTATCGTTTTAATATTCGAAGCGTTTATTGACTCGTGCGGTCTCATTAGTTTTATAGTACGTTACAATTCACTGGGCGGAGACCTTTATCACGATACTTCGAAGCCTCATTAATGAGTTCACGTACAAATGAGGTTATTACTTCTGCTTTATGAATTAAATTTATAATTAGGCTTAAGTAGGTTATTTATCTGCTCTTCGGTGTAGCGTCCCCAACTCTGCCTGCGTAGTAATTACATATTATCGACAAATACCTAATAAGATATTTTCTTGCGGAAAATCGAACCTATATTTTAAGTTAGTCCTCCACTCTAAATTGGAGTAAAACTACATTTAATTCCACACAATAGTTTTTTCGTGATGAAGGTACAGACAGACACATATTAGATTTCTAATAAATATGTTTTTTATCCCGCATATTAGCTTTTCTATAATATATATTTATTAATATACACGCAAGTAAAACTATGTATTAAGCCCTATTACAGACTTGTATTTGTCTGTGAAAACCGGCCTTTATACCACGCTAAACATTGACAACCTACGCAGTTTACACAAAGCTTCTAAATCCAACATGGCCGCCGTACAATCACAGCTGATCGTAGCTGCAACAGAAAACAAAGGCACGCAATAATCACATTTAAACTAGCGCGCTTTGGACTTCATTAATACTGCCTTTCACTGTAGACTATTTGACAGTGATGTGTATTTGTGTAACGAGAATACGTATATACATAATATGTGTATATCTCTTCTCTCTATCTATACTTCTATACAAATATTATAAAGAGGAAAGATTTTAATATTTGTAACGAATTAACCTAAAAAACTACTGGACCGATTTCAAAAAGTCTTTCACAAAAATGCTTTTTATCTCTGAGTAACAAAGGCTATATTTATTACAAGAAAAAATATGTCTCTTAAAGTTTATAACACGTGCGAAGCCGGGGCGGACCGCTAGTTATTATATAAAAATATTAAGTTGATTTGTGCAACCTTCAAAAACTTCTTTTATTCACACACACAAATGATCAAGGAATTATTTGTGTGTGTGAATTTTGAAAATTTCAAAGTTTAGACAGCAATTTAATTTAGAATGAATTTCACTTGCCTTTTAATATTTCAGATGGTGCCAGTAGCATTTAACTTTGTAAACATTCCTATGAAAGCTTATACAACCATAGCCGACCCCAAATATCGAAATAAGGCTGAAGCTAGCATTTAGGGACGTCCGTTAACCAGAGCCAAAAACCGGAAACTTTGGCGTCGGCCAACAAATTATAACAAAAAGTGTTTGCCTACAAATTAAATTAATCAGCTACAGTGCGCGGTAGAGAAAATTCTCTCTATAATTGATATGGTATGTTGTTAGTTGCGATTTTGTTTTTAGGTTTTAAAAGAAGATGCAACAAAAAATATTTGAGAAATTGATATTTGGGGATTTCTACACGTACGTGACAACCAGACATTTAAATAAAACTAATCTTAGTCTTTAAGCAGACGTTTTGAATTCTTTACAGCATACAGGTATGTATTCCTATTCAGTTTGCTGAAATATTTCGGGTTTAAAGGGTGTCAATATACGGAGATCCGTGAAAAATAGTTTTATTTTAATGAAGTAATGTTTTATAGATAAGATGAAATCGTTTTCACGAAGCAGCAGTGTGCTAGCATTATTTTCTTCCAGTTTTAATTTGGATTGCTTAGTCTCTCAGCCGCGAGGTTTGCGCCCTGGACTGCTAAGTGTTACCTACCGGGTTCGATTCTCAAGTCGAGCAACGTGTAAGAGCAACTGAAAATATCATAGAAATACCTTCATTCTGATATAATATTCTCAGTTACATCTCCAAGTATGCATTCATACCAGTTTAATGGCAATAAGGTAACTGGCAAAACGTACTGCTGATTTATGGGTTTAAATCAGTGTAATTATACCTTTAAATACCTATGTGATGTTAAAGCGCAAGTTTGACTATTTTACTTCAGCATCAATAAATATATGCTTTGTTTTGTCCACAGGCAACTGCTAGCACCAAACTTAAAGCAAACACAATACTTAGCAAATGGTGCCGAGAGTGACATCAGAACTGTAAGTACACCACATAGTCTAATACAAAGAACTCAACTTTTTTTTGTACATCCTACATCTAAGGTCTTAGATATCAAATTCATTGTTCCTCTTCCTTTTCTATAAATAATTTAAAACTTGCGTTATGACAACCTATCTAAATATATATAACTCAAAGGTGACTGACTAACTGACACAGTGATCTATCAACGCACAGCCCAAACTACTGGACGGATCGGGCTGAAATTTTGCATGCAGGTAGGCATGTTATGACGTAAGCATCCGCTACGAAAAGATTTTTGAAAATTCACCCCCTAAGGGGGCAAAACGGGAGTGCAAAGTTAATATGAAACTTTTATTTTTTTAGTTAATTTGCACGCGAACGAAGTCGCGGGAATCAGCTAGTATAATAATAATAATTAAGGAGGATTATTTTATAATCAAAGTTTTGTATATATTTCTTACTATAAAAGAAAGTATATTTAAAAAATGAACTCTCGCACTCATTCGAATACGACCTAAATTTCAATAACAAGTCTATTCCTTTGTTCCATTTCAATAACAATATCCATCGATGATTCAAAATAACTATGTACTTGAAATAGTAAAATAATAATATAGTAACAGTTCATGCCAAACTAATAACATGAGTTCCGTACATTCCAGTATGAACACGAGTTATTTTTAACGGAAAATATTTGATTCAATTTTAGTTCAATTCAAATCGAAATGGAAAACAGAATTGCTCTGCTGCAACAGCATGGAATTTGATTAAATTGATGTTTCATTTTATATTTAAGTTAATTTCACATTTAATGTCATGATAATAAGCGTGACAGTCAAAAAATAGTAAACTCAGCTATTGATGAGATATCAACCAGTCTATCCAGGGCACTCCTAATGCATTTTTATGACCCATTAAAAAAATCGAATCTGTAAAGACTGTGTAAGGTTCTTAGAATAGGGGATTGACTACACTGACAGCAAACGGAATTCCCATATTGTCATTAGGATAGTCCCTTCTCTTATAAGCTTGATGAAAATGGCAACCTTACTCACTCATCATCATCAACCCTTTAACGTCCCACTGCTGGGCACGGGTCTCCTTTAAATTGAGAGGGATTAGGCTATAGTCTACCACGCTAGCCTACTGCGAGTTGGCAGACTTCACATGCCATCGAGAATTCTCTCAAGCATGCAGGTTTCCTCACGATGTTTTCCTTCACCGTTTGAGCATGTGATATGACCTTGAGCATGACCTTACTCACTCGCAGAACCACATCTATTATTGTTTCACTGCAGTCTTCTGTGAGGCGGTATTTCCCCAATGGGGCAGCCTAATTTGAGGGAGAAATCTCGCTATGCACTACTTCTCTTAATAGGTTAAAATTTGACCTTTAAGCAATATCAAATTCTCCAGGAACCGTGTATCACAGGGAATATTATTCAACCCTACATTATTCTTTCCATATTTTTCAAATATCGTTCCAAATATGTCACACATCACTGGAGCTCCGCTCGTCACATCACTACCGAAGCGCCCCGGCGCCACCTAACGGATTTATAACGAAACTTTTAAATAGTGTCGGGGCGATCTGCAGACAGTTTCAACTCGAAGATTAAGTGGGCAGCGAATGAATTGTTTCCTCCAGTAAACTTGCAAGAAAACTGCACTTAAGATAAAATAGTACAGTTTTCTGTAATTGCAAACTTACTACGTTGTTGGAAAGTCTGATACAAAGTTGTAAGTGGGCGCTCAATCAAACGATGCTCCTTGTACAGAACGTTTTAGCGTCGTAAATTGAATAAAGTCGATATATGTTTGCCGTACTGCAGCTACAGGAAATTGCTAACAAAACTGACGTTATTGTTTAAGCTTTTTGATCAAAGTTAGTGAGACTGCAGTACTAAACTAAGATGGCTATGGCATTTAGTACTAAAAAGAACTCATAACACAGAGACAGCATTACGCTACTATTAAACATAAAACTGCCTCTAAGATAAATAATGCATCAGGACATTATAGTAAAACGCCATTTATTCTAGTTACAAGCTTATTTAACAGACAAAAAATATACTTACCTCATATACTTATTGTAGATCGCTTGGTACAAGTGTAAGATTCCTTTAAAATTTAATCAAGCAAACATTGAATCAGTCGGCCCGTGACCATAGATGATATAAGGACCTCCGTGAAAAAATCTGTAAAAAGTAATTGTATTAATGATCATAATAATAGTCTCTTTGTTCTCATTATTAACTACTACTAAGTTACAAAATTCTACCTTAAAATGTAAATAAATTTGTAGACAAAAAAAAATCGAGTCAACTCTTTTCAAATATGTGAGCAATAATGAGAGCTTATGATTTTGCAATAATAAGGAAATATATTTAGAAAGTTATAAATAACGTTTTTATTACACTGTCTCTTAATAAAAATAAAAACCATCTTTAAAAACAAATTCAAACAAGCAAATACCCAATAAAATCCAAAAGAGTATATACACATGTACGTGAGCAAAAATTATAGCTGCTATTTATTTTACAACGAAATGAAAACATCGCCTCGACAAAAGATAGTGATATTGGTATATTCTGCAAGATTTGTTCCAGAAATGTATGCTGAATATTTTGCTTCTACCAACAAAATGTTCGCGCAAACGGAATCGGGAACTTTGGTGGACGATAACAAAATCGCTGGGAATTCGTCCCACGCTTGCTGTTTGTTCGCGACTATGTCTGTGAATATAACAATGGGTATTTTTATATGTTTTCTTCCTTGGTCTCTTATAAACTGTATACCATAAATACATTTTGGTGCAGCAAATTCCGAATTTTCAATTCAGTCAAATGTACAATCAACTTCTCTTCTAATATGTTTAATATTAAACTATTATACCTATTATTACATTCAATCTACCCGTCATCATAGATACAATAATGGATCCTAAACATCCGTTATTTAAATATCGTGTATTCATGCAAGTGACATAAATCAATATAATATTGAAATAAAACCTAACTATATTTTCGTAAATGTAGAAATTCAAGGTCTATAATTTGTAATCTATTTTTTGTAAAGATAGATTTGTATAACAAATAAAATAATACTGGTCTTAATAAATTCTATTTCTACTATTAAATCAAAATACGCTAACCAAGCCAAGCCGGTGCGATTAATGAAATGAATTAAATAAAAGATAAATAAAATTAAAGAATAAATAAAAAAAAATTACTAACAGTAAGCTATTTCTAGATTTATCTGTTAAACCAAATATGAGACACCAACGACCAAAACAACTGAAGAATGTTTCTCGAGTCTGTCATAAAGCCGTAGTGACGAACCAACAGCATTTTGTTATGATATCAAACGTAAAGCCGCCTTTAGAAGTGGACCATTGCTAACAAATCCTTGCATCCTATTCAAGGGACCCGGAAAAATATTACAGAATCTTCACCCTACTTTGCACAACTTTCTTATTGTGAACAAACCCGCCCCCCCTCTACCCTGAAATGCGCGAAATTAGAATTCGCGATATATTTGCCAAGGAGGAAATATTTTTGGAATGAAATCTTCGTTTTTTGCTGTGAAGGCACTAATGTGGGAATATTGGTTTCGTAAGGCTGGTTTCTTAGGGTTATTGGTGTTATATTTGTCGTTTTTTTTATTCAGTTCTGAGGTAGGCAGAGGAGGAAATTTCAATCTAAAAATAATTGTTGTACTAGATTTATTTTAGTTTCCATTTGTTTTTAATTCCTTCTTGAAATTTTGATCATTTTCTATTCTACTACAAGATTGCCTGACAGAGAACGTTGTGGTCCTACAAATAAATAAAAATGTCTGCCTTATATCTCATTATAGTATAATAAAGTTTTAATAGCTTAATAACTTTTAGAGACTGACAACCCAGAGCTCATATGCGTATATTTTTCTAATTCAAGATGAGTTTTATAAATAATGAGTAGAAGCATGACTCTCTGTAGTGTATACATAGAAATATGTTAAAATAAACCGAAGTACATTTACAAGATTCCTACGAATAAGCCATATAATTCTATCTTAAAAAACATATTGTATGCCTTGTAAATATAAAAAAAAAAACAAAAAAAAAAAAATAATAATGTATTTATTTCCAAATGAGACAATCTACGTATAATTTTTAGTAGATAGATATGTGGCATACACTTCCATAATTTTCAAATCTACGTAGTCTCTACATTCAATTTATTCATGACGAGCCACTTCAAAATCGTAACTTTATCAACTGTCAAAATAAATAACAAAATGGCAGGCCCCTATAATTATTTTAACATTCTGAAGTAAGTTGTATCTTACGTAAGAACTTGAGAAGCCCCAGAAACCGCGGAAATGGGTCGTGTTAGTAACATTATTAGAATTTACAGGGGTTAGAAGAGATCCCAGTGAAATGAGATAGCGTTGTACTCGGTCAATTGAATTTTATACCAAATTTACCAACAATTAAATTTAATTATTTGAACGAGAACAATAATTCTATAGACTTTAATTAGGTTATTATAATAACATGATACAAAACATAGTCAGTGGTAAATTTTACGTAAAATATGGTTCCAAAATACTAAACTGTGGTAAAATATTCGAACGAAACAAATCAAATATACGTAATTATCGTAATAATAAAAGAGCTGTGATAGCCTAGTGGTGTGAGCAGTGTACTATACAGATAAAGGTCTCGAGTTCAATCCCAATAAAGTAACGTGCGTATTTATCAAAACAACGTGGGAAAAACTGCAAACCTCAGATTCTCTCAGTGGCATGTGAAATACGTACTGGACTACAGCTTAATCTCTCTCATAATGAGAGGAGACCTGAGCCCAGCATATAACGTATAAGTATGTATATGGTACAATAATTGGGTTGACGATGTATACAAGAGAAATTTTCACTATGAAACTTATTGAAGACAATTCGCAGAAAACACTAAACTGAACGAACGACTAACAAACACATAAATCAACACAGAATTTCCAGGTAAGATCTCATAAATTGAAAATTCATTGAACACATTTCGTGTAACCAGTGTTGGTTGGGTTTGTAAGGCACATAACTCAGTGGTTGAAGTTGCAGCACGCTTGCACAGTGACTGAAGGCATTAGTTGATCATAAATCGGATTTCCAATACCAGTGATGGAGACTGTGAACTTAATACACTAAGTTTGTAGGCCGCAGTTAAGATAGTTTGTCCTACTACTCGGCAAAGATTTTCTCTTGATTAGTAGGGATTTAAAATTTAGTCCGTCTCGAAGGCCCAATTTGAGTAGGTATGTAGACTTTCCACTGAATTGTTGTCTGAAATAACACAAATTTTCATGAATATAATGGCGGTGTTAATATATTATTTCAGCAACACACAATAATCCAATATATTTTAAAGTAAACATTGTATGTAGTTCATCCTTAAAAATCGAACCCCTAAATGACTGAAAAAGCCAAAAGCTTGCTGATTTAAACTGCAATCAATATGAACCACGCAACCACTCAGCAGTCACGCACCTATCACGTTGTTGTATATTGGTGCGTCAAAATTGAAATTTTCAGGAGCACTCTAAAATATTGCCTACAATCCCACACAGCTGTTGAATGTTGAAATAATACAAAGCAAGTCCGCGGCAAGATACAATATTTATCAACGGCCGCGTCTATTCTTACTCTTTCCTACCTAAAATTTATTCTAGCATATTATGTATATTGTAGGTCACGCCTTGTTTGATATATGTACCTACAAGCTAATGGCCTTTAATATTTCATCCGAAATGATTTGAAAAATATAGCTACTGTGTATTTTTTTTTCACTTTTATTCAGGGATTAGTTTGATTTGTTTTGGACTCCAACAAAGACCATGATTTGCAAAGTAATAAGGTTGCGATTTCAATGAAAATAGAGGTTTTGACAATAAAGAACATATACATGTACATGTGACTTGGACGGTATTTAAACATGTTTTTTTATATCTGGTGCTTCCCGTGTGGTCTCATTTCTGACATTGGAAGAACTTTGACCAGTTCTGAAGACGGTTTTTTTAATAAAATAATTGATTATAAGTCGGTTATGAACCAAACCTGTCCCCCCCCCTCCCCTCCCACTGACTTGAAAGCTGCATCAGCCTTTGGAAAAACTCTTGAGCACTTCATCGGTAGCCCTCATTAGCTTAGCTGGAAATAGTCACATAGCTTAGCTTAGTTTCCCCCCAGACCACCAGTGGAAAGGCACCCCTACAGCCGCGGCTATTCGCGCTAAGTGCCAAGTTATATCCAAGTTGTAACAAGCTCTTTGTATAACGATCCCAACTTCAAACAGTGACTGTTTAATTTCAATTGCACTACGCCTTTTGCAGTCCTGTCGATGTGAAAATTTTTAATTATCATGTTCTTCTCTCCACTTTGTTTTGTTTCAAATATAATTGCTTCCCTGCAGTTATTTGAATTGCTACTTTCTGCTTTCGATGTTTTTGTTTATCAAAAAGCTATCTAACTAGAGAATTATTATATATTTTTGTTAAATAAAACGTTGAAAGCAGTGTAATCAAGGATTATGTGGTTAAAGGAATCTTAAAATCAGTAAATATGTAGTTACATAATTCAATTATATTAGGATACATTTTAACTGTAGGTATACGTAATACATAAAATACATATACATCAAATATATACCTACCTGTATATTCGCGAAGGCTTTCCTAGATATGTAGGTATCAATTTACATTTACAGTTTACCGATACGATTTAAAGTTACATGCAATACTTCAATTTCTTACTGAGAATTTCATAAACAATATCAATAACACTTTATTCAATCCAAGAGATCGTAAAGAAACAAAGAAAACATGTCTATTTGATATTATCAAAGCATAAAATCAATTCTGTCGATTAATAAGTACCAAAAGTGCTTTACGAAACACAAACCAAATTCAACTAAAGATTTGTCATGTGTTAGGCATAAAATGAGCATCAAAATTCTTACACATTACACACGCTTTTTTCAAAAAAGCTGTAATAGCCTAGGGGCGTAACTTATAAACCTACAGGTCTCGGTCTAAATATATCAAAGGTTTAGGCATAAAAAGGTAGCAAAAAATATGTCAATACTAGTTACCATCTGCTGCTTCTTTAGCGTGGTATGATAATAAAAAGTAATCTATGTATTAATCCTGTCAGTAAACTATATGCATGCCAAATTATGTAGTAATACGCGTGATTTAGTCCCAAACATATAAACTTTCACATTTATTATATTAATATGGATATCTATGACCCCTCTATGAACTGTCAGCCTACATAACGTGCTTTGCTTATTAAAAAGTCGTACGCACGCCACACGCAAATTTAATCAAAACAGTATTCAACTTAACCATCACAAACTTTAGGATTAATAAAACCCCTAAAACAAATCCCTTTACGAAAATACGAACATTTTAGAATTATCGAAAAACAATCGCGGGCGCCCCATTCAATCTTAATCCTTGCCATGTCTTAAAATTTCAAAACTTAATTAAAATCTCTCGCCAATATTTTAATTGTCTCCCTGATGAATGGGAGAACTTGGGAGACCCAGACAGGTTAGATACCTGCCTGTCCAGCATTGGAAACTGTGAGACTAATTGACAAGATGGATGGCTGTTGCTTGATAAATAACAAAACTATGTGAAATAAGTGAAGCGAGTTTTCTGGAGTGTATTTTCAAGAACTGCCTCGTTGGTCTAGTGGTCGTACAGTGCGACTGCCAAGCAAGAGGCCAAATCAAATCAAATCAAATCATTTATTTGCTGAAATATGGTGGATACATGATATGTTAAATTGATATACAGCGCAGGACATATTTCACCCTCATTTGGGTATGCAAAATATTAGATAATGTATCTACTAATTATAATAAAATTACAATTATTCGAGCAATTAGACAACTACAATTAATATGAATGGCACTATATTATGTATAAAGGATATTTAAATTACAATTATTTGAAGGCTTAGTCATGATAAATAAGAGGAAGACCCTGAAGGTCTTGGATTCGATTCCCAGGCCGAACAAAGTGTTCTTGGGTTTTGCTGTGAAATTTAGTAGCAGCTCGGAGTTTGGATTCGTTCCCGGATAATGGCAATAGGCTCGCCCCCTATTACATGGGACCTAAAAACATACCGGCAAAACGTGGGTGTACAATGTACATTGTAACATTTCGGGGACGACAGGCGTGATGGTACGTTGTTATGTTGTAATGTATTTTCAAGAACACAAACGAGTGTTATACTGCGCTAATCAGTTTGTTAACTATGTATGTTCTCTGTTATATATTTGAGCGATAGATTGTTGAATAATCTACTAACATGGCCATTGCTAAAACATGCAAAAATCTCGCATAGACTCGGTATCTTTTTGAAATGAGTTTGTTTAAAATCTTTATAAGAATAATATAATAAAATGTGTCACGTTGTTTGTTCGCGATGAACTGCTGAACTAATGAACCGATTTTTATAAAACTTCGAACTCTGTTTTATCCAATTTTAAAGATACGATACTTTTCATATCTATTTATTACCAAACGAACTAATACTTCTGAGTCATTAGAATGTGTATTGATTTATATGACGATTCAGATTATTTACGGCATTCAGTTGTCAGCTGAGCTGGTAGGTTTTATTATATATAGCTCCCCTATATTTACCGTAAAGAACCCCAAACGGTTGAACAAAATATCGTTATACCGCGATAAAACCCGTAAAAATCAGTTTTCTTTCAACGTAACGATAATATCAAAATGCTTAAAAAACAAAATACAATCCGGTGTTGCAATTAAACGTAGGCAATGCTATCCCAGCGACTTAGTACCGAGTTTAATTAAAGCCGGGCTCTCCGTGCTCCGGTGCCCGGGTAAATAGCCTGCCGTGGGGACAAATCGATTGCATAACACCCGGGGGCAAGCGGTACCCGGGTACTAAAACCGGGATGCTATCTTAGCAGTTTTTCAAAAGGTAGATCATAAGATCTCGGATTAATCAGCGCTTTTGTGAAGAGATAATCTCGCGACTTGTGAGTTGGACGGCGGATTGAATCCGATTTTGTTTCTTTTGTTTGTTGATTTATGAGTAAATGGGTCGTTATGGTGATTATACTGTTTGTTTTATAGACTAGCATGTCCGACCGCGATGCGCGATTGCACATCAACGAATAAATAAATTATTCGTTGATGTGCAATCAAAAAGGGGTTGTGATTATAAATTCATATTAAAACTATCAACCCCCTATTCCATGGGACCAAAAACATACCATACGTGTTTGGTACATCTTTGCCAAACCCATCGGGGATAACAAGCGTGATGGTATATAATTATAATTGTCATTCAAATTAATTTAATAATCATTTTATTACGCCATAACCGTTTAGTTTAATTTATTTCTTGCCCGGCCAAAGTTAGTCCGGCAGATATCGCTATGCGCTTCGGTAGTTAAGACCGCCATTGTACTACCCTTATTTCATGAATAATTATATTAATATCACATTTATTTGCAAACTTACGGTATACAATAAAGCATATCATACCTATACGGATTTTTAAAAGTCTCTATTCCCAGTTATCGATCGGGCGAACATCTGAAAGTAATACCCCCCATCTACTGAGGGAAACGGTTTAGAAACGCGTACTTTTCTATGCAAACGTTGGTAGATAAGGTTGTCGTAAAACTGTATCGGTGGGCTACGCGAAGGCTATTGCTCGGAAAACATCGAATAGCATTGCGGTCGAGACTTTGGTAGTGTTTAATGGCTTTGTGTATGTATATAGAGAAGGTTTTAATACTTTTGTATGGGTTTGTTGCAAAGCCTAATGTTTTATTTCGATTAGACCAACATTTAATACTTTCGAATCGCCCAATACTAGTTGTACGGTTCTAAAAAACAGTTTTTAAAAAGAACCACTAAGCAACTTTATGGTGATGCTCAAATTGCTACTGTATTTTTTTCCAACAAAACTGCTCGAAATGGCAATTGAACCCAAGAACTCACACTCAGCAGCTCCACCCAGTATCTCTAAATTGATGAAGTAATTATAAGACATTTTTCATTTTTATTGTTACACAATTTTTAGACTACGTTCGCCACCCTGTATATTACAACATTTTTTCAATTATTTTTACTTCCTACATGAAATTAGGAAAGACACTGCCTCTTAAAAAACAGATCGTTAACCTAGTTCAGGTGGCCGAGTTTTAAAAATATAATGTCAGTAATAGACACGTTTTCTTTCACCATTAGGTGAGATTTTGGTCAACCGCTAACCTACATAAAGTGCAAAAAAATTATGAGATATTCAGTTCATATAACCTAGCAAAAATATATTAAAATAAGATAACCATCACCTGAATAAATAACCCTACTCAAATAACCCTAAATTGAAAAGCGATCCTAACAAACAAAATCTGAAATAAAATAAAAACTCCAATTTCAAAACCAACCAACAAACGACCATAACAATATTGAGATTCTAATTTTAAAAACGATACGCTGCTACAACCATTAAGAAAATATTTTGCGAATAAAAAAATCTCTAAAAAGAGATTTTAATCGAAAAAGAGAAATCTGTTGCCTAGTTATATACCAATGAAGAAATTGAAGCAATATTTTGGACGATTCCATTTCTCACCGGAACTATAGAAATTCCTGGTTGGAAATGAAGTATGTACACACACATACGAACACTTCATGTGTATATTTTGCTATAAAATAAATGGACTAGGCAGAGGTGTAATAATATACACCCAAATTTCGCCGGTATGTTTTAGGTCCAATGTAATAGGGGGCGAGTCCTTTGCTATCAAACGGGTATGATTCTAAACTCATTAGGAAGATATATATGTATTTTGCTATATTATGTTATGATATTAAATGATTTTTTAATTAGGTACTCCAAGATAATGTCCTGCTGCAAAAAAACGCCCAGCACAATAAAAAAATCCACCATAAAACATTTTCAATAAAAAAAAACCTTAACAATATAAATCGTTAAACTTAAATTGCTTTCCAAGATTAGGGTTCAATAAATTATATTGACAGACCACCCACTAAGTCGCCACTTTTCACAATACGGAACCCGAATACGTTAAACGCCCATATAATTTATGACCACGTAAAGAGACGTAACTGATAAATCACGAGGTTTTCCCACGGGGGTTGAAATTCCATGGGAGAATAGGTACACAGGGTATGAATGGGGACGAAAATGATTGTACTGACCACTCCTTACCCATATTCCCACAAAAAAGGTTTTAATTGAATCATTTTGACCGATGAGCCTAACGGTAGTTAACACTGCCTTCTGTGCTACAGATCTTGGGTTTGAATCTCGGTAGAGACAAATGTTTGTGTGATGAGCAACAACATTTGTATCCGAGTAATGGGTGTATCTATGTATATATTTACAAAAAAAAGTATATGTATATGTAGTATATCAACCAACGAGTATTCGTAACACAAGCCTCGTTGCTTAGCTCGGAACTAGATGGCGCTGTGTCATAGAATGTCCAGTTTTTTTATTTATTAAAATAGCCTCGAAAACACATAAGAAAAGGTTATTCCTTCAAGCTTGCATTAACGCATTCATATATTCATATTTTCAGTATTCAGAAGTATTTTATTATAATTCTTTTCACTAAAGCACGATCCGAAATAATCTGCTCGTCAAAAAATTATACACAGACAATATTTTTATTAATCAAATTAGGTACTCAAATTTACCTTTCCACTTTCCATAAAAAAAAATGATAACACAGAAAAATTATTCCCGCGCAATATCTTATAAAATTACCTGAGTCATCAATTGAGACTGACAATTACTGAAAAAATGTCCGCACCGAAACACAGTATCGCACACTTATACTAAATTAAACAAGCAGGAGGGAAAATTCAATCTAATCTAAACTTCCTTCAATCCAATTTGAATTTCCTCACCTTCCCTCCGCGCGGTCCCTCCGACACCCTCCGAGGATGGACCTCTTTGCAATTTATCCTGGTCCTCTCTGTCAATTCGGATGCTAACTTTAGGATACCTTACTTGCTATTATATTAACAGATGCTAGTATATATATAGTCCTCCTCATCGTTTTCGATGACGGATGCTAGTAAGACACGAGCGAAGGATAGACTTGTTCAAAAACACGACTACACTGAATTTGAAGTTTCAAAGTAAATTTAGTGACAAGCTAAGTTAGGAGGGACCTATAACAACTTTTTAAATTTCGCGTTGCATTATAATACATTATGTTACACGGGAATTCACGCGGTTTGCAATGATCGTGGTCACTAGCAGTCAGTCTGCTTGTGACCACGATCAGTGCAACCTGGTCGAAACGTCAAGCATTTTAAAGGTAAAATCGCGTTAATTCTCGAGTAATATAATGGACTTATGTCCAGCAGTGGACGTCTACGAAGTTGATACCTTCGAATGATACACATCGACCTATGTAATAGGTGAACTCCTGCAAAATGGTAAGGTGCATAATACAAATGGTACATAGTCTAACGTTTCAATCTAAGGCACACATCTTTAGCTCTTAGTTTGTTTGGTAAAAAAAAAAAATTAAAAAAAAATTACTCCCGCCTGCCCAGGTGGACAGTAAATAGTTTGCTGTTTTCTTTCCAGAATTAAAATGGCCAAAGGACATATTGAAGTGTGTATATTTAATTTTATAAAAAAATACACCGGTTGTTTACCAAACTCCAAAAGCAAAAGTTGTTAGCTTATATAACAGAAATCATATCTTATATCACGTTCTTCGTTCCACATAACGCATTATATATTTCAACACGAGCTGCATCGTCCATTGACCTTTAATAAAATCATTTTCTTGCAATAAAAGTCGTTCATAAATATATTAAACTTGTTTGAACTGTAATGCACACACAACACAGTGTCATTCTCACGTACACAATTATAGTGTAAAGTAGAGTACGTGGGTCGGATCGCGTCTCTGAATTATAATATAAATACAATGGTACGCGGTCGACATTCCCGTGTTTCTTTGTTGCAATACAAATGCTTTAGAATGTGTCAATTGCCACGAACAGCAAATAATAACTGGAATTTACGTGTACATTTTTGATCTCTAGTTTTTGTGAGAATTTGTTTTGTTATTTGTAGTGAACTTCTTTGTATCTAATAGTACGAAGCGTGGTTGCTAAGGGTCGTGTGTTTGACTTTTAGGCCGCGACAGCTTGTTTGATATCAATTGGCTCGATTTCTATTACCTGGGACTCAAACATTTATAAATTGCAAAATATGGGTCAGTAGGTACCCACTACTTTGTCTACTTGGGCTAACCTCGAAGGGCTTATAGGCAAAATCATCATTATCATCATCATCATCAGCCTATATTCATCCATTGCTGGACGTAGGCCTCCCCTAGTGAATGCCACAGAGCTCGATCTTCGGCTCTTTTCCTCCAGTCACTGACAGCTGCCTTACGTAAGTCGTTGCTCCACCTGGCCGGCAGCCGTCCTACCCTACGTTTGCCGAGACGCGGCAATATAAAGAAACAATACCTACTAATTTTGTTTTACGAATATTTTTTTCATACACTATTTTAAAAGTCAATGTTTTAAACTTTTAGTACCGACTAGAAAAAGATTTAAACCTTTTTTGTCAAATTTTAATTTGTCACTCATGTAAGTACCTACCATATTTAGTGATTTAATTAAGAACAACTCCTACTTTTACGGAACTGTTTTTTTTATTTATGATGCATTCATTTTAATCAGCAACGTTTCTATTAAAACGTCGACTTCAAACATAAATTAATCAGCCTCACTAGCACCTCTATGAAAAATGAAACATACACTCGCCAACAAAATTCATTTCCCCCTCCCACAAAGCGGACAGCACGGGTGGGGGGTGATAATTACGCCACAGTACTTACCGGGATGAAAAATGGTACCGGGCGCGTCACAAAATGTTTTCTTAGCGAGTAAGTGTGACACTGTGAAATTCTTTTTGATAAGTGGATAGGGAAGAATAAATATGTTAAGAAATAATAGAAGAACTTATTTTTTCTTTCGGTTCGCACATTATTAATGGCCTCATCCTATAAGGCCTGTCAAAACCTTACATCATAAGGCTTGTCAAACATCACAGATAAAATAATGGCACATTTAAAAAAATCGAATCTCTAAAAAGTTATTCAAAAAAAGAACTAAAACTATTTGTCTAGCTAAAAGTATAAGACAAAGTGTTACCAGTCATTAACGGCAATGTTTCAAGAATTGCCACCGAGAAATATTTTTTACATCTACCCGACGATATTATGTTAAAAGAAAAACAAGGTTCCAAGTACTTTGGAGTATGATTGATGATACCAGGTTCACGCTGAAAGAATTTTGATATAACTAGACATCCCAAGTAGTTAGACAGGCTTGTTACAGAAAAAAATAACATTGTAAGGGAATATTTTATACGTATAATAATAGTTAAGCGGATTGATGCGAGCTGCCCAAGACGGGGATGGTTGGCGCTCTTTGGGAGAGGCCAACTGAACGTAGAAAGTGGATGGCAATTGGCTGATGATGTGTATAATACATGCCCTTTAATAACTAACAGGAATTATTTAAAACTCACATTTACCTAAATCATTAATCCATCATATATAATAGAATAAGTGATATTTAGTTAATCGTTATTTATTTATTATTATTTTTATTTATTTATTTATTTATTTTTATTTTTTGTACAAACACACAAAATACAAAGGACAGTTAAAAAATATATAAACAATGTACAAAGGCACTACTTATTTCTACAGAAATCTCTTCCAGTAGGCCTGAGAGAGGAGACAGTATAAAAGAGAAACATGAGTGTGTGTAGGTGAATAAACTTACATAGACTATAGCTACACATATACATAGATACATATATACTATATTATATGATAATATACATACATAAATTTACAAATGGCTAGGACAAAGAGGAGAGGTAGTGTTGTTTCACTTTTTTCTTAAATAAGGTTATGGAACCACAGCTTTGTATATTAGGCGGGAGACTATTCCACAGCCTGACCGCATGGACAGAGAAAGAGTAAGAGAAGAAGTCAGTTTTGTGAGATGGACAGCTAAGACGGAATTTAAGGTGGGATCTACACGAAACATTAGGTGTGTTGGAAAAAGAGAAACGATCCCGAAGGTAAGATGGATATGAGGGATTGTGAAGGACATTGAATAGGAGACATAATATCCTCGTATTCCTGCGGAGGCGGATTGGGAGCCACTTGAGATCCTTGCGAAACCGAGAGACATGATCATACTTACGGAGATTAAGATAAAACGTAAACATAAATTTTGCAAGCGCTCAAGTTTATCCAAGAGCTCCTCAGTAGCATCCAAATAGCAAGAATCAGCATAGTCCAAGATGGGTTGTAAAAGAGTTTGAGCAAGGGTAATTTTGGTTTTTAAAGGCAGGAAGCTCTGGAGACATTTAAGCGAGTGGAACGTATAATGCATTTTTTTGCTGACTTCGCCAATATGAGCCTTCCAGGACAAATTGCTGTCCATAATAACCCCGAGATTTTTTGCAGTATTTGCGTAAACAATTTGAGTGTCGTCCAGCAGGATGGGTGGAAGAGATTTCAGGTCTAAACCGTTTCGCATTTGCCTGCTACCAATAATCATGGCCTGAGACTTAGTTGGGTTTATATGGAGACCAAATGACCTAGCCCACTGACTAACAGCAATCAAGTCACGATTCATCGCAGTAATGGCTGTTCTAATTTCATTTAAAGTAAAATGACGATATAGCTGCAGATCGTCTGGATAGATATGGAAGTTAGAGGAGATAATTCCAACAGCGGAATTGATGAAAATGGAGAAAAGTAAAGGAGATAGTACGCCGCCTTGGGGCACGCCAGCACTGAGGTGAAGCCATTCAGAGTACGACTCCTTATGGCATATCCGTTGCGAACGGCCCCGTAGATATGAATCGAACCAGGCCACAGTCTCCGAGGAGAAATTAAGGGATCTGAGAATTCCAAGGAGGACATCGAAATCCACGGAGTTGAAAGCACTACTGAAATCAAGTAGCACCAGAACCGTAAGAGACTTATTTTCCATGGCCCAACGGATATCGTCGGTGACCTTGAGTAGAGCTGTTACGGTACTGTGACCAGGCTGAAAACCAGATTGGAAGGGACTGAGAAGATTATTCTGTGTTAGGTAACTAGATAGTTGACGATGAACTAAGTGCTCCAGGACTTTTGATAAGAAAGGAAGAATGGATATGGGGCGAAACTGAGACAAAAGTGTAGGATTTGATGTCTTTGGTAATGGTATAATTTGTGCTTGCTTCCAGGCACTAGGGAAGCAACCTGACTGTAGTGAGAAATTAAATATATGAGTGAGGATAGGGATTAAGGTTGGAAGTATAGGAGTAAACATCTTAGAGCACAACTGATCGTTACCAACAGCAGAAGAAGTAATAGATTTGAGAGACTTATTGACTTCGTCCTCGTTTACCTCAACGAGAATAAACGGAGAGCACGGTGGTATTGGCACAAGTGAGAGATCCAGTAAGGTTCTGGATTTAACAAGGGGGTCAAGTGTCACAGGTGGAAGTGAGAAGTGCTTGTTAAGGGCACGTAAGTCAATATCGTTGCAGTCAATAGCAGGGGATTTGCCAATACCATTATTCTTAAGAAATTTCCAGACTTTGGAGGAGTTATGGGTATCAAGAGATTGATGGAAGTAGCGACGCTTAGCATCACGACACAGACGAGTGCAGCAATTACGTAACTTTTTGAAGCGAGTGTAATTAATGTCCGTCGGACTGCGCTTATACCTGCGTTTGGCTTTGTCCCTGCTAGTCATAATTTCTTTGATGGCGGCTGTAATCCACGGACAAGGTATACGTTTTAATTTAATTCGGCGTTTAGGCGCGTGCCGATCGTAGACAGCAGTTAGCAAGTCAGTAAAGTGAGCAACTTTTTCGTCAATAGTTTCACTGTTTACGACAGGCACCCAACTAATGTTTCCAGCGTCCCGCTTCAATGCCTCCAGATCCATGCACTTGAAATTTCGGAGTAAAGCTATTTTTGGTTTACGCCTAGGCGGGCGGAGAGAAAACGATAAAAATATTAAGTCATGGTAGGAAAAGCTGGCAGTGAGTTGACCGTGAGAGGCAACAAGATCAGGGGCGGAGACAATAATTAAATCAAGAAGAGAAGGATTACAGTTGGGAAAATGGTGTGTAGCAGTGAGAGGTAAGATGTGAAGGTTGAATGAAGACAAGAGAGATGACAAGGAAAGAGTACGGTGATCATTTTTGATCAAGCACGTATTAAAATCTCCCATGAGGACTACACGGTTGTAAGTTGTGCAAAGATCGTTGAGCAATGTTTCCAGTGTATCAAAATAATTAACACGAAGATTGGGACTGTAGAAAACTCCTAGAAGTAATTTGGTATAGTGAATAGTAATTTCAATAAAAAGGTACTCCGCTGATTCACTGTAAGTAGACGGAGAGGCACAGATCATTTTAAAGGGAATGTCGTCTCGGAGATATATAGCTACGCCTCCACAGCCCTTGCCAATCCTGTCGTTGCGAATAAGCACAAACCCAGGAAGAGCGAAGAGTGAAGAGGGGAGTGATGGTTTCAGAAAAGATTCCGAGATCAGAAGAGCGTCAAGAGTGTCACTGCTAATGGATGCCAAAAGATCAGAGTGGTGGCTAGGAATACTTTAGATATTGATGTGAGCTATATTCAAATTATGTTGAACATTACAAAAAAGAGAGGTCAAATTGTCATGTAAGGTCAGTGCTGAAGATATGTCACTATCCGCACTATCAAAGCTTATATTTGAGGATGAACACGAGAAAAAGCTATCATCAAGATTTGGTTCAAACATATCTGCCATAATGTAATAAAATATAATATTAATACATAAATAAATAAATAATACTGGTTAATATTGATTTAAGATAAACAAAAACTAAACGCTAAACTCACTTACTCGCAAACTAAGGAAGAGATTTTACACTAGATAAAAAATAATAACAAAATTTAGAATTACAACACATTTGTGTGCACGTGGTTTGTATAACATGTGGATATACCTAAATATTAAAACAGTAAAATCGTTAGTTGTGAGTTTTAGTTATAGTAGCCTAGTAGTATCAACGGTCAAATGAAAGTGAGTTGATCCCAAGGCATTCAGCACTGGCTTTTAGAAAGTTATGTGCTTATCTGTCATATGCTTGAACGGTGGTGAAATATTGGGAGAAGACATGGTACCGCTAAGGAAGTCTGTAAACTAAGCTAACAGGGTGAACTATATGAAACGATCCCTGTCAAATGAGAGAACCCGTGCCCATTCTTTGTCCTATGCCTAACAGTAGGAAATGGATTGACGATGATGAAACCATGGGGAATCTTTGACTTTGTAAGGAAACCTGTACCCCTGTAAAATATTCAACAGAACACAAATAGTCTTATCAATGCGAATTATAAATATAACGTCAAAAATGTATTTAGGTTTGTCTCACATTACTTAAAAGCTAGTCTGATTTAAAAACTCTACTAAACTTCTCTATATACCTACTCGATATTCATCTCAAATTTGATTAATGAAATGTACAAAACATGTCAAAACAACGTCACTCGAAGTGTACCATTCACATTGAATGAATGAAAACCTTTCCGATTTCTTGCGAGCGTGCGGTCCGGTCTTTCATTCGTTCCATTCGCCGCAGAGCGAAAAAAGAACGCGGCCTAATTGCGAGCGAGGCTTTTAGGTGATGGCCATGAAACCGGCGATTTGACAAGGTCTAGCGATTTTAAAGTGATCCTAAAACCGTTCCTACGTTAAACGTTAAAGTATGGAAGAAATGTAGGAGTCTATATAGGTATGTTACTCATCCATAAAGCAACCTTGACAGTTAAAATCAAAATACAATTTATTCAAAGTAAATCAAATTTACTTGGTCCTTTTTTAAAGTCGACAATAAAAACAGCACCCAAAAGCGCCTGCCATTCAGGTGCGATTAAACCTTAAACATTGATTGATTAGAGTAGCTATCACATAGCCACATGCTTTTTAATCTAAACACTTCTTCTAAATTTGAAATTCTCTGAAACCGCGGATTTCGTAGCCACAACACTTACATAGCATCTTTTTTTGCTTCTGTTAAAGAACGATACTCGTGAATGACAAATTAGGAAATCTCTCAGCGCTCCAAATTGCTCCACAGGAATATTTTATTGAATTCCACCTCCGTTTCTTACTATGAACATAATATATACGATGCTATATTTAGAATACCTTTTATCGTGGCTTTGTGTGTCAATTTTGAGGTTATATTTCAGATTACAACTGCTTTGTTTAGTGGTGGTATGGTAAGTACAAAACTGCGGGGCAAGAGGGCCTTGGGTTCGATTCCCAAGACGGGCAAGGGTGGTTGGGTATTTCTATAAAATTGGAGTTTGGATTCCGGATTGCGAAATGTGGGTGTACATTAGTACGTCTCTGGGGGGATAGCAGAGACCAAACTCCGAACTGGTATTAAGAATTTCTCTTCGCTTAAACCATTTCGCTCAACCTGGAAATCGAACCCAAAACTTCTTACTCAGCAGTTGGAGTACCGACCACTAGACTAACGAGGCTAGAATAACGGAGTTATAATAGTTTTTTTTTATATATTTCTAATTAGACAGTACCATATTATTATTTATATATTTATTCAACATTAACACTACCACTAAAGTACTTAAATCTAATGCGACAATGTGGCCATCAACTATCATCATCATCATCATATCAACCGCTAGACATCCACTGCTGAACATAGGTCTCCCCAAAGGATCGCGACGACCGGTCCTGCGCCACCCGCATCCAGCGGATTCCAGCGACCTTCACCAGGTCGTCAACTATACTATTTATAAATTATAATAAACATGTCATATTTTTCTAAAATTTGTTCTTTTGTCTCCAGGAAATTGAGCACTGCTACTACCACGGCACGGTGAAGGACTACCCGGGGGCGTCGGCCGCCTTCCACACCTGCAACGGAGTCTCCGGGGTCATCCACATAGGCAACGAGACGTTCGTCATCCACCCCTTCTACGGGGGTGATCTATCGGTCAGTCCCTCTAGCTTTTTACTACAAATAATTAAGCAGTTTGGTATTTTCAGGGTCGGAATCGAAAAGCATTGCGTTTATTTTACCTATTTTTTTATAGTCCTGCAATCTGTTGCGTATGACATTCAGCTAAACTTCAAGTGTGTATTATCGGCCGCGCTTGGTGCGAAATCCAGTGATTTGCCCAAATAGAGTATCATATAATGATAACGATATATTTGATAGACACGTCATTGATATTTCGTTAATTCTGAGTTATATTTACAAGGCTGATATATATATGAGAAAGTTTAATAACGTTTTGTTATTTCATCCACACTATGATCGTCATACAATTTAAATTGAAATATAAACTTTAAACATATTTTTTCATCGTTAATTTATCTCATAATTCAACCCCAACCAACATTAATTATTTGTTTTAGTATTCTTTTGGTAAATCATTCGTTATAAAATGCAAGTTCAGTTATATTAACTGCCCAATTCAACCCCAAACTCTATAAATGTGGTAACATTTTAACTTGGTTGCCAACGTAAAATATTTTATTACCAAACACGTTAAAAACTTATTATGGACGTAGTAAATTTTTATGACAATTCGGAAATAAGTTTAGGGAAAGTGTTTTTTCATAATGTACCTAAGGGTTTTAAAATCCTTCACTACATCTGGAAAAAATACGAAATAAAATTATAAGTAGGTATAAACATAATTATAATATACATGTTTTTTTATGGTGATAAGTTTGCAAACGAGCTGGCGGCTCACCTGATAGTAAGTATTGACCGCCGCCCATGGACATTTGCAATACCTGAGGTTTGCAAATGCGTTGCCAAACCCCTTAGAAATCGTTCAGGTTTCTTAAAATACATACATATACTTAAAACGTACAATGTCTTCTTTATTCACGTCGGGTGCTTTAAAATTAGGGAACATTCATTAAACTAGCGCACAGGTCAATCTGGGTATACATCTAAATCTGCATAAAATACTGAAGATAACTAAAAAACACATAACGAATTTTGCACGCGCAACAGCGATACACATACACACACATGCACAGGTGCGCAATAATGCATATATTAATACATACACACACGTGCATGTTTTGAAATGCCGTGTCGTTAATTTTGAATTCACGTCTTAGTTTTGTTTACAATCATGTATGCATGAAATAAGTCAATTCCTATTCAAGAATGAACAAAATACTATACAAAGAGTTATTAAAGAGTCTATTTAAATTAATTAGGGCACAGGGACAAAAGTACCCTAACCCTAAAAACCTCGCTGTAACTAGTTTAAGCCAAATCATGTTTTAGCTTGTCATTGTCAAATGGAAATTAATTTTATTTCTTTTTAACCCTCGCAGCTACCACGGCTAACTCATTACCCTCTATTTAGTGACGTGATTAAAATCTTCGGGTTTCAACGTGCCTTCAAATAAGTACAATTAAGCCTCCACTTAGCGAGCGAAATTAAAAAATACTTTTTATTTCTAATCTCCTTTGGTAATAGTCTACTTAAAGCGAAATAGATGAGCCCTTTTTTTCATTTAGAGGTCGTTTTAATTAAAAAATTGAACGCAAGGGTAGTTTAGATAGGGTTTAATGTTAATGTATGATATTATTGTCAGATTGCATAGACATATTCAATAATTATAGATCGATAACTGATTTATAGCTGTAGTAAGGCGTCTACAGTTATAAAAAAGGCTTTATGTGAAGGATCTTAAGGTTCAAATCTCGGAAAAGGGATTTTTGTTGAACATGGATATTTTGTATACTAGTGGTGCTTGTTGAGTAAGTTAAGATTAAATAATAATTATATTATTTAAAATGACACCGTGATTAAAAACTGTGCTTTTAAAAATCTTTGTCATATATTTTTTTAAAGAAGAAGATAGTAATATATAAGATATATTTGAGTAGCGCAGAGAAGTGTCATCATCCAAATATTTATTTTTAATACAAATCGCGGCATCTGAAGTAATGTAAGTAATTCGATAAAAACGATAAATAAAAAGCTGTTCATTGAATACTATCATCCATATTGATAATTCCAAGGAATACACACAGTAAAAAACCTATCTAGTTACCAACAATGTACCGTTTTATATCCATCAAAGAAAATTGCGTGGAATTCAGTCGTTGCTCACTGTGTCCGCTTCTAGTAAGACGGTGATCAATCTTATCCCAAGTATTTTGTTTTGCCTTAAAGAAACTTCATCTAAAGCTTTTTAAGAGCTGCTATAAATATTATATGGGTTTGGCGTGTTGGGACTTTTACAGACAATGTTGGCTCAAGACAAAAAAAAATATCGAGAAAATATGACTGTGTCACGTTGATAAATTTTGGATTTTTTCTGATTCTGTAGAATATAGGCTGTTGCCACAGCTACAGCTACTGTTACAGTTAGCCATTGTAAACATTTTAACATGCACACATTCGAATATACACAAACATAGGCATGAAACAGCAACATAGAGTTCAAATAAATAATTATTGTTTTGTACAATGATAGAACCTCATTACGAAAAATATTATATCAGCCCATTATTGTCCCATTGCTGGGCACGGGTCTTCTCTCATTTGAGAGGGATTAGGCTATTAAGTATACCTAACTTTTGTCCCAAATGTATTTTTAGTGACTGAGTTTTACAGGTAAAATATAGCCTTGCGATAAAACCAGATAATATAATATACCTACCTATTTATATCATAACTCATCTAATTCCGTACATACACACAAACTCTCCTATACCTATAGGTATAACATACGAGTAAGATTCATATTATAGATTTCTCCATATAAAACACATAAGTGTATAAAATGAAGCATAGTACCCACTCCAGTAAGTAAAACGCGTCAGAAACAGCTATTTATGTGATTCACAGCCATTTTCGTTAACGACTCAAATTCTTTTCATATGCCTACTTTCGATGAAAAAATGGTTTACATCTGTAAGCTTCCAAGGTAGTGAAGTGTAAGTTAGAAGCGCAAGCGAGAGCGATAAGCGGTAAACAAAAGACAGCATATTATAGTGAGCCATTGATTCTGATTAGGTTAATTGGTTATTATTTTTAAGTTTGTTTTGTTTTAGTTACGTTACACAACTTTATTAAACATGAATAATTTCCAAGATAAATTTAACCTCGAGCATAAACCACAATAGCATAAAATATGGCCAACTATTCAAACGCATTTTTAAGAACGTTTAAAAATAGGGTTGCCAATCTTGTGGTTCATATATTGAATCTGTAGTTAACCAATTTACAAATTAATTATATATTAATTTACTCAGTCATTTACATAAATCTGTGAAAAGTCTAATTAATATAATCATCTATTGGACATTCGCTTCATCAAGCGAATCGCCAACGCTTATAACTTAGCCCAAGCCCAAATTTATTAAGGGCACGCTCAAATTTGTCGTCGGCAAGTGTAACACATTCACGCTCCACGCACCCGTGATTGCAGGGTTACATGAGCACCATCGGCACATGGGGACATGGAGCCGAAGTGCCACAAAATTGATGCTACATTAAAGTTCATAATTTATGCTAAACTTCGTGAAGAATATTTTTCTTGTTTTATAAGATAATATAAGATAAGATAAGATAATATTTATTCGCTCAGAATATGGTACAATAGTTGTTAATATATAAAATGTTTATATAAAAAAAATCGTCCGCAAAACTGGAAGAACAGTCGTATTTCAATTTTTTTGGGAAAGTATTATTAGTATATGTATGTCTCTGGTATGTACAAACCCAACATACCACGTATGTTTGTGTCTGCAAATAATAATAATAAACATTTCTGGACACTATGACACAGCGCCATCTAGTTCCGAGCTAAGCAACGAGGCTTGTGTTACGGATACTAGAAGGTTAATATGCTACATATATATTTTGTAAATACATACTGTACATCCGTGACTCGGAAACAAATGTTGATGCTCATCACACAAATATTTGTCCCTACCCGGATTCGAACGTGACCTGCAGCACAGAAGGCAGCGCTAACTACCGCCGGGCAAATCAGGTCGTCAAGATGGGGCTTGGATGAAGATTTTACGTACTATAAAAAGAGTAGGTAATTTAGGTACCCTGTAGATAGTAGCTATTATCACCTGTACTAAGATAGGAAGATCGTAACTAATTTTATTAAAGCGAGACAGTTAATTCGTATGATTAATGATTATTTTATTTCCGTAAATAGATCTGCCTCGTTGGTCTAGTGGTGGTACAGTGTGACTGCCGAGCAAGAGGTCACGGGTTCGATTCCCAGGTCGAGCAAAGTGTTATTGGGTTTTTCTGTGAAATTCTCAGTAGCAGCTCGGAGTTTGTATTTGTGCCCGGTTAATGGCAAAAGGCTTATATTAAATAGGGGCCTATTACATGGGACCTAAAGCATACCGGCAAAACGTGAGTGTAATTTCCAATAACAATTTGAGCTTAAGCTCAGAATTGAACCTCGTATCGAGACGTATCGAAGCCGCATTACAATTAATTATATAATAGTACTCTTTCACAATAAATTCTATAAATTGTAAAGAAGATAATTGCGATTTTACTGGATGAAATATGGCATTAATATCGTAATACATAGGTAGGAATAATTAAATATAATTGATAGTTAATAACGTGCGAACCGCTGCGCCGCTCCATAATTTTAAAGTAATTAAATTACAAAATGGATATTAATTGTCATTTAATTACAGGACCGGCTCAAGTGTGATTATGTATACAGATAAATGATTTAATTGTATTTGTTAAAAGTAACGCTTTCAAATGTAACGTTGAGGAGATAACTTCAACTTTAATTTGAATGATTGAAGGTATATTTTTCAAGGGCCACCAACATCCATAGACTACGGTGACTGCTTAACATCAGGCGAGCCGTAATCCATATATGTGGTATTTAAAAAAAACCTATGATTTTATTGCGTTATACGTAAATAAACTCACACATAAGTATACAAATACTCATGCCCGCAGCAAATACTTAAAAATCGCCTTGATTTCTTAGTATACAAGAACCATAATACTTGTATTATTAAATCCATAAAGAACATCAACAAATAATAACCTTCTTTGTAATCTGTATCAAGTCTCTTTAATACTATAATTCAAAACATAAACAATTTATTTACACACAACCAAACAAAACCGTATTCAACGCACACATTGTCAGTTGTAGTTATAAGGGCGTGCGCAGACAATAGCACCCTTATCTCCCATGACCCGCTAAACAAAAGCGGCGGAGAGGCAAGATTAATAGATCCCCGTTATTGTGCCCTAGCCTTGATCACCTGCTCGTGTAAGAAAGCATGTTGTTTCATGTTACTATCGATTTGAATTTAGAAGGCGTTTAAATTTGAATTGAATAGGATTCAAAACTAATGAATTTACTGTTTGTTATTTGTTTGAATTTGGATTTTTAAATTGTGTTTTGTAGCTTTTAATTCAGAAACACACAAAATATATGAATATACTTACGCGAATATTAGTTGTTGAAATTGAACTAATTTTGTATTGATATTGTCTTAAACCCGACGTGTTGGATCCTTGGTGTTGACTTGCTGCCCTACATTTTGCTAATTATTGAAAATCCAATTTACTCAGAAATACAATTATCATCCATTCACCGTATTCTTTGGTCGGGGACTTTGATAGGTTTTATAGGTTATTGTCTTATATAATTTCATGAGTCATGCAATGTTAGTGTTTGCGCCTGTAACAATCTCGCGTAAGTGTAATAAATCAGTATAATACAAAACAAATTATAAAATTAAAAACAAACACTACCCTTATTCATCAAATAAGAGCTTAATTCAAAGATATCTCCTGATTTATACAAGGTACATATCAGTGGAACAACCGTTTGCTCTCCGTCAGTTTAGGTAGTAATAAGTAAACATCAAACACGCAGGCACTAAGTCTGTCCATCCGTCCTGCCCGTGTCACGCGAGACGTGCAAGGTACGTGATAATCCGGACCCTTATCGTGCCGGGGCCATAAATTTGGCACGCTCGGGACTCCCGCGAACAGACACACTTGGGCCATTCTGAAGTGGTGTTATTTTTTTAATAATAGTGGTATGTATGAGGCTAATGTATATCTGTGGAGATATTTCTGTTATAAAGTGCGACATGAGGCGAAATGTGATGAATTTAATAGGCTATTATAGAGAGTGAAATAATTTTGCTTCGAAGGTTTTTTTCACTATGAAGTTTTTGTTCATGTGAGGACGACTCTAAATAATCGGTCCTAATATCGGGTGCGAGTTTTTCTCATTTGATGGATTAGGTTATAGTCCACAACGTCACCGTTGAGGCGGTTTGGTAGACTTCACACGTCAAATAAAATCTCTTAGCTTTGAAGCCCTGTGGTTTAGTCACAATGTTTTCGAAAGGCCAAGATTAAACGTTATAATAACCTTTCATTTTCCATGTTGAAATTTCTTAATTATACATATAATTTAAAAGAAAATTAATAATATTTTAGGTCTTATAATTACTTCAATAAATTTTCTTTTACAAAATATTGTCTTTTATGTCACATATACAATTGAAGCCAACAAACATAGCACGACAAATCCACAAGTTTGGAGTGCCACTGACTCCATTAGCAGTCCAATCACGCCGCTTGTCACGCTACCCATAGATGCCACGGTATCTGTCAAACTGAATCGTTGAAAAACGTGACATACTATTTCACTACAGACCGATTTTAGAATTCCAGTGATGGTATCGGAATTCTATCCATCAAAGCTTTCAGAAAAATGATCACGCTTCGTATGGGTGTATTGATTTCACGTGTAGCTTTGTAAAAAAAATCTAGGACTACAATATTGAGCAAAAATATATGTCACTACAGGATAAGAAAATGAATGTTCTGGAAACACGACCATATTCTTAGCGTGGTGAGTAAATCGTCATCGTCATCGGTATTTGACCCGTCTAGCCTTTCACAAACATTTGTCACGCTACTGCTTTTGACTATCACGTTATCTGTAAAATTATGTCCTAAACACAACGTGACAGATACCTCACACATTTTCTAACATTAAGGGCATACTTAATTATAATTCCTGAGTGGCCTAGTATGTTAAATAAAATATGTAGGTAAAATTAGGTTGAGAATATATATTTTTTTGTGGAAAAGTCTATAAAATCTATAAATATTATAATAATTACTTTAGAAACTTTGCTAGGGATTTTAAGAATATTGTACATACAAAAATGTGTGAGGTAGTAGTACATATCAAAGTTTCTATAAAAACGAGTACAGAAACAATATTTAAAAGATTTGATATACATATATATTTCCTAATGACCCAATTAGTACAGCGGTAGTTAACAATCCCTTCTGTGCTTCTGTGGGTGCCGAGTTCAAATCCTGGTAGGGATAAATGTTTGTGTGATGAGCATAAGCATTTGTATCCGAGTCATAGATGTATCTATGTATAATATGTATGCATTTACAAAAAAAAGTATATACTCATGTAGTATATCAAACAACTAGTATCCGTAACCCAAGCCTCGTTGCTTAGCTTGGAACTAGATGGCACTGTGTCATAATATCCAGAAGTATTTATTTACTAGTTAGCTACTGAAGCCTAAAATTAAAACTATACTATCTGTAAATTTCGACCAACTTAATCAGAAGTTCATCACGGACAAAATACATTATCAATTATCTAAGATCAGTTTTCAATCACTGACCAGCAACTGGTACATGTCACATTATATCTGTGAGTATACATTAGGGAAAAAATCTCTCTCAAAAAGTGACCGTGTCGACAAATATTTGACGACGCGGCCATAATTTTAGAGTGGCGCGTAACGTCATCAGCACTTGACCCGTCTAACCCGTCACGACGTTTGTCACGCCGGGTGTAATCCGCGATGTAATTGCCGCCACGCTCTCGCCTCCCGTCGTAATATTCTAACAAATTGTCGGGATCAACCGTTTATTATTTATGACGCACTGTTGGCCGTGCCGAAGAGAATTTCAGATGATTTTTTATATTGTCAGCTTTACTTATAATAATAGACGATTGTGTTGACACAGCTTCTTAAAATCATTGAATTATTGTAATTAAGATACAGCTTCAGTTAATTACTTTCTCGTATTAAGATATCATGCCATTGAAAAATTAAGATAATAAAAATGTATGCAGATTTCCACACACACTTTTTTTTCGCCGGTGGAGCTTAAATATCTTTATAGATCAAGCGTTACTTTACCGTTCAGACAATCAATATTGATAATGAAAAACCTCTTCATAGACTGTCAAGGTTCATTTTACAACTTACAAACCGTCAAAGACTAGCTTAGAGTTTATAAATCAATACATAGATTGTCTAGAAACCGCTTCACAGATTACTGAGTATTTAATAAAGATTGATAAATACGTGTTAGTAAAGCCATGTGTCTCCTTAATATCGTCGTTAAGCGGTTGCCATGAAAATATAATCTTTGGGTGCCATTACTCCAAAGTCACCCACAAGCTCGTTATTGCCTATTTATTTAGCAGTTTAAAACTCGTAAATTACAGTAAAGCCGCTACGCGAATTACAGTTAATTACAGAATGTGCCCAATTGTAATTTAGTCTGTGTTGTGGGGATTTTTCGTAATTTTACTTTATGAGAATGATTGAGATTAACGTTTTTGTTTTCGTTTTTTGTACTGTTTTAGTGTTTTTTAATTGCATGTCTGCTGGAGCTACTAATTCGAAAACAATACCTACATTTCTACTATTATTCCATTTAGAAATATATGAATATGGAGCTTACCCATATTATGAGCTTCAGCCATATATTACACTTAAGTAACCTCATAATATAGCTTAATATCAAGAGCAAAGCTGAGCTAATTTATACAGGCAGTTTAGGAGTGATTTTTAAGTTACATTGAAATACACGATACCCAGTTATTTGACATTGGGGCACAAATCAGAACTCAAGAGCTGTTATTTAGAATCTCCTAATAGAAAAAGTCTGCCAACCCACATAACAATGACAATGGAACAGGGTTGTTGATGATGATGTATTGAATAAAAACGCATTCACACTGGTCTAGTGGTCTGGTCTGGTCTGGTATTACGCATATAGCTGCCTCGTTGGTCTAGTGGTCGTACAGTGCGACTGCCGAACAAGAGGTCTTGGGTTCGATTCCCAGGTCGAGCAAAGTGTTACTGGGTTTTTCTATGAAATTCTCAGCAGGAGCTCGGAGTTTGGATTTGTGCCCGGTTGGTCGCAATAGGCTCGCTCGCTCTAAAACATACCGGCGAAACGTGGGTGTACATTAAGTACACCTCTGCCTAAGCCTTCGGGGACGACAGACGTGATGGTATGTTATGTGTTATCAAACCTATTTTAAGTATGTAGGTATAAATCCGTCAGTATGTAGGTATAAATCAGTCGGCCCGTGACCATGGATGCTGTAAAGGATCCGAAACGTCGGGTTAAAATAATATCAATACACCGCGATAAAATCCGTCAAAAATAGTTTTATTTCAATGTAGGTATAAATATATTTTATTTTCGAATATTTGTTACCGTCGGTTCAGACACACCCTGTGATTAGCGCGGCGTACGGAAAAGTAATTACTCTGAACTGAAAACGGCGCTATTGACGGATTTTTAACAAGTTTCACAGTTGAATGTTTTATGCATTTTTGGTCAAAGGACTAGAGAATTTTGGTTAGTTTTAAAATTTATTCGCTATAAGCAAAGTAATATATTGGATATTTCTCTTTTTATTCTATTTTGTCATCCAGTAATTAGTTATTGCCTCATCTAGTTATGATGATGGAGTATCAAATGAAAATTAAGTCTCGGTATCGCGTGTATATTCATTTATCATTGTTTATGTCGTATGGAGCTGTGGTAGCCTAGCGGTGTGGCCAGTGGCCTGAGATGTCAAAGGTCTCGAGTTCGAACCCAAGGCAGATCATTGACTTTTCGGAAGTTATGTGCGTATTAGTCACAAGCTCAAACGGTGAAGGAAAACATCGTGAGGAAACCTGCATGCTTGAGAGAATTCTCGATGGCATGTGAACTCTGCCAAACCGCAGTAGGCTAGCGTGGTGGACTATAGTCTAATCTCTCTCAATTGAGAGGAGACCCGTGCCCAGCAATGGGACATTAATGGGTTGATGATGATGTCATATGTTCAGTTGGTCATTATGATAGAATCTGATAGAATAACGACGCCGAACTTCGGTTTCAAGACGCGATGGATAATAAAGTTGGCCAGACGAGTTACTTATACGAACATCTAATACATAGATATACTGTAACATGTAGGTATGAATTTTTATACTACAGTACTAGTCCCCAATTTCCACTAACCAACTACGTGTCCTAGTTTCTATTGAACACATCTAAATATAACTAGATTCTCGTTACCACATCCAGTACTACGGGCAATGATTAACATTATTCCTTAGCAACAAAATAGAACCGTTGCCTGTTCGACCATTAATCACGGCGAGAAGAAACTGACGCCTACAATGACTCGCGTTTTACCAACTTTCAGATGAGACCTCGCCTCTAAGCCCCACTATTTGAGTACTTCGTGACTCAACGAATCTGCTCAAGTGTCTGTACTTGTGATTTTGCAGGCAAAAATGTAGCTAAAATGTACTGTTTAGAATACGCTCAGTAGGTCAAGTTTGCCTGATAAGCTATTATCTAACTATTATCCTGGTTTTTGTTAATGAATTTAAATATATAAATAAATAAATATTCCTGGACATTATGGCACACAACGCCATATAGTTCTGTGCTAAGCAACGAGGAGTACATATACACTTTTTTTTTGTAAATACATACATATTATTAGATAGATACATCCATGACTCGGATACAAATGTTCATGCTCATCACACAAACATTTGTCCCTACCCGGATTCGAACCCGGGACCCACAGCACAGAAGGCAGTGTTAACTACCGTTGGACTAACTGGGTCGTCAAAACATACATGTATACTTAGAATATATATGTATAGTTTAGGTATATTTTTATTTTGACATAATATAGAGTATACTAATATTGTGACCAGTTGACTGTAAACTCATATATCTCGATTGATCTCAAGGTACGCTCTATTGACTTTTTGAAGCTATGTGCGAATTTATCACTTACTCAATCGATCACAGTAAACATCGTATCGTAAATAGTTCAATGCCTAAACGATTTTCTCAATGGTCTGTAAAGTCTGCTTATAATATACAACAATAGGCTTTGCGAATTACAGTTTATTTCAATCTAAGAGGACACTTAACGATGTTTCATTGCATATTTAAGCAAGTCAAAATGATTCGTCTCATGATAATGAAAAATCCGATCCTTGCATTGGAACTCAACAACTTTAACTCACAACCAACCTCACTTAACCAGAACATCCAGAGGCAACCAGAACTCATTTAACATACCCTCATGCCTGTCATCCCCGAAGGGACTGGCAGAGGTGTACTAATGTAATCTCACATTCCGACGTTATAATTTAGGTCCAAACCCCAATAACACTTCGCTCGGGAATCGAACCCAAGACCTCTTACGCCCACTAGACCAACGATTAGTAGTGATACAATAGTGCAAACAGCACTATTCTATCATTAATATCAGGATCAGCAGCTTCACATCCTACTAAATATTCCATACATTCAACACTCGCTTCATTTATCTCCGGCACCGCTATCCAACTCCGCCTCCATCTCTCTAACAAAAGCCAGCATTTATCGAGTTAACGCCTAATATGTATGGTGTCCGTACAACTTCCAGGAACTTGCCTAGACATCCTAACTTTATCTAGAACGTCTGAAGCATATGCCGTAAGTATGAGCTAGCTTAAGTCCAAGTTAAAATAGTTGCGCGCGGTAATTATTCCAACGATGGAACCGTGCGAATGTGTTGGTTTGGAAGCTGAGACTGTGAAGAAACAGAGAGAGTTGAGAGTTCTAGTTTCAGCTATGAGGATTAGTTATAGTGTATTACAACTATACTCTTTTATAAACCTTCTATAAAAGTAAGTAAAAGGCCAAAAATATTTAAAAAGTATTTCAGAACTGACTTTGATAGCACCGTTGATTGATCACCCATCAATAGACTAACCTCGGAATGTGTAGCTTAACCTAACCTTTATTAATAAATATATATAATTATACAAATACTAGATTTTTCGCGTGCCTTCATCTGTTTAAAATTTGTAACTTGTTTTCAGAATAAAAACTATAAAATATCCTATATCCTTCCCCGAAATACAAACTATCTCTATAATACATTTTAGCGGTAGTTAACACTGCCTTCTGTGCTATGGGTCCCGGGTTCGAATCCCCGTAGGGTCAAATGTTTGTGTGATGATCATAAACATTTGTATCCGAGACATGGATGTATAATATGTAAGTTTTTACAAAAAAAAAAAAGTATATTATGTAATATATCAACCAACTAGTATCCGTAACACAAGCCTCGTTGCTTACCACGGGGCTAGATGGCACTGTGTCATTATGTCCAGAAATATTTATTTATTATTTATATATCAATCGCTACAGCGGTTTAAGCGTAAAAAGGTATCGCACAGACATACTTGCACATTTATAATATTAGTATGGATTTTATCAGTCATAGACAATCCACTCAAAATTCTCGAAAATTCACTTACAAGAAACAAGAAATTACAGGATCGGAAATATATAGAGCCAACTAATTTCGCAAATAATATTCTGGGCCTTTCTCTCTGTCCTAAGATCCTCTTACTGTAATCCCCTTGTAGATATTCCTTCAATTGTGTACGGAACCGTACCATATTAGTACTTTACGGTACACCGATTTAGGGAACCCTATTCGTGTTTAATGACTGCCATTTTTTAAGTCTATCGCGGATTTCAATTGGGGTTGAATTGGTGTTTTCGGAAAAAACAATTCTATTGTTTTTGTGATAGAGTTTGTTTTACCTTTTGTTTGGGAGACCAATATACATGATCCCTGTGTTGTATAAAAGAGTACACATAGATATTGAATGTTTTGAGGTCTTTGTTAACTGAACAAACAATACATTGAAGCGAACAACACGTCTTGATGTCAATTTCGTTGTTCATTTTTAATCCATTTCCATCTCTTTCAAGAAAATACTAACCTGACGCTGCAGCGTGACACGACAACGTTACTCTAAAACTGTTCACGTAATAAACGGGTGACGTATTGTATAGAACACGTGTTCCCGTCACGGTGGGGCCGCATTTGTCACGCCAGCGATAAATTGCCGCGCGCAGCGTTACCCAGTATAGCACAACACGAGTGTAACAAAATTATGTGGTCACGCTATCTGTAATAAACGCCTTCTCTGCATCCTTTGTGTTTGGAAATGAGATTTTTATCACGACCAATGTCTCTTTGTGTGTATGTATGTAAATTTGTAGTGTTTTTTCGATATTTTTTTTATCTGATACACCATTTTTTGTGACTATATGTTTTTAGTGACAAGATTGTTTATTGGTGAGCGTTGATGGTAATGTTTTTTTTTTGCTATATTCCCTATGGACTAGAACAACACATGGATTTACATAATAATAATATGTATACATTTATATTATATGAAAATATAGTATAAATTGTCGTTGTAACCGGAATTACTAAAGCATCAACAATATCACCTTATTGAATCATCGTATAAATTAGTGATATTACTAAATGGTAGTACTAAGTCTTAGTTAAAATATGGTACAGTTCCAAAGATAATTTGTCAAGGATTACTTGCTGAATGGCCATTAATTTCAACTATTAGGATGGCTTGGGCTAACGTGGCGCTTAGCAACTTTGGAACAAATCAAATTTGAATTTTATTTGTTTCATTGTAGACCTTTGATCAAATGCTCATTTTAGGTTAAAATAAAAAATAATTCACAAATATAATAACTATTCCATATTCACTCTATAAACCTCCGCACATCGAAATAAAATGTATAATAGAAACACTTTGTTATTCGTCCGTCCATAGGGTCAGTCCTGACCCTTGTTTTGAGTAATACATGTAGATATTAAGTAGAAATTAATATTACATACTTATATCTGCTGTACCCTACAAAAATAATCGGTCAACACAATAAAAAAAAATCAAAACTTATGAGGTATTATTGACCCGGATACATGGAATTTAAAAAAAGCAAGATCCTACAATACAAGTAAATTTAATATGATTGCCTAACTGATTTAATCTTGGCAAAAACAAATTTAAATTTAATAATGACCGACTTAACGTTCAAATCACTTTGACAAGAACTCCACATACGTCATTATACATTTAACATACTTGTATGGACATATATATATATATACAAAAAAGTACGAAAGTGCAAATCACGCTTTGCAGAGCTCCCCCTTATTTCCGTGATTAATATCAACGAAGCAACTTCGTCTTTGAGCGTACCGTATTTTTTATACGCAACCATTTATTGTGGAAAACGTACTGTGCTCGTATGTACTTTCGTGTAGTTGGGAGTGACTTTGCTTGTTATTTCATTCTTATTACGTAAAAAAAGTTGCTGACAATTTAATGCTACTTTTGGGTTCATAATATACCCTACGCAATTGGACGGTAAAATTCAAAATCGTGTTTATATCCAATTTAAAGTCCTAACTCGATTTGTTGGTTGATAACGCTATTAAAAGTTGACTCAAAATGTATGACATTATATTTAAAAGTATAGTATACATACATACACTCAAGCCTTTTTACCATAGGGGTAAGCAGAAACTGCAGAAGGCCAAACGCTACGATATCTTTTTTTTTATGCTGATAAGGGGGCAAACGAGCAGGCGGCTCACCTGACGGTTTTTTTTAATGGAAATAAGGGGGCAAACGGGCAGGAGGCTCACCTGATGGTAAGTGATTCCCGCCGCCTATGGACATCTGCAACACCAGGGGACGTGCAAATGCGTTGCCAAACCGCTTAGAAACCGTTCAGGTTTCTTAAAATAGCGAGTTACTGAACTGACAGCAAACGGAATTCCCATGCTGTCAGAATAGTCACTCCCCCAATGAGCTCTGGTAACCTTACTCACTCGCAGAAAGACAACTATTGTTGATTCACTGCGGTCTTCTATAAGGCGGAGGTACTTCCCCAGTCGGGCAGCGAGATTTGAGCGAGAAATCTCGCTATCCCCTCCTCTCTGCTTACATACAACGTTTTCTTACATGTTGATATTACAAATATTTAAAAATTATCGCCCTTGTCGGTGTTTTTTATTTTACGTAGACAAAAATAAATAGGCAAAGATATCGCTTTATATAAAGCCACAAAAGATACAATTGAGTTGAGGGCCTCCTATTATTTCTTTATTTATAAAGAAATTGAAAATAGGCTTCAAAGTGCTAGTAGATAATTATGTTCTTTTCATAACAATAGTACTTTATTTTAAGTAACGTATTCAGACTTATATGTCTTCAAGTATTTTATTTCGTACATGTAGGTAAAAGGTAATATTATTTGATCCTACTTTAACATAGTATCCACACACATCCAAATTGATTTCCCCGTGGACTGTGAAAGCTTAAACATACTCCCTGGGTTTTGAGTCCTCGTAAAACTAAATAATCGGCTGTAACGTGAAAGTAGGCAATGACAAATGGGTCGCAGCCTGGCGTTAAACCGAAATAATGGAAGTTTCAATAAAGGCCTTATATTTTTTTCAACAATAAATTTCATAATACTTTAATATTTCACACAGAAAAATTTGAATATTATTTTTGAACAGCTTGTACTTGAAGACGGTAACACCTTATATATTCAAAGAGTTTCTATGTATTTTGGTTCTTATCAAATTCTTCACCATATAAGCAACAGTATCCTGTATGTACGATTAACTGAATGTGTCTTTATCAAAATCACAGTTTGCGAAAAGACGATATCACAGAAATGCGTTATCTTTGAATTCATATTTTAACCTTACGTTTACAAAAATGAGATGCCAATTGCATAAAAAACCATCCCTCAAAGGCGATACGAGCCGATACCAACCGATAGTTCACCAATGGCATCAACGCAAACATGAATACCGATACCAACAAAGGGATAGAACCTTCACTGATTCTAGAGCACCGTCGATTGGTCTCGATAGACGCGCCCCATTCATTACGTAGAGGGTTATGCTACGAAAGCGCTACGAAAGTGCTACGCTGCGCTACGCCGCTACGAATACAGATGATACTATTGCTCGGATAGATTGATTCTATCTGGGTGAATGTAAAATTTATTGTACGATTTCATTTTCTAAGGAAATTCATATATATCACGTTTGTGGGTCTGAAGGGGTGAGTAGAGACAATGGTACATTCTCACTTTTCAAAAATTCTTTGTACGTTTTATTAACTAAGTTCAAACTAAGCAGCCACAAACACACACTGTCACTTTCCGAATCTAATTTTAAAAGACACATTTTTTTTTCTTTCTTTTACGGAACCCAAAAAATTACTTGCCAAAAAGATATGTAGCTTTTGCCTGTGACTTCCTATATACTTTTCCATGAACAAATGTATATGACTGTACTATAATTTTTTCATTTATCATAATTCGTTTCGCCGTTTAGGCAGGAAAATATAACAAGCAAACTCATAAACAAAGGTTACTTTTATTTTTATAATATTAGTATGAATTATTATTATTATTCTACTATAACTAAACTGTTACCGAGGCAAATGTTCAAAATTCACATCTTAGCTGACATCTCAAATAATATAGAATAGATATATAGATAGACCTACCTACCTGATAATAATGATACCTACCTGATAATATACCTACTATCTTACCTGTCTCATATCGAATAACCAGTAAAATCGAGCTCAATCCCGGTGTTGGCTGAGCAAACTGCAGCACCCGGCGCTGCCCGCATCCTGACGTCATTAGCCTACCGTCGCGTGACGTCACCGGGGGTTATTGTCTCAACGGTCCCGGGTCACGAGTCCGTGGGATGCTGCAGGAAATTCGACGCTATTTACATTGATTGCTATAGCTTTGGAAGATGATTTTGAAAGATTGAAAATATGATACGATATATATAGCTAATAATTACGAATTTGCATACATACCATCAGGCTAGTCATCCCCGAAGGATAAAGCATACGTGTACGGTACAGCCATATTTTGACACCGACCAACAATACTTTGCTTGATCTGAAATTTGAACCCAAGGCACACCAGTCACAGTTACGATCACTAAACCTACGGGGCAGCTATAAGATATTCTGTACTATTAATCTGACGACCCAATTAGGGGGTCCCGGGATCGAATCCCGGTGGGGTCAAATGTTTGTGAGTGATGGATGTATCTATGTATAATAATTATGTAGGTATGAACAAAGAAAGGATATAATTATGTAGTATATCAACCAAATAGTATCCGTAACACAAGCCTAGGAACTAGATGGCGCTGTGTCATAATATCCACGAATATTAAAATATAAAATTTATTTAAATTTAAATCAAATTTTGATAGAACATATTTTTTGCGTCAATACAACTACAGTGGCGTGGTACTAAAGCATTTCAGGGTTCAGCTAGCATTTCATAACAAAGTGAACGTGAAACCTATCCCTGTTTGGAAATCAAAGTCGGGATGAATTAGTATTTACAGGTCTCCTACAAACGCTGGACTAAAGTAATCAGTTTACAGGCAAACTACAAGCATGAGCGTTCTGTTTGCCTCATTAACTCATTAACCTCATTAGTCTTTTAGGGTTGCACCAACTTAGATTCAGTTCTCACTGACATACAGGCACTGTTCAACATAGTGAACATAACACTGTTCAACATTGTTCAACATAGCGAACAAACACTGTTCAACATTGTTTTTTTTTAATATTTCCGGACATTGTTACACATCGCCATCTGGGTTCGTGGTAAGCAACGAGCTTTGTGTTCCGGATACTAATTGGTTGATATACTACATAAATACTTATTTTTTTGTAAACACATACATATTATACATACATAGATACATCGATGACTCGGATACAAATGTTTATGCTCATCACACAAACATTTGTCCCTACCGGGATTCGAAACGGGTCGTCAAATTGTACTATAACTTACCTTTTTAAGGATTTTATATATATTTTTGATATATTGATATTATTGACGACCCGATCAGCCCAGCGGTATTAAAAGCTTCTTTCTGTGGTATAGTTTCTGGGTTCGAATTCCGGTAATGGCAAATGTTGTTATGATGACTTATGTGCATGGAAATTTTACCAGAGTCATGGATGTCTTTATGTATCTAATATGTATGTATCTACAAATGAAGTAAAAATGTATGTAGTTTGGGACTAGACGGCGCTGTGTCATATCTGGGTGTATTTATTTATTTAATGGTAAATTTTATAATGGGAAGTATCCTATAGGTATATAGGTATTTAGGACTTAATACAGGGATGTAAAGATAACCAATTGTTTAAAAGAGTATCTATGGAGTTTCTTGCTGGTTCTTCTCCATAAGACCTACTCTTTGGAACCGTGCAACTAGTGTTGACATTTCGAAAGAACCTGTAATATTGATCTACTTGAAATAAAAATATTTGAATTTTGAATTTCCATCCATTTGAATTGCCATCTCTGTCTTACAATCCAAATAAGACTTGAATTACTAATATCTTGAATATATTTAATCTTATAGAAACCAACTTGAACCTAATATTTTAAGATAAAAACACGCCCCAGACGATAACAAACAAACTATCAAAAACTTTCTACATAAATCAGTCTGAAAAAAAAAACAGTATTTAATTCCAACCTTTATGCGAAACTGTCCAGCCTATACAGATCTTTATCAATCAATTATCTAAATCCGACGACAGCACCTAGCGACCAACTATCAGAGACCTAACCCCCTCCCTCGGCTCAACTAAAACACACAGCTAAAGGGGGATACGTAATGAAGTTTGAAAGGCCAAGATATGCTGGTGATATCGCATCCTTTCACAAGCAATGAGAAGAGTTTCTTTGTGAAGATGGTCCATTGTAGTGGTTCTTTGTTTCATGGCTGTGATTTGTGGATTTTGATAAGCCCCTCTCACTGACAGTGTGTTCGCAATTGTCATTTGAAATTGATTCTAATTAGGATGATTTAAATCTAGGCTTCATTTAGCACTCTTTAGCTTCGTCGCGGTAAATTTAATGAATGAAGAATGAGATCAGTAATTGAAGTGACTACTGGGTAGAGAGTACTTGCATTTATTTTAAAGAATTTGAAGGTTTATTTGTTCTACTTTCACTTCTCGTCGAGAGAATCTCTCTGGCATGCAAGTTTCCTCGCAATATTCCTTACCGTTTGAGCATGTTATGAATGCGCTCGTAACTTCAAAACGTCAATTTGATGTTAGGTGCGTTGAGATCGAACTCAGGCCGCTTGATTTTGCAGTGTCACAACGAGGCGCGGAGTTTAGGGTTCTTTGCAGTCTCACAGCTCATCATTTATGTTAGCATTTTGTTTATTACTAGAACGATACTTTTCTTACAAATCATTTAGGGATGCGTAATAAAACCTAGGAATTATTACACCTCCGTTATAACCTTTGACCTACGAATGATTCTTCTTCATTAGTTTCTATTTATATACTGATGAGACTCAGTATAGCAGTAAATATTTTCAATGAATAAAAAGATATCGAAGAATTTCGATTATCAAAGTTGTATTTAAATAAAAATAAATAATGATTCCATATTCGTTTTTTTCTAGTGAGTCTAATACTGCAATAGTAATAACGATATATTTCCGTACATTATTATATATAGCGCCTTCTAGTCCCGAGCTAAGGAACAATGATTGTGTTACGAGTACTAAGTATTTTTTGTCCTATTCGTGACTCATATAAAGAATATCCATGGTCATCACATAAATATTTGCCCCTACCACTAACCACTGAAGGTAGTCCTTAATACCTCAATACCGTTATGTTAATCGGATCATCATGAACACATGCCATATCTGTTCTGTCAGGTCTCTGGAACCTATTGGATGTGATGACTACATACAATCGGTCCTTCTAGAAAGAACATTAGTGAGACGTTTGAGAAAAAATGTTTTTTTTCAAACAACCATTTCTCATTTCTCAAGTGGTTAGAATACAAATAGTTTATTGTCTGGATTAACAAATAGTCTAGTAATAACAAAAAGTTAAATTTAGGAGGTTGGAGTCGTCAAGAATTTTAAACTGGGGTGAAAGACGTGAGCAAAGTTGCGGGCTTCAACTGATGATAATGCATATGATTGTATACGATAGCCATATACTGTCTACCTTATACTCACTTTCCTTTCCATCCCTGAACCAAAAAAATATACCTAGCCAACACTCCCCACTACTTCCACCCCACCTAAATACATATATATATCTATTATCCATTAAGTATCGAGTCGAGACGCCTCCGCTCGGTAAAATTGAAAATGTAATGCAATACCCCAAAATAATTAAATTTTTTCCCCAAAGTCGCCGGTGGCTGATGTAATGAGCGAAACGGCTGGCGTCTTCAGAAAAAAGGGGGAATTATTAACGGCCCAGTGAAGACGTAATTGTTTCAAACGGATAATCTTTCCCACGAATTGAAATTCTTATTTTCCTTACCCATTTTCTTCTGCACGAGGTCAAATGAGAATGGCATTGACTTTTGTACTGTAGTAATAGAAATATTGACCGTTATTGATGATTTCTTACTCTTATGCGAATATTAAACTTTTTAGTAGAACCCGGTAGAAGAATACAGAAAACGAGCTCTGCGTAAACCAGATCAGCCAGTCAATAAGACAGTCTTAATGTTCGCCAATAATGAAATTCAATTAAATTTCATGACAGTATTTTTTAGGTCGGTATCTCTTCACTAAATTAATTTACTTGGAATTAAGAAAGGTGGAACAATTGTTAAGATACATTTAAGATCGTCTCATAACCCAGCAAGAAAGTATATCACAGTCAATTGAATTCAATCATTCAAAATTTTCGTACACACCTAAAGATGTAGACCATTTTTAAATGTACACTCATAGTATAATATCGAAAGGTTCTTAGTACATATGCAACTTTAATGTAACACAACGAAGCGTTGGCAATTTTGCATATGTACCGGAACACGTCTCCCACAGTCCCGCAGCAATTTTTGCAAATTCGTTCAGTTGACTTTTCATTTTCGAAGTTGGCAATTTTTTTTCTCTGAACATGTATTTTTCGCGAAGCACGAGTATTCCGAGGGGGTTTCGCTTAACGAATGACGTGATGGCCTGATAGGTTTTTTATTTCTCGTTCGCCGTGTGAATTAATTTGACAATATTCTATTGCCTCGACACAGTTCACGTCAATAATTTTTTGCGACTGTTTTGGTGTTATATACCTAGTAGTTGTATGGCCAGTGGATTGTAAAGTCAAAACTCTCTCCAGTTCAATTCTAAAACAAGCACTACTGAATCCACGTTATTATATTTCTGGACATTATGACTCAGATTATGATTATTATATATGTATTTATTACTTGGAGGAAAGAAAACTTTGTAGGGAAAATGATATACATGAGAGATTTTTTCGATGTTGTGTAAAGTCCGCCAACCTGATGAAAAGGATACCTTCAAAAGTCACCCGTCTTCTGGGTAAGTTTGGCATTCTTTTCTCATTAAAATCCCGAATAAAATTTAAATCCCCTCCTCTAAGCAACACCTAAAAGGCACCTCCCTGCGAGATCATTAACATATACTCGCACCTCGTATGAAGTAATTATACACAAAATACTAATTCATATTAAATTATATTTCAAAAGGTTTTATATTCATTGCTTCCAGTACGAATAAGTGTGTTAATTAAGGCTTTTATAACGTTAGGTAACCAAGTCTCATTATAACAGTACGGGGCTTAATACGAAGACGTGAAGCAGAAAACTGTACCTTATTAATATAATTACATAAAGTCCATTGTTTAAATTAGCTTCGTCACATGTGCCAGCCGCTAGGGAATGTAGTAATGTAAGTAACATGAAAGTATTATGATGTACAGGTTAAAAATTTAGACTTAATAAAGTATAAATGATCATTAATTCATTTACCGTCCCACTGCTGAGAAAAAGAATCTAAATGACATATATAATAAAGTTTATAATCGAAGTCTATTAATGTATAGATAAATCAAAGTAATATTTTAGATATTATACTAGCAGAAACGTGATCAAGCTACGCGTTGCTGTGGCACCGAGCCACGCAGTTCGAAGTTATTCGTCGGTTTGCCTGAGAAAAAGATTGTGATTATAAATTGAGATAAAAACTGTAACAAACTATACACAATGTGCTATAGATATATCGCTTCATTAAAATCAGTTTATTCATTCAAATTTTTATAGATAAGGATAAAATAAAATCCGGAAAAAATGTTACTTGTAAATTGAACACTTTTACTAACAAATTAATAAAATTATTGGACGTGATGCAAACTTATATTAAAGTGTGATGACTACATAACTCATCGTAAAATATTACTAAAATGTTAAAGCTATTAAAATGCAATGGTATTCCGGTGAGCTACCGCTGTCAACGTTTCATTATCCGAAGTGCTGGCTCACAAGTCCGCCATTTTTTGGTTTCAAATCAATTTGTTTAATGCTTCGGGATCTAGTTGGTAGAGGTAGCCAGCGAAGCCGAGTATCTGGCTACAGGATTATGGTGAGATTTCATATAGATTGTAATTGATGCTTTCAGATGAATTTATTTTATGTAGTTTAATTGGTTTTGGTTTTGTCGATAGTTTGGTAATATGTTAGTTACGATAGCTTAAATTTTTAGCGCCTAAAAAAGGCTGTAAAGAGACCAAATTGGTAACACCAATATAAATCCTTATCATCAACCCAATTAGTGTCCCGCTACTTGGCACGGTTCTCTTATTTGAGAGGGATTTGGCTTCTGCCTAGCCAGGTCGCAATACTCACAATCACCCATTTGACCGTATGATGTCGATGATTTTTGACATACATCTACACATATACTGCGATACAATCCGTAAAAAAAGTAGTTTTATTTCAATAGTTTTTGTGTACAATTTTTAAAACCTGATAAGCCTGAAGCTTATTTTACTTTTGTGCTAAAAAAATAGATAATTACGAACCAATAAGGTATATTTCTTTTAGCCGTATGCCATATATTTCTTTTAACCGAGTACAATCACGGCCAACTTATTTACATGGCAGGGTAACCGCACCAAATGTTTGCCAAAACGTTAATCCAATCCGGCGAATCGCGACGCTATTTAATTTGAGTAGGAAATTAGATTCGGATCCATGCGGCATGTTTGATTTGGATTACTTGCACGAGACGTGAACGACACGGCTCCAATTTGTGGTGTCGCTACTACGGTTTGATGTTGTGCGTGTTTGTTTGTTTACGTGAGGCTTTTGTAAAAAAAAACAGTGTCAATGTGGTGTGTTTAATTTCAGTCCAAATACGTAAATTATTTACTATTTTAGGGACAAGATAATTTGTATGTGTACAAACAGACGTACATATTATCTTAGATAATAAATCAAAACTCTAAATCTTAGCAGATAACCAACAAATGCAAAAAGAAGAGCATTATAATTTATAACAGATGCTGGTTTGTATGTATGTATGTATATTCCCCCTCTCTCTTAATAATATAATTGACAAAACTACTATTGAGTATTATACAATGAAGGAAAAGAGCCTTCTTCTTTTATTAGGTTTCTCAGTGTGTGCTTTCCATTTCCATTCATATTTTTCTGTATGACAATACCAAGAATCATTGTTGTATTAACTAGGTCAATGTAAGCCATACAAATATACGAGTTAAATAGTCCATTATTGGGTATATTTTACTTATAATGTATTCATAGAAATTTAAGAACACGTTAGAAACAATTTCACGATTAATTTAAATTTAAATTAAAGCTTAAAAACAATCTTGTCGCGGCGGGAGTAAAAATGTTTGCGGCTCGTTACCCGCTCACGTCCGCGCGGACAACTTTTGGGTACTCCACCCTACGCTAAACGGGTGCTAATCACGAGTTTTTGGGGTAAGCGGTAAGCACCAACTTTCGGACATTGTTAAGACGTGATCGAGAGACAGGTGCGAATGGTAAATTAACATTTTGATTTAAATAATTTTAAAGTTTTGGGTCAGATTTAAGCTTTTATATTTACAGTAGGAATGTTCTCAAAATAAGATACCTTTGTCCAGCAGTGGGATATTAATAATATAATAAACCATATAACCTATATCTTCAAAAGGTTAGGCAGACGGTTATGGGCGGTTATACATCCACAGTTCGTCAATATCTTTTAAGTCCCATGTATTACGGGGTGACCCTTTTGCCATTAACCGGGCACAAATCCACAATCCAACCTAATGAGATATTCATAGCAAAACAAAATAAAACTTTACCAATCTGGGAATAAAACCGACGACCTACCGCTCAGCAATTGCGTTTAAAACCAGGACCAGGGCGAGATAATTACATCGACTCACATTTTTTTTACAATAAGTATCAGGAACATACTTTTTGGATACTCTTAAACGAGTATACTCGGAACTGTGAATACTTAGTTCCAAGTATTTCCAGATAGTACTAAAATGTTACGACTGCATCATCAGCGTTTAGTAAGGTACTTAGTACTCAGTCTTATTTTTAGTCTTCAGCCTTTAGCGTACCTAGTTACCTACACTAAAAAATAATGACATCATTTACAAAACTTGTTTTTAATATACATAGTAACATAAGGTTTTAAATATCCTAAATATTACAGTTACGCGGCCGATTTATTCCGACCTGCGGCTTTGATCTCTGAACTCTTATCCTAATTGTGATATAGTTGATGAGTACTCTTTGGTCTAGACCTTAAAATAGATTATGATGCGTTCAATTTCTCTTTGGTGTTTCTTCTCAGAGACATCAGTTAGGAAACACCGGCGTCATTTAGTAGTCAAAAATTAAAACATTTACTTGTGTCCTTTGAAAGATCTATTTAAAGATTTTAAAAATAATTTCAATTGAGATGCCGTGTAACTCAATTGGCTACATTAAGTTTCGATTATAATAACACAATAAAATAGAGCCTTTAAAATATAATAATAATTTCGGCAATGCGCGAGCGTCATATCTGGTGTTGAAAACTTCCATAGACTACAGTAACAGATTACTAACTGGTAGGATGTAAGATTGCATGCCACGGTTCCCTCTCCATGGAATAAAAAAAAACAAAACTAGAATTTATTCATTTAAATTCGCTAACCTACTTTATCAGACGCTAGAGACAAATTTGTGGTACCCTCAATCACCGTCAACACACTACTATCTAAGCCAACTCCACACACCGTACAGAATAAAGCGTGCGACACACGATCCATGTCCAGTATGGCGACACTGGATAACAAATGGCCGCCTCGTGTTGTGCGATTGAAAAAGTTTTAAGGAAAAAGTGTTACAAGTGTCTGATAGTTAACGGTCCAAGTTGATACAGATCGATAGAGCGACTGAAGGACTGACGACGTGTTTTTATGGTGGTTTTGCTAATATATCAAGATATAGTTAATAAGTATAAGTTTGTAAGTATGGATGTTTGTTACTCTTTCACGCAAAAACCGCTTAACAGATTTGAATGAAATTTAGCATACAAATAGTTTATTACCTGGATTAACACATAGGCTACTTTTTTAAACGAATATTTTAGGAGTAATCGTAAAAAAATCATCACACTAGGCTACCACAGCTCTTTATCGCGTTCGATGTGTCATGTCAGTTTTGATAGCTTCTCCGTTGCTATGTACGTTGTTGCTATGTAGCAACATAGACGTCGCTATACACATAGTGGTTCATCTATATATATTTATTTATTTATTCTATGGAAACGGGGGCGAAATGAGGAGGAGAAATTAGTATTAAATTGCGCCTTCGTTTTAACCTACTTTTAGCGAGGGTCGAGGGTAGACTCGCTCGTTATTAATTTTTCGTGTTCCGTGATGTTCAGTGGGTGAGCAGAAAGAAACACAGAATTGTACTCACGATTAGTGTGTATTGTCCAAACACATTAGAACACAGAACACAGATAGTCAGAAGGAAGATGAGCACAAGAGATACATTTACACAAAAGTCACAGAAGTTCACATAGATTTAAGATAGGAGAAAGCACAGTAAAATGTCCACAAAGCGATATAGCAGTTTATATGCAATGCGCGTACATAAATTAAGCGTATTAATATTAAGCACATAAGGCGGTAGCGGTAAGCAGTGCTAGCAGAAGCAAGTGTCATAGGCTACGCGTCGCGATAGCGAAATCTCGACTGAGGTCATTCGAAAGGCAATGACCGGGCGCTGCGCCGGCGGCTCCCACCACATAGAGACGACGAGTTTTACGTCATCCACTACGAGGTGGTCGAAGCTCCAATGCACCGCAGTGATGACACGCCGTATAGTAATCGTAATAAATTAATTACGAATATTTGTATGTAGTGTAAATATATTAATGATGTGTAATATAATAATATGATGTAGATATTAATAATATTGTGTACTGTATATTTAATGTAAATAATAATATGTAATTATCATGTTTAGTGTAAATGTAGGATAGTTGTTATTAGGGTAAGATGTTATTGTTAGGGTAAGGTAGTATGTTAGGTGTTATTAGGATGGGAAATAAATTAAGTAGACAGGTGGCTACATACTTATTTATTTCAACCTTCAATTTAGACTTCCTTCCCCAGACCTCAAACTATTTCTATGCTACATTTCATCTTAATCGGCTTTACGGTTATAACATGAAAAGTAACAGATATACAGAAAGACAGAAACTAAAGTCGACTGTAAACCATCCAAATTAGTTCACTTCAGTTTAATATTATCTAAAACAACCGGGCATTACAAACACTGACCAACACCTGTACGTAAAACTGGGACTCCAGATAAACTGGCTCGCGAACTCTCAACATACCGTTATTCCATGTACAAGTATTGTTAACAACTAGTGGTCGAACAAAACTAATTTGCATTAACTTTGCCCGTTGTGCCCGCTCTGCCCGGTCAGTACACGAACTTGTTACGTATTATAGAAGCTACATTTAATTGGTGTTGATGTATAGTTTGTACTTTTTGGATTGAGTGCTGTAAAGGAGGTTTATAAAATGAAAATATACGTTATTATAATACATATAATATACTGATTTAATCCGCTTATCGGGATATTAGATTTTACGTATCCGTTTCAGCTAATTCTATCAAACTCACTATTAAATTTGTAAAAAATATAGTTAATATATAGTTTATTTTGATAAATATTGCTTTAAAATGCACACAAACTTTTACTCTCCATAATTTTTTTAAAGTTAGACCACCCATTATACCCCAGAGTAGGTAATAAATCCAACAAAATCTTAGACAAACGGGTTAACTTCACTACTATGTATTAAAAATAGGCAAAGTTTAACAGTAAAAATTTATATGAGGTGCCCCATCTTGGGGCAATTTGTATAATGTCCATAAATATAATCTTTACCCAGTAAAAACATTTTGTGAAATAAAAACCTGTTTTGACTGACTTATAACTTCTAATAACAGTACACAGAAAACATTTGGTCTATAAATAAGGTAAATTCGAGTAATTAAAAGTGGCCGGTGTTATCTGGCCGCCCCATCGCATATTTTTCGCCCCAGTCTAGATAATGCGAAACGTCCTTTTATTCCAGTGTTTATTTCCTACAATCGGTCTGGGTAATCTTTCCGTGAATTATTCGTTCTTTTTTCGACTGTAAATTGTTTTGTTTGAAAGCTTGTATCTGATAAAATGGGCACATTTTACGAAATAACTTCTTTCGGTGAATACAGACCAATAAAGTAATTATCAAGCTATTCTTAGAAATATAATATACATATAACTTTATATGTTTTAATCATATCGCAGCTATTGAGTGATTGAGCTTCTGAATCGAAAATCACCTGTTTGATACCCTGCATGAAACTAATATTTGTATGTCCTTCAGGCTAGACGTTTGTGTTTGCACTGACTTAAATTTTTCCTCTTCAGAATCTTAAAATGGGGAACTTTTTCATCAGTCTCCGTTCTCTTATCTTTCTTTCCTTGATTATATGATACGTGGAAGGTAAATTTCCACCGTATATCGATGTATCATTATTTTGACCTATAAATGATCTTCAGCGAGGGCCCTAGATTAATTTAACCCGTTCACTGCTCCGCCGGGAATTTATTGAGGAAATGAGTTCCGCGGGCTTCCCGTGCCAGACGCTGCGTACGAAAATATGAACTTATGTTGTAAATAAATATCAAAGTTCTTTTTTTTGGAAATAAATATTCTGCAGCGATATTTATGGTAGTTACCCACTGGCTTTTGATTTATATGGCAGTGTGAGAGGAGTGAGTTTTTGAACATTTTCTAGAATTTAATGAATGTGTGATACTTTAAATTTGATTTGAATATTATAAAATAAAATTATTTTATATATTAGAAAACGATATGGCGATTCGATAGCAATATTTATTTCCTATATGTACGAGAATACGTCTGTGAAAACAAAAGCAATAAGTTTCAAACACTCGAAATATCGTTCTTAATTCAAACAGGAAAAATTCATCACCTTATGCCCCGAAACACGATCTTTTTGGTCGCGTAAGACCACACTTACCACCAACCTAACGAACTCACAAGTCGACCGCAACCAACATTGAAAAAAGAATAAAACGAAAACGCAACGCGGCGAGAAAAATACACGAAACTCAATTTGGAGTGGAACATTAACTCCGAAATATAATAGGAACATAATGTAACATGAAACATAAAGTAAATATAAAATGTTACAAGGCAGTGCAATCATAGCACGATAAATAACAAGATGGCGCCGCGTGTGACTTACTGGTGTACTGCCCGCACGTATGTCCCGGCTTTTTCTGGTGACCCGACGAAATATTGCCCAGTTTGCACCCTTTTATGGAGTGGCCCATAACTCGGGCATCGGTTACAAGTAATATGGATTTTTTAACGTAGTTTAATGATATTTGTAACTTATTGTCAATTATGTAACTAGTTCTTTGTATTCTCTTTATCAATCAAAAATTTTTTTTATATTGATTGATTGAGAGTGAACTGCCTGACCCTTCTGCTCTCTTCTGCTTCTGCTTATCATTTATATTATAAATAAAACAAAAAATAAAATCTGAATATTTTATTATTAATTAGGAATAGCACTTTTTCATGTACTAGAAGGATGCCAAGTGAAAAACTTACGGCCCGCCTGATGGTAAGTGAAAACCGTAGCATATGGGTGCTTGCAACTGTCACTTATTTTATATAGTTGTAATAAGACTTACGAATCTGTACGGCATAGCGAGATTCCTCGCTCAAATTGAGCTGCCCGACTGGGAAAGTACCTCCGCCTTACAGAATACCGCAGTGAATCAACAATAGTTGTCTTTCTGTGAGTGAGTAAGGTTCCCAGAGCTCGTTGGGGAGTGACTATTCTGACAGCATGGGCATTCCATTTGCTGTCAGTTTAGTAATCCCCTATTTTAAGAAACGAAAACGGTTTCTGCAGGGGTGTGCAACGCCTTTGCAAGCTTTCAGGTGTTGCAAATGTCCATGGGCGGCGGTTATCACTTACCATCAGGTGAGCCGCCTGCTCGTTTGCCCCCTTATCACCATAAAACAATATATATATTACAACTTGTCTAAAGACTTAAAGATGCCTTGTAGCCTAGGTAACCACAGTTTTTGTTTCAAAACCAGTGAACACACCACAGTCGTAATAGTCCAAACACATTATAAATAGAACAAACAGCCCGCGAATACCCCCCTCCCCTTGCCGGCCCACTAAGGGCGCCACTAAGAAGCCCATTTACTTGAAGTATGCCCCAATAAATAGTGGATGTCCCGCGCCAGCGCGAGTGGTTCGCATTTTTCAACCAGCTACTGAAACTGGCCTTTATATTTCAGCTTGAGATAAAGGTGGTCATGAGAACACCACATGTTTCTAGTAACATATTAGTGTTCAGAACGTAATGTTTTGTTAGTGGCGGTTGTTACATGCAGGGTTGTCAACGTTTTGGAATAAAAATGATAAAAAATCTCAACTTAAATGCATCATTCTTATTTTTTAGACGCATTGTATGATGACCAAGTAAGTATTTAACCAGCTCCATGTTACAAACAATTGAAAAATAAATACTATTGTCATTAATTTTGTCACAAACATTGCTATCAAAAAGTGTTTTAAGACTAAAGTTAAATTTAAATAATATTAGGAAGAAGATATATTTACTTAATATCTGCATAAAAATATGCGCAACACAATGTAAATAAATTTGTTATGTAAATTTAATTAAACGAATAATTGGAAAAAAATCGTTCGACAAAATCATCTCGGGACGCATTAAAATTCTGAACAAGTCCCAAGCGCAATCATAATCGGGCGCTATCGAATCGCATTATTCGATTATTTCCAATCGCCGAATACGAATTCGCATTGAGCATTGAATCGTTAAGCTGTATCCAAACCGCATTCGACATTGGAACGCTGTCGGGTCGACGATGACGGTGACGTCGGGAAGGGTTTGTGACAATGACATTGATCTATCATGCACTAGAGAAGATACTGCACAGTCGAATCTACGGATTAAACAATTAAATATACAACCTATTAAATCAGACAGTGCCCGTAAGCATAAATGCAGTACAGGACCTGAGCCATCCGCGTGGGATTAAATAATATCAATGTACCGCAATAAAATCCTTAAAAAGTTGTTTTATTTTATTTCCAAAAATACCTGAAACGTTGTTTCCACTATTTTACCTACAGTCATACCTTAACTTTTTTTATTATAAAAATCAAGCGATATTGGTCTCATTTGGTGTACCTAAGTGATAATACAGCCAGGGTTTTACCGTATCTTTTCACTGTCAAACTCGATTCTCTTGAACATACCTAAATTATATTATGTAATCCCGACATGATGCTGTTTTATTTACTGTTTGAAATCTTTATTTCAATGCAAGAAATCAATGTACTACTTTTCCAAGTTCACAAATCTTGTGTGACATGTCGTGTCTAGTATTAAATACCTCTATTGACTATAATTCTGAAGCTGTCACGTTCCGTTCTGCATACGACGCTGCACCGATGATATATGTATCTTACACCGACGTTGTTTAATTTCGGAATGTGTTTGAACTCTGTCAGCGTAGTGTTTCGTCTGTGTATTATGCAGTCGTTACTTAATGCTTTCTACAAACGATCGAGTTACATTTAGGTATCAGTAATACTTAAAGCATTTAAATTAAATATATGCGAGAAAACCTGTTATCCAATTAATGGGACACGTTATGCTTATCGTGACGTTAGAACTATTTTGTTTGTATGTTTTCTATTGTAGTATTGAAATCCGGATATTTACGTACGAATTTGCATATTTCATGTATATACACACATGGTCTTCTTCTTCGTGTCAATGGCCTAAACAGCGTCTGAATAGTAAGAGGCCACTTCGATGGCGTTAGGCGTGGCCAGACAGAGATCGTCCCTCGTGCAGGTTTTTGGGCACAAGGGACACACCAGAAGGTGTGACATAGTTTGCTCAGGATCGCCGCAGTCACATTGAGTGTACGCACATGGTAAGGTTAATATTTTAAGGTTTTGGAAATGAGGTTTGCATCTGTCGGTTTCTTTGATATTTATGAGGATTCTAATTAGTTTTTTCTATAGGGTGAACAATGCGGGCGCATCTGTACTGTTACCCCATAAGATGACACCATATTTAAGCCATGCATAGGCATATGCCTATACTAGGCTAATACCTATAGTCTATATCTATATGTAGGCTAATGCCTATACTACGTATATACGTAGTATGTAGCAAGTGCGGTTTTAATCTGTAGTTTTTTTTTTGTTGTTGACCACCAGTACAAATTTAGGTACACATGATACAGACATTATGTTTTTCATATTCATATCATTTATTTACATTCTACAAAATCGTAAGAGCTGGTAAACAATATTCAATTAAAAATTCTTTACGGCACAACACTACATATAATACTATTTAAGCGAGATAGTCGATCGTATGTAGCAATCATAATGTTATAACTGTCATATCTCGATGAAATATCTTACACTGACATTGTTTAATTTCGGAACGTGTTCGAAATCTGTCACTGCGAAATGCACATGTGCCTTGGCCCGGCGTCTAGGAATATTAAAACAAGCTAGCGCGGTTGGAGCGTATTTTAATGACTAACATTTAAGTTTCTGTAGCGCAACATCTTCAAAGAAAACTGGTTTAAAGCATTTGTTTTGGGATACTATGTATTTTGCATGCTAAATTTTAAAGATTATTTATAGCTAACTAGATACAAAATTTGAAAAATATTATTGTTTTTTTACGATTTTTACTTATTATATATAGAATAGCGGTAAATTGATAATATCAATTCGGACGTTTCGGGTTCTTTACGTACGATCAGTTTTTCCATGCATTTAGGTTTGAACCTAATATATGTATGTTTACACAAGCACAGTTAATATGATGCCCAACTCCGACATAGTAAGTTGTGATAGGCTGATGCAATGATCATTGCTTCAGAGGCTTTACACATGGTCATTGGACCGTTAATTTAATCAATGTACACTTGCGTAAATCAACAGCGTCTTAATACACCGATCGCTCCGGCATCCGTCCATCCATCTTGCCGCATCACCTGTCATGGCCGCTTATCGCTCTAACCCTGTCATTCTCAGGAGCCACTTGGGTCAAGTTTGACAGCGCGTTTGATGCACTAACCTACCCGATCTAGCATCTCTAACTAGGAGCGATCGAACTGATTTGACGTGGAAAGGAATTTAGAACTCGCTCCGCGCTTCAGCAATTTACCCGTGTTCAGTTTTCGATTGGAATTTTAAAAAGAAACTACTAGAGTTTATAAAGTTATTTTTTTTTATTGCAATGAGTACACGCTGTATTCTATGAAGAATCGTAACGATATTACAAATGAAGGGGCAATTAGATTAAAGTTACTAAGAATTTGTGAACAACTAGTTACCTAGTTTAATGACAATTTAAGGAATTTTACCCTATGTTTAATTCATGATGGGTAGACGTAATTATCATTGCAAATTCAAATATACCTACTTGAATATATTTTTCTCTGCTAGTTTTCTTCAATATATCTATATATTGTATAGAATCGTTAAATTAATTAACAGACAGAACTGTGTTGTTGGGGAGTTTGTTGCGCCGCTTCTTCTTCCCAACAAAAACACTAGGAAGCGGTGAAGGGCGGGCGTTTTGGGGGCTGTCTTTATTGTCGACGTTCAAAAAGAGCCAATTAAATTTGGCCTACTTTGAATAAATGATATTTTGATTTTGATTTTGATTTTATCTCCACGTAAGTTGAAACTCCAAGCAAATGTTGGTGTAAATTTTCATCGGGATTAGGCAAAACATCATTTGTCATAAATTTGCCCAAGTTTGGGGGTAAGACCTTGACTAGGCTGTATATTACTTTTACTTCCGGGGTTGCAGCGATTTATGTAAGACAAATTGTTTTGAAAAACATAGTACATATTATCATGTCTGTATTTACGAGAGCTCTAGAATGTTTGTGTCTATGTAAATATATCGTGCTTTCTTTTTGACACAAGTTTCACATCAAAACATGTTGAAATATCAGTTATCTGTCAACAAACTGAACAGAGTTCCTGGCATTGTTAAACAAGTTAAGTTACAAACGTAAAATGTTTGACATATCTTTCAAAATTCTTGAGATTTATAGCCGGTGTGAACGCTGTCAACAACAAAACATATCACGATACATGTTGTGAAACATGTGAATATTTTTCAATATATACTAGGTATTAGTAGGCACTGCTCAACTTTATGAGTAAACTTTAGGTTCCAAATAGTCGAGTATAATATAATAGTGGTCAGTTACAGCTCGCGAGTATGTTTTGTTGTCTCATATCATAACTCCCGCCCGCTTTATCATTTACCGGGCACAAATCCAAATTGAGCTGCAGTCTTTGGCTGAGAATCTTATAGAAAATCATAACACGGAAAATTTACCCATGATTTGTTTAGCCTAGGTGATATCCTATAATATTCCAAACAAATTGAAAAAAAAACCTCAAAACTATTAAAAGTATTTATACTACACTAGCGGTCACCCAGTAGTCGAAAATCGACCATAATTAATTCAAATTATAAGTTTTTTTTACGCATAATTAAAAAAAATTCATAATGCACTTCTTCTATATTAACTATAGTATGGTAAATTGCATACTCCTCCGTCCACGCAATTTTTATAAAAAAGAGTACAACATTTTTGCTTCACGTATTGATATAGGTATAGATAACAATAACAACAGAATATTATAACAAAATGGCGGACCCAACGGCATCGGACCAATTTTGTACCCGTCAATCGAGTGACGAAGGGTTAATCCAGCACAAGAGACATATTAAGACGCATTCATACGTCTGACGCAAATCTTCGAATATAAATGGCGTATTTGACAAATGTATACACAGCCTAAATATTAAGCTTCATTAGTTCCTTGCATACCTATCACGCTTGTCGTCCCCAAATGGTTAGGCAGAGGTGTACTAATGTATATCCACATTCTAGTATGTTTTAGGTCCCATGTAATAGAAGGCCAGCCTGTTGCCATCAACTGGGTATGAATCCATTCTCCAAGCTGCTTCTGAAAATTTCATAGAAAACCTAAATTATACCTATACTTAATAGAAAGTTAGTTACCAAACATTGCGTGGTAGACGTTGATATCAAAATACTTTTTATGGTTTTAACGCTGCGAGCAACAGAACATGTTGCAAGCAACATGTTGTAGAAATTTTAACATTTTTTGTGTAAACTATAGGTTAATCCAGCTTTACTTCATTTTGTTTATAAATTATATGCAAATAGACTTTATGCATATTTTAGATTTCCAAAGGATGTGAACGTGGAATTAAGCAGGTCTTGTGGAAACAGTATTGACAGCGCAGTGGCAGTGTCTGAGCAATTATGCTAGAATTGACATTTGATGTAAGATGTTTGTCTCTGTAAAATTATGTAAACAGAAGAAAATCGTAAAGATAAAACTTTTAGTGTCGAAGACTGCATTTTATTAAATATTTACTGTAAGTTGACGTGTAACTCTCGTCGCACCGATGAAAAGAATAGACAGTGAATAAAATAAAGCACTAATTTGCACAATTGAAAATATATGTATACATAAACATCTCTCATACCACCTTGTAGTTGTAATAGGTACCAACATTAACAAAAAAATATTGTATTATTGTTAAACCTTCTTCACCCAAAAACCCTACAGAAACTCGGTAATTTAATTGTTTAGTTGTATTTAATTGGTTTAATTGTTTATGAAACGAACAACAACATGCAATGAAATATAATTCATTTCAAAAAATTAAACCCACTAACAAAAGCAAATCTTCCCATATTTTATTACAAAAAGTTTTTCACGTCGGCCATTATCGATCACGTTGTCAGCACTCCATCACTAGTGTGACAGCGTCCTCTCAGTGCCACCAAAGTGGTGCACATATAAATGAAACACGCTAATTTTGCACAGAAATAAATTTAGATGTCACGTCGGTTGGATTGCAGTCGCTTTAATCAAACGGACAGGGATCGAAATACGGATACGTCGCGTTTTAGGGTTGAATTTAATGTAAAGTTGTTTGTTTGTTATCTATTTAATTAATTATGTTTATGTTATTAACTCGTCGTGTATATATGAGGGTTGGGTTTTTTATGGTGATAAGGGGGCAAACGAGCAGGCGGCTCACCTGATGGTAAGTGATCACCGCTGCCCGTAGATATTTGCAACACCAGAAACCGTTCTGGTTTCTTTAAATAGGAAGTTACTAAACTGACAGCAAACGGAATGCCCATGCTGTCAGAATAGTCAGTCCCCCAACGAGATCTGGTAACCTTACTCACTCGCAGAAATACAACTATAGTTGATTCACTGCGGTCTTCTGTAAGGCGGAGGTACTTTCCTAGTCGGGCAGCTCAATTTGAGCGAGGAACCTCGCTATTAGATTAGTTACTTGAAAAGGCATGTTTTATCATCGACCTGGTTTGATGAGTATAAAATGCTATGCTCTAAACAATAAATATATTGTTATCTGCTGTTAAAAATTGTGAAATAAGTAATTAATGTTTCAATAATTCAATTTATATAAATTAAACATTAAAATTGCTTGTCTTGCTGTTTTCCCAAAGGAGACAGTTTTTTCCAGGCCCACTACGAACGGTATCACAAGACGATCGCATTATATTCTAAAATAATAACTTATTTTTCAAGACAAAAAATACGAAAAGCGAAGTAAATGTGAAACCGCAATTATTAAATCTAAAAAAAGCATTATTGTATTGACTTTCAATAAATCGTTGTTGTTTAATTCGTGTAAATGAACGTAAAATCTATCACATTCAAGTACAGTACCTACGAATACAGTAAATAAATAAAGTGAGAATATTGTTTATTATTATTTATGATATTATTATTGTTTATTAATGTTTAAATGTATAGAATCTATAAATATTTTGGAAATTACAATAATATTTATCAAAGTGTTTTTGTGATGTTATAATCACCGTAGAACGGACCGCTCATATCATTGCTTTGACTTTGACAATTTGAATGTAACTGGCACGCAATGTAGCGTGACCTTCAAATTCTCCCAAGAAGTCCGCGTTAGGTTTAAGTAAAAAACCACTAAGAAACTAGGGGGAAAAAATAAACCTTCATAAACCATTAATTCACCAAATCATCCACCATTATCATGTATAATCCTGTCATCCATCTTATATAAAATGAAAAAATACTGCAGACTAGGCTGTATGGACAAGATTCCTTTGCTTTATCCCGAAAGGGAAGAAAAGAAAAAAAAACAATGACTTTGAACGTCATTTTTTGATCGAAATCTGACGTTTTTGTAGGTTATTTTATTTCTTCTTTAATGAATTACTCAATATTCCCGAAATTAATTAATGAACAAATATAACTATCGTTATCTAGAGATTGCATGGAAAAAATGATATATATATCATTAGTCTGTGCTACAAATTGTGGTGGGCCTGTTCCCCGTACAAAAAAAATTGTCTCCTTTAAATTTACAAATTTTAAAGGTTGAGTGTATATGGGAAATCAGTCACTTTTGAAGGATTTGGCAACGCAAGCAAATGTCCATAGGCTACGGTAACCGCTTACTTTCAGGCGGGCCATTAACTCATTCGCCACCCTTGCGGTATGAAAAAGAAGAAACATGAAATTGAAGTAAAACTTCATTGAATTCGTTTTTTTGTTCATATGGCAAGTTCTGCATTGGTAACTTTGTCAATGTCAATAAAAAACACATGTGTGAATTAGTATAAAAATACTTTATTGCTAAGTTTATCGAATGTACTGACACTAAAAAATCGATACTAAATTCCATACTAGTATGAACAATCCCCTTACAATTTACTTCAGAAACTAAACACAAAGTATCTACAACCAAACTCAACAAATCCATTTCACCGATTGAATTGAACGAACATTTATATTCCTTCGTGAATGAACATCTCTACAACATTCGTTCGTTCCTTTGAACGAAGTTTCGCATGCGTCTAGAAATATCGAACACTGTGCTATTCAGTTATTCAAATAGTTTTTGTTAAAATGAGCTAGCCTTTTGATAGCATGCTATAGTGATGTGCAAATTTTATTTACGTGGATAAGAGTAGTGTTCGTAAAACAACGTTAGGTTGTCAGAGAGGGATAACGCTATTCAACTTGACAAGCGCTATCTCTCTCTCTCTCTCTTACAATCTAAATTATACCGCTGGTGGTAAGACAGTACTAGTTTTTTTGTTTTCATTATATTACATCGAAAAATGCTCGTAAAACCGGTTTAAAATTATCTTATTTGCAATTTAGGCGTGAAAATGGGAGCCATCATGTTAAACTAAATACTACTTAAATTACTAAAAATCTTAAATAAAACTCAATTAATAATATGATAAGCGAGACGAATATTACATAACTTTTAGAACAAAATAAAGAAATAGAATTTAATTTTAATTGAAGTTATAATGGAATGTATCTACTAATTTAGGAACTTGCTAATTATTTTAGAAAATGCTACTAAAATAGAAACATATTTTTCTCGATTACTAACTACAAGAACTAGTTACTACAATTATTTTACCTGCTCTCCAAATAACTGAAATTCTTGCCACCTTAACGATTCATTTATGACATATTAAAGATTTTGGACATAATTTTAATACTTTACTAGCTGCTCAGACAGACTTCGTTCTGTCAAAATTAAAATAATAAATGTAACGATTTTTGAGCGATCACAATTTTTTTTTAGTTTTAAAGCCTTCCTTGGGCTTTTAGGTTTGTAGGTTACAAAAAAAATAGCCTTATTGGTCAAGCCATTCTTGAGTTATGCGCTTAGTACCATTCAATTTATATATATTATACAGATTATATAGATTATGCCTATAGAAAAGTCTCACGTATCGTGAAACTTGACAAAACCCGCGACATAATCCCGTCATGGAAAAACATTTTTTTTTTTAAATGTACCTAATGATTTAAATCTAACTTTAAATTAAATGAGACGGATCCTCTTTTCTAAATAAAAGCTTTAACTTACAGGGTGGCGTCCAGTTAACGAATAGCTGGCGAAGCTATTTAGTTACTCAAATAGTTCCTGCGTGCATTGCAGATTAGCCCTCCTTACTTAGCACTACACAGACTAACGAATTGCAGTTAGTTAAGTGCTTTATTTTCGTTTTTTTTTGTTGTTGGTAACACTGCCTGATATGTTTAGAAAAAAATATACTGTGGTATAAATATCAACTGTTTATTCAGACTTGATTTTAGCAATATTGTCAATTTTTTTTATACTGTATTTAAATTTGAATATATTCAGATAACATTGCAGTGTCTTTAGTTCAAGTTAAATAAGGCTTGTGTTAAAGATGTAAATGGTTAATACAAATCACTTAATAGATTATTATTTTTTGTTAATGCGGTTAAATTTGCTCCTATCGGGTTTTAAAATCTAAAACCCATTCAATGGTAAAAAAAAAACTCAAACTGGTTGTTAAAATATAGACCTATTATTTTGAACACGAAGGGCTGAAAACTGACATTATAGAAATTTAAACTAAAGTGGCACGGTATTATAAAATATCAATAACTTTCGAACTCTGTTTCTAGACTACTCTGTGGCTAGCTAGTGCCGCGCCCTGGCGTTGATTACCGCGGCGGTTCACTCGGCGAACTAAACTAATTTACGCTAACCGCGTCGGACACTGGCAGAATAAGTTCCGAACTGCCGCTTATTCAGCTGACAATTGAATACCTTGGTTTACACTAGCTTAATGCGGAGATTCGAAAAATAAAGAAGCGTCTTAATATACCTGATATACTAACTTGATAAAAAAATACAAAAGATAAGAAAGAATTAATGTAGACGAAAAACCATCAATTAAATTCTATCACTTTGTAAAATATAAATGCTTTTTGTGTTGGTACAACCTTATGATCGGGACTAGCTGAAATACCCCCAGGGCAAAGAAAGTCAGACTTGTCAGGCTTCAAATATACTATTTGAAAGTGAACAATAATCGAATATAATAATTTTAAAATTTTCAGCTATATTAAAATTTAAATCGGTCTATCCATTTAGGTACTACGATGCCATAGACACAGATACACACGTTTAAGTTTATGGAACCACTCATTTTCTTTGGGGGCCAAAAACCTATAGAATTTTCGCACATGTTTATTGTATTAACAAAATAAGCAAATACAGGCATACTGCGTTCCTTTTTTATACATATCCGACATGTCACATGAATGTTCGTCGCTAAGTCCAACCTACTCGAAGTCTGAACTAAACAACAGCGAAGTCAAAGGCATGGCGCGAATATTTATAGCTCAGAGATAATTCGCTTGGCGAACAACTAAAACTCTGTACGAAAATATTAATATACCTGCATACATATATGCGACAAGAATATAAGGTTCCCAACGATATAATATCAATATATTGCGATGAAATCCGTAAAAAGTAGTTTTATTTCAATGTCTAATATTCGCGTAAGTGTAAGAAATCAATATGTTATACTAATGTTGAAAACTATAGAATCATCCAACACGTTAAACCCGTTACACAAGGAACCCTAATGAAGCCGTGGTCCGTTTAAGTCCACCGCTTTATCGCCGAAGATAGCCGAGTCTGGCCGAAGATTTACGAGACTTTTATCGCGAGTTTAAAGGGTTATAATAATTTAAACGATACCAGAGCGTGTCCAGATTGTATCACTTTCTTATGGTAAAATTTATTACTGAAGAGAGCAATTTTTGTTTGAATAAAAGAAACATTTAAAATCTAAAATAGTACTTAACGCCTATATCTGATTATTACGATTTGATTTGACGACCCCTTTAGCTTAGCGGTAGTTAACGCTGCCTGCTGTGCTATGGGTCCCGGGTTCGAATCCCGGTAGGGACAAATGTTTGCGTAATGAGCATCAACATTTGTTTCCGAGTCATGGATGTATCTATGTATAATATGTATGTATTTACAAAAAAAAGTACTTATACATATATGTAGTATATCAACCAACTAGTATCCGTAACACAAGCCTCGTTGCTTACCACGGAACTAGATGGCGCTGTGTCATAATGTCCAGGAATATTTATTTTTTATTATTACAATTTTTATGTTCAAATTTTTTTATCATTAACCAGCGCTGTTCCTATATTGAACAAGCTCCCTCAGTCCTTTTTTCCATGTCAGACACATTCTCAATCCGATAGTATGTCATGTAATTTGGCCCAGTTTTAGTCATGCATTTGGCTGACATGACCTACCCAATCCTACTTGAGCTTGCCAGCGTTTTGGCTGACATCGGAGATCAATGGTTTAGCAAAATTGAAAATGGACTAGCTATAACTATCAGCAACATAATTTGGTTCAAAATTGTTCATGACAAAAGCAACCCAAATCCGTTGACTTAAAAAGCAATATCGATAATGAAGCTATCAGTGTACAGCCAGTAACAGCGTAAAATTGTTCAACCAATATAATTGTACGAAACAAATACGAATGTGTAAGAACGTTTTGGAACGAGACTATTGCGAATTATTCAGGGCTGTGCTCAGAAAACTACTCACGAAAATACTTTTCCTTTCTATAATTTCATTTTTCGTGTCTTCTTTTGGTCATAGTAAATCTTTTTATAGATATTAAATGGTTACTTTTATTTACATCAATCTTAAACAACGATGAAGAAATTTTACTATACTAATGTTTATAGTCCGTTATAGGTATCTAAAACAGAACTCGCTGCTACCGTGTCCTTAATATTAATCTCTTTAATCACTTTCTCCGTTAACTTCAAGAAGTGGTCCACATACTGCGTCATATCACACATTTAAACTCTTAAGTACACACTCTAACTTTGAACTCACCCAACTTACACGTTCTATTAGATTCGATATAACTGTCGGCCGCACGTCGCCCCATAATTTTAATGCCTAATTTACATGACAACCCTGTGCTCGGGTTTGTTCGGGACCGTTCGCGCAAGTTCGGGAGCGGGGCGATGCTGATTTGCATTCGCACAATCGGCGCTGTTGACCCGGGATTGTGTCCCACTTAGATCGAGTTAACTCGCTGCAGTTTGTTTAGTGAAGCGTCCTATACCTATAAATCTAGACTTAGAAGCACAAACACTCAAAGTCTCGACTTTGAGTGTTTACAGACCCATCGTGCTTCTCTGCCTCTTTCTTACCACCTCTAAGACGCATTACTTTAAAATAGGCAAACAAAGTAATTATTCGTTTCTAAATAAAGTAATAGTGGAGTTAAATGTATCCAAACGTATGTACAAAAGAGATCAACGAAACAAAATGAAACTATGATTTTTCCCTCTCCCTAGTAAAGCTGGTTTTACGAAAGAAAAATCATAATTATCATTTTGTTTAAACAATTACTTACTATAAAAAAATATTTTAGAGTATGAATAGGACTATAAACTCTTTTAAGTGCAGTAATATCGATCCTATCACAATGCAGTACGTTTTAAAATGCTGAAACCAATAAAATCTAATTGATGCATTAAATACAATTATAACAAACAGTATAAGCTTGTTCATAATCTCTTTGATGTACAAAATAGAAACAGCTCAGTCACGATCAAAGGCTGAGAACAAAGCCTTGGTGACGTCACTAATCAATTTACTCGACACATCAATTAAATTTGATATATAAATTGAGTTATTCACATTACTGTGATAGTTAAATGGTGTAATCAGTGGCCTGTGAAGTCTCAGGTCTCAAGTTTGGTCCCAAGATGGACGATGGGATGGATTTTGAAACCTGCGCGCCTAAGAGATTCTATTAATGGAATTTTCAATGATATATTTAGCAGTGCAGTGGAATTTTGTATGTGGGTCCGGTTAGTAGCAACAAACTCACCCTTAATGCGTAGGACATAAAAACTGACTTGTGGTATTGGTACATTAGTACATATCTGCCTTATCCTTCAAGAACATAAGTGTGATGGTATGTATGTAATCACTTATACATAAATCTTACCCTAAATTGCGCTAAAATGCAAATTTCCAAACCTCTCATAAAAATACGACAAAATTCGTATCTTCGAAATTACCATTCGCCTAAAAATACCACCTGATCAGAACCGTTTAGAACAAAAAAAATATCAATGGATTATAGGCCTTATTCATGCCGTCCATCATCATCATAACATGTAAATCCCAGCTCTACAGCCATGCAAATACAGTCTAAATTCCCGTGCAGAGAGTCTTTTAGTGAGGTGACAATAATGAGTAAAATTCGGTTCCTAAGACGATAAATCGAGTGAATATCTCAAACTATTCAGGATCAGTTCTCATCCCCTTAGAAATGGGGTGTAATAAATCGTATAGAAATTATTAGCTTTCGCACGCGATTTAGTTCGGGCAATTTTGTTTTAATGATATTGGGTTCCAAGGGTCTTTTGGCAAGGCTCTCAGATAAGCGCTTTATGTTGGCTACATACATATGGTTTCCTGGTACAAATATATTACAAACTAATAAGCCATTAATACTCAAAGAACTTTAAAGCAATAGAATGTAAACATCAAGCTGTGATAACCTGGTGGCGTGACCAGTGGTTCTAAGTTCAATTTCGAGGAATGCACCAATGAGTTTTCGAAGTTATGTGAGTATTTATCATATGCTCAAACGGTAAAGGATCGTGAGGAATCATGCAAGTCTAAGTGATTATTTCGATGGATTTCGATGTGGAAGACTATAGCCAAATCTTACTCAAATGAGAGGAGATATGCATCCAGTAATAATTTGCTTGATGATGAATGTAAACATAATTAACCTTTTTTTTTAAACACACATAATATAGAAAGAATTTTGTAGTATTGGGTAAACAGTACACATTCCTCCTGTGTCGTTAGTGCGTTTATAAACACAAATATTGCACAGATCCAAGCCCGAATAACTGTCTACAGGTCATACATATGTATATTTGTTCCGTGCGGGGACTGAACTAACGACACGCGGCGCAGAAACCGATCGCTCGGCCACTGCACCAACAGTAATAATAATAATAATACATCATCCGTTTCTTCTACTTACACTATAACTTAAACCCTATTCGCGCTTGGCTAAGGCCCGTGTGATTAGATCATTAATACCCCTGAAAGGGAGAAAATAAACATATACACATAATAATAATAATAATATTATAATAATAATAATATTCAGGGACATTTTTACACAGCACTATCTAGTCCCAAACTAAGCAGAGCTTGTACTATGGGTACTAGACAATGGATATAATACTTATATACTTTTTTTTCGTAAATACATACTTATAATACATAGGAAAACCCAGACGAACACAAACACTTATATTCATCACATAAATATTTGTGTCCCGTGGGAATCGAACCCACGACCTCGTGATCAGCAGTCCGGTACTCGAACCACTAGACCACATAGGCCGTCAAATAAAATAAAAATACAACACTATTTAAGCACGACACCTAACATTGTAAAGCACCTTAAAGTCTAGGCCCTCGCTGTAATAACAAATGAGTTTAATTCGTCATGTTGACAATGACAAAAACGGGACACCGACATCGAATGCCCCTCATTGACCGCACACACACTTACAAACACAGCTGTTATACTTACCAACAAATGACTACCGTATACACACATACATAAGCGTAAGCATACGATAGTGTTGTGTCCATATACATACATGCGTATGGACCAGGCAAAAGTAGTAGTAGCTAAGGCATTATGTAGAATCTGAAAGAAATAAATGCCATGGGAAAAAAACGTGAGTGTATGTATGTATATTTAGATCTCCATATCCGTACCTTGCCTATGTAGGTATGTAAGAAAGTTGACCGCACACGTAGGCTAAAAAAAAACTATTATACGAATAAATGAATATCGATAATTTAAAAAGCAAAACTAATTAGCGTTTATATCGTTTTAACCAGTGACATAAAGAACGAGTAGGCTTTAACTAGGTACTTTGAAACAGGCGAAATGGACCTTGACAACCCTAAAAAGATTTTTGCATAATCCTGGGGGTTTAAAGAGGCGATTTTCTCGTAAATAGATGCCTTTAACTTAGTCCCGATATCGATAGGTCGAGTAATTTGTATAATTTTCTTTATGGGCCCCGGACACGGGAATATGCCCTCTATAAAACAAGTTTGAACTGAATTAGGTTTTGTATTTTTACTTTTACTAAACCCATTCAGTGCCCAGTACCCGATTGTGAGTCCATATTATAGCAAGGCTCTAGGCATTCAATATACTTATGAAGACTTTTGAACATAAATGAAAAGAATTTCAGAAAGTCGTCATATATAATTATAATAAAGTAATTAAATTCAATGCCCATAGCCTTAATATAATTACAACCCAGGAGTAGGGTACTGGGCAGTAGACTATAAACTAATCCCTCTTAAATGATAGGAGACCCGTGCCCAGCAGTGGGACAATAATGGGTTGATGTTGATGATTAAAGTATTGGTGTTTTCAGTAGAAATTTTACCTTTTAGTTATTGTACATTTATTTTACATCATCGAAGATTTTGCAACAAGGTTTGTGTAGCAGATACACTAGATGGGTGGTACATTTTTATTTTGTCAATATATAAATACAAATATCCATGACTCGGGTACAAACGTAAATACAAACATGTTCAACCCACAAACCAATTTCTGTGATAGTTTTTTTTTATGTGAATCTTCTATACAACTAGAATCATACAATACACATTCTGTGCAACTAGAATCATAACGTTTTAAAAGTGCTTGAAAAAGTTTATTTGAAATAAAAACCTTTTGATTTTGATTTTGATTTTGATTATAGCGTACGCACGCATGCGTCGATTTTAGTTCTATTTTCAAGTTTATTTTTTTTTTCGAATTGTAAATTGTATTAAACCTCTTTGAGTTTGTGTTAATATGTTTCTTTTAACACTTATATATTTTTGATGTGGAAAAAAAACGTAATATTTTATTTTATCATTATGAAATATTTAGTTCCTATCACAATTTATGTTCTTTTCTGCATATTACTTTTACAAAATAATGTCGATGTTTCACATCTGCCAGGCGTCCCGTGACGGCTCACTGTTTTTTTATAGATTTTCTTTGGTATTATTACCAATACCTGAAAAACTGTTACCCCCTGTTCTTCACTTGCAATTATTTAAGAGCTGTGGTAACCTAGTCGAGAGACCAGTGGACTGCGATGTCAAAGGTCTTGAGTTCAAACCCAAGGCGAGTAATGTGCGTATATATCACATGCTCAAACGGTGAAGGAAAACATCGTGCGGAGATCTGCATGCTTAAGAGTATATGAAGTCTGCCAACCCGCACCCGCAGTAGGCGTGGTGGACTATATCCTCTCAAATGAAAGGACACCCGTGCTTAGCAGTGGGATATTAATGGGTTGATAATGATGATCATTTATTTAATATAGTTTGTACGATATAATATTATATATACGATGGAAAGTCTGACAAACAAAGTAACTACCGCGCTTATATCAAACTAACTCGAGAGTATATTGGGTGGGCGTATCTTGTCGAAAACATATTTATAAATGTCTCGATTCAATACGAACTAGATAGAAGGTTCTAGAAGAACATTCTAGATTTATATACCCCAATATGTTTCGGATAAAAACTAAAGGAGACATTCCAAAGCACAGCTAAATCTAGTTCTATTACAGGGAAGTATTAAGGCTATAATATGTGTGCAAAAATATATTCTATAAAAATATAATAACTACATTATTCAAATGGGTATGCTGAAAGTCGATACACTTTTGTTTTAAATTCTCACTGTGTAATAAATATATACTAAGCATTTTTGATTTTTTGATTTTATTTATTTATTTAGTAATATGTATCTGTTAATCCGTATAAACTAAAAGCCTTTATAATAAAACAACTGCAATACAAAATTATATTTATGGGCCATTAATATTTATTGCTAGCATCTGTTCAAAAGCAATTCAAAATTAATTGAATTGAATTAATTCATTGTGGTAAAATGGGAATGACTTATTTTATATTGGACTTCAATAAAGGTAATATAATTTAAATAATATTTAATTAAGAAGTAGTGGAAATACAAATTGTAATCGTTTACATATTTCATACTATAAAAATAATAAATTCATGTGATTTTTACTGCAAAGATTATTCTGACTGCGCCATTATAGATGTACCTTCTACCGTGTACAAATCCGCGAAACGCTTTCTTGTATTTTTAACTGTACATTATTATTTATTAGTATATATGTATACCTAAATAAAAAATATCAACAGTATAATTTATAACACTTATGACCTTATAAATTTGCATACCATTTCATGCCAAATTATGCCACTGTTCCTATCGCCCCAGTACGTCCCTGTATGCACCCAGTAGATGTAATTTAGAAAGGAGCGGTGGATTTAAGCAGTGCACTTGGTTCTGCCCCACCTGTGGCATATTTATGGTCGGCGATATGCTTGAATAATGCCGTCTCTAGCAAATATTCTTCGAATTTGGTTACCAAAAAGATTTCGGTCGTGAATGGGTTTAAACATGTTTGTATAAATGAATGCATTAAAGCAGGAACCAGTTTAAACCAGAAAAATGCGGTCGAAGCTGGTATGCGCTAGTTTATTATTATTATACCATGATATTTCCACCAGGACTAAACTCTAGTTAGTTTTACAGTAAGAGAAATGAACCTGAAATCATATCCCATAGCTAAATCATAGATAATACAGAGCGAAACAGGGTCGATTTGAAAATCAAGCTTTAATGTATATCGCCATTACAGAAACAAAGGCAACCTCTATAGTATTTTGCATATTATATGCAAACCTGCCCTCCACTTACGACCGTATGCAAATAAAGCATTAGTTTTACAACATTCTCGAATTTAAAGACCCGAGCACACGGCCCGCAATCTCTTAATGCCACTAAATCACACTTTTAGTGGCAGCCACTATAAAATTTGCATAGTTATACAAAACTTTTGGTTAAATTAACTTTCTTTTATTCTAACAGCAGTTAGTTTCGAAGTGTGCTTTGATTTCGACGCCATGTTGGGCAAAACTTGATGCGCAGTATTGACGTCACGGCTCAGAGTTAGAAGAGGTTGAATGCAATAAGTCAAGGATTGGATATAATAAATCTGGTCAATACCAAGTTTAGTATTCACAGATCAGATTAAGAAGTCAAATTTAACTGTTTAATAATACGTTGCAATCAATGTAATGACTTATAATAATACCATGCCACAGCAGTACACACCACACTGATTAATTAATCTGTAAGGTTAAGCTATGCCTGCTAAGGTCAGTGTATGGATGGATGATTCTTGATATGTCGAGAACCTTTGTGCCTGGTAGCTCAGAGCGAATGAAGTCATCAGTTCTGGTTGTCATATTGTCCAGTTATGGCTGACAAACCAGAACTTGTAAAACCCTGAAATGTCAGAAACAACTGATGTTACCTACACCTATTCACTAGTACGTTTTAGGCCATAATAAACCTCTTAATATTAACCGCAAACCAATATTTTAAGGTGCAACTGATAAAATCATTAAAATAAAACCTACGTGTAAGGGACACTACTCTGAATCTTCTTATTTCGTACCTGGGTAATAGGATTCAGAGAGTGGACGTCAATGGAAAGAGATCTCCGGGGTCGGTGGTTACTATGGGAGTTCCGCAAGGCTCAATTCTTGGCCCTTTTTTATTTTTAATATACATTAATGACTTACCTTATATAATGGGGGAAAATCAAGAGATAGTGTTGTTTGCAGATGACACTTCACTGCTATTTAAATTAAAACGCCAGCAAATGGCTACTGATGATGTAGACAGTACTATCTCTAAAGTGGTACACTGGTTCAATGCAAACAATTTACTTTTGAATGAAAAAAAAACTAAATGTATTAAGTTCACAACACCTAACGTTAGACAAGTAAAAACCAGTGTACACATTAACGGAACAGAGTTGGATCTTGTAGAATCCACAGTGTTTCTAGGAATTACCTTAGACGCTAAGCTTCAGTGGGGCCCACATATAGAAAAATTGTCGAAAAAGCTCAGTTCTGCAGCTTATGCTGTAAAGAAAATCCGTAGTTTAACTGATGTAGAAACAGCTCGGTTAGTGTATTTTAGTTATTTCCATAGCGTGATGTCATACAGCATTCTACTGTGGGGGAATGCTGCTGACATCCAAACAATATTTGTGCTGCAGAAAAGGGCTATTCGGTCAATTTATAAATTAAGTCCCAGGTATTCGCTGAGGGATAAATTTAAGGAGATTGATATTATGACTGTTCCATCACAATACATTTATGAGAATTTGTTGTATGCACACAGGCGTATCAATCTTTTTAAAAAACGTTGTGATATTCATAATGTTAATACCAGGAATAAAAATAAATTTATTGTTCCTGCAACTAGGCTCCAGAAAATAAGTAAATCATTTAAATGTCAATGCATACGCTTGTACAACAAAATTCCAACACATTATCAAAAATTAAGTCTAAGCAAATTTAAATCTATTATTAAACGGAGACTTTGTTCTCAAGGTTATTATACGTTGAAAGACTACATGGATGATAATAGTGCTTGGGATTGAATAGTTCTAATGAACCGGGCTATCAAAACATGTTTATGATTATTATTATATTCTTGACATTATATTTTATCATTTATAATTTTGACATTTGCATAATTATGATTTTATTATCTTGACATTTTATTATTTTAATTTATACACTTTTAACTGACATGCATGTAACTATAGTTACAATAGTTTTATTTTAATTTAAAATTTCTTTTAGATTTGTAAAATTTCCTGTAAAATATGAGATTAATGTTGGCTTCGATGTTGCTTTGCGAAATGAAAAATGCATACCTACTGGTAGACATTTTGGCCAGGCAGTCTGGGCTTGTCATGCTCTCTCAAATGTCCTGCTGATGGTGGCGTTGTGTGTCGGGTCCCTTTATTCCCTATATCATGGTTGAGTAGAGCGACGCTGATACACACGTCATGCTCGTGAACGGGTACTGTCAGTTGGGGCTGGTCGGCTTATACATGTCATGGCATCCGGGTTTTATATTATAATTATTTTATTTTATTTTTTAGTGCTAGTGAATAACTCATCCGTTTCACATCAGACTGCATTATTCTCATATTAATATTAAATACGAACATTGTAAATATAAAGAATTATTTAAAAGAGTATCTATGGAGTTTCTTGCCGGTTCTTCTCCATAAGACCTACTTTTTGGAACCGTGCAACTAGTGTTGACATTTCGAAAGAACCTGTAATATTGGTCTACTTGAAATAAAAATCTTTGAATTTGAATATTTGAAATATTTGAATTTGAATTACAACACTGCTCAACATGGGAATCAAATACAGTCATGACCTCAGTTGTCGCACCTGATCCCATGTGACCAATAAAGGAGTACAGTATCAACAAAATCCAATATAGTTAGGCTTGTGCATACAGCAATCTATCTGGCAAAATCAAATTCGTTTCGTTATCGCGTCGATAAATCGTAAAGTGTGTAGCCAGCTTTAAAGCCGCATCCAATATTTTAAACCTGACACAAAATATTTTAAAGACACCACACAAGCCCCGACACCTTGCAACGATTTATGAAGAAATATCATTCGCTTTAATATTATATTCCCCATAAAATGCCTTGCAAAACACATATCCTGTGCATTCTTACCGAACCTTACGCCTTCCGCATAAGGTCCATATTCCTCAGCACGATATGAAAATGGATATTTGCAATATTTTCCCACCATACAAATTTAGCGTGCGGTTGTGTTAGATCTTATTACGGCGATACAGGGTTGGTTTCTGGGTGTTCGGAGTGATTTGTGAAAGGCATATTTTGTTGAGCAGGTTCAAATTTGTGGGGTTTGTAGGACCGTGATATATTCAAATGCATATTGTTAAGATTTGATTGAAGTGCTCCGTTTCATATTAAATGGTGGCGATATATTTTGAGTGTCGTAAATTTTATGCATTTCCCCCTGATTTCATGTTGCTGGCGTTAAGCATTTGATGGGTGTGCATTATTCAGGAAATTCGTAAAATATATATGTGCCTCTTTAGCTAATAAAGAAAATTTAATTGAAAAAATCTTATTTGGTAAGGTATTCTTTGAATTATATTCTGCTTTTGATTGCTGCCAAAAATAAAATTAGGTGCCTAAATTATTTTGATGAAACGGCCGTAGAAAATCACTAAAAGAAGAAAAATACTAAAATCTTAGTGCAACTTTTGCAAGAAATGTTGGTTTTTGATTCGTAAAACAAGAGGATTTCAAAATTCAATCTTAAAAATATATTTAATTGTTACCTATTCTGCAATTTTATTCAACGGCCGTTTCGTTTAATGTAGGATTTTTTTTTTTTTTACATTCATATAAAAAGAACTTAAAACTAAGGTATTTGTAGTATTTTATTATTATAATCTACTAGACTCCAAAATTAAAATATAACTTTTTTTTTTTTTTTGGGACGTGCCCACCACCCTAAGTCCCTACTACTGCAACTCCTGTAAGCCAGGATCAACAATAGTAACCATCCAAAATATCGTCGAGACAATGAAGCTCGACGTGTCCCAGGGGAATGATATTAACTGTCTTGGAACCCGCAGCGAAATTAATCATGAAATTAAATCGGAGGAGTAAGAAAATAACAGTTTTCCACTTCCCTCCTTACCAAGCGAGAGACAGAATAGAGTTTACATGTCATTGACATAAGAGTAGATGTTTACAATTGGGTTAAGCCCAGTTGCCAGGCACCACGGATGACATTATTAAGTTATGGGTCCTAAAATATGAGCTATTATATCTGATTCCAATAATAGGTATGGCAAAAACGCCTAAACGCACGGAAATTCATCCTAGTCGCAACAAGGTCCGAGTAGTAAATCACCCCAGATATAATTTGCAAACTGTCAAACATAATATTGCGTTCACTTTGCCATAAACCACACTCCCACAGTATGTGATGAGCAGATTGCTCGTATTCACAATTAGATGTTGAACATGGACATAATGGTGAGGAAACAAGCTTAAAAGAAAATAACTTGCATTTAAAGTTTAACTATAATTAAAATATAACTATAGTAAAAGGTACTATATCAATTTTATTTAATTCTATTGTGAAGTTTAAATTACTATAATTAAATCATCAAATTGTATAAACCCCCAAACACCGTAATTAATTTATTTTGTCCCTAAAAAAATATTAACATTACGTCACGAACATTCCAAAAAGGTCCTTATCCCTCAAATTAGAGGTTGAAACTGCCATTACACAAAAAAAAACTCATTAAAAATCCTTAAACTGCCGAAGAGAGTGATATAAAAAAAGAGAAATATATGTTCGGGCCTCATTGGTGAAGTTTTCTCGTTATTCTAAGTTTGACGGGCATTAAGACGTCGGTAATTGCATCGAATACCCGAGTCTTAGTAAAGGCTATCAACCGCGGACAAACACGACGAGTATTCCTAAACTTACTGCATGAAATATGTCTAGTTTCTTATTTATAATATTACTAGCTGACCCAGCAAACTTTGTTTTGCCACATTATAGGGGTTGGTGGACAACCCTTAACACTAAGGGGTATGAAAAATAGATGTTGGCCGATTCTCAGACCTACTCAATATGCTCACAAAATTTCATATGAATCGGTCAAGCCGTTTCGGAGGAGTACGGGAACGAACATTGTGACACGAGAATTTTATATATAAGATCAATCTGTATTCCAAACGGTCAGGCAGAATTGCACTGATGTTCTCTCACGGTTTGTCGGTATTTTCTGGGTCCTATACGATGAGCCTTTTGGCAATAATTGGGCACAAACTTAAACCCCGAGCTGATACTGAAAAGTTTGTAAAAAAACCGTTAAGTTTTCATTAACCTGAGAATCGAACACCCTCAAGAAGAAGAACCTCACGCTCAGCAGCCGCACTTGAAACTAATAAGACAAATATTCTGTCTTGGTGTCCGTAGTTTCAAGTGCGGAGAACTATTGTTAAAACTGAACTAGTTCATACGTGTTAAACGTATGATATACATACGGACAAACATGTATAAAACATAGAATACATAAGTACGCGTTGCATAAGTGGAATGCAAAAATTAGAATTCAACATATGTATATGGTTGTGTCTAAAAATGGCATTTAAAAAGTTTTCTAAATAATGTAATCCATCCAATTAATTCCATACAGAAATTACACAAACCCACCGAAAATAAGGACTCTAAGTTTTTAGGTAGGTAACCTAAATTACTAGCCATTTGTAAGGTCCACAAATCTCACGGAGCAAAAACATTCAGTACTTCTATATATCGTAGCTCACTGCGCAATATTTCATTTCTAAGGATTGATATTTATTAGGCCTCCAGTAAGCAAGAGCACATTTAGAAAATATATTACCTACTTTTGTGAGAGCTGAAGAAATTCTGGCCTTCAATGATGCGAGAAGAGAAGGCCTAGAATGCTAGATCACAATCAGTCTCTTCCCCCTGAGATTGGTAATTAATCCCCGTTCAATGTGATTCGATTATAGTTTCTATGAGAAATATGATTATTATACTCAACAATAGATACACTTCTATGTAATCTGAAGTAATATTTACGTTTTCTTAAAACATCTACGATACAAATCTATTTATTTTCGTAAATACATTTGTACGAATTGTTTTTGAGATGTTTTAAATATTCTAATTAAAGTATCTTCTTAAATTAAACACACATTACGTACATACTCAGCTATATTTAAACTTAGAAAAAAAACTAAATTAGATCGGGGTTTTTATTTAGTTCTTTTTCAAAGATACGTTGTCATGATTCTGTTATCGTAATACAAATTTGGGTTGTTTAAGAGAATTACAAAACTTTCGATTAAACCTATATGATCTAAAATTGGATTTGTACGTTATTGCATATTTATAATATAGCAATGGCAACAAAAACTATTGTCCAAACATTAAAAAAACGCCATTTAATACGGCCCAATCGAAAAATAAATTCTCTATATTCAATTCAACTTTCTAATAATTACACATTGCTGATAAATTCCCATCGGTGCGCTATACCCCAGTAATAAATAAAACCTATTACACAATCAAATACAATAGGTAGACACGAAATGCCCGGGTGTATACAAATTGCGACATTTCCATTTGGCCGGGTTGTCAGGTGTTAAACGAATCAAGCATCCAATCACGTGCCGTGTGCGTTTGAATTTAAAATTAGAAGCGGGTGCGCATTTTGAAATAGTTCTATATTCATTCTGACAAGATTACACAGATATAGGTACCTACTACCTACATATGTAGTTTTTTTTTTATTAACATATTAATGTAACAAGAAGGTATCTTATCAAAGAGTATAAATTAATACTTCACGGGCCGTCCTTAGTTGGAAAGACGGTATATCCCAATTCTCGCCGGGTTAATTAGTAAATGCATTTATGAGAAGGTGGGCTGCCCGCCAATGTTTATTTCTATATAATTAAAAGGTATCATCGACCCAATTATTATCTGCTAAGCACGGGTTTTTCTCATTTAGAGGGATTAGGCTATAATCCACCACCTAGTGCGGATTGGCAGACTTCACATGCCACCCAGAACATCTTAGACATGCAGGTTTCCTCACGATGTTTTCCATCACCGTTTAAGCATGGGATCGCATAATATTGAGCTGCATAAAAGAATCTTTACGCGTTTGGACGTTAGATAAATAATGATCCTCTAATCATAATTTATCGCACATTACACTCGAAGCTTCTCTATGAACCTGCAGAACAATATATGGTTGTACATTACTCTGTATAATTAAACCAGACTCATAATGGACCAATCTGCCGCCAAAAATCCTAATTCTAACAAAACGCCCACTATTTTGCAGTAACATTACTATTATTATTTGTTTAATATTTTAGTGACGGTGGCCATTTTGCACACTGCCGCTACACAACACACCGCGCGGCGTTCTAAATGAAAAATGGCGTCAATTTACAGGGCAAACGCGGCTAAATTGGATATTTCTCACGGCTGAACCTCGTGGTACTAAGAGTTTACTGTTTTTACTCCAGTTTTCCTTTTATTTGCGGGCCAAGGGGAAAAAACCAAATGATCTTTTGCGGTAACAAACGTGAGAATAACGTTTGGGGAGTTTCATTTTTTTATTATTGTTAAAGTTGTGAGTTACTTTCGATTTGTATGCAGATGTGGGGACACAAAAAAGTTTCAAGTGCAAGTAGGTATGAAGTTAAATTAAAAACATTACAATTATTTTTTATTTCCAATTACGGCGGAATGTAACGTGAACTAAGTAAAACAACTTGAATAAAATATTATGATATAGTATACTACTGTTGCGTCCGCAGTGGTCTAGTTTCGAGCGTATGTGATTCTTCTCCCTATATTAAAAAAAATAGGAATAAGTTATTGAAATAAAAGTACTTGCTACTAATCTTATCGCCATGTATGATCACTGGTAGGCTGAGCTTTAATACATACCAAACCATGGAGGATGTAAAGGATCTAAAACATCTGGAAAAAAATAATATCAATTCAACATGATATAATCCGTTAAAAAATGTTGTATTTCAATGACACTAAAGCTAATTCACCGATAAATAAATAAATATTCCCGGACATTATCACACAGCACCATCTAGTTCAGTGGTAAGCAACGAGCCTAGTGTTACGATGTCTAGATGGTTGATATACTACATATACACTTTTTTATTGTAAATACATACATATTATACATAGATACATCCATGACTCGGATATAGATGTTGATGCTCATCACATAAACATTTGTCCCTACCGGAATTCGAACCCGGGACCCATATCACAGCAGACAGCGTTAACTACCGCTGAGCTAAACGGGTTGTCGTAACTGATGGTAATGTACATTACATATTTGCGTGATTTTTCACTCGCCCATTGACTAAAATAATTTTTCTCACTCGTTCTTCATTTCTTGTTTCAAAACTATGACGCTGGGAACCTCGACTAACCAGACTTGGATGTGACAGATGATTATACAATTACATTAATAGTAGTTCTCAAGTTAAATCAGTTCCATACTTATGATGGCCCACACTCTCCAAACACCTCTCATGAATAAAACTTTATGACATCGTTAGGATATAAATCCAAACTCTGGGATCGTTTTTAGAAATTCCTAACAGCATCAACTTGGGACTTCATACTGAGCATTATTCGCGCTTGCTATAAAAATAACAATTATTTCACATTACGTCACATCGTTTCATTTAAATTAAATGTAACGCTGATAATAATCACTGACGTCATACAGCTGATCGTAAATAAATAAAATCAATCAACATTTGCTACGGCGTAGCTAAGTCTGCTACATGTATGTAGCGTCGTAGGAAGCACGGTGGCGTGATGACAATTTATACATGTCTTGTTGTACTCTTTACTGTTGTTGTTGTTGTGTACTGAGTTATATTACTATCAACTTTAATGGAAGACTGAGGTTATCATTTCACTTCACTAATACGCTTATATAATGTTAGAGCCTTTGGAATCATGTATTTTCTATCACACCTAAGAAGCCAATTTATCTACCTGTTACTAATAATAATATTAATCTTTCTATTCAATTTCTATTCATTACTATTTCATAATTAATAGTAGACTACAATGTACGACTTGTATACTGGAGACTGTTAATTTAAAACAAAAAAGAATTACCGTTGTTGTGAATTTTAAATTTAACTATATTCTTCACGTATTAACTTCCCGTTTTCATTTATCACTCATACGAATATTAGTCATTAAAATAAAACTATTCTTTTCCGGATTCTACAAACATACACTCACGCCTTATTCCCATAGGGTTAGGCAGAAACTACAGAATGCCACGCGCTTAGTCGGATTCTATCGCGGGATATAAATATCATTTTATACCAGCCGTTTCTAATTATTTAGTTCCCTCAATACCATAGATGCAGTACTTTTAATTTCAATCCTACCCCGTTTCCACTCGAACCTGCAAACCTCATCGATTCAAATTATCCGTTCCACCCATCTGGCAAGTCCAGCCAAGTGTCAGCCAAGTTCTCTCTATATCCGCGGCTGCTTGGCTCCCGCCGCACGTACTCTGCCCAGTCGTATTTTATTAGATCATTAAGGTTCACATCGTGTCTTGGCCCGCTTGGCCAGTCCATCAATACAGCATTCAGTAGTCCCTTCCAAGGTATTGACGGGAAATTAGATTACGTACCGCGGTGAGCCTTTACATTTGTTTTGGTTTCACACAGAGTACGAAGTAAAGTGGCGTGTACATGATGTTCTTTTTATTATTTGGTCATTTATTTGAAAAAAAAAGGCAGATAGTTTTGTTATAAGTTTATGTTAATCAAAGTATATTTATAAAATATGTTTAAAAAAATATTTTTGCGTTTAAAATAAATATTGTTTGTATAAGGATCAATGAATACTCATTATATTGTTGAAATATGTATAGACTTTTTTTGATACCGACTTTTGCCGCAAGCAAAATTATGTATTAAGCGTATATAAAATTTAAAGCTCCATTTAAAAAAATCTATTGACGCACACAGATGCGCGTTTTGTATGATATTGAGGTACATAATATATTGCGAGTCATTTTGTCTACCTTAGTGTCAGGCCAGTGATTGAAATCCAATTCTAATCCACACAATGAATAAGTTTTACAGTTAGATAAATAATTATTTATATATATATATATATATAAATATATAACATATAACCGGTCGTCGTGGCGATCCTTGGGGGAGACCTATGTCCAGCAGTGGACGTCAAACGGTTGAAATGATGAAATAATTATTTTGATGCATTCATATTTTTGTGTTGACTTTATGTATATTTTCTCTATATCAACTGTAACTATGTCAAATATTATCTGAATAAACTTAAAAAGAAATATAAAGATTCCTTTTGATATTTCGCAATAGTTCTACAGAGGATACAAATCAATCGTCAATATAAGCGCCACCCAACACTGCGCGATACAAACGCGCGATTTTCAAACGCGCGTTTATAACGCTGCAAAAAAGTTGCTATATACATATGTATATTGTTATACCTCACCCTTAGAGGCTTTTATGACATCCATGAGTCGGGAAGAGTGGGCCTATTGTTAGTCTGGCCCATTCGATATAACAACCAATTATTCTGGTCCGCCGTCAACATCATCTTGTCCTTTGTCAGTTTCGAAAATTCAAAAGCACTCAGTAATCCCTTGTCTATCAAATTTATAAGACATTAGGCTTTGTTCGGATGATAAAAACGTGATATTCCGCTAGATTGTTTATATATAAACTTACAATAGTTCGAATTACCGGCAGGACGTTAGAAAAACAACTTTGTTGCCAAGGCTAGTGTTTCGAGTTGAATTCTACTTTACAAGTAATTCGATATTCAATTAATAAACACCACAAGTTATAATGTTTATTTCAATACATGTTCTTTTGGTTACGCCCTCATCTGAGCTGAAACAAATGCTTATGTGCGGTTTAAATAATAACCACGTCGTCGTCCGATCATCTGAACTTACCTTTATTCTCCAATTTTAATTAAGAAGTTAGTCTTTCCACCCCTTCAGGTGGCTTTGTATCGAAATATGATTACACTGACTTTAAACAATCCCAGTATTTCCAAGTACTACAAGGTTGTCTAGAACACCCAAGGTTGGTGTGACTGGAAACTGAGACCAATAAACTTGAAATTTTCACCATAAGCTTACACTCGAAACAATATTTTTGTTTGAAGAATCTGATGTCAATCCATTATATACTTTGAAATTGTTTAACTTAAGTTGGTTTTCAATTGAAAGATTATCTAGAATTTACTAGAATGTGATTTTACACCTTTCGCTTCGATGTAAAAACAATATTTGTTATTGGTGTTAATATTCAATTTTGTTTCAATTTTAAAATCTTTTAGAATTCTTTGAAAAAAATAGATAAACAAAAATAAGTGTTTTATAGTATGTCTACATGTAAATGGTATTTCTGAAAACTTAAATTTTAAATTCAAAGGCTCGGCATTAGAAAGTTGTAGTAGGCTTGTAAAAAGAAACTGAATTCATATTGACGCCTATATTCAGTTCAACCTAATCTATCCAAAGATATTTCGTGAGGGAATCGAAGCTGCGACTGGTAGACTTGAAAGTGCTCCTTTGACTGCTGTAATAAGGGACCAAAAATGTTACCTAACATTTTTTACGTAACACCAAAGCAAGGAGCACAGTCCGTCACGAAAAATGGACAAAAAAAAATTAACTCCTAAAATTCCGTCATCATCGACCAATCAAACGTCACAAAGACAAGTGATACTTGACTTCGGGTCCAGATTGGCTTGACCTCCTTTTTTAATCCGACAGAATCTTTAATCAATAGGATCCGTCCGACTTCGATTGTCCTTTTCAATTGTAAACGAAGTTAATCCCGCCCAAAGCTGATTGCGCTAAATTGTCAATGGAGAATTTTCCGACTTCACTTTACACAGTTTCCCATCCATTTCGTCACGTTTAAGTGCAGTAATTATTACGGGGATTGACTCCTGAATAGTATTACAAAATAAAGCACATGGTTTTTGGTTCGTTAGCAATTTATCATTTACTTATATACTTAAGCGGCATGTCTAGGAGAGGTCTCCCAACCCGCAGTAATTGAGAGGTGACCCGTGCCCAGCGGTGGGGCAATAATTGGATTGATAATAATTTGAAAAAAAAATGTAAACTACGCTGTTCACGTAGTCCAAAAGTCTCAATTACGACTAACATTTTGTAACTTATGAAATAAAACTAGTTCCGAATCCTTCTCAGTAACGGTATCCATGGAAACGGGCAGACAATCTGCCCGTGACAATACCGCGTAAAAAGTAGTTCTACTTCAATGTCTAGTATTTGCGTAAGCGTAATAAATATGTACATATTTTATAACTTAGTCATGGTAGCTAACAAAAAAAAACTTAATTCTATTCCCAATAGTAAAACAATTAGGTTACCTTAAGAAAATAGCAAAGGCAATAACGATGATACCGTTTTTTGTTTGTTTTTCTTTTAGTTTATGAATATTCAATTTCGCAGGTGTGGTAAAAGATACTAGATGGTTAGTAGAGCCACATGGTACATATATTTATATACTGACAACTTTCTTTGAGTGAGGTCGACTGCTCCCAAGGGTAATGCAAGTCAGAGGACACAACTGTTGAATCAAATAAGTTCTGACTCGTTATATGGGTGCATATTTTTTACGCATTTTTTTTTCAATTGTGAGCGAGTAAGGGTACCAGATCATGTTGGGGCAGTGACTATTCTGGCAGCATGGGTGTTCAATTTGCTGTCAGTTTTTAAGAAACCTAAACGGTTTGTACAAGGTTTGGCAACGCGTTTGCAAGCCTCTGGTGTTGCAAATTTCCATGGGCGGTGGTGATCACTAACCCTCCTGTCCACCATTTGCCCCCTTATCACAATAAAAGACTCAAATGTTACGTCATAAAATCAACTAAGTCGGTTAAGGTATATGAAGTTTTTATCGAGCAAATCAATAATACCTCAAGTTCATAATTTTTTATTATTTTCAGTTACATTAAAGGCTTTTATTTTAAATTGGGGTGCTCTTTCAATCTGGACAGATTTTTTATTAAGTGGGCGACTTGGCCTATAGTTCAGTGTGTCTATTTTGACATGACAGTCATGTATTTAGTCCTCCAATAGGATAGGCGTATATGTACATATATAGCGTCTGCAAATGCTTAATTGTTTATAGAACCAATTAAGCTATTTCTGATGTTATCTCCAATCCTATCGACCAAAAATATTCAAGCAATTTCCTAATAAGACAGTTCTCACGTTTTTGCATGAATCATCTGTAATTCCTTTTAAATTAGTGAGCGTTGAACCAGCAGACATCTGTTATGTGATTAATGAAACTAATTTTATCGGAGAAAATGTCCCCAAAAATGTCTTACGTAGACTGGTTTCTTTTTCATTTCGGTGAACAGGAAAAACTGATTCTTATTACCTAGATTTAATACTTCTTTTATAGTATAGTATTTTATATTATTATTACTAAGCCGTTGTTAAGTCCGTTTTGGAAACTTGGAATATTTGAAAGATTTTTACGGCAGCTTCAGAATTTCGACAACTTACATGATTGTTGTGTTAAAAATAATTAGAAATTTTTTGACAATAAACTATCTATCAATGACGTGTCTATCAAATGGTTTGCAACTGATATACATTTAAGAAAGTATCGTAGAGAAAACATTTACTGGCAACAATATTTTTCCATAATCATGTGTGTGTTTTTATCACTTGCTCTAGAAAACCGCCTAATCCCACTCAAATGGGACCTATGTCCAACGTTGGTACAGTCGAACAAGCTAATTGGTATACATGCAATTATAGACCGATCTACATATGTGTGGATGTAAACCAATTAGCTTGTTCGACTGTACAGTTAATGAATTGATGTAGAATAGATTTTTGACAATACTTTGTCAATATTAACTTGTCTGTCTCTTTCACAATACTCTTTAAGAACTCATCTAACGAGGACACGTTTTACCGATTCGTTTCAGCAGAAACACCCTCATGTGATCTTCGAGGCGCGAACGAAGGCGAACAAGGGTTGCGCCAACAAACTGGAGTTCAGACCCAAGAGCCGCCGCACCAAGCATGTGTCCTACGTGGAACAACCGCTTGCTGACGACCCTGGCAATATGTAAGTAATTTTCAGTTTTTTTTTACCTTGTACCCTATTATTTTCTCCTAGGTGGCGTTTACAAACACAAATTTTCACATACACAAACGCCCAGGCCCAAAACAGCTACTTGTAGATCGTGCAATTTTTTTTTAAATTTGCTTAGAGCGGGCATCAAAGCCGCAACGCACAAGTTAATCGCTCAGTCACTGCACCACCGAGTCGTCAAATATATAAAAAAAACAGTACACTCGAATATCAATCCTGTCATGAATACTGACTTTAAAAGAAGGTAGCTAATATATTTTTGATGCCTAAAGAACTTGAACTTGCAGTAGTAGTTTCATATTTTTTTATATTAAATACTAGCTGTTCGCGTAGAAGTGTCATGTTAATTAGATTGAACCCCATATAAAATACCTCAAAAAATGGGGCTATCAAATGTAAACATATTGTTACATAACTCAGAGGTTTCAAACTAACTCTTCAGCATTATTAGGTACATTAACGTGTAATTTTTTTTGTCAAGTTATTACGGCATTTTAGACAATTAGCCACACAACGGTTCAAAGGCTAACGATTATAATCTGACAAGTTACGCAAAAATTTGGCAGAGTATTAAGTTGTTATAAGTTAAATACTTACCGGATCGATTAATAACTGTGAGGACAGAGATTACAAGGGCCTACAGAGTTTGGTTAATTAAACCGTGTAATTATTTGAAAAGTTACACCAGAATGATTGTTAGTTACTCCGAGCAAAAAGTTTAGTTAGCGTAATGTCGAGTTAGCGACGATTGAAAGAGTTTAATTATATTTGGAGTCTTTTTCCAGCTGTGTAGAATACTGGGTTATCAGAACTTCCGAATTTCTGACTATCTAACTACCGATTACAATAAGTAATAGTAGTATAACAAACTTCAAACTTCAAATTGCTTTATTGTCAATTATAGTACAGAGGATGAGTGATAGTGATTCGACAGGAGCTCCCCGACTGGGGAAGTACCTCCCATGTTGTGACAAAAAACTTATGACACAAAAAAAAATGTGTCATTGCATGTCTTAGTGAGCTTCATGTTCAAAGATGTTGTTAAAAACAATATACCGTGGTCTACCAATAAATTTCAATATGAAAAACTTATAACGATTAATTATAGGTTTGTCTCCAAACCCTGGCCAAGTGAGAAGTGAATAATGCAGCGTGCCAACTTGGCAGCGGAGGTTTTTTCCCGTTCGACTACACACAGAGAGAGTTTCCTTTATGAATTCTATTTGAATTTGTTTGAGAAATAATTTAAAGTTAGGCGACAAAGGAAAATACTTTGTCATGCACTTCTCCATATTTTTCAACGGGTATTATTTGGATAAGTTTAACTGTAATTTGACAAGCAGCTGGCAATGCTTGGGTATTTGAAAAATCTTTATTTATTGATTTTAAAACGGGTAAATATACTAAACATTCTCGTTGAAGAAAAGAAAAATAATGTTGCAAGAGTTAAAATATATTTTATTAATAATATGCCAATATCCCAAATATACTTAAAATTACACAGATTTATTGACATTGACTAAGCTTCTAAAGCATTGGTAATTGGATGTATACATAAAAATATTGAATAGCTTTAACGTAATGTAACTTCGCGTTTGTATCTTTGTAGATTTACGTAGAAATATTTGACGCACATACCGAGCCACGGTTTGTTACAAATCTCATTATTGCCAGCGAACGAAAAAATACCACAAATGTTTATACATTTAACCAATAACACCTCAAATTAATATAAATGTACTGATGAATGTATGTATGTATGTATGATTTCTTACACTTACGCGAAGAATAAAGATAGAATTGTGCATTATTCGAATCCTATACTTACAATATTGACTCTAAAAATTGGTTGTTAAAATAATGATCTGTAGAAACGTTACTCTATGGTCAATATCTAATAAATTTATTAAAAAAAACTGTATTCAGTACATAATCTGTATTCTATATTTATTCTAGCTATATTTCTTGGTAAAAAATGTACGAGTAAATCTATCATCATCATCATCATCAGCCTATATTCGTCCAGTAAATCTATACTATTTACAATTAATAAACAAACACCTGGTGATAGCGGGAACCACGATAATTTTCATCCTATTTAATTTACCACGGCCGATGTTGACGTACGCGTCCAACATGGCGGCGCCCTCATACATACATGTATGACCGTGCATGATAATTGTCACCGCAACGCATCGGTTCGTTAATTCCAACTAATTATTGACACCCACGCTCACTCGTGAGTGATGACAATACTTATTTCAATAATTGCTTTGCTAACAATTCGAACAATATTCGTGCATAACTTTACAGTTTGTGAAACAATTTTTATATACGCAAATTCGGTGAAGTATGCAATATTATCATCAACCCTATCATTTTCTACTGCTAGGTACAGGTCTCTTCTCATTTGAGAGAGATTAAGATATAGTCCAAAAGCAGTGGTATCCGAGCGGTGTGACCAGTGGACTGAAATGTGAGAGGTCTCGAGTTCGAACCCAAGGCCACCACTGACTTTTCGGAAGTTATGTGCGTATTTATCACATGCTCAAACGGTGAAGAAAAACATCGTGAGGAAACCGTGTGAAGTCTGCCAATCCGCAGTAGGCTAGCGTGGTAGACTATAGCCTATAGCCTCTCAATTGAGAGGAGACCCGTGCCCAGCAGTAGGACATTAATGGGTTGATGATGAAGATATGGTCCATGCTCAGTGCGGGTTGGGAGACTTCACACGCCATCGAATCTCTCAGACACGCAGGTTTCTTCGCGAATTTTTCCTTCACCGTTTGGACAAGTGATAAATACTCACGTAACTTCGAAACGTGGGCCTATAATTGCACAGTCCACTCGTCACATTACCTAATACAAATTATAAATAATGACGAGCCAATTAGTCCAGCGGTAGTTAACACTGCCTTCTGTGTTATGGGTCCCGGGTTCGAATCCCGGTAGGGACAAATGTTTGTGTGATGAGCATGAACATTTGTATCCGAGTCATGGATGTATCAGATCTATCTATAATATGTATGTATTAACAAAAAAAAAGTATATATGTAGTATATCAACCAACTAATCCGTAACACAAGCCTGGTTGCTTAGCACGGAACTAGATGGCGCTGTGTAATAATGTCCAGAAATATTTAATGGGTGATGGGTGCATATTTTTTACGCATTTTTTTTTCAATTGTGAGCGATTAAGGTTACCAGAGTGAATGTCCAGGAATATTTATTTATTACTAGACTAGTAGCTTTAAAATAGGCAATATATAACGAAATAATGATTACCTCTTAACATTCTAAAGAAACCAACTTATTGAAATATTCACCTTAAAGACTATAAATGACAAAACCGATATCTTCAAAGACGGTTCCTTCCTCTTCTTTCCTATACATTTCTCGATTCTCTTTGATGTCTCGCGACATTATAACGATAGCATTAACATTCAAAAAGAGTCGACTACCGAATGATTTGAATTCAAAAATTTAATGAACGAACTGAATGGTACGTTCTGAAGTTTTTATAAATTGTATATATAAAAATATGATAATAATGATTCAAATTCCATAAACAAGCTATGGCATGCCTAGTAGTGGAATTTGTTGGAGATATTAACTTATTTTTCTTTGTTTAAATAAAACGCAGCCATTTGACCATAATCTCACCTGACGACAAGTTATTCAGTCTGGTGAAACTTTTTGTGAGCAAGAGAATTTATTAGAAGTTATGTTATATTTTTTTAGCGGACGATTGCCATGCACATTTACGAATTAAGAGGATTCGTTATTTTATTAATTTAGCTTTACAAATATTTGTTTAGAGCGAGAATCAATATGCGACGATTCAAACTGCAGAAGCTGAAGACTTAATTATTTATTAATTTTAATATTAGACATTGAAATAAAACTCTTTATATACGGATTTCTTCGTGGTAAATGGATATTATTTGATCCCGGCTTTTCGGATCCTTCACATCATCCATGATCACAGACATACTGTCTGCTCTCTTGCATATCAATATAAACGAACCGCGATACAATCGTGTTTTATTTAAGTAATTATTTATTACTCTATCAGACAAAGAGATTACAAACTATAACATATCTAGATCTTAACGATGTCACGGTGGAACTGACCCAGAACATGATTAGGTATCTCCATTTAACTATCATAACAATATACAGACCTTTTTCTATAAAAAAAAAACATCAAACATCCGTGAAAAACTTTTTATACGGCTATAAATACAACATAACACTGTCTATTCTGCCAGCATTCAACAAAGATTACATTTCTATTTACAATACTCTAATCGAAGGTCCGGAAGCAATCAACCCGGGGCGGTCCGGGAAATTCCCCTAGTTCCCAATAATAAAGGAACAGATAAAGTTGATTAAGTACTGCCCAACCCAATGAGGGTAAAAAACTCCCCAAGATCCTTAACGCGGTGCTTATGCATGCAATGAACGCACTTTTTTATTGTCTATGCCAATGTCATTAGCTATGACGCGATGGTAGATAGTAATTGATCGATTTGGCGCCAAAATCGCTTCCTGAATGTCAAATGACTGTGCGGATTGACGTTCTTTTCAAATTGAATTTAGAATTCTTAAGATATTATTTCTTTTTTTATGTGTAATCTAACCATATAGTATAATAATGAATACCTACGCATATTATAAAAAAAGTCAGATGCGTGCCTTGGACACAATCTTGGGACTTATAACTTACCAATCTATGATCATATATCACTGAGATATCATAGTTTTTGCAGTAAGGGTCTCAGGTTCGTATCCCAGTGGGAAAATGTTTGTGGACACCCGAGTCATGGATGTTTTATGAGTACCTACAATAATATGTATGTATTTACGAAAAAAGAATATATTAGTTAGTGTATCAATCATCAAGTATCCGTAACACAAGCCTCGTTGCTTAGCTCGGAACTAGATGATGCTGTGTAATAACATCTAGAATTATATTTATGAATTGTATTAAAATCTTAATAAATTTCTGAATTCTTTTATTTTTTTCTAGGGCCTCTACATCTGGAACAAAAGCCGAGCGGTCATGGCGATGGTGGCAGGACGCAGGGCTGCGGGCTCTCAACCGACGCAGGCGTGACGTCAGAGAGACCACCAAGTACATCGAGACAGCCCTGGTGATCGACAAGGCCATGTTCGACAGGAGAAACGGCAGCACGAGGTCCGAAGTCGTGCACGACGCTATACAAGTCGCCAACATAGCTGATCTGGTGAGTGACGTCATTAACTAGAAGTTACTAATTTTTACTTCAATAGCTCATATATAAAAAAAATCGTGTCGTTTTTCTGTGTGTTCTCGTTCTTGTCCGCGATGTCCTTTTAAACTAACAAACCGATTGTAATGAAGCTTTGAAGAGTGTGCAGTTTATTCTTACTTGAGAAATCGTAGCTTGAGGATATTCTTTCTGTCAATCTACTATCACACTAGATTTTATCGCAACGATAAAATATATTATTATTGGATTATAAACGTTATTGGGGCATAAATTAGCCCCAATAACTCGTGGCCCGGTCTGTTAGTCAGTATATAAATCGAATTAAATATATCTGCTGCTTTGACGAGAGACAATTTTACTAAAACCTATATTATCCTCGTACGCTTGTTATCAGAATATTGTACTGTAAATTTAACTCCTTAGCCGTTCAAATTACAAACGATGAAAGCAAAATAAGTCCAAAAACAACAGTTACATTCAGACCTACACAGCCTAATTACAGGTACCTACTAGGTACAATACGATAAAGCGCGTGGGACACAACTCACGACACATGTCACGAAGTACGGGCGCAGGGTGACAGATGTCATAGAAGGGTGAAACAAATTATGATGTGCCCCGCTTCACAACAGCATTCTGAAAATGGACTTGACAACCCACACTTTGGGCTTAGTTAGATCCTTTTTGGATAAAAAAGTGTTTTACTTTTGATTATATCTGGGACTTTGCATGCATAATTTTAATAATCTGTAGAGGCGCCATTTCAAAACGTCACTTTTGACATTTGTCATAAACAATTACGACATAACTTTGTACTTTCTGTGCATTTAATCTGTCTTTATTATGAAAAAAATATGCTCAATCGATTTTCATCGCTGTTACCAATCAATTTTATTTGATTCTACTCAGAGATTAAATCAGTGGTTGTATAGAGGCAATTAGTTAGCCCCTCTAAAATGGGACCTAACACGTACTGAAAAACGATATACCTGCATGCGTAATTGTATGATACATTAAATTCTCACAAAAAAATGCAAAGTTAGGATAAAAATCTTAGCAGCTCTGCAGGAAAATCAACAATTTCCAACTTCCAATAACTTGCTGCAAAGAAAATGATGACAAACGCAGATACAGCAGGTTCCAGTTTATCTCATCATTTAAATTAAACGCAAACGACACAAGTGGCTAGAGTTTACCCTGTCTTTACAATTAATAAATGGACAGAAAAGTCGTTTAAACTAAGCGTTGCCTTGAGTAATCTCCTTCATCAATCAAATTAACAGATCCTATTTATTTGGAACACCCTGTTGAAATTTCATTTCAAATTGAATTTGAAATGGATAAACTGTTATATTAATTTGTAATTATTATGTACACTTCACTGCTACAAACTTTATTTATTTCACAGATAGACTGTATTTCGTTAACAAAATAAAGATTAAAAATTAAAATGTTATCGAATATATTAGTTTTGAAATGTAGTCAACTTCATACTATGAGTTTGTCTTATGTCGTGAATAATTTTACAAACTCATATTATTGTAGCAACATCAATACCCGGAAACCGTTTTTAAGCGGTGTGGTATGTTGATAACCGTAACACATAAACCGTAACCATTATATTATTCTATTTGCTATAAGTATTATTGTTATTCATCAACATCAGTTTAGTAGTTTTGTGCGTGAAAGTCTAGCAAACGTTCAATTGTTTTTTTTATTTATTTATGTATTGCACCATTGTTACAGCTAAGTCTAAATAAAAACATTTAGTTCATTGAATATAAGTACTTCCAGGACAATTTCGTTCAGATCCATCTAAACTGGTATACACATATATAAATAAATAAATAAATACTTCGATTCTAATTTAGATAACTCTGTAATAATAATAATATACAGTACCTAATAATAATATACAATACAGTAAAACCGAAATGATACCCAAAAAATTGTTCGTAAACCTCAGCAAAAGTTTCAATCATATTCAGCAGAATCTCCTAACTCCTAATCTCATTAAAAGTTCTCCGGCCCCTAAATAAGTGATGCCTGTCCATAATTCAATTTTTGAGTTAATCAAAACGTTTTGTCGGCTTACAATAGGGTATGTTCAGGCTTTAAAACTGGGAACCAACAACCAATTTTCTGTCAACAAAGTTTCTCCTTCATATGCTGCTCTAGTTAATATAAATAGGCCTGTATTACAAAGGCTAAATGACTGAAAATTATTGTTTTTAACTTTTTGGCAGAAAGTTAAAACCTTTTTGGATCTGCCGGGGCTTTAAACACTAGGCCAGAATCCCTCGTTTATAGTTTGGATTTGTGCGCGGGAAAATGTTCATTTTTTTTAGAAATTTCTCTCATACTGTAGAAGCGCAAATATAAGTTCTCACACGGACAATCAGGGGTAGCTTACTATTATTTGCGTCATGCGAAAACCATAACTGCAAACTTAATACAGAAGGCAATCAATCAAAATCAAAATAATGTTTTCAAGCATTTATGAAACATTCAGATTCTAGTTGCCAATTCCGCGTCAAGTAACTCCAACCATTTTATTACAATACTATAAAAAATACGAAAATACCCTGAAAAAAACTGTAATAACAGCAAAAAGAATTCAATATATAAATAAAATTAATAAATCAACGAATAAAGTTAAAACCATGTGGAGTATAATTAACGAGAGAACAAACAAAACAACCAAAAAAGAAAATCGAAACATAAAACTACAAACTAACAATAACTTAATTACCGAACCTAAACAAATAGCTAATATATTCAACTGCTTCTTTGCGTCTATTGGTGAGAAAACCAACCGAACTTTCGATTGCTCGCCAAAAGGAGCCCCTGTGGTGTGCCCTACAGAAAACACAATGTTTCTCAGTCCGGTCAACCCCCTCGAAGTAAATATAATAATAAAAAATCTAAAAAATAAACGGAGTTTTGGTGTAGATGAACTTCCTCCATTATTGTTTAAAGAATGTGCAGACGAACTTACCCTACCGTTCTTTATGTTAATTAATCAATCATTCGAAGAAGGAGCTTTCCCGAACGATTTAAAAAAAGCTTTAATTAAACCTATACACAAGAAAAATGAAAAGACAGACCCAAACAACTACCGCCCCATCGCATTATTACCTACCGCATCCAAAATATTTGAGAAAGCCATGTGTAACCGTGTTTATTCTTTCTGCGAAAAATATAAAATATTAGATGACTGCCAAAACGGTTTCCGTAAAAACAGATCTACGACGTTGGCAGTCTATAAATATATACAAGAAGCCTTAAATATTATAAATAACAAGAAGTATGCCATAGGCATACTACTCGATATGACCAAAGCGTATGACAAAGTGCAATTTAAAATACTTCTAGACAAATTAAATGGAATTGGAATACGAGGAAAGGCATATGAATGGTTTGCATCGTACTTAAAGGGCAGGGAACAGATAGTAGAAATTGAATATTTCAATAGCCACTCTAAAGAAATAGAAAAAATAAGATCTGAAAGTCGAGCAGTTAACGCGTCAATCCCACAGGGAAGTGTAATAGGGTGTCTTTTATTTCTTATCTACATAAATGATCTTCCTAAGATGATAAACGGACCGTGTGTTCTATTCGCAGATGACATCTCATTGCACATCCCATGCCATAACACAATAAATATAAACGACCAACTAAACTCCCTTCTTTCTACAGTTACAAACTGGATGGACAACCACAATCTCGAAATAAACTATACAAAAACTAAACTAATTACTTTTCATCCCCACCAAAAAGCCCCACTTAAACTTAATTTCTCATTCAAAAACACAAAATTAGAACAAGTAAATAAATTCACTCTACTCGGATTATCTATAGACACTCAATTAAATTGGAAATCTCATATACAAACAATACGAACAAAGCTTTCAAAATTCTCATATGCCCTACGCGAAATTAAAAAAACCACAAACCTACAAACAGCACTGGTCACCTACTATGCATATGCACAAGCATGGCTTAGCTATGGTATTATCCTATGGGGAAATAGCACAGATTCATCTACCATTTTTACATTACAAAAGAAATTAATCCGAATAATCACTCATATCGAACAAACAGATAGCTGTAAACCATTATTCCAAAAACATAAAATACTCACACTTACCTGCCTATACATCCTAGAAATAAGTAAATTTGTCCGAAAACACCCAGAATTCTATAACACCCGTGAAGAAATACAAACAAGATACACACTACGACACAAAAATAGATTAAATCTACCAACATCCCGTCTTAAAATCCACTCATCTAGTCCTTTAGTTATGTCCATAAAAATCTATAACAAATTACCAAAACATATTAAAGAACAAAATAAAACAAATATTTTTATAAATAAGTTAAAATCTTTTCTATTAAATAAATGCTACTACACAATAAAGGAATTCTTGGCATGACAATTAATCTAACTACATAATAACACACTAAACATTTTATTATATAGGTATGTATACATCTCATGTAATAAACATAACTAAAATATGTATATATATATGTATTGTGTACATATATATACATCTGCAATATATATATATATATATATATATACAATATATATACCTATATATATGTATATATATTGTATATACACATTACATAAAATATTATAACATTAACATTAAATAAACAAATACTTGTATATAGAATAAAATAGCCCTCTTCCTCTCTCCTAAAATGTTTTTACTTTGCTGTGCCCGACAGGGTCCATGATGATCTGTTTTTAATTTAAGTCCATCTGTAAAATTACCATGGAATGCAATAAAAAATTGAGTATTGAGTATTGAGTATACTCTTTTATAGTAAAATGTATTGCAGTACAATATTTTTGTTACAAGTGCACGAGGTCAATCTAGGTTTGTCTTAAATCATCAATAGTCAATCAGTTACTGCGTAGACTAAACCATATTAACATATTGATTTCTTACGCTTACGCGAATATTAATTCATTGACAAAAACCACCTTTTTATGGATTTTATCACGTTATATTGATTTTATTTTAGATGCTGTAAAAGATTCGAAACGTCGGGTTGAAATAATATTAATATACCGAGATAAAATCCGTAAAAAGTAGTTTTATTACAACATCATTGACTGTTATCTGTGGACTTCTAGAACTGTCTTTAACCCTGGCCTTATCCCCAGTACTTCCGCACGCTGAACACACGAGTGTCGCTTGTGTACATCGAGTCCTGGCAGAGCGCAGACCAGGCAGACATCGACCGAAAGCAGGACATCACCCGCGCGATCCACAAGTTCAGCGACTACACTGCTAGGAAGCTGTTCAAGATTGAGAAAGACACGACACAACTGCTCACGTAAGTTACCCTGCTTATAAAACTGGTAGACTTCATGAATCATCATGATCAGCCCGGGAACATCGACTGATGATGGTAAACATGGGTCTAACATATCTATAAGTTAAGTACCAGTTATATGCCATCCACATCCAACTACATCCATTTCAATGGAAGTTGCTCACACTTGCATGCGTGGTCCACACTCAAGAAGCTTTCTGCTTCAGTGGTCATCAGTCTTATCAACTACATAATTGATAAAACTGATAATGGGGCACATCCAATACAATCATAGCCACTTTTCTTTTGCGTAGCCTTTTTCTCAACTACGGCTGAGTATCAGTGTTTAAAACAAAACGACTGTTTACTGGAAAATACCGATACCAGAACCGACCTTAAGATTCACTAAAGCACAGAGGGATCTCGGTGTATGAATGAATGGTCCCCATGTATTGACTGACCTTAGCTAACGCAGCTTACCCATACAGGTCGATTGATTAGCGTGGTTATTACTTATCCACGTACCTTTAAATAAACTAACGAAATACTATATAACTAATATCACTGAAGAAATAAAGAGAGAGAAGGTTCAAGGAGAAATAGTTATCGAAGTATGAGTAGTTCGCATTACCTTTATGTAGTAGGTAACTAGATATTGCCTGCTTATTTTGGCAGAGGTCTGATGTAGGTCGTTACGAAATATATTAAGGATATACATAATATAATATAATAAAGATTTTACCTAGTATCCTTTCACGTGCATATGAAATATTTGAATTTAAATGTTATGTTAGAGATTAGAAGTTTTAAGATACGCAGTCGTTAATTACAATAATTTACAACTTACTTATTGAGCGCGGTATTTTGTCAATTTTAGCTTTAGTTTTTTTTGTTTATAGTGGAATGGATACATATTTTTTTCTCTATCTTACTTCATGGATACAGACTTCGATAGCGTTTGGAGTCTCAGTCTTTGAATCCTACTACCGCAGTGGAAGACTTTTAAAAAATAAAGAATAAAAGTCTCTACTAACTAACCAACCACATTGAAACAAATTATTTGATATTTTTTACAGCTTAAATTCACTATCTTCTCTATTAAATTCGTGATAGAGGTGGCACCATGTTATATTTTAACATATTTAAAACCCTTTGAGGGCTTAAAGTGCCTTAATACTCTTTAAATTGCATTAAAGCATCCTCTACCGCTTGCATTTCGTAAAGTAATACAAATATTCCGCAAGAGACATTTCAACCGGGCAAGCGAGACTCCACAAATCTGCTTACACAACCCTTTTCACTTTGAACCTACGAAATTGCTAGATAGACAAACAGCCAGTCCGCTAAACAGCTCGAAAATTAATCTCGAAAACGAACCGAGGTCGAGAATTAATTCGAGCGATAAACGAATCTGACGAAACGCGTTACACCATTTACATAACCTAATTTTGAGCTTTAATACGCTAGTTTTTACGTTCACATCCGCGCGACGGTGTGACCCGCGAAAATATCGTCGGCTATTATCGTTCTAATTTTACAAATGACTACGAATCCACGATAATGCTTCCGACAGGCAGGCGGGATCCAGTCATAATTTAGGATGTCAGCCCCAGATGTATATGTCGATATCTCGGCAACATTACACTGTCTCCGATTCGATTCGGGGGTGTATTCTTGGGTTGTCGTGTGAATGATTGATGTCTATCAAATATTTACGAGTACTGTAGCCTGAAATGGCTGGGATCCTTCGGGAAAGAATGCCACCAACTGATTGACAGTCGAACAATGCGGTCGTGGCATTTATTGCCTGCTTTTTTCGGATATCGCTAAATCTACATATTCATTTTGTGTCGATGCGAGCTCTCGAGAATCTGGCCAAGTAGATCGGTGACGTGGCGTGACATAACAAACTATAGGATTTGTCTGTCAATGTTTATGTAATGTTTGTAATTTCAATATCCTACTAATTCTACTGATCTGATATAAATTATTACATCATTTTAAATATACATTGTCTCAATCAAATCAATCAAAAAGGTTTTTATTTTAAATAAACTTTTTTAAGCACTTTTAAAACGTTATGATTCTAGTTGCACTAGAATTGTCTAGATCTATGTTTACGTATAGTATAGGTACAACCACAATCACAAGAAGTCTAATGCTCCGCTTAACTTTTCATTCATATTGTCTGAGAATGTCAGTTCACATTTTAGTAACTATAATCCAAAAACTCCTTCCATTCTAATCCTTATATTTATCGCTCAAATCCGACAAAGTATAATCATTTTCTAGCGCAATATTAAAAAAATACTTTTACTAAAGAGTATTTTAATAATGCATAACGCATAACTAGGTTCAAAAAATCTAAGTGATTGGTATCCAAACCTTACCTGCTGGCGTGCTCAGAATACTCGCTACAATTGCGAAGGTTTTACGATCAGGAGCCGGGGTATGGGACCCGCGGAGGTTGATTAGATAGACGTAAAATGTAGCCTGTTTCACGCCAACGTGAGAGCCTAGATTTATTGGCCATTTCCCTAAGTTAGATAGGCTTTTTTAGTATAGTAATCTAAAGTTGTTGTTTATTAATGAATTTGCTTTAAAAACGTACAACAAAGGTGTTGGTTACACTCATTTTATCATCTCATCGGTGTTTTGTATGAGCGTGAGATAAAATAGGAAAGTATGTGTCTATAACTACATGTATGTGTCTTTGACAACCCAATTAGTCCAGCGGTAGTTAACACTGCCTGCTGTGCTATGGGTCCCGGGTTCGAATCCCGGTAGGGACAAATATTTGTGTCAAGAGCATAAACATTTGTATCCGAGTCATGGATGTATCTATGTATAATATGTATGTATTTACAACAAAAAAAACGTATATATGTAGTATACGTTACCAACCAACTAGTACCTGTAACAACGCCTCGTTCCTAAGCAAGGGAAGCCAAGCTCGAAACTAGAGGGCGTTGTGTCATAATGTCCAGAAATAGAAATATGTATAATATAATATAATAATAATATAACATAGGTGGGAAAACATGATATATTTTCTCTTCTTCTTTAACTAAGCAAAATCACTTACTCTTCTGCGCTCCATACTCTTAAACAAGGGTAGAAACTTTTACGTATTAATATATCTAATTGCAAGTAAAAGTTAATTCCTTTTAAGCGACGTTCATGTTAATATTTCTAATCATTTTGGTGCTAGAATACTTTGTTGTAAGACAGGATTCAAACGTAATTTGTGTTATACTTGAAGCTTTATTTATCAAACCAAGCAAATAACCTATGTGCCTTTGATGTCAAATTTCTCTTAATTCTCTCTAACGTTAGAAACATCTATGGACTACCTCATTCTCATTAAGAAAACAAAACACGGCTAAAAGATGGCGGTGGGTTGTTCATAATCTGTCCGTCCTAAATGTTCTATTTCGCTTTTTATTTTGCTAGGTGTTCAGAGAATCTTGTTTCAGCTGACCAAATAAACAAGCACTTGAACTCAGAAACTCTTTTTAAACAACCTAATCAGCAGAAAAGCATCCAATTTCAAAATCAATCAGATCAATCCACAAACAGAGTTCTTTTTCTAATTATCTCTTAACGTCTGTTACAAAAGGATCCAATATGGCGCCCGTGACGTCAGCGCTATCGCTTGTTGGCGAAGTAATTCAACTATAATTTCCGATATCCGAGTCGAATCGGTTCTCGGCGAAGCGTGCCCGCTCTTTGAGCATCGAGTGTACCTTTGAAAGTTGCGTCGCGAGTACTCTACGTATTGGAAACACACGGAAGGGGAGACGCGGCGTGCTCGAGTGGTTTCTCAAAAGTAGTGATGCACTTTTGTTTATCGTGTTGCGATGTTAACTTTGAGGATTAAGTTAGATGTTCTGAAATAAATTGGAACATGTAAGTTTGAAGTATTGTATTTCTCACTACAATCTCTCACTCAAGCATATTTGTTCCCAGTTGATTGCACCAATTTCTAAACTTCATTTTCTCAAAACACGATCATGATCTTTTTATATCTATACGATACAATAATGAAGTTCTAACGACGATCAACCTAAATCCAAAAAAAATGGACGTTCTTAATACTTAATTTCATACACTTACTATCTACACTCAACACATCGATTAACTACGAGCACACTGGGATGGTATAACAAAAATTGCCTATGACATTACGCTGCAACTATTTGATCACCCATTTTTCCAGCACCTATACAGTTAGAACTCACTTGAAATCTTCATCTGTTGCCATGGCGAAAGCTTGCAACATTTTGCCGATGTCCATGGGTGATCACTTAGCATCAGGTGAGCCTTCTGCCCGTTGGCCCCCTCATTTCCATAAGAAAACACGAAAGTCCCAAAATAAAAAACATCATTTGCCGTCACGCGTCAGACTCGCACAGTGTCCTTGAACCGTATGTTTCCCCACAAGTAATATTTCCACAAGTTCTGACGCTATCGTGTCTCGTTACCAAGTTTGTCAAATTCGCGTTCGATCACAAACTCGATAAGCGATTACGAATACTTGCAAATGATAAGTTCTATTTTTCTTAGAAATTTCATTAAACATTCCGTCTGGCTGCGCATGACAAGATTTTTCGTGAACAATTCTCTGGGAATTAATGAGTCTTTATGTCAAAAAGAATAATAAGAGTAGAACCATTATAATTGTTTAGATTTATGTCTGTAAAATAAGTACTTACTATCTAAATAATACTGTTTCCATATTTTTTTTGTTTTCTTAATAAAATAAAAAAATGTATAGTCATCTAAATCATACATGCGGTGTTTGCCTGTAACTTGTTATACAAACAACTCGTATTCTATGTAACTTTAATCTAAGAACATTGTAATAACTGTTGACAATCCAAAATAAATAAATAAATAAAATAGATAGATAGAATATGCATTGTTGTACCTACATAAATATAAAATCAAGATAATTATCGAAATAAATAAGGATTCAATGGTAGACTTATCGCTAAAAAGCTATATTGTTGAACAAGAAATTTATGAAGCTAAACGCGCGTGACGTACTACAATTATAACTAAACTATTATAATATTATAATTATACTAATTAAAGGTATTCAATTCCTAGTTTTTTTTAAAAGAAAATATAGCTAACACAGATAAAGCAGCATTCTATTGGTGAAATATTTGTTCTGTAGTTCTGAGTATATTTACAAATAAATAATCTAATATTTCCTCTTTATAATATCTATCCTATACCTACTAAGGTAAATATTATATTTGTTTGTTACATATTCTGAAAATCTAACTTATAAACTTCATCTATTGATTATTATTTCCACATTTTCTACAACACAAAGCATCACATGTCCTATTGTAATCAGATTTCTCTCCTTTAATAGCCCGCTTATTAATTGGCTAACAATTAATAAAACATCTGAGCCATTCTCAGCATCGCAACCTCGTAATTTATTAACAAAAAAAGGACATAGGGTCCCACATATTGCCTTAATCCGCCCAACGGCCGTATAATAGCCCACATCGTACGATTATTATAATTTTTATGGGCTAACAGACGTACCTAATTGTTTTTAGTAGCCCCAGTTTGGCAATAGGACCTCTCTGTTTTTGAGCATGCGTTAATTTTTTATTAAAAAGTCAAATTCAGTTTGCAAAGGACCGGCTGATTGTTTGATGTGACGCTGTTTCGAAGGTGACTTGCCGACGTTAAATATTTAAAATAATTTCGTTTTTAATTATGTAACGTTTTGTGGAAAATAGCACACGATGTTTTCCTTCACCGTTTGTGCACTTGTGCATCAGCACCAATAAAAATTATATCATCAGTATGTGTGCATAAAAATTAAAATGCTAAATATTGCGACGAAGACTAAATAATCCCAGTAATGACAAACATACGAGAACATACTTATAAAAGAAAACTAGTTCAAATAACTCAAACAAATAAAATGAAATTAACTAGGTTGTATGCAAAGTACTCGAGATGGGAGCAGGAGCAGGGAGCTGTGTGTGCAACGTTTTCCAAGATTTATCATAGTTGAGATTCGTAGTACACAGTAAGGCTTAATACACACACGCGTAGAGTCGAAGCGTCGCATGTCTTAACTAAAATAAAAAGTTATCATATTTTCATTTCATTTATTGATTAATAATGTTAAATTATATTGCTTTAGTAATACATACGTGAGAATTTATTTTTAATTTATTGTAAAATTTCTTTAGACTTTGTAAGTCCTACTTGAAAGTCCTAAGATTCAATTCGAAATCGAAGCGTGATGTTATTTCTTTTTAAAATATTTTGAACGCTATTTTCATTATATAGTAACAAACAAAATTACTTTAAACACACTTTGGAATGCTTCGAATATACTTGGTGTGGATTAAGCCTAAGTATACAAAGTTAGATACTATATATAGTGAGTCTATGTGTGCCCATACATAGTTCTAGTGCTCTGTACACATTAAGAACATATGTGTGAGTAATATTATGCACTTTTACTTTGTAGTTTGAAGAGAAATGTTTTGCAAGAACTCGTAGTACTTTAACAAAAGCAGAACTCTCGTACTGAAGAACATAGTATGTAAATTACTCTAGTTTATATACATACGTGTACATCAAATAATGAAATTTCCTTTTGAATAGAAATTGAACACATAATTTCTGCTGTATATCAAATAATTCATTCATTGAAATTCAGTTCATGACACCTAGAGGATTAAAAGAGCCTGTTTGAAAAGAAATACCCATTGAATTGATTTTAAAAACAAACGTCAAAATGTCTATTCTATATTTGTCAAATAGACTAATAGGTAGTAAGTTTTGAACGTCTATATTGCTGACGATTAGCCATTACCTCGTAAGACGAAATGACAGAAAACGCTTTAGCACAATACGTGCAACGATATCGTCATCATCAACCCGGCTATTGTACCACTGTTGGACACGGATCTTCTCTCCTTTGTCGTAATCTGGGTTGGCAGACTTGACAAGCCATCAAGAACATCTCTCTGGCATGCATGTTTCTTCACCATGTTTTCCTTCACCGTTTTAGCATAGCATAAATACGCACGGAACTTCGTAAAGTCAATAGGGCGTGCCTTGGAATCAAACTCAAGACCTTTGACTCCACATTTCACTGGTCAGCATCATCATCATTATATCAACCATTAGACGTCCACTGGACATAGGTCTCCCTCAAGGATTGCCACCACGAAAGGTTCTGCACCACCCGCATTCAGCGGATTCCAGCGACCTTTACCAGGTCATCGGTCTACCTTGCCACTGGTCCTACCATAAGGCTATTTTATAGCTTTTCAACCGACGAAAGAAAAAACGGCGCAGGTTCTCAAGTAGACGCGTTTTTTTTTTTAAGATTGTTTTAAATTATCATTTTGATAGATACGTGAACAGGTGTACGTGTATTCATAAGTGATGTCTTTTCCAGTGGGCTAACGTTCCCGGGAGGCGAGTCCGGGATATCGGTCCCGGACACGCTGTGCACGCCCAAGTCCGTGGGCATCTCCGTGGACACCAACACCTACGAGCCACACCTGCTTGCTGGGACCATGGCGCACATGATAGGACACAACATTGGTGAGTGTGGGCCTATACAATATAGTATCAGCTTGGTTTTACGCGAAGCCATTCTTACATCATGTCGTATTGTGATTCTCATTTGCGCACTGTAGGAACTCCGCAAAGATTTCCAAAAGATACCTAATAGAGAAACTTTAGATTTAAGTAGGAACAATAAATAAACTATTAATTGGTTTTTAAATTTTTAGTTTAGTTTTTGGCGATATAAAAATAAAGAAATAAAACTAAAGGTATGTAAAGACAGAGCCTCACTGGTCGCTTTCGATATGAACACGCTACGTGAGTGATTTGAATATTTTTGTTAACACTGGAACAAAATTTTACAAGAAAACATATTTAAAGATCAACTGTTGTACTCATTATTTTCTATCTTCCCCAGGCATGGGCCATGATGATGGACGGGAGCAATGCTTCTGCCGCGACTGGCACGGCTGCATCATGGCGCAGTCCATCGTCGGATCTGACAACGTGCAGCCCTACAAGTTCTCCGACTGCTCCAAAAACGACTACATCAACGAACTTCGTGTCGGACAAGGGTTGTGCTTGCTTAACAAACCCAATGAGGTAAGACGAGTTGTATGTAAAGCTGGTTTTGGTATGGCAAAATACTCAAACGCTACTCAATTTTAGGAAATTTTATGATATAGTGCTTATTCTTTCATTTTAATTGCCTTATTGTTCTAGTGGTCGTTCAGTGCGACTGCCGAGCAGTGTTATTGGGTTTTTCTGTGTAGTTTTCAGTAGCAGCTCGGAGTTAGGATTCGTGCCCAGTTAATGGCAATAGGCTTGCCCCCAATTACATGGGACCTAAACACACCGGCAAAACGTGGGTGTACATTAGTACACCTCTGCCTAACCTTTCGGGGATGACAGGCGTGATGGTATGCCTTTTATTTCGCAACTGACATGCAAGAGAACCTAGGCTCGATTGCCAGGTCTAGTAATGTGTCATTTGGTTTTCTATGATCTGTCAATAGCAGATTCTGATTGTAACTTTAGCTGATATAATTACATTTCTATTGCAATCACAAATACAGTCATAATAATAATTAAAATATTGTATGAACATTTAAATTTGCATTGAAATCGTATAACGTATTTAAACCTCAGTAACATCTGTTTTGGTAGCTTAAATGTTATAAATAACGATTTATAATGAAATTGGGTAGTAAATATTGTTCTATGTTTACTATTTGCTCCGTTTGACATCGAACAGATTTCTAAACATCCATATAATCTGATTAACAAGACATTCTTCAATTCCATTTCAAATAAATCAGATTTAAGTCATCCAACTTACCTATTTAAACTTTAATTAACTTGGAATCGTAAAATCAAATCCAATCCAGTGAGATCTTCGAGTGAAATCACTTTAATTCTCGATTAAAAACGATGAGTTCCGTTGAATAGGAGTCGGTGTCTCCTTGAGAGGGTGACAAAACCTTAAAATTTAATTCGAGATTATACTTATCTATAGGAAACAACCTGGCGTTGTCTGTCGCCGCGAAACTTTGAGGTTTAGTACGTCAGAGCCAAGCCACTTCCACGCTAGAGTTCATTCGAATTCAAAACAGATTTTCACGTTGGAAATTAATCAGAGGCTGTCGTATTGTTTGTCATGAACCTCGCTGAGGCCCACTCCTTTAATAAAAGTTATGGTAATACGAGCTGCCCCGCGCTCTGAATTATCTCTTCGTTTGCGAATATATAATAACAGGAACGAACGGCACCCAGGGTTTATTGGAATAAATTTGCATAGTCAGGAATGATAATACGGAGCCCTGCCTCTCCCCTTCGATTTCTCACGTTTACATATTTATCGGGGGATGATTGTGAGCAAATGCCTTTATTTTCTTGGCGCTGTACCCGATGCTCATAGTAATGCGTGATTTGTTGAGATGCCGACTGATATTCTACGAATATTTCGCACAGGACTAGTGTTAAATAATAATAATAATAATATTTATTTATTTCAGGCAATTAACCCATATTAGGTACACAATTATTATAAAAAAACACATATTAATAAACATTACACAATTATTATAAAACTTAAAACATAGAATAAAATATATAAATTAACAACAACATACAGTCTATATATGTGCCATCTCTCTCAGCAGGTACACGTGATAAAACACAGTTGCGACAATTTCATTTTTACAAGTGCCTACCCTCGTATTGAAAGAAGCCTTGAGCTTTCTCAGAAGTGCGAAAAAATCATCCACTCTGTTCTCAGCAAACATGCCAGACGCGCTACACTGCCAGGGCAAGTTGAGCATAACCCGGAAAGCGTTATTGTATTGTACACGAAGAGTGTTGTACGCACTCTTCGTGTACTTGTACCAAAGTTGACTGGTGTAGAACGCCTGACAGTATGCCCTGAACAAAGTTATTTTGACCAGATTTGATGGAAGCGTCTAGCTAGCATATTACTTCTGCAGACTATACCGCGTCTTTGGCTTTTACAAATCCTCGTCGTCTGCGAAATTTTCTAATAGTAGATGCCCAAGATATTTAAACTTTTTAACTATTTTAAGTTCAGTGCCACACAAGTTAATCGGCAGTAACACATCCGGACCTTTTCCATATTTAAAAACCAAAACTTCTGACTTATTAACATTGTATGTCAATTGATGTTTAAACGCATAATTCTCACATATCGTTATAAACTTTCTCAATCCGTTGACCGAGGGGCTAAGCAGCACCATGTCGTCTGCATAGCTAAGATTATTTAGACATTAACCATCTATGTGACAACCGACTCTGGTGCTGCTCAATTCTTCGATCAAGTCATTGATATACATAACTGTGTCTGAAAGTTTAGTCTGCTTTTTTATCGATTTACTTAGTCTAGTAATCACTAGCGCTTTGAAACGTGAAGTTTTTGGTCCGTAGACTTTATATTCTCGGTAACCAATAGACTCGCGGTTTGTGAATATACTCCAAAACATTTCTGCCTGACTCTCTAAAATAATGGTGTGATGATATGATGAGGTCATTACTATTCAGGACTTTTAACTAGCATACAGTAAATATTATTTAAATCAGCTTTCTTTTACCGACTCGCAAAATCATATTAGCGTACAAAAACATAAAATAGTCTAGTTTATTCTGCTTTATTTTATTTCGTAACATAAATATAAGAATGTTTTATAAGCATTACATACTCCTATTTATCTAAACTAAAAACACAGAACCCAGATATCAAAGAACTATTGCCTGAAGCCAATCCAATTAATTCTAAATATATTGTTTTTGTGTAAGGACTTGAAAGCAGTTGAAATATAGATTTTCTTAAATACACTATTTTCACTGTTACAATATTCATATAGATTTAAGTTTGGATTACATTACTTGTGGCAAGAAACGTGACTATAGCGGGGCACAGCTATTAACTGGATATTTAATTCTACTATAATTTACTCAATTACGTCATTTCTTTGTTGTTACAAATGCATTCAAGCAGGAGAAATGTAAATTTGGTTTTTCAGGCCGGTTGCACGTATAGTACGTTACGTATAGTACTTTTCAATAGCAGTCTAGAGTTTTGATTTCGGTTATAAATTGATATTAGGTTTCACATTTAAACCCTATACCAATGTATACAATTTATGCGCATACCTATACAGAACATATAAATGAGTAGGCACCGAATACCTAAAAAAAAACTTGAGTTATCTTTCTTAGTTATGTACAAACTAATCCCCTCATAAAAATCAGTAATAATTACATAAAATCGTTATGATGATCACATTCGAAAAACATTGGCTGATTCATCATAATTGGTATATTATTAAATTAGATTTTCACCATCGCCTTTTATCTCTCCTGACTTCCTTTGTTTTTATTTATTATATTATGTATGTTATGAGCTGTGGTAGCCTAGCGGTGTGACCAGTGGACTGAGATGTCAGAGGTTTCGAGTTCGAACCCAAGGCATGCACCACTGACTTTTCAGAAGTTATGTGCGTATTTATCACATGCTCAAACGGTGAAGGAAAACACCGTGAGGAAACCTGCATGCTTGAGAGAATTCTCGATGGCATGTGAAGTCTGCCAACCCGCAGTAGGCTAGCGTGGTGGACTATAGCCTAATCCTTCTCAATTGAGAGGAGACCCGTGCCCAGCAGTGGGACATTAATGGGTTAATGGGTTGATGATTATGTATGTATCTATGTATTTATTTTTGTATTTTGGTTAAATTAATATTATTCTTTACTTTATTTTCCCTTTCTTGGTTGCACCTACCGTTTTGTCTCTGCACCACTCTAAGGTTGACTGATAGAAAATGCCTAAGGCATTAAGTCCGTCTTTGTACGTTTATTTGTGCATAAAGTTTTAATAAATAAATAAAAATTAAATAGCATTTGCAGTGGTTACTTACCAATACAGCGCCGCACAGTTAAGAAATTGGTTTAGATACAGAAAATTATACCGATTGCTTGGTTATACCGGCTCGTGTAATCCGAATCTTACGTCCTGACGTGTATGTGAGCTATGTGTACGCTGCCACCTCGCCCCCTGGGCATCCTATCCGTCCTAAAATGTTTCTCGTGTTTACTTACTGTGTTTTGACTGAGTTTGACAAGTCCACGTCGGTTCTTGCGAGTAATTTTGTTTCTGGAAATTTATATTTGACAGCGACATTGACGTTATGTTTTGGGAATTCGTTAGATGTGTTATGGAGTAACAGAATATCTGTTAATAGGCACAGAGTAGTCAGGCTTCCTTTACCCCGTAGTTTTGGTACTTCTCAATGACAGTTAATTCCACTTATTCGACTTTGTATGTTAATGCAATAGTCACATCTGTGTGGGAAATATTATATCAGAGTCGTTCATTTGTAATTGCTTTCATGATTAATCACACATATTTAACGTGCTAAATGGAATCATATATATTTGTCAGACTAAACCTATTCTTATCTTTGGCCCCCTCTATAGTGCTTGACTTAATCCAGACTAGGACTGGGTAACTACAGCCTTAAACTTATCACCCTGAAATCCGTACCTGTTGTGGAACAATAGGTTGATTATGTAAATAATCTTTAAATACAACATATAACCAATTTATAGGAGGTAGGGCATAGCGAGGTTTCTCGCTCAAATTGAGCTGCCTGACTGGGGAAGTACCTCCGCCTTACAGAAGACCGCAGTGAATGGACAATAGTTGTCTTTCTGCGAGTGAGTAACGTTACCAGAGCTCATTGGGGGAGTGACTATTCTGACAGCATGGGAATTCCGTTTGCTGTCAGTTCAGTAACTCCCTATTTTAAGAAACCTGAACGGTTTCTAAGGGGTTTGGTAACGCATTTGCAAGCTTCTGGTGTTGCAAATGTCTATGGGTGGCGGTCATCACTTACCATCAGGTGAGCCGCCTGCTCTATTGCCCCCTTATCACCATAAAAAAAAACATTATTTAAGTAAATAACATTACAATCTGTACCGTCTCATAGCTGGTGATCCACCATCAATGCGGGAACGGTCGTCTGGACGAGGGTGAGGAGTGCGACTGCGGCACCATCACGGAGTGCCAGAACACCAACCCCTGCTGCGACCCCTTCACCTGCCGACTCACCAAGGAGTCGCAGTGCGCCTCCGGGGAGTGCTGCGAACGGTGCCAGGTGAGGAAAAGCCCACGAACTTATTTTAATGGATGCAGTGCAAACCTTGTTAAATGAAAACTATTTTTACTTTTCATACATTTATTTTTAAAAAAACAATTTATAATAACAACATTCAGGTATTGAAAAAAACAATAAAATTTATTGAACTGTAAAAAAACACAATAGAATTTTATTAATAAAATTTAAATAACAATCGTGTCAAAAACAATTGTTTTTATTTTCGTATAAATACGTTTTCTTACGATAATTAATAAACAACAGTACTAGGTAACTGTATTAAAGTACTTGAGAAATATTATTATAATTGTTTTACAAACATAAAAATAAATATTTTTAATTTAGTACATTTATTTTTATAAGTAAAACAATTAAAATAAATAATATAAATACTCAATTCAAATATAAAAATAAAGTCAAATTTCCTCTTTTTAATGTTCATTGGACACAAACAACACATTTCTGCCACCAACTTTATCATCTCAACCTTACATTTCTTTCATTCCCTTCAAAGCATTGGGGAACAATGCGAAAGTTTTAAGTTCAGTACAAATAAGTCTTCTTTAGTACATTTGAATACAAGAAACAAAGTCGAAACATATTTACATTTTGTTCAGATAAATGTATTCAGACTAATTTACAACGCAACGTCTGAATTACGTCAGTTTAAAACTGATTAATGCTCTTGACTGCGTGTCATAATGTTGAATAATACAAAGGTAATTTCACATAAACTTTTGGACAACTATGCAAATGGGACACTTTGAGGGCAAAAACTGTGATTTAGTACGTTATTAAACAGTATAATTAAGTACGTACGTTCATGTAGTTATCATGTTTTAAAGTTCGTTAAAATAACATAAGGAACATTAAGTGCTTGAGATTAAGATTAAGAAGAGTAAGATTCTGGTTTTGGATACTCGCATATTTAAAAATGTGAACGAACGAATGTAATATACATTTAACCTTATGAACGTGGACCAAACAGAAATGGTATACAGGGTACCGAATTTTCTGCTTACCTTCAACGGAAAAAAATTGAGTGGAGAAGTATATATGTATACACATGAAGTATGTGTGTATCAACTACAACAAAAACTACTTAATCCAACAACACGCAACCCAAAAACATCTTCACAAAATCATAAGCAGATTTAATGACGTTCCTGTTACTCTCACAGCTCAAACCGCGTGGAGTAGTCTGCCGCGACGCCACCAACGAGTGCGACCTCGACGAGACCTGCACAGGTCTCTCGGGCTCCTGCCCACCAGATGCCCACCGAAAGAACGGGGAGTCCTGCGAGGAGGGCAAGGGGTACTGCTTCGCAGGACAGTGCCCCACCCTGTCCCTCCAGTGCGAGAGGATCTGGGGACAAGGGACCGTGGGAGCTGATAAGGAGTGCTTTGAGCAGTTCAACTCGAAGGGAGCCGTGACGGGGCACTGCGGAAAAGATGGCAATGGACATTTTATTAAGTGTGAGACTGAGTAAGTTCTCCTTTCTGTAATCATGTTCAAGCATTTTCAATGTTTCACCATCTCGCAAACTTTACTGCAGCAATCTGATCAGTCGTAGATGCATAGAGGCGTTTTTATAGTGAAATCACTGCTGAATTGGTCCGGGGAGGGCAAATGTTACACTTATACTTAACAATAGCGTGCTGACATTATTGTGTAACGGTTTGAAGGGTAATGTAGTCTTTACAATAGTAGGCACTTATGACATGATATGATAGTGCATGAGGAATAACCATGTTGTTTCTACCGGCTAAAGCTTCGGTAACCATTTACATACAAAGGAGCTGTATGCTTGTTTGCCAACTTAATGAAGAAAAAGAACCCTTTATCTCCCATAATGTCACTATAACCAAAGCATTACCATAGTTGATCAGGTACAGTGTACTGATAAAATAAATGTATTCACCAGGAACGTCCGCTGCGGCTCTCTGCAGTGCCAGCAAGGTAACAGGTACCCGATAGTAACCGGCATGGACGAGTACTACACCAGGACCGTCATCAGCATCAAGGGCAATGAGTATGAGTGCAAGTGAGTAACACCACCAATTTCAATAGCTAGCAAGTAGCAAGTTTCTTCTGTTATCGGCCCATATATTCTTATACACCGGCTTCTGAAGAAAAGCCAAAGGGAATATAGAATTCTCACCTTTCTACGACCCCGCTGTGAGGGTCACGTGAAGGGAGCCCTTATGTCCTCTTAAGAAAGACCAACTCAGGAACTCTCTGCTTTGACCAGTATTGCGAATACACTGCCAGTTATAGTGTGAACTCTATTCAAAATATACACTTCAAGCAATTTTCCATATAGGTACTTACATCTGTAAAAACAGGTATTTTTGTACTATTATAAACTCATTGCAGTCGTAGGTCTTATGGAGAGAAAGCAACTAGCATTTTCAAGTGTTTGGAAAAGCACTGATGCGAATATAGAAAAAAGCAGTGCTCAAAAAAGAGTACGTTGTACAATGAAATTATCTAAAACATTCACTTACTTAATTTGTTCCTACAATGTCTACTTCCAGAGCGACGACGGGTCTCCCGAAGCACTCGGAGATCGCGCCGCTGGGGCTGGTCCGGGACGGCACTCCATGTGGTGACAACCTGGTGTGCGTGAACCAAACCTGTACATCCATCTTCCCCTACATTGACCACACCAAGTGCCCCACCGACCACAATAACAACGAGTGCTCGGGCAAAGGGGTGAGTACTGTTTATCTTTCTTTAGTTATCTTAAACAGCCCTGGGGTCCTGTTAGTCCTATACGCCCCGTCAGTAGTTACAGGTATCAGTAGGTAAATGTAGAAAATGTAGCAGTATTTACCTTAAGTATATTTCTCGTTGACTACTTTCTTAGAATGACTCATATAACAAGCACCGATTAAAATCAAATTTACCAGAACCATAACCAGAGACACCATATCTAAAACGGCGTCATATGATAAACTTAAAAACTATCAATAAACACACATAATCTTTCTCATAGTGTGAGTCATCCAAACACACTCGCACATCAACTCATGGACAATATATTCCCGGGAGTACGCAGACTTAAGAAAAGAGTACCACAGGATTTACTCTGATGTTTAAATTATGAGAATATGCCTCTGGGCATATAACTCGCACCCTACCTCATCTCAACCAAGCTTAAAATAATGCTGAATGTCCTTAATACAGATTACAATAAAAATAATTTTAAAAAAAAGTTGTGAGTGTAATCTCTTTTCGTTATCCCATAAATTCTGTGTTGATATAAATATTGTTTTTCCCGTAAAAACTTCCATGGATACATATCCACAAGAATATAAAACAACAACGGTATATTTGCAAAAACTAATATATTACGTTCATAACTATATTCGTATGCCTACATGGCAACTAAGCGTACAGGATGTTTCAACGACGCCGGCAGCAAAAATTGAATAACACACGACGCGAACACCACTCAAACTATTAAAAAGTAACTCCACTAGACGCGGGGGGATATAAAAATATTATAACCTACGCTATGTACGCGTGTTGTAGATTTTATGTGTGCTTCGATAGAAAATTTGACACAATTAACCATTAGAAATTGGAATTTGTGCAGGTCGTTTAAACATAGCTTCATATTGACAGCTGTCAAACGATTTTGACAAGTGTGGACAAAGCGCAACTTTAGAATGTAAGTGACCTAACTCAAAGTTACAGGAATTTCTCATTTTGCCATAAACTGACCTTAATAAGACTAGGCTCTAAAACCCTGTGGAGAAAAAGAGACCGATCTTTTTTTTGACTTCGGTCACTTTCATTCTATTCGGTCAATTACATTCTAAGGGTGTGTCGCACCCTTAGAATGTAATTTTAAAATGAAATGAAAAAATCCAAAAATAATTTTAAAATGTAATTTTGAGTTAGGTCACTTTCATTCTAAAGGTGCGAAAGTACTGTTTGTCGATTCTGTAAAATTCAAACAACAACTCGCATTTCACGTCGCTATTCACTCTCACTTCGCATAAGGTTCAAAATGACCTTGATTTTGTATTCTGTAAACATCACCTAGGCACTTGCGAAGTGAAGTGAGCTCCGAAGCGACCAATACTGTACTAGTGACTAGCACACTCAATAAAATGTAAGTCGAGGTTTATCGGTTTTTTTATTTTATCAGTTTTTGACACAGAATTTTTAAATTAAAATTTCTTATTTTAAGGAATTTGAGGCAGCTAATAAGTAAAAAAAAACTGAAATCTCTAAATTCGTGCCGTGAATATAATCTATGCTTACCTTAGGAAAAAAAAATACTGACAGGCAATATCATTAGTAATCTGTGGACAATATTTCCATTTATTGCGTAGACGTTTTAAAGTGCGTTGGATTGTTTTGTTTACGTTTTTGTTTGTTTTGTGATCGTTCAGTGCCGATAATAATTGAGAAATAATCATGAAGTTAATAATGTTTCTGTCCAAATGAGACTCGTACCTCTCACCCATCGTTGGCTCAGTTTGAAAGAGTTTATGGAAAGAAACCCTGGCATAGCGAAGGGTTTCTTGAGAACTCAAAATGCCAGAGAGCGAAGTCGACGCCAGTGGGAGGAACTAGCCGTGCACCTAAATAGTACAACTTACAAACAGTGGACAAAGGTTAGCAGTGCTTTTTTTGTATATGTTAGAACCACTTAACATTCCTTAAAGCAAACCACTTAAAATGTGCGACGAATCTTGGTTTAAAGTGTGTTCCTTGATTTCTTATATATCATATTTTAAATTTACGTTTATTTTACTCAATTCTTGACTATTAATAATAAGAAAATGGAGATTTTAATGTAGTTAGAAAAATACACGTGTATTTAATAAAAGCAATATTTAATAACTCATACTCCAGTTGGTCAATTAGCTCCTTCGACAATCTATACACGCTCACATAGTCGTCATCTCGGGTTAATAAAGATAAACTTCGAATTTTGGTACATTGTCGACGCTTTTCTAGTTTATCCAAGGCATGAACTTCTTCTAATAAAGATTTAAACAAAAACATTCTTGCCATCGTTATCGCTTAAGTACTTAGGTACTTACGGTTAGGCACTTATTCACTTTAAAACTTTATTTAAACACTATTTAGCTATGATTTCTTCCATTTTCACTCGCAAAATAGATGCTTTTAATTTGACACTTTGAATCGGGTTCGAGTGCGAAGTGAGCGTCGAAGTGACGGGGGAATTACCTTATAGAATGCCACTTTTTATGTCATCTCATACTTTATCTGTCAAAATCTCGACGTAAATTTAGTTCAACTCGCAAACACGCTCGCAAGAGTAGCGCTAGTGTAGATTCGAATTATCAACCGAGTTTTAGAATGCCAATCAAGAAACTCACGGCGGATTCAGATTCGAAATTTAGAATGAAGTCTTACAGAATCACACTGCTGATTCGTCGTCGTCGTGGGCCCAATAAATGATTCGCTGTCAACTGTTATTTTTATAGCACTTTTTTAAAATTACAATTATACTGTAGGTATTTGGTTTTACTCACTCCCTAAATTTTCCATCACAATTGGAATTTTAGCCTTGGACTTACAAAAAAGACTTAATCTAATGGTTTAGACATTTCGATAACATTTATCTCTGTACGGCGAGAATAGAAAATAAATCCCCCGTCTATCTGTTAGTGTGAAAGAGATAAACTCAAACACGATCGCACGGATTTTCATACTATTTTCGCCAGTGAATTAGATCGAGCTTGCTTGGACAACGTTTATCTAGACATTAATTTATTTTTAAGGACCAATTTTCATTAGAAACAACATATGAAAAACATATGTATTGTTTACCATTTATTTAATAAATAAGTTTTTATAGTTACGTTACTCAGTTCACTGTAATTTAAATCTCATTACAGTACCATTCCCTGTCCATATTTACAAAGAGGCATTCACTCTGCTCTAATGATACCTGATTAAATTCATTCGTGTTGGCATACGGCTAACGTGGATTTAAAATGTCGTTTGTTAATTAAATGCGATGTGCAATGGATATCCATAGCCAAACTAATATTATAAATGCTAAAGAAAACTATTACCTCTTCATGCATATGTTGTTACGACAGTTTTTCTTGGATTAAAACAAAATGGAGGGTGGATGCAGTTACATGAGAACAATAGTTATACAATTTATACAAATTTCAGTTGCAAAGTGTGTATTACTATAATATGATAAACACATAGACAAACAAAGGTTTCAACGTCAATATCACTCCTCATATTGGCGAGAATAAAAATAACCTTACAGCATATTCTCGCTACTTATTTAAAATTCATTTTACTGCGGCTGCTTTTTAAACTTAATTACTGGTTTCGAAATTCCGGTAATGTACAGAACATTCATTTTAAATATGATATTACGTCGGAGGTATGCTCGGCATGAAGCAATCATGCCGAGTGCTGTTAACATCGTCTGTTGCAGGCTCTAGCGCGAGTTATTCAATTTCATTTAATTGGCCCGTTCACACTACAGTTCGGACGTCGTTAATTATAAGTTGGGCGACGTGTACTTTGACTAATGAGCTACCCAGATAGAAAATGGAAGAATAGATGTACCTAACTTGTAAATTATGGTAATAAGGAAGTAAACGGGCAGGAGGCTCGCTTGATGATAAATGATCACTGCGCCCATGGACATTTTCAACACCAGAGGATTGCAAATGCGTTGCCAAACTCCGTAGTAACCATTTAGGTTTCTTTAAAATAGGAAGTTATTCAACTGACAGCAAACGGAGCTGTGGTAACTTTACTCACTCGCAGAAAGAAAACTATTGTTGATAGACTGCGGTCTTCTGTAACGCGGAGGTACTTCCTCAGTCGGGCAGCTCAATTTGAGCGAGGAATCTCGAAAATGTTTTACCTAATATAGCATTCTTGCCTATCTAATACATTTAGATAGGCAAGAATGACATATTAGGTAAAACATTTCAATATTTATTCATTTAGTGCACTGATTACTTAGCTCTACCGAAATATTAATCATTGATAAATTATTTTTATACCACTACGTATGTTCATATTATTAGGTACCCACCGTTGTCTTTATTAAATCCATGGTCACGTAGACTGTTCGATTGGATAATTTAAATGAAAAATGTCACAACATGCCCATTTATTTAGTGTTGGATGTTATTGAGTTTAGGTTTCTGTTGTTTTATAGCTTAACAAATCAGCTAAGTTAGAAGGCTTGTATATTTAGTCGGATTTGCATTATTTTAACAGTGCCAAAATAATTTTTCTGAAGTCCTTCAAAACGTCAACTTCTTCACTGATATTTTATCATATTTGCTATGTAATAGTTATACGTTGTATTTCAATACCTGAATATGCAACGGACGGTGCCCTGATATTGTTAGTATCGACGCACATAATCGAATATACACTGTTTGCGCCAATAGATGAACTGGCAGAGATGTAACATTTATGCAAGCTATACCTAAACACTGACTCCCGATAAACTGACATCACAAGATTTTGCATTAAATTCCTGCATCCATTGGATAAACATTTAGTGCATGATGTGTGTATTTTGTTTATACGGTTCCTAATATACTGTGTTAATTTGCTTGCCGTGTTTCTACGCTGGTTTAAGCAACAAATAAAACCAAAAACATTAAACTTAAAATTTTTTAATACCAGATAATTCAGATATTCGATATTATGTTGCTTACAACTATATTAGACATTGAAATAAAACTACTTGTTTACGGATTTAATCGCGGTATATTGTTGGTCCTTTACAGGATCATAGCCACATATACTGTCCGTGACCGTGGATACTAATACAGTAAAGTAAAAAGTAGTTACATTTCAACTTTTAAAATAGAAAAAGATAAATAGTTCATTTTTACAGAAAAATTCCACGTAAACATATTCTCACGTGATTTGCCGACGTCATATCCGAGTAAAAGGAATAGATAACCAAACCAGAGCTCGTCACAAAAATGTGTGTGTGTGTGTGTGTGGAAATTCCATCGTGCCACCTTAACTAAATCTCGGTGTGCCGGGTGCCTCGCCCCGAGAAAATCCGATTGGACGTACGAGCCGTGCCCCGAATTATGTTACGGCCCCGAATAGTTGGACCCGAGTAGGAACGTAAATAGTTTAAATACTAACTTCGTACGGGTTAGTTAAATGTGTAGCTTTTTGGAAGAGTTCAACGTACCTACTTTTACGAGAACGTATTTACATAAGCGCTATACGTACTGTCCTAGTGATAGGTAATATAAATCAGTTTGTTGTCTGTGTTTTGATGCGAGTTGTAGATCGAAATACATATTAAAAGAACGTAGGTAGATTTAAATTAAAACCATAAAATTTCAATAAAATACATTTTAACACTTATTGACTTATAAAGAAGATGGTGAAACACGAAAGTTTTCAGCCGCTACCGGCGCTTGCCTCTGCAAAATTCAAGTCGGTTTCAAAATTTCTGAAATTATAAAAGGAACAAAGTACTTAATAGGACTTTTTATCATGAATAAATTTCGTATAAAGTTTAATAAATTGTCCTATCGCTGTTCACCTCCGGCCGACTGTGGAGAGGAATTCAACACCGATTTCACACTGCCAGCTGTCGATTCGTGTCCAAACTCAATCCGCAGAGAAGCGAGTTACCGCGGCAACTCGCTTCAAAGTCGCTTTTAATTTGTTAATTTGCACCCTTTGGAAGTTATCGAAGTGATTTATGAGAATTTTTGGGATGTAGCTTCGAATCCTAAAATTTCACCTTTGATAATTTTAGGGTTGTTTTTAAAAAGTTATAAAACATAATTATGGAATTTGATATATGAACATGACGTGTGTCACGTGACAAATGTAAAAAAAACTGATTTACTGAATAGTATATACATAGGTATATAATTGACGAAATAAAATAGTGTACATATTGTTATTAAAACAAATATAATTCAAATTGAGATTTTATCACTCGTGTTGTTTGTACTTAAAGTAGGTACTCATAAGACAAATAAACATGTTACTGGCAAAATAATAATACAATGTCCAACAAGGGAAGCAAGTGACAGATGCGGGCCAAGCTTAGAGAGGGCCTCAAACCACACGAATTTGTAATCTGTATTTTCCCCCGCGGGTTACATAATGCTCTTTACTTTGACTATGAGGAAAATACAAAAAAAAAATTACAATAATCAGTATCTAATGTTTTTAAACTCACACGGCAGGGGACTTTGTACTTATTATTCAGTTACGTTAAATTATGTTTAATTTAAATTACTTGAAACTTAATTTAAAAGTTAAATTAAGTTCAAAGTAGACTTTACAGTTTAATTATCTATAATTTTTGGATCATGCAATCAGCATCAAGTGTCATATATTATCTTCTTTGATTACCAGATTTTTAACCGACTTCCAAAAGGAGGAGGTTATCAATTCGACAGTATTTTTTTTTTTTTTTGTTTGTTACCTCATAACTGTGGATTGGGTGAACCGATTTTGAAAATTCTTTTTTCATATGAAAGCTTATGCTTCCCGTGTGATCCCATAAAAAAAATTTTAGGATCTGATGAGTGGATCCTTGGGAAATCGAGAGAAACCCTAAAATTTTCTACGTAGATGACGCGTTTATTGTTCAACTTCTTACCTCATAACTGTGGATTCGGTGAACTGATTTTGAAATTTCATTTTGTATATGAAAGCTGATGCTTTCCGTGTGGTCCCATAAAAAAATGGTGAGGATCTGATGAGTGGATCCTTGGGAAATCGAGAGAAACCCTCAAATTTCTAGATTGATGACGCGTTTATTGTTCAACCTCTTACATACTATCACGATTGTTGTCCCCGAAAGGTTAGGCAGAGGTGTACTAATGTACACCCTCGTTTCGCCGGTATATTTTAGATCCTATGTAATAGGTGGCGAGCCTATTGCCATTAACCGGGCACGAATCCAAACTCCGAGCCGCTACTGAGAATTTCACAGAAAAACCCAATAACACTTTGCTCGACCTGGGAATCGAACCCAGGACCTTTTGCTCGGCAGTCGCACTGTATGACCACTAGACCAACGAGACATATTATACAACGAACCTATTACAGACACTAAAAAGTAAAAAATCAAATAAAAAACTGCGTTAAAAAAAACCGACTTCAAAACTAAAAAGATAAAAATAACAATACAGTTTTAACTTCTTTTTAGTTTTAAAGGTATGAAGTCGGTGCCAGTGCCTGGTTGTACACTGCGTGATGGGTGTATATACCTTTACATTTGGCTTGGCACCGTCTTCATACCTTTAAAACTAAAAAGAAGTTAAAACTGTATTGTTATTTTTAACTTTTTTAATGTATAAATTACAAGTTTATCAATAACGATATCTAATATTATTCAAAAAATTTGCTCTCAAAACAGGCGGTTTTTTTTTAGTGTGGCATTAGTTATTTCTTTGTGCCAATTTCAAGTAATAAAAGGTAGAGAATACCCAAATATGATGATGGTTGATGATTTGGTGAATTAATGGTTAATGAAGGACGATAAATGTTTTTTTTACTAGTTTCAGTAAAGTGTGGTTCTTTATTGAAACCTAACGCAGACCTCTTGGGAGAATTTGAAAGTCATGTTACACTGTTTCGTTTCATTTGCCAACACTCATATACGTTTACAAACACAAATAACAATAGTAATCCACCATTATTATACAATAAAAATTCATCGACACACTAATTTTAGAAAATAAAACAAAACTGCTAAAAATGACGCTTCACTTTCCCGCCAAAAGTCCCAACAGGCGGTTTTAACACAAATTCTATTTTCAAAATATTTTAGACATTTATATAAATTATTCCCTCTAAGAAAAATAATGCTTCACTTTCAGAGTCAGTGAAGTACAAATAAAATACATTTCTATTTTCATTGCAAACTTCTATCACAAATTGAATAATAAATTGTACGTTTGACGTTAACTAGATTTTTCCATAGTAGGAACTGTCGATCGGAAGTCCAATTTGTGGCAGTTAGGTAATACGAATAGATTCTGCAACGAAATTAATTCCCCTAATATCATTGAAACTTGTTCTAAGTCTAGAATGGATTCGATAATACTGAGTTTGGACTGTTACGGAGTATGTTTGAGAGCAAATGAGATAACTTTAGCTTCGTTATGTTTGATAGATTTAGAAATCGCCGTATGAGAGGGAATTTATTTAGTTTTAAAAGTGTTTAGTTATTCAAGTGAGATTTTGACTTTGACGTTTAATATATTGACTTTTTTTATTGGTTTGTTATCAGCATACTTAGAAAAATATGTTCAGCCCTATATGCAGTACATACGTACATACAGTTGTAGGTGTATAGATAAATGTAACTCGTTATCACAGATCGGGCCATTGGATTAGGTCATCATCGTGAATCTCTCATTTAAGAGGGAGTAGGCTATAGTCCACCGCATTAACCTAGTGCGGGCTGGCAGAATCCACGCCATTGAGAAAATCTCCCATTACTTTGAAAAGCCAGTGGTCCGTCACGACTTCACAGTTCAATAAACTATCACGGCTTGGATCTGGTCACTAACTTTCTTTCTTTCCTTTAATTCCAGGTATGTTCAAATATGAACAAGTGCGTGTGCAACCGCGGGTGGACTGGTCCCGACTGCTCCCACCACGACGCCCTGCCGCCGTCCCCCACCCCATACGTACCCGACAACACCACCAAAGCAGCCTACAACATGACGAAGAAGGAAACACCGTATGGTGAGTCGACCCCAGTAATACACGCTCGGGAATTTGGTATATAAGTTGTACAACACAAGCTATCATTTCCAATAACCTTATAGGTACACCCATAAACTAAAGTGATATAGAACTATGTGTGGATCAAAAAAAATTTTTAAACGCTTAGTTATAGACGAATAAGATGCTAGAGATTTCAGCAATGGAAATTCAAAAAGTTCCATTGGTTTTTAATAAAAGCTTTGCTGGAAGGGACAGACAGTTTTGTAGCAAAAGAAATTTAACAAATACTAGATAATATTTGCTAGAAAAATAAAATTAAAAAGAAAAATAAAATAGTAAATTAAAAATAACTATGATAGATTACATGTTTAGATTGCGTACCTAGTAAAATTAGTTCTATATTTATTGACGATATTATTTACTGAAAGTATGTATCACAATGATAGCTATAAAATGAGTTTTATACTTACAATAAGATCCTAATTATAAGAATATTTTAAATTGGTTCCTTCGTTATACTTCTAATTATTTGTACTGTAATTTATATTACTATACTTATAAATTTTATCTTTTCTTAATTTTAGTTTATATAGTCTCCCCGCTTTTACTTAAATGTTAAAGCCAAATTCTAAATTAAAATGAGTGTGATTTTGGCTGGTAATAGTAAATAATGGCCTGAATTATAAACATAATAAAATAAAACTTATTACAATTAACTGAATCTTGAGTTAAAGATAAAGCTTAAGATTTCTGCTATTTGCAACTTGTAGCTACGAGTACCTATGTATAGTATACATAATTAATCTCCAAATAAATGTGCTCCTAAAATCGGCTTCTGATTTGAGCAATATGTTGACAAGTTTATCAGTGATTAATAGATCGTGATAATTTATTATATACATAGATAATTCTATATTTTTACAATAATACAACAAAATGCTTAACAAATTAACCTCATATACTTACACTCTTTTATAATTCTTTTTTCTTTTATTTACGTAACTGGTATCTAATACTTCTACCACTTGTATAATTTTACTATAACTCATGTTTATGTTTTCAGGTGTTTTTGTACTGTATCTATTAATATTCCCCCTACTTTAAAAATAAACAATTGGCCTACAAATCCGAGCACTGCTTTTCAAAATTACGCTAAAACATTTGTTTTATCGTCGGGACCGTCGCGAGTCGTAACATGTTGTCAATGACGTTGTTTAACTTACATTAAAATGTAGAATTGACCGAGTCTTACGTGAGGTGCTAATTTAATTGTTATTCCAAACTATAATTGTAAAGTAAAGTAAAATTGAAACCCTACATGGGGTGTGTCGTAAACTATATCTTCCGTAAGACTCGCGGTACCCGCGTCCGGTGGTTAAGCCCTGCTCGAGGCACGCTCGCACACACACGCGAGAAGCATGGAGCATTGCTCGGAGGGCGCGACGCGGCGGGCGGCGCCGGCGCACTAACGCGCGGGACCCTCTCTTGCAGGTGAGCACGAGGGGAATAAGATGAGCACCATGAACATGGTGATATTGTTGCTCGCGGTCGTGCTGTCCGTGTTCGTGGGGTTCGCCTGGATGGCGTACTGCTTCAGGTAACGGCCGGTAACTCGGTGTTGTTGCACTGTGTCTGTCGCTCGTGCCTGTCGTGTCGTGTCCGTGTCGTGTCGTGTTTACGCCGACCGCGAGCCCCCGCGGCGCCGGCGCCGGCCGCCCGCCTCGCTGACGTCACGCCCCGTGACGTCACCGACCGCGCCGGCCGTCACTCACTCCCTTCTGTTTGGGCGCAGAGAACTACCACGGCTCGAACACGGTATTCCTCGTGGCGGTGCTCATGTCTGTGGTAGGGGGGGTATTCATAGTATTTGCCCTGAGCGCTCTCTGCTACAGGTCAGTCGTAGTACACAAAAACTTCTCCCTGTGCCTAAGGTTAGTGAGCAGAAAACAGACCAAAGGTAGTCTTTAAGAAGAAATTTAAATCGTCACCTTCGTATACTTGTATGTTTATTTTAGACGTTAGCGTTGGTGTTTCTGTTCGTTTTTACGTCGGCGATTGGTTTCATTTACTTTATTATTTTTCCTTTTGGACATACGTTCTTTATGTCGTTTACTTTGTGGTCGTAGAGCTAGAGTTGGCGGGTGGCGCGTCGGCCTGGCTGGCGCGCCACAACTGCATTTGATCTGTGGTTCTGTGTCCGCGAGCGGCCGGGCCGCGCGGCTCCGGTCCCGCCGTCCGGCCGCCTCGCTGCATGCCGACAAGGCTTTCCTCGTTGTACTCGAGACACCTCGACTCAAACCCTTAAGATTCTGGGCTCTTGGATGTATGCATTGGCTTATGTGAACTGTGACTCGTTTTCGTTTCCTTTCTTGGTCGGAGGCCGCGTCGCCGGGCGCTCGTACACTCGGCCCGGCGGCGCGCTCGCGTCTATATCTTCCGATGTTCACTCATAACTATTGCGCGCGAGTTACAGATCTGAGACCGCTCCGCACGGTACGTGGTGTTATGCCACGCCGAGGTATGTACTGTACAGTTACTATGAAACCGGAGAAGATATAGATCGCTCGACTCTAACGTCACCAATCACTTACCACTACCACTAAATTCTATTAACTATTGCACGAGAAGCGAATGTGCGATGCACGGATTCTTCTTTCAAGCAGCTGTCTATCTAGTTAGCAACGCCTAATGTTACATTTAAGTCTTAAGGATCTTTCCAGCAAACAATGCTTACCACCTTTGCTACAATTATCAGAATTACAAAAGTAAATCAATATCCCAAATCCCCGCTTTTATTTTACTGGAAGGAGCCTGCAATCACTAAGCTAAGATCGATCTGTTGACTGTAATTTCCATGTGACATCAATTCCCATGAGGAATGAAACGAAAAGTTGATTCTAAAGTCCAATTCAAAAATTTATAAAAAGAACTTTGTTTTGTAATATCCAAAAGCGCCAGTATTTGCTGTAAATTCAGAATTTTGAAAACTTCTGAGGAATCAAAGGTGATGCATAAAATATCAATAAAATACTATTATGGAAAACACTTTTCATATATTCAGTCCCGTGTATCTTTGACAATATTCTGTTTGTACAATATTGTGTTTTGAGGGTCCAGTCTCCTGGATACCTATAAAATAAAATCGCATCATCTTCTATTTCTCACCTTCTGAGTCCCTCGGTTTCGACAGCATCTGTTGTCGTCACTGACCTCCGCTCTCGTAAACTTTATCGATTGATCTGAGTGTGCGTTCCCACGCCACGCCTGCCTCAGGAAAAAGAGTACATCACGGAAATACGACCCGCCTTACGTCAAGAAACCCATCGCCAAGAGCTTCGCAGCTGGGTCTACTACCTCCAACAACTCCCAAGAAGACATATCCTTGGATGGAGGAAAGATGCACTCCTTCAACAACACATTCAGGTAGATTCATTTAATAACGTTTGGGGAGAACTTAGAGATGACATTAATTTGCCCAAAAATGTGGTTGAATTTCATATGTGGGTTTCTAATTAATGCTGACTTTAAGTTCAAACCTGTTTGTATTTCTATTTGTAATAATCTCCTTAATATCTAGGTGTCAAAAATTAAATAAAATGCTATAAAGATATTTATTCAATTGAATTCTTTTGTTTTCAATAAACTTTATAACTAAATTTCCTTTTCGTTAACTGTAAGCCCTTTTATTTATCCGTCAACGTAGCTACCTATTCGGAAAATGTACCAAAATATTTAAAATCTCTTTTGCCTAGTGATATTATAATTTGCTTTTACACTCATGTTGAAATATTATAAGTGTCTAAATGGGTAGCTACACTAAATGTATCCTCAAATTAAATTTTTCTTCCCTCTTTTAAACGGAACTCGTCTACTCAAAGAAATCTTTTAAGGTATGTCGAAAGCTTCGCGTGGATTGGACTACTCACCGCTGTTTATTTCCGCTCACACAATTTTCGCTTTTATTACACTGGGCTTAAGTCCTCAAACGCTTTGGGCAATATCAAATCCTGGAACAGTCTGCTATTTTAATTTATGTGTTCACAACATGAGAGAGTACTCACACAAAACACGCTTCTTCTTTGTACATTTTGGTTAATAGAATTTAAAAAAATAGTAAATACTTTACTTTTAGACTCACTTTGCACCTTACTTTTTTACAAACTATTTGACAAAAGCAAAAGAGTTATACTCGTAGAGAAGTGTAGTTAAGAAATGGGATTTATTTGCTATAAATACGAATCACAGTTGCGATCATGATTTAGAAAAGCAACATCACATGAAAAATTACATGCTTTTTGGATCACTAGCCAATTTATGGCTTTAATGTAACTTAGGCACCAGTATCTCATAGCCTGGACTTCGTGGCAACATGATAGAATCTTTTACAAATAAATTTTCAAAGAGAATATTTCCTAAATTCGATTTATGTGTGCAGTCGCGGAGACTCGCAGCGTGTGATCTTCAGACATGGCAACCACATGTCAGGCGCTGGAACCACCAGTAGATATCCGTAAGTGAACTTTATATGTCAAAACATGGATATGAGACAGGATCAAATGAGAACAGAACCTTCTTAGATTTCCAGGCAACTCCACGGTTTTGAGGACGCTAAGACGGTGTAATAAAAGCGTGAAATTGCATGGAAACCTCAGAAATAGAACAGATAGTTGAAGTTTATAAGAACCCAGTCATATAATCATTTATTTTTATCATTTCAGAGACCACAAGCAAATGAAACGCGTACACTCCGGCAGCGAAGATGAACCTACACATTCTGGTGAGTATATAATTACAAATTATGCTACCCATTCCTCTTCGGTCTTCACAGAATATTTTTTTTACTATTCAGTATCGGTGATTAATATTATTGTTTCTAAAATGAAATGACCTAGATACGCTGAGTGTACAGAAAATAACTACAATTATTTTATTGGCCTGTACTGGTTATTTATTTTATTTTAATAAGTTTATAAACTTACATGGTATTCTTATAAAGTAACATAATGTTCCACAAAACTGTACAAACAGTTTGACTGTGGAATCAAACCAAATTAATATAAAGTTAAGCTATGGAGCGTCTTATTATTATTATGGTAAGGTATTTAGTAAATATTTTTTTAACATAGATTTGTATTTATTTTTATTGGATTCAGCTCTGATGTCCGCGGGTAAACTGTTGAGCAAATAAGGAATACGTTTTTTTTTCAGGCGAAGAAGACATAGCGTTCATCGATGTAGCGCAAAACTCGATGGCGAAGCTTCCAGAAAAAGGTATCCTAAAGAAGCACGGTTACGGAGCCGTGGATGGCAAGGACAAATGGGGCGATGACTCGCAATCAGAGCAGCTAGAGGCAGGCTCGCAATCTGATGGACAGGAACCCGCTGGCGCTGTGGCTGATATGGAGTATAAATTTAAGGTTAGTTTAATCTTTGAATTATTTGGTGTGCTTGTCATAATTTTAGTCGGTCATGCCGTGGATTTTTTCTATATAAATAATCATTTCGGCTTCTCTTTAGTGTACTATAAGGGCCTAGCCAAATGTAACAATTTTAAGAGATCTGGTATACGGAGCATCAGAACTAAATAGGTGACGATGAGGGTGACAATTTGTAATCATTTTCTTTTCCCAACTTTCAGGATCTGAATGGTTACCACGAAAACATAATCGTAGCACTAAAGACCGCGGCGGCGCAGCGCGCTAGCTCGGGCGCGGCGGGCGGCTCCGGCGACCTGCGCGCGCTGCAGGAGTACGAGTACAAGCGCGAGCGCGCGCCCTCCGCCGACAAGATACACGACGCCGACCTGCGCCGCCAGCGACCCGACGACGAGGAGGACGAACCGCCGCAATGCGGACCCATCAGGATCAGGAACCTAGAAGACTTGATACGCCAGCTAGAACACCATTCCAGCAGGCACATGAGCCCCTCCGGCTCTGAGGACATCAGAATGTCGGAGACGGAAGCCGATAGACATTATCGAATTGAACCTGGAGATATCGCATCATCGTAAGTATCGATTTCGAAAAACATTAAGTAAAACGAAACCTTTTAATTCATATAGAAATTTTTATGGGTTATTGTATTGTTGGAGGTTAGACAATAATGTCTGTGTTGGAAATGATGACACGTTTTGTATGTGATTCCAGTCGTTGCCGCGGTCGTATCGGTGGCGGTGAAGAAGAATCGCGATTCGGATACCCGCGGTTCCGTGGCAGTGGGCGCCACCATGGGCCACTATTTGCAGGCGCCGCTGCCTCGCCGGCGGCGCCGCTGGCCCCGCACGCGCCACACACGTCGCTGCCGCCGCACGCCGCGCACGCGCCGCACGTGCCGCACGTGGCGCACGCGGCGCACTCGCCCCACGCGCAGCACGCGTCCATGCCGCCTCATACGCGCCCCCCTCCCGATGACGACGCACTCTACGAAACTGCTGATGCCGAACGTCTTCGTGATGCGCCTGACAGTGAGAGGTGAGCATCCTTTCTGATTAAAACTGGCATATCTGCCAATCTTTAGCTCCCTATTGGCTGTCCAAGCGCCGTAAATTAAACGGATATTCAAAATTCTGCTAGGTTTTCTAACTCTGCACAAATTAATTTTATTATACGTGGAAATTTTGGAATTACGTATCCTAAAATATATTCCCAAATACATTAAAATCCCAGTGTTACTACTAATGGTTGCAGTCAATTAGACGTAATATATTGAAGTTATATTGCATACTTTGTCACAAAAGAATAGGACCTCGAACTAAACCTTGGGATACACCGAATTTTATATCAGCCTTTAAAACTTATGATCGCAGTTGAAACTGCAAGTAACATCCAAATTATATCAAGTCTCTTCAACAAACAAGGTATATCGGGGCAAAGCTCATCTACCCAGGAGTAGCATACTTTTATAGTAACGTATTTAAATCCTCCTATGGCGAACAAAGTCAAATACGTTTTATACATCAAAAATTTTTCCTACGACTTTCTACAGTGCCAAATTAATTATTGTGTATGTCGTCTGCATCCAACGACTCCTCTTACTGGCGTCATTAAATTTCCACGTATAATCACATAAGACAGCACACTGACACATGAACAAGGTGGGGGCGCGGCGGGCTCGGCGGGCGGCTGCGCTCGCAGAGCCCGCCGGGGCCGCGCCGCGCTTCGACTCTCCGTTCCTCTTCTCTATCATTTTCTAGTGATGAATTTATTCAAGCTCAACAACAGTTAGCCCGGTGGGCGAGTGAGGAGACGGTGGGGGCGGCGGGCCCGGGGCCGGGCGCGGGGCGCGGCGCGGGGCGCGGCGCGGGGCGGGGCGCGGGGCCGGGCGCGCGCGGCTACCTGCCGTCGCCGGCGAGCTCGGCCAGCCCGGCGCCCGCGCCGCCCGCCGCCTTCCCGGAGTACACGCACTGACGACGACCGCGCCCGCCCGCGCGCCACCTCACCTCCTAGGCTACTAGTTATCGATGTATCGAGCTCTATCTGCACTGTTAGGGTAAGCACGTCGACTAGTTTAACCGTTAGTAACAAACACGATAATTCTCTTCACGCGTAGTTAATCTAATAAAGGTATAGTGATCGGACGTAGGGTCGGCGTCCGCCGCCGCTTGTGAATACGTAGTTATCGTTAGCAGTGACTTGTAAATATTATTAACCTATAAAGTACATATTAATTGCACATAAACGATATGACTGAACTTGTAATTTACTCTTAACGATTTAGAGTAACCGTCGAATGTAAGTATCGATTGGGAGTGTTTCGCTGCCGCGCCGCCCGACGGTGGTTTTCTTTACGTTGACACATTTCATAACTATATTCGTTCATTAACCAGTACGCTTTATAAAACTTATATGTATATGTTGGAATGGCAGCGCCCTCGCGGTGGCGCGGCAGGTTGTATGTCTAAAGTAACTTTAAGTATATCTCATTGATATGAAAACGTAGAGAATAAGTGAACGTTGTACGGTGCCGAGGTCCTCTGTTACGTCGAGCTCGAATTCGTTTCACTTCCGATGGACGAAGCTCAAGTAGCTTGCAAATTAGATAGGCGATTAACAAATTGAGCTAATTCTTAAGCGAAGCTTTAATGTAACACAATGTTAGCGGAAGAGGCGGGGGCTGAGCTCGACGTCGTCGGGCGTCATGTTATGTCGTAGAGTATCGTTGCGCTGGTTGTAGTTAAGTTGTCTAGTTCATCTGATCGCGTCACTGTCAGGAGGTGGGCGACAAGCAACCGTCCCCGGAGAGTCAACAACTTTCGCTTTCATACTGTTATCACCTCTCCGAATAAACGCCCAACTTCGTGTTACATTTGTGTCGACCGCGATTTTTACATGATTAATGAACACCAATGTGATCATCATTGCACATTTGTTGTGTTATAGTTGTTATGTGTTGTTCGACGTGTCCTCGTCAGGGAATTACTTCCGTACCCAAATGTTCGACGAACTCGTATCACCGTGCACAAATAAATTCATAATTTAAGTAGCCGATAACGTGCGCATATTCTAAAACTTACATGTGAATAAAAGTTATTTCGATTTTATCAGAATATCTATTATTATTGTATTGACATAAAACGAATTTAAGCCGATAACTACAGTTAAAGGAAGATGTATGTTAAATAATATGTTATAGTTTTCAAGTTTATTTTATTGTGACAATTTAGGAAGTTATCGTTTCATTCGCGTTTACGCTAGGCTAGGTGGCCCGGCCACAAATAAAACACTTATAATGTAGTTAACTAATAGTTAAATTATTGAGTAATAAAGTAAAGGTGGAGCGGCCGCGTATGGTTGCGTCACACTGGTACGATGTTCACTGGCGCTGTGAGGCTGCGCGCCCTGTTTCTGAAATTATTCTCCTAGATATTCGTTAAACCTTAAGTAAGTCTAAATAGGTACTATGATCACGTACAGGGTAGATGTTTATGCAATACTCTGTGACTGGGTGTGGCGCTCGCCAGCGGTGCGACGTTGGCCCCGAGACAGCTCGTCATTGTGAGCACGTCGCTCGGCTAACTTCGTGCTGCATCGTGTCCCAGTCGGGCGCCTCCGGCAACATCGGCCATGTGTCTCACATGTGGAGTGCAGCCCCAGCAGCTCGCGGCGCGCACCCAGTAGGCGCCGCGTGCGCGCGCGGTACCGGCGGCGCCGCCCCGCGCCCCGCGCCCCGCGCCTGTACGTAGGCCTAACACGTCAATTGCGACCGGCGACCGACGCCGCCATTGCTCACGGTAGTGCTCTGTTCTTTGTACGAATTCTCGTAACTAATGTAATGGAGTAAGATTACCGTACTGTGCTATCACATCGTGCCCGGTGCCGACTCGCACGACGGCGTCGCCGCCGGACGTTCAAATGTGGAACACTTGACTTCTGACGGCGTCGCCACGTGAGCCAAGGCGAAGGGAATAACATTGTATTAATCTCCCTATATACCTTTGTTCATTAGTACTAGATCCTAAATGTTCTTATTGAATAACGTGCATAGCACAGTTACGAGTAACCGGCAGTAAGCATTGTATGTATCGAACAGTTATTAATCGTGAACACTAAATATTGAATGTTTTGTACTAAAATAATGCAGCGCACAAAGAGGAATGGCTCAATAAAATGAAGAATCGTATCCTCAATCGCGAAGTTGCGACGATTCGTAGGAACCGTTCACCACTACCGAAATACTGATTTAGGAATGTTAAAGTTAAGTGATATTATATAATATAAAAATACGAATTTTAAACGAAAAAAAAAACGTTAATACGTTGTAATTTTTCCGTTTGATTTTGTCCTTGTAAATATATTTGCTATATGATTTACTAAATGAATGTAACATATTATTAATGAAAAAATAGATGAACACAAATTTTAAGAGCTGTTTTATTTGCATCGTTTATTTTCCTGTTATTACTCTGTCCATGGAAATCTGAAAGTGTTCTTAAGAGAGTTGCAACGGATACAAATCAGTTTTCATACCTACAACATCGTGGGAGCTACAACTTGAATGAATCGAAGGTAAGACGATTTCATTTATTTCAGAAGAAATCGATAACAAATAGGAAACATCATTTTTAACCATGGTATTACTGTATGGTGCACGCATGGTGATTCTGCGTGCAGTCAGCCATGCTATTCTCTGAAATCTCACTGACGAAATCACTTCTTCATTCGACGAATCCGAATCCGAAGTTTTTTTATCAAACCCCGTTCACTAATTCTAACGGTAAGGCTCATTAAAATAACAAAGATAGTTAAATTACTACAATAATATGAGTTCTATAACCTCATATTAGTAACTGGTCCACTTTTAGTTTATTAGTTTACTAATATTAAGCCACAATTAAGGTATATGGGTTTTCTATTACCTACATATTGCGTGCCATGTGACGTGGGAGACAAAAAAGAATTTATGATATTAAGCGCCTCATAAACCGATCATGCATTAAAGATATATAACACATTTAAATGCTTAATATCATATATCCTGGAAGATTTTTATATATATATATATATTCTTCACACATACATAACAACTGTCAAAAGTAATAAAACCCATATTTTTACGGTGTAGGTCATCAATCATCAACAACCTCATTTGAGAGATCATATTAGGCTACGGCCTCGTGTCGGTGTTTTCCTTCACCTTAATAGCATGAGATAAATACACACATTACTTCGAAAAATCTACCATGGGATTGAACTCGAAACTTTTGTCTTCATCGTACACTGATTACACCACTAGGCTCACGATAGTTCCTAGAACATTTACGGATCACAGTATATATACAAACAATGTAATGACGTTTTATACAAATACCTGAACCTTGAAATAAAACAATGATAATAATAATCACTTTTAATAAAGCAGGTTTGTAATATGCATTTTATAATAAAACTACACTCAGAAATATGAATCTGAACAATAATCATCATATTAGACGTGCATTTAACACCTCGATTTAAATAATTTCTAGATAAAATATTATTTTTTTAACCAAGATTTAAATAGAAATATTAGTATCGGTACTCTCACTCCGTCGTTTAATCAGAAATCTGGCAAAATCATCCTTTTCCGGATCGAAGGTAGCGACTCTCTCGCATTGGGCGGCGGTCGCTGCTTGCTGGATCTGGTCTCCATATGCTTTAACGTCATCTCTCTTCTGTTCCACCAAGTACTTCCTCGACTCCATCAATACTACAGCGTCATCTCTTGCCATTGACCATACACTCGGCTTCACACGAGGCAGCATATTATGACCCACAAATACTCCATGAAACAGACCTTGGAACTGAGGCTTATGTGGATAATGCTCCAACGCTGACAGGGACAGAAAATGTATCTTACCGTTATCTATATTAATGTAGGTGTCTCGGTCTTCACGTAAGACGAGCGGCGCTTCAGGTCCGCACTCCGATATCTTCGCATCGATCTGAGCAAGCACAACCATTCCCAAATTCTTCTCGGTTTCCAAATTCAACGCGTTGACATCAAAATCTTGTCGATTTTCTAACTCATATAACATTCTCATTACGTTACGTTCTGATACGTCCGTTGCACGTTTGTAATTGACGCCGTGGGACGATTTCAACATATCCTGATCTTCGCAGTAGAGACCATACGCTATGTAGGGTGAAGTCACTATGTCCCCTAAGTAGCCCCTGTGAAGATATCTATCACCGCACTTGTAAACACCTGCAGCAAGACTCACATTGGGTCGGCAAACTTCGGTCTCCAGCCAAGTAAAGGCCACACCGTGCTCTCGAAAATGCTTGTATTCTGGGTAGCAGATCTGGCTTCCAATTTCCTTCATTCTCATATGGTAATCCCAGTCGAATACTCCCATTCTATTATCATACCGCATACCAAGACTATGCCTTAAGCGATGTTCCCATAACTCGCACGCATTAAACTGGTTAGTATTGCCAGTCGTCCAAAAATTAAGAAGGTACTCCATGTAGTCGCGTTCACGATACTTCATTTGCTCAATGGAGACGCATGGCAGAAGGCAGTTCATATAATCAGGGTTTGTAACCATACCGCCTAGCTGACGAGCTTTGGCAATTAAATACCTTGATGTAGCAGGCCGCAACAACAAATTCCCGAATACTTCCAGGTATCGGCGGGTTTTTTCTAGAAGACCACATCGTGTTGTCTTCTCAAGCGCGAGAGACATGAGGAGTAGCTGCCTTGCCACGAGTTCCGGACACCCATCGACGACAAACAGGTTCATGTAGCGCCGGTCGTGGCGGTAGGCTTGCGCCAACGTTTTGAGGAGATGCCTTCCATCGCAGCCTCCGATGACTAGAAAGTTGAGCTCGTAAGCATTCTTATCACCGTATTTTAAATATTCTTCTTGTAAATCGATAGCTGGACTGATGCCCCAGAACATATTGTTATCGCTTCGCCTGCCAGTAACAGAATGAAAGCCATTGTCATGGCGACGTTCAACAGAGCGTGTTTATTTAGCGAACAGGGCGTTGCTATGGTTACAATCTATTTATGCACTGGCACTTGAAGCCTCCGGATTGATTGGCGGTCGACACCGCAAAGGATGCATATCATAATAGATTATATCGCTAATTAATTACGTCGTGAAGGTTCCAGATAGCCACTCGAGTGGCAATAAGGTGGAGTATTGATTTATTCACCACTGTGAACAAGCGTGTAACGTGGGTATTCTAATTGTAAGTATACTCGAGGCAAGAATGTCAATAACCAATAATATTTTCTTAACTCTTTTGGTACATAATACATGGGCTGACTAAACTTATATGTATATCTTATATGAAGCCTGAAGCATTTTCTCTCAGCCAAACTTTATATAGGTAGAGTATTTCTGCTATCCTCGTAGCAATTGACACCCATTTCATAATTAAAATGGGAACCAGATAATTTGAGAACGCAAGTATGTATATTCTACATTGCAAATATGACCTTATTAACCTAAAAGTTTCGTAAGTCCTTGAGCTATTTTAGAAACTTTAATTAAAAGATTACAAAGTTAATTAAAACAACTTTATTAATTTTGCTAAAATTATTGTTACGTCATCATCAACACATTTACTGTCCCACTGCTGGGCATGGTTTACTGCTTAATCGAGAGGGAGGCTATAGTCCACCGCACTAACCTAATGTGGGTTGGCAGACTTCACACGTCATTGAGAAAATCTCTCAAGCATGCTCTGGTTTCCTTACTACATATGTTTTCCTGCACCGTTTAAGCATGTGATAAGAGTTTGGGTTTGAACTTGAGACGTCCGATTTTGCATTCCACTATCATATTACTATGCCATCACAGCTATCTATATTTTACTATTTTTTACTAATGACTAAACATAGGCCACTAAATACTAACTAACAACCTGGGTTAAAAATTATCGTAATTAAACTCATTAAATTGCTTAAAATAATTTATTAAATATTTCATAACTATAATAAATGCCTCTGTGCTTATCAATTATATTAAAAATAGTACAACGAGCATTCTTAGTCACATAAAATAAAAATCTGTAATCAATATGAAGATTGAAAAAATCTGTGAATGTCGTTATTTTTTATTATAATATTTATATTACATCAAATAATACAGTACTTAAAGTCTTCTAGTTATATCTTTAAGCTATTTTGTTCTTTACGTACATATTATACGCTATATATTTACATGAAAAATATTATTTCGAATTACCTTCATAACTAAAGCCTCGTATCCACTGAGGTGTATCAGCCTCGCTCACTCGAGCGTTAAAATCGATGGTTAAAAAAAGAAAACTAGTGACGTAGCTGCCTTTGTTGAATATATTTACTTTTAACGTCAACAAATATATTTTTCTTTTGTTTATTCTAGCTTTGCTTACTAGCTAGGTAGCTCTAGGTACATATTAGGATCATAATTTATTTATATACAAATTTATTCCAAATTCAGTAACTATACCAAGATATCGGCGAAGATACACCTTATTGGACAGTTCTCCTTAATCTCTAAAGCTACGAATCAACAATTTAACTCTATATTTGGTACCAACAACTATAGTATAATTAAAATAATATAATGTCATACATATCTTTACCGTGTAATCAGAATATTTCAGAATAGTAACGATATTATAACATTTTTGGAAGAATTAAGTAGTTTCTTTTTGAAATAGTAAGTGTCATTACTAATTCAGCCTATTGCCGTCCACTGCTGGACAAAGGGCAAAGTGTAAATAATGATAATTACTTTTAGTGTTCAGACTTTTTCATAACATTGAGTTTAAAATAAACCATAATACATACGTATATTTATATATATAGGATAGTAAATAAAATCTATGAATGATGAAGTCTATACTTATCTAGAGACTTTGTTGAACACAAAGAAGTATTGTAAAAAGGATTTCACATCGAACATGCTCATTATTAGTTTCATTATCATCCGATAGAGGCGCTGTAGACTTTTATACTGTTATTCGTACAATACATCGTATCTATTTAAACAGTCGTACATACTTTAAATAATTGTTACATAAAACCATAATACATTAAGTATATACTCTACACAAATATCAAAACTAGGAAAGCCATAAATTAATTATTTGGTAACTCTCTTTGATGCTTACCTTTACCTACGTTCCGTTATACGCCGCACGCAAAGACAGGTTGGCTACCGATCTTTTAGTATTCACTTATAACAAAGCGTGGAACAGAACGCATTATTAGACACAGACTAGAAAGTGATAAGTTTAAGTTAGTCATACATCTGTATTATTTATATCGTGAAGTATATACATATATTTTGTATTAATAGCTGCAATTAATTGACTTTCAATGGGCTGCATTTGTTTCCAAGCAGATTCGTAATACTACATAATCAGTGTGATCAAGGCATATTTTTGCAAAGTACCTTTACGCTAGCATATGACATTTTCTCTCCATACTCGTAGCCTCGTGAAAATTTATAGTATTGGCACGCCTAATACCGACTGTCATTTAAAAACACCACCTGATATTATTTCTCTCTCACTTCATTGGCAAGAAAACGACGAAGACAGAACTAACATTAATGTAAAGTATTTGACGATAAACTGACGTAGAACAAACTATTTAGTACATTGAAATATATTCACAAACAATGATTGAAATTTCGTTGTTTTGTAAAACGATTATAATATTGGTGATATAAATTAATACGTATGAGTCATTGAAATAATATGAATCGAAATAATAATTGTTAAATATATAGGTACTTCCAGTTCCAAGCTAAGCAACGAGACTTGTGTTACAAATAGTAGATGGTTGAGACCTCTTTTGTCTGTTCCGTGGTTGAGACACTACATAACTCAGTTACAAATGTCCATGCTGATCGCACAAACATTTATCCCTACCGGGATTCGAGCCCGGGACCCTGCCACAGAAGGCAGCTTAATACCATTGCGCTAATAGGATTGTCAAAACAATAGTAGATAACTAAAAAATGTAAAAGTGTTTTAAAAAAATCTAAATTTTTGGTATTTTATCGCGTTGAAAGTATATATAAATATGTGATTGGAGTAATATAACAATTAATATTTTTAATTATATCATAATATAAAATCGTAATGAATACTGAAAGGACATTGAAATAAAATTATTTTTTACTCTCGATGTTATTAATTAAATCCCGATGATTCAGATCCTTCGTCATGCACATGTACACTGATTAAATAATAATAATACCCATATACCGTCGTAAAATCTGTTAAAATAATTTTATTTCAATATCTAATATTCTCGTAAACAGTCAGAAATCAGTAAAACTTAAAGGAGTCAATAAATATGAATATAAAGAATTAGAGATCTAGTAAGTTAACACATTTTTTACTTTCTCTAATAAAATACCCAAAACAATGTATTTAGTGTCACCCTGTAAGTATATGAATACAAACTTCAGCAACCAATTAAAAAGGACCTGTATTCTCATTGGCTTTAAAGGTATCGATTATAACAAGCAAATCTTCTGGAATGTATGCGCGTTATTATTCTGACAAGAACTTTACTTATAGAAGAATACTTATTATTTTGTGTAGTCTCGAGACGATTTCCTGAACCGGTCCGTTCTGGAGGACCTGGCTTGCTTTCGTCAAGAGAATCTGGAGTCGTCAGGAGAGGCTAACGACCTTGGTTTTGAAACCTTCGCCTCAACAGAAGTCTGAGCCGCGCCACCCCGCCAGCCCGGCCCTGTACTCCTGTTAGTGTAGGTAGACGATGTCACTGGAACCTTGCGAGTCTGTTTTATCTTCAGCTTATTCAGCCAAAGATCTCGAGTCTTCTTGTTCCCGACGACAAAGAATATGAACAACACAAATCCTTGGAAAGTAGCTGTCAAAGCGAACAAGTAAGCCAACACGATGTTGTACGCGAACAAGCCAAAGATCCACGGTAGACCAAACAAGAACACAAGTAAGCAGCTGACAGACGCACAGCGCAACGCTTCGTTGGAGTCGCCGTGCCTCTGGATCCTTCTAGAAGCAAACACGGACCGAACTATCAGAACGAATAGCGTCCAGTTTGCGAGCAGCATCACCGCGATCGGTGCGTACACAGCCAGCCAAAGGCTGAGACCTGAAGGATAGCAGAAAGCTCCCGTCGGGGTTTTCTCTTCGAAACGTCCCGCATAAGAGTGCGGGGCGACTGAAAGGAGGATGCCGACCACAGCGCAAGGAGCTCCCCATGCGAATGCGGACGCTCGCAACAGTTTGTGCGAAGCGTCCCTAGTGAAGACCATCACTAATCTCTTATAAGAAAGTACAGCAGCTACTAACATCCAGCAAAAGGATGCCAACACTGAATAGTGCAACAATACTCCAACTAACATACAAGGTATATCGTAATTATCGAATTTCACGAAGACTATGACTAAGAAACAGATTATAAGCATCAGTATGGCAATACAGAGCTGCAGCCAAATTTTGTTGCTGAAGTCTCTTCGCCAGGACCTGAATAAGGTAGCGGTGACTCCAATCATGATGAGACCAAAAACTGAGAGGCAGCAGCCAACGATTGAGATTATTTCGAGCACTGTTTCGTTTCGTTCGGAGAACACGGCCCTAGGGACGAGTATTTCGGCGAAGTGTGTGAGGTGATTGCAGCGACAGGTGTCGAGCATACCTGGCTGCGTGGCCCTGATGAAGGTACAGCCTTCCTGCGACCAGTAGCCCTTGCCATTTTCTATGAAGCTCCAGAACGCGCATGCACGACTTTGATTACGATCCGGATCGCCAGTGAGAGAGCTGAAGTGGATGTCCACCGACTGAAAAGAAAATAAATCGTTTTAATGAGTCTCCGCAGTCCTAGTAAAGCTGCTTCTAGTTGTGCAGCTGAGTATGTAGACTCATATTTCAGCAATTAGTATTTTAAACCCCATGTAAATGTAATAAATATATGTCTACATATTATGGCACAAAACTGTGTATACATAAAGGTGTTATAAATTAGGTATATAGTAACAGAATCAACAGTTACCCTTTCGGATGTTGCAAAATAAAGAATCGTATTTACATTACAACATAAATAATATGGCTTCAATATTTTTATAGTTATAGTGAGCGTAGTGCCATGACTCAGGTATACCTTCACTTCCTAATAGAATACCTAATAACACCTTGGAAAAAGAAACAAGGTACCTACTCATGTTCAGCAACCTTCTTTCATCCAACCCACTACTAGGCATGGACCTGCTTTCATTTTTCAGAGGGGCTGTATATAATGATATAGTGCATGTATTCACGTCTTCTTCAGGTTTTCTCACAATTGTTTTTCTTCATCGTTTGAGCATGTGATAAATACGCACATGACTTCGAAAGCTTCGGAGCGCGTAATTTCTGACCGAACTTTGATCATAGTTACTCTTCAGCAACCTCATTTCATTCTAAGGCGTTAAAAAAGTAGCATATAGGCATAAACTAAGGGGGAAAAAAGGTTAATATAAAACTCACTTCTCCGACATCAAACTGAGTCAAGTTCTCCACATTGACGCTAAGAACTCTACTGTTGACTAAGAACTCATTAGCACTTGGGCTGTGGAAGGCGCGGTCGTTACGGAACACCACGAAGCTGATGCGGCGCGACGAGTTCGACACAGAATCGGGCAGCTTCACCACCGCCTCACTCCTTGAAGTTTCTAGGTGGGTATCGTCGAACTCATCTGCGAAATGCAATTATGACATGTTTAGTAAATAGATAGAATCATGTATATAAGAAAAAGAACATAATAGTAGAAACATAACCAAATTTAGTTCTATTTTTAAAATTTATTCCCACCCTAGGGAGGAAAGCATTTACTATGAGTCAAACAAACACTATTTTCCGAGTATGAGAAATGAAAAATATTAATTTGGCCTACTTTGAATAAAATAATGACCAACAACTTGCAGAAGAAAACCAATTCTTACCCAAGATGATTTGTGAGACTATTAATATAAAAAAATACCTTAATTTCTATTAAGAAGACCGCTGGGTTGGCTATCACAACTTAAATTCTAAATCTAAACCCAAATTAAACTGCTCCAATGATACGGTGAGCTGCGTTAATGAAATTATCGATATAAATAATGAACAAAAATGTAGGGTAGTTAGATAATAAAATCACAAGACGACACCTCAATCTGTTTGTGACCATAGATGCATAAAGGATACGAAAAGTAGCGATCAAGTAATTTCCATATACATACTGCAATAAACTTCTTACAAAGTAGTTCGTTTCGTTTCTTTTTATAGTCAATAATGTCTCACTAACTTATAATGAATTCGTAATGTGACATATTACGGCATGTGCGTACCCAACATATTTGAAGGCGTGATACAGAAGTAAATAAATTAAATAGGAAATTCTTAATGCTTTCTATTTACTGACTGATACGCTTTATTAACTGCACTACACCTTAAAATATGTGGAAAAATTCTAGCATAATTTTCGTTTTTAAAATGTGGCCCAAAAAATTTTAGCTTCAGGTCAGAGAGCCGGGTCAGACAAATGCCCCACCTTTGGTAGTAGTAAACACATGCATCACGATGTCTTAATAATCAGAGAACTAGTCTCTAGTAATTACTCGGTCCGACAAATATGAGTATACGAAGCGTGGACAACAATATTGTAGAACTGTTTAACAATTGTTTACTTTCGTGCCGATAGATGGCGTTGTAACATTTTACACCAATTCTGAATGGCGGTGTTAAGATTCTCCGCGATTTACCTAGGCTCGTCATTGTCAATTTCTTAAAAAACCGCAATATAAGACTTAATACTTCATCGTGTAGTTTCATTACATACAACCATCATCCTTGTAAGGGTCGCGAGTGTTGCAGAGTAGTGCTAGTGGTGCAGTGAACGAACATTTTGGTCCTTCGCAGCCGGACTATACAGTTCGGAGGAAGTTTTTTGTGTTCACGTGGCTGGGCAAGTGGATCGCTTGCGCAATCTAGCCAAGGTTTCAGCGGTGGCAGCCGCAGGAGTACTACAACAGCAGCTCGAACAGCAGTAGCAGCAGTCTACTGCAGACGGTGCCGGTCGACGTCACCGTCAGGGACCAGCAAGGGTGCGAAAAGGAGGCGTGACGTGCAGGAAGCAGCGTCAATCAATCAGTGGAATCATCAGGTGGTACTTGGGATTAATAACCGTGAGTGAATTTTCTTAATAATACCAGTGCAGTGTGACGTCAATATTATTTAGGAAGTGCAACTTTGAACCTTATTTACTAGAAGATTTAAACTTATAAAATTAGCTAAACAAAACTTTAACTTAGAATATTTAGTGTTGAATTGTTAGACTTAGTTTAATTTTAAGGAAACTCTGTTGAGACGGGGAACCTATGCCCAAATTCAAAATAAAAATTAATGTTTTAAACACTTGTAAAATTTTCTACACTAGATTTCTGTACTTGTAAAAATAAATAAGATTATTAGGGACTTCTAATTACTTTTAATTCAAGCCATGGAGTCTTTGTTAAATAAATTAGAAGATACATATAATAGAATTAATAAAGCTTACATTAACTTCAAAAAGTCACCAAAAGAAAGAATAACTCATCCTTATATTAAAATTAGATTGGAAAACTTAGAAAAACTATGGGATGAGTTATCAGCCGGGCATAGTAAACTATATGAAGGGTATGACCCAGATAAATTAAAGCTAAGCTCATATGTTAAAAAGGACATATATGACATAACGGAAGAGATCTATATTCTGTATAAAACTGAGCTAGAAACTATTTTAGAAGCATTTGATATGAAAGAAAATAAATATATTTCTAGTGACGTAGTAACTAATGTAAAACAGTGTCAAGTCAAATTACCTAAAATTGTTATTCCTGTATTTTCCGGAAAATACACGGATTGGGTAACCTTTCGAGATTTGTTTCTTTCGCTCATACACCATAATAAATCTTTAGATAATGTGCAACGGATGCAGTATTTAAAAGGATATTTGTCTGGAGAAGCAGAACAGCTCTTGAGACAAATACCTATTTCGAATGCAAATTATGAACGATGCTGGACACAACTAAACGCGCGGTATAATAATAAAAGATATTTATCGCATTACATCTTGAAAAGGTTACTTAGTCAAAGAAATCTAAATAATGAATCAGCTGTGGGTCTCAAGGAATTAATTGATAATACCAACGATTGTTTAGAGGCATTATCTAATCTTGGTATTGATGTTAGTACGTGGGACATCATAGTTATTCATATTATTACTTTAAAGTTGGATTCAGAATCTAGAAAACAGTGGGAGTTAAAAATTACAAGTGACAATACTTCTGATAGTTTACCAACATATGAACAATTTAAAGAATTTTTAACAAATCGTTACCGTGCCTTAGAATTTCTGGATGCTGGATCTAATTCAAACAGAGCAAGACAAATAGATAAACCTAAAGTGTTTCATGTATCTAATATGCATTGCAAATTTTGTAATGATGAGAGTCATAAAATAATCAGATGTAAAAAATTTATTAAAAATGATATAAAGGCTAGACGTGATTTTGTAGGGCAAAACGGTTTATGTTTCAACTGTTTAGGGTATAACCATTCGGCCAAGCAGTGTATGAGTTCATCCGTATGTCGCATTTGCAACCGTAGGCACCATTCTTTGCTTCATCCAGTTAGTCAAATTAACACCGAAGCTAGTTCAGAAAATACAAACCACAGTATAAACGTACCTCGGAACGACACCGGAGATGCATCAGTTAAGCAGAATGCAGGACCGTCCGGGTCTTTGAACTCCGACACAGTGGCTACATATTTTTCTTCAAATAATATAACACAACATAATCAGGTATTACTAGCAACGGCTCTCGTGAATGCTACGGCGAGAAATGGTATGAGTCATACAATCAGGGCGTTGCTTGATCAAGGATCTCAAGCTTCCTTCGTGACAGAAGCAACTGCTCAGTATTTGGGTCTTAAAAAGACACCAGTAAAGGGACTCATTTCAGGACTGGAAGGAAAAACTAATATTAATTCGAAGTTTATGGTAGAAATAATACTTACATCTAATCAGGATGCAAACGTAAAGATTTCAGTTAATGCGTATGTATTAAAAACAATAACCACGTTTCTTCCCTGCAAGAGAATGGTATGTGTAGACTGGACATTGGACTTACCTTTAGCAGATCCACAATATAACACACCAAACAAGGTCGACATTTTACTTGGTGCCGAGGTTTATAGCCGAGTCATCCAAAAGGGAATAAAAAAGGGACCACAGGGAACTTTAGTAGCGCAAGCTACATTGTTTGGTTGGATTATTTCGGGTGTGGTGGAAATACCACATCAACCTCATGGGAATGTGGTGGTTATGCATTCTTATGTGGAGGAAAATGAATTATTAAAACGATTTTGGGAAATAGAGGCAGATAATATGAACAAACAACGTATATTAACAGATGAAGAAAAGGAATGTGAAAGTTTCTTTGCGGAAACAACTAGAAGAGATAAGGATGGGAGGTATATCGTTCGGTTGCCATTTAATACCACAAACCCAGAACTGAAAATAAAGAACTCGAAAAAGATAGCTGAAAAAAGAGTTATGTCATTACTTACAAAATTGGATAAAAATAAAGAAATGAAAACAAGGTATCAAAACGTGTTGAATGAATATCTGCAACTGGAACATATGGAGAAGGTTCCTGTAAAAGAAATAAATGAGAAAGGATTATACTTACCCCATTTTGCGGTCGTTAGAGAGGACAAGGACACTACTAAAGTGAGGATAGTGTTCGATGCATCCTGTAAAAGTGAAAGCGGTGTTTCATTAAACGATCTTTTGATGGTAGGCCCTACTTTGCAGCCTACTTTAAGGCATATCTTAATGAAATGGAGGTTGTATCCAATATGTTTATCTGCGGACATTGTTAAAATGTACCGACAAATTAAGGTTTCTGAACAGGATATCGACTTTCAAAGAATTGTTTGGAAGGGAGATCTGGATCATGAAATAAATGAATATCGTTTGTTAACGGTTACCTTTGGGACGGCATGTGCTCCATATCTTGCAGTTAAGGCGCTTCAGCAAGTCGCTATAGATGAGAAGGACAAATACCCTAACGCTAGTAGCAAAGTAAAGGAAGATTTTTACATGGATGATTTATTGACGGGTGTTGAAACAGTTGAAGAAGGTATCAACTTATACAAGGAAATGAACGGGTTAATGGAAAAAGGGGGATTTAGTTTACAAAAGTGGTCAACGAATAGTGAAGAGTTACTGGAAAAAATGCATAAAAGTAATAAAGACAATAAAGAAGAAGAAAGAAATATTAAATTGGATGAGGTGATGAAATTACTGGGACTTACCTGGAATCGGATGATTGATGGCTTCCGCTATACGGTGACTCTGCCGCCGACGAAGAAACCTGTAACAAAAAGAATAATTATATCGGACATATCACGTTTATTTGATCCACTCGGATGGGTTTCACCGAGTGTCATTGTAGCAAAAATTATAATTCAAAAGCTATGGTTATCAGGCATAGGTTGGGACGATGAAGTACCAAACAAAATATTAAACGAGTGGCTTACTTACCGAGAGGATTTGTATCAATTGTCGGAATTAAAAATACCACGTTGGATTAACACTCAACGTAATGATGCACTGGTCGAACTTCACGGCTTTTGCGATGCATCTAAATCAGCATTTGCGGCTGTTGTCTATGTTAGAATAATAAGCGATAAGGGTCTTGTAACAGTAAATTTAGTGACTTCAAAGACAAAGGTAGCCCCTATCAAGCAAATATCCATTCCCAGATTGGAACTCTGTGGAGCTGTTCTTTTAAGTAGATTATTGGTTGAGGTAGCTCATGTTATGGAGATCCAGAAAGAAAATATACATGCCTGGACTGATTCCACTGTAGTGTTGGCGTGGCTCAACAGTCATCCAAATCGATGGAAAACGTTTGTTGCCAACAGGGTATCTGAGATTTTAACCACTCTTGATGCGCAACAGTGGTATCATGTTCGGTCAGGTATGAATCCAGCGGACTATGCCTCCAGAGGTATAAATCCTTCAGAACTCGTAAATAAAAAGTCCTGGTTAAATGGCCCAGAATTTTTGGGATCTACTCAAATTGTTTACAACAAATCTAAAGATGTAGATACAGACTTAGAAGCTATAAAGGTACATTTTACAATTACTGAGACTAATTTCTGGGATAGGTTTTCTAATCTTACTAGATTAATAAGAGTGGTGGCCTATTGTAGGCGCATGTGGATTAAACGAAACAAAGATAATGGTGAAGCAATCGCGTTTTTAACAACGCAAGAATTAAAAGAAGCATTAGATGTTTGTATAAGAAAATTTCAAGAAGAAAGTTTTGGAGAAGAAATAGAGAAGTTAAATAAGGATAGTAGCTTAGCGAAATTGAAAGGACCCTTAAAATATTTAAATCCGTACATAGATGGAAACAAGATTTTAAGAGTAGGAGGAAGACTACACAAGTCAGAATTAAGCGAAAGTAGAAAACACCCTATATTGTTACCTAAAAAATCTATTTTAACCAAACTTGTAATAGCTGACTCTCATCGTCAAACCTTGCACGGTGGGCCTCAACTCATGCTTACCTATCTAAGATCCAAATACTGGATCCTTGGTGCCAAAGAATTAGTGAAGGCACATGTACGGAAATGTGTAACTTGTGTGAGGTACTCGGCGACTACTGCAAGTCAGTTAATGGGGCAGCTACCAGCTGCAAGAATAACACCTAACAGGCCTTTTAAATGTTCTGGGGTAGATTATGCAGGTCCCATAAACATCAGGACATCCAAGGGTCGCGGACATCATGCCTATAAAGGCTATATTTGTCTATTTGTCTGTATGGCCACCAAAGCCGTACATATTGAAGTTGTAAGTGACCTAACCACTCAAGGGTTTTTGGCCGCTTATCGGAGATTTGTATCTCGACGAGGTTATTGCTCTGATATCTGGTCAGATAATGGAACTAATTTTGTAGGGGCATCAAGGGAACTAAAAAGGTTATTCTCTGCAGAAAAGTCACATTTAAGTAAAGAGCTGGCTGATTGTTTGGCTTCTCAGGGATCAAAGTGGCATTTTATTCCTCCACATTCGCCAAATTTTGGCGGCCTTTGGGAGGCTGGAGTTAAATCTGTCAAGTTTCAGCTACGACGGGTAATTGGAGATTCAACCTTGACATATGAAGAATTGTCGACAGTCTTGACGCAAATTGAAGCCTGCCTCAATTCACGACCGCTGTCAAGGATGGATAACGATCTGGATGGCTTAGATGCTTTGACTCCGAGTCATTTTCTTGTGGGTGAGCCTTTGGTTGCCGTTCCGGAGTATAATTTCGAGTCTTCCACTATAAGTAGTTTACGTCGCTGGCAACTAACACAACGGATGATGCAAAGTTTCTGGCGACGCTGGTCGCAGGAATATTTAACTATGTTTTTGAGTCGGTATAGATGGAATCAGCAAACTCCAGAACCAAATATTGGTGATTTGGTTCTAGTTAAAGAGGATGACTTACCACCATCTCGATGGCTGCTTGGTCGTGTGGTAGCAAAACATCCTGGAGCAGATCGTATTACTAGAGTTGTATCGCTACGCACAAAAAGCTCTGTAATTAAGCGATCTATTTCTAAGATTTGTATCTTACCTGTAACGTCCACGTAGCTATATTGTAGTCAAAAAGTTAATAAAATTTCGTAGTTTTTATGTCTGTAATTAAATTTAAGTTATGTTATGTCATGTCATGGTGGGCGGAATTGTGTTTTAATTTTAATCATTAATATGTGTTATAATAAGTAAAGATGGAAGGTCAAATTTCTAAATTTGCCCTTGGTGGGCGGAATGTTTAACAATTGTTTACTTTCGTGCCGATAGATGGCGTTGTAACATTTTACACCAATTCTGAATGGCGGTGTTAAGATTCTCCGCGATTTACCTAGGCTCGTCATTGTCAATTTCTTAAAAAACCGCAATATAAGACTTAATACTTCATCGTGTAGTTTCATTACATACAACCATCATCCTTGTAAGGGTCGCGAGTGTTGCAGAGTAGTGCTAGTGGTGCAGTGAACGAACAAGAACAATTAATTGTTTACCTAACAATTTCGAACTCCTAGTTTTTTTACATTCTTTTTCTTTTTAGTTTCCTACACCCACGAGTTCTCACGTCCGTACGTTTAAAGTAGCAATTATTGTACACATGTTACAAATGATTCAGATTAGTTCAGCGTTGCGTTCAGCATGCGTCATAAGACGTGGAACAAACGACCATTGAAATTGATGTGAGGATTTTTTATAATTGTAAACTTATTTTCCTATTATACACCGATGCGAGTTCCCTGATTAACCTTATTATAATTAAAAGTAAAATAATTATTATACCTTATTAAAATTTGCACTATATTTGTTAAAGTACTAATTTTCTTATACGATACATCTACAATATAATACATACCTCTAATAATTTCAAAAGCTTCGTTATTAAACTGGTCATTCGCCCGTGCAGCAATTCTAAGCCCTTTCACAGGCAGATCAGGCTGCGCGTCGGTCACCAGTAAAGCTATGTTGTCCCTGATGGTGGTAGCATTCTCGTTTCCACCTAAATCCAGCCTATTTCCAATTCCATCTAGCAGGTGCAGTAGTTCACCTGGTATACTCAATTCTAAATTTTCTGCCAGAAGTTCATCTACCTGGAAATATACGATAGGATACTGAAATTTTTATACTATGGATATTATAATTCCCTTCCTATACGATTTCACTCCGCCTAGTATTTTTTTTCTACAGGTGTGTTTACAGAAGGGCGTTTCCACGAGGCAAGTTGTCATATTGCAGGAGCATAGCATTTTTGTCGTTTTGTACACTGATACAAATATCTATAAACTGTTATCAGGGATACATAATGTACTTCATCTTTCTTCCTCTATCAACCCATGCTACTTCTACGGGCAAGCATTTGTTTAATACTGTTTCGCTTTACCGCAACTTTACTTTTTCGATTGCGCACTTACCAAGTAGAAACCGATTCACTTTAGATTTAAAGACACACAGATTCGGAACACACGCTGAATTGGGAAAAGCATTCCACATTTCAGCGGTATGCAGAATGAAAGTGGACGAAAGGTTTTTTTTGGGTCTGAGGCATGTCCATTATGAATGGATGTAGCTTACAGTTACATCTGATGTTACGGGTACCCTAATTGCAGCGACAGAATTGACGTTATTATTGTACGCTATTTATGTTATATTAACATGTATATCATAGCTTACCTGGTCAAACGCTATGCTGATGTCTTCTACCAACACGGGTGCTTCTTCATTATTGATCAGGTTTTCTAAATCAGTCATCACTTGTTGAAGTTGATCCTCAGGCTGTAAACATTTGTATAATCATGTTTTTTTAACTTATACTCTATATAACTAAATTTTTCAAACTTAAAATGATGGTGATAATATGCTGTCAATTGCATATTTGTGTTAAAACGATTGTGCATGCAAATGCAAAGCTTCAGGCAATGAATAAATGCAATAAAATTAAGAAATGTTTTTAACCTTTAACCAGTTAATAACCAATTACGGGCAAAACAAAATAAAAACACTAGTTATTGCTAGATCCTCCAAATGATTGGCAAGAGAAGACACTTCCATTGGTCGATGGTAATGTAAATCTAATACATACTTCCTTATTATATTTAAAAGAGGTTCAAAAATTCTCGGTTTTTTTTTTTTTTTTTATATTATTAATTTTTGATAGGGGATTATAGATAGACTTTCAATATCCACTCATTCCCATCCCATTCTCATCCCAGAGGCCTCTGGGGATTCCTCTCGGAAAGTTCTTGGCTTATTTAAATCAAATCAGCAAGTTTTATATACATAAATCAGCCCGGTCGCTGAGCGCCAACCTGGGGCCTGATTATCATTTCCATTGTATTAGCATATAATTATATTAGCTGTTATAGTGTCTCTTATAAGTATGTCACACATTTGGACTGCTATAGACCAATCGGCGGGTACTGAAGGGCTTTTCCTCATGTACAGGAATTTATGGAAGATTTTGTCAATTCTCCCAATACTGATAGCTCACATCGGACACAACAAACGGGACATACACAGACTATATTTGGACTTACTGCTAGAGTCGTAGGTGGGTCAGTAGAAATTGGTGTAGTTACTTCAGTGGTAGTATCCGATTCGGTGACCGTCACTACATTCACTGATTCCGTTGTAAGTGTCGTGAAAGCTTCAGTAGTCGTTTCTGATGTATATTCTGGTGTACTTGTTGTTGTAATAAACCAGGGAGGTAGAACGGTAGGTTTTGGTGGAGGTTTCATAGTTTCTTCTGAGCTGTCCCAAACTTTGGTGTCCATCATCAGTGTGTCGTCAATCTAGAATTGTTTAGTAAGTTTGTGCGGGGTTCAATGATTGGTGCCATCAATTTGAATTAGTAACTAGTTAGTAGTGAGAGCAGATTTTTCTAGAAACTTTTAAAATATCTTGTATCATCAGACAAATTTATTGCTAGGCTCACTATGCGATCATGACAGTGCAACCTTTTAGGTTTGCATAGTGTATAAGGAAATGTCTAAAATTCTACCTTTAAAATAATCAAACGATTACCGGAAGCCAGTACTTGATCATATCATAATTAGATCAAAATCGGAATCATGTAAGTCAATTAAAATGAAATCATCGAGATTACATAACTTTATTTATCTTGAAAATGGGTTGTTGTTTCAGATAAGGTTCATTGTATGGGTAATGCGTTAGTTGATAACAATGAACTGTATAGTAATAACTATCTTTTTATAAGTATTTCATTGAGAATGACAATGTATCGAATTTACTTTAAAATTATATGTTTAGTCAACGACAGACAATAACTGCATGAAATATATGACTTTAATAAATAGGTATACTTTAATTAGTATATTGAAGTAACTATGAGTAGATGAAGTCGGTTCAATGGCGTAGTAATGCCATCCTCACCAGATATTAACTGGTGTGGACTGGACTGAACTGGTATCATTCAGATGGTCAAAGTGGTATTACGGCGATGTCTTGTATGTCTTGTTACGAAACTAGAAATGATCGTCTTTTTTAAAATATATGAATTAATATGTATTTATTAATTCATCATAATTTAAAAACACTAAAAGAAGCCAAACAATAAAAAGCTAAAATAAAATATTATAAATATCGAAAATATGATAATGATGTAAAAGTACTTGTATTTATTATTCTAAAAAAACATGCTCTTTTAACATTGCTTATTCTAGATAATTAGTAATGGTAGCTTGAGATGCTGATTACGAAGTGATCCATATTACTGTATAATCGCTAATAATAACATGCTATGATTACGTGGGGTTAATAATTTTATATAGTAAGTTTTCGTTATCCACTTTCAATAAGACCAATGAATAATAATTATTATTTGTAGGCTTTAACACAGATTTTTTAACTGCAAATGATCAGATTTTGGGTCTCTCATTAAGTGAAAACAGATTTGGTCACGAAAGCCACAAAAGCGCTTCCGGATTATTACTCAACGTAAAATAATTGCAAATTCCAATATATGTATAGTTTTACAGCATTTGTTAAGTGTCCACGGTACTTCTAAGTAAATCTACTCCAAGGTTTACTTAGAAGTAACCCAGTCACTTACACATTTATCAACAGCGTAATTTCAATGTCCAGAAAGCGCACTCACAAATTCACAATAAATCTGGCTTGATTGATTGCTCAAGGACAACCAAAATATCTTCTAAGCACGTAATTCATTTTAATTACTTACGGGTACTTCAGGCACGATACGTCCAGGTGTGGGCATTTGCACAGTCACCGTTTTCTTAATAACCAGAGGCAATTGTGTGGACATATAGCACTTCTCGTCCATCGTGGTCACCACTTGCAAGCCGTCGTTGAAATTGCCGATACAGCGGTGTATCTGACACTGTACTGTTATTGATGCCACTGGAAAATATTATCAATATTGATACTAAATAGTCATCATCAACCCATTTACTTTTTCACTGCTTGGAATTTGATACATGACATAGTCCACCACGCTAGTTTAGTGCGGGTTAGCAGATTTCACATGCTATCGACAAAATCTATCAGGCTGTCAGGTATGCAAGAATCTTCGCTATGTTTTCCTTCACCTTTTGAGGACATGATAATTCTGCCTTAGGATTGAACCCGAGTCCTTTGAATTCATAGTCCACAGGGCATACATTGTAAAATTCGCTTTATCAATATTAAATGCGCCGCAAACCACACCAGGTCCTATGACATCTTATGGCAGTTGAACACGATGTTATTGCAGATTCTTAGGTATTGATCAAAATCCGTTAATAAAATTATATTAAACAGTCAAATAATAAAAAACATATAAATATAGAAACAAAATAGACAGTTCTACTTACCAAACTCATGGTTATCAGCGGTACAATAATACACCGGTTTCATATAAACGATTTCAATGTTGTCCCACGTTCCTGGCTGCACTGGCTTCATTCTAGGATTTAACTGCATATGTACCAACACCGTTTTTCTATCCAAAAATACTTTCTTTATTTTCATTCCATATAATATGTCCTTTTCTTTCGGATTCAAATCTGGATGTGACTGTTTAAAATCCTTTAATGCATCTTCAAACTCTTTAGGATCCTGGACTTCATCTAGTTCTCCATTTAACTTGTAATAGTTAGTGGAATAAAATATGTACTCTTTTAATTTCTTCTCCCAGATTTTTTCAAGTCTTTCCAGGTTGTCGAACTTATATTCTTTTTGTAGTGCGATCTTCACAGCAAAGTTGTACCGAAGGGATTGTTCTGCTCTCACCCAGAGGGCTTTATTAGATTCTGCTACAAGGAACCGTTTGGAATCAGTGTGTACACACCAGTAGTAGCCATCACCAATGGGTTTTAAGACATAGGATAATAATTGGTTATGTATGTCATCAAAACTAATTTTTACTGGTGTCGGGGTAAATGTTTCGGAATCAGTGAAACAACGGATACTATCCTCATCAACGTTATCGCTAACCGTCAATATGAGCTTGTTCTGACTGAAAAAAAATTAAAAGCCAGTATTACAACAAAGTGAACTACATACCTATAGATAGTGATTTTTTACACTGACGCGAATATTAGATATTTGGGTTCCTAAAAAAGTAGTTTTATTTTACGATTTTATTTGTCTTTCAGTACTTATGTTTAACTGTAATGCTCTTTGCCGATAGAACTACTAAGTTAAAATATTAAATAAAATATATAACTGTGTAAAGCAATTATGAAATATACTCACTCATCAGCACTAACTACTAAATCAACTTTCCTTAATTCTATATTTTTCTCACAAATAACGTCATAGAATAAATATGAACTGTTCACCAAGTCCCACAGACCATTACGCACTGCACCATATGAAGTTTCATTGGCACTGTTTAGCCTAATATTATCGTCCAATCCCCATTCCGCTGGTGGAGTCTAAAAGATGACGAAGTAATGGAATATTAATTATATGAGGTAAATACTGGTTACTGCAAGCAGATGATACATGTGTTATTAATTTTTTACTACATATACACCACAAGATTATTAAAGCTCAATTTTTGGACGGCAAATTTGGATTAGAACAATTTGATTACAAACAAATGATAAAAATGATTTAGCCGTTTTCACAATTCAAATGCATTCCAAAAATAGAGTTTCTGAAAATAAAGCTCACGCGAGAATTTCTTTCTAACATAATTAGACTAAATATTACAAGCTCAGCAATTTATTTTAGATGCAAATAGTACAATTATGTCACGTATTACATTCATGCAGAGTCATTAGTTACTCAAAATTAAATGAAACATAATTTGAAAATGTTCGCACCAACACCAGCACATCCCACAATATGGGTAGCGATGCTTGTCTGCATGTTTCTGGGTCATACCTACAACAGCCCCACGTTTCGAATTCAAAAGGGCTTTGAGTGATCGAAGGAGGTACTAATGGGAACCAGCCACCACAGTCCAATAGCTAGCAAAAACAAAACATTCTAGAACAACAAAAGCAGCATTTGTTTTGTCACTAACATGATTATTGTTACCGTAAAAATATTTAGATTGAAGTGGAATCTATTAGTCACAGTTTATCCGGCATTAAAGTAAGATATTTTGCTATCGTATGACAAGGAAAATGATTTAAAAAAATATATAGATGTGAATACCGATGGCCTCACAATATTTTATTTATAGTTCAGAACTGTTGACAGAAATACTTAAGAATGCATTTATAGATATTTTCGATATCAAACACAAAGTAACATTGATGGACGTAAACTAAACAGAATTTAAAGTAAAATATAACTCACCGTGGCATCTTCATTCACAATGTGGCTGTGACGTTGGGGGTCGTACGTAATGCCAAGTGGGTAAACAGGAAACGAACCAGAGATGTGTAGCAATGGGTTGTTTGAATATCTCCAGCCATTGTATAATATAGAACCTCCTCTTTTCTCACATATTTCTTTCGATTGAAACCATGTAGCTCTCACTGCACCTCCTCCAACAGCAGTTGCTGGTGAAAGACATGTTGCTTTTGGACCCCAAAACCTCCAAGAACCTTTGAGTTCATCGCAGCCCTCTTCAGACATAGCCTCTGCTTCAACATATGGTTCTACAATGCAGTATCTATAATACTGTTCGTCACATCTTGCCGCAGTGAAATTACTTACTGGATCTATCACCACACATAAATCTTCATCAATGCTCGGTTGCGGATTATTTACTTCAAATGTGGTTTCTAATAGAGACCCTGTTGATTTTGTAAAGGAATAATCAATGAAGGGTCCTCCAGGATACAAAGATTTGTACTCAGTCCATAATACTAACTCGGATTTCGTCAAATTCAAACTGTTGTATAGCTTTGATGTGTACATGTTACCGGTGCACCCAACATATTTGTCTGTTAGTTTCTCTGGGCCTTTCAGTCGATAGCATATTGGTTCTTCTTTGATATTGGAGTAAGCTATTTGGAATCCTATAGGGCATATTATTTTTCTTTTTGATTTCTTTGCTTCGATTGAAGGTTGTAGTAACAAGAAGAGTATTAGCGTAGCTACGGTGGGTATTTGATGCGTTTGGACCATCTGAAATGAAAATATAGGATAATATTATGGTATGGTAATTTTTTGGGTTTGTGTAACAAGTACGTACAAAAATTAGTCAGTGTTATTTTTATACTCAGAGATTTCGTTAGAAATAACAACATATTCCTATCTTTTTGTATTTTGTAGGTATTATGTAACATACTGTATGATGGATATTAACTTACAGTAACTATACTCATCGTCTGTCTGTTAAAAAGCCTTTACTAAATTGATCATCACCATCATTATTATCATCTTATTTAACGTAATCACTGGTGATATGGTTAAAAGAAAATTTGAAACAGTTTAAATAAAAAATCATCTAAAATATGTTTAGGCTTACATATGAACAGTTTCAACTGATCGGTTAATCTAATCTCAGTGTCAATACTATCTGGAGATAATTTTGACAATAAACCACTCGACGCTATTATCTATGTGTATACGGACATTATCACCTCTGATTGCGTGAAATTCTGAACAAAATTTTGCTATCCCCAATATTTTGACAGGTATGTGATGCTTCGACAGCCCGGACCTATTGCTATGAGCCCATAAATGTAAAATTCAGTGACTGTGAAGTCAAAAATCTGAGTTCGACCCTACGGCACGCACGACTGAATTTTAGAAGTTAAAAACGGTGAAGAGAAACATCGTGAGGAAATCTTCATGCTTGAGAGATTCTCTGGATGGCATGAGAACTCTATGCTGGCTTAGTGAACTATAGCTAAATCCCTCTGATATGAAAAGAGACCGGTGCCCAGAAATGGCTTACAATTGGCTGAATGATGTAACGCACCAATTGAGACTAGAAAAAAAAGTAGGAAAACGTATAAAACAAAAGACAAAGATTAAGATTTACAAAATATTTATTCAATGTAATTTTACATCAGAACCGCTATACGTAGCAAGTGGCGAGAGAAATCGGTCATGTTCGGTCAAGTACCGCAATATGCAAAGATATTCGAGGACGATACGCCAATGTACTTCCCGGTGTTGAGCCATGCAACTAGCGGAAATTTATAACGAATTCTTATTTGTCGAATTTCATTGTTACAAAACCGATGTTGAATGAAGTATAAACAATATGATTATAGACAAGCAACAGCTGATATCTGAAATCTTTAAACGCATTTCACAAAACAGGCTTGAAGATAACGCGGTAAATATAGCGCCTGAATTCTTTTAGTAAGACACAACACTCAAACAGTAGTTTTGCTAATAAAATTGCCACAAATAAAACATAATACCCCAATACAATATTTAAATAGTTGGCCATAATTTCTCATAATCAGACAGTGTTACAAGAAACACCATTATAAACGATATTTTACAAACATTTGTTCAGTTGATTTCCGATTAAATTTTGCAACATTCACCGATTTCAGTATATCATATTATCTTCCTGATTCGATAATAATGATAAATTTACGATGTTACGATCGGTTAAAAACGCATGACAATTATGCTTATGAAATTAGTCATTCGTTTTGATTTATTAATCCTATTACAGTAAAAATATCTATACCGTATACTGTTTCAATATACATTTTTGATTGGACATTCTTACACTTTAATTAATAACACTGAAAAGCTTATAAACAAATCATGAACATGAATTGATAACTTATAGAATCATAGTCATCATCATTCAAAATCATGTCATCATGAATCATAGTCATCAATCAAACGTGCTTACATTTTGTTTTTCTTTTCTGGTTAAATTGTTTCAAATTCACAATTGCTAACCTTCGACACTGGGGTCGAGACTCGAGAGACGCAGACTCGGCTGCGCTGCAATTAATCCACAATAGCTTTCCTCGCTAGCTTATTGCTTCATTCAACCAGTGTTGTTTTATGTGCTTAAAAACAAAAGTAAAGTCCACTTAGTTTCTATACCGACGAAAAAGCTTTGAACTGACAAACATTCCAGCTGACTTCATGGCCCGATATCGATTCACCTGATTAGTCCGCAACTGATTGATTGGGCGGTGGTAACTCTTGTTCCGAACCAAATGGAAACATTGTCAATGTACCTGCTTGTGATAAACCTTTATCGCTAGGCTAACTGCACTAATCTGGCGCCATGTTTAATTAAACAAAGTTTGGCTTGCTTTTCCAGCAAATGAGAGTTAATCTCTATTCTTCCTGAATGTATTTTCCTCCTAATATTGCAGCTATTAGCCACAATAAATAGCTGGAGCTGATTTCTATCGCAGTTGATTTAAGTCAAACCGGATGAAGCAATTTATATCACTAAAACTTACGCGGATTTCAGACATTTAAATAAATCTAACTACTTTTTACATTTCAGTATGTCCCTGTCTCCATTTGATATGTGTATGTATGTATGAACAATCTGAATCATTAGGATTACAGTAATGTATTCAATACTCAATAACTTTATTGCATCCCATAATGTATACAAAAGCTGGTGGGTAAAATTTTAGAGGAGAGGATGAAGAGCGCTTTTTAAAAACATAATATATTGAAATAAAGGAAGATCTGATATTTAGATATTTAAGTAGGTAGGTATTATTTAAGTGTAGATTTATATTCATTTAATTTATTAATATTCATATATTTATTTATTATTAATAGTTATATTCTAGATTATGTACTAATTGTTATTATTTATTTTATATATATATTTATATATTTGCTGTAATTTTAATCAAATAGTTTGTAAGTAATTAAAGATATTGCATGGTGAGTAAGGTAAATAAATATATTTAAGTAGATACTGCTTGTTTAATTTAATTATCCCTATTTCCCTAGTTGGAACTTATCTTTGAGGTATTCGTCAATTGTGTAGTAACTTTTATCTAAGAGAAATCGTTTTAATTTATTGGTAAATATATTATTTGATTCTGTGTTTTTTATGTATTCAGGTAATTTATTGTATATTTTAATGGACGTAACAAATGCACTAGAGGAGTGCATTTTTAACCGTGAAGTTGGTAAATTTAGTCTATTTCCATGTCTAAGTTTGATTTTTGTTTGAATGTCTTCTCTTTTCCTGTAGAATTGTGGGTACTTCCTTACAAATTTGCAAATTTCAAATATATAGAGACAGACTAGTCTTAAGATGTTTAGTTGTTTGAAGTGTGGTTTACATGAGTATAATATTATTATATTATACTCATGTATATTATATATCATTAAGTATAGCTAGTACAGTGATAAATTCCGTAAAAATTGTTATATTTAAAAGTTCAATCTACAAAAGATAAAACTCTCAGACACGGCCTCGATGTCACTCAAATATTTGTTCCATGGAAACAAACCCAATAAATAAAAAACCAATGACCATTTTACAATTTATTGTAGATTGAATTAAATTCACAATGACGAAACAAAAAGTGTCCGTAATTGTTACTTAATTTTGTTTGTGACCTTAATCATGTAACCGAGGTTCCATGTAAACTGCTATTGTGTGGGGCTGTTCTTTGCATTTACTCAGCTGTTCAAAGAGAATTTAGCAAGAATTGGACTTATTTGGATAATAAAATGTGGATTATTTGGAGTTCTTGTAATAAATTTTATTTTGCGCATTTTCTTTCGTATTGTTACCAAAAAGTTTACGATCCAGAACGAGAACACATACAGTGATTTCGAAGTTATACATATACTCATGTACGTATTTGTCACATGCCCAAAAGATGAAGGAAAATATCGTGAGAAAACCTACGAGCCGTAAGAGTAAATTGGTTGATGAAGGAATTTTTGTCCATGACTCATTGATCCGGGAATTAATCACTCTTCGAAGAGATTTTCCTAACGTGGTATTTATCTTTACCTGATTTGATTGTATTTACCGATAAAGTGTAATCAAAATTAATGGGACAACCTGTCACGAAAATTGGCCCATAATTGCCTTCTGCGTAGGCGCCGACATCGTATTTTCGCCAGGAATTTTCACGGCAAAAACCTACTGTTGCACTCGAGATTAATGAATCCGAGTTCATTACGATAATATCTATAAGCGCATAAAATCCGTCTATACAGTTTTTTCTTCGGAGTAAAAAAATCTGTTTTATTTATCATTAAAAACTGATGGAATTTAATTAAAGTTCCCCCAATTGACTTAGTCCCCCAATTTGTCTATACTAATGCGAAAATTCTGGTATAAAAAGCCCTATAAAAAAGTACAACAAAAAGATACTCATTGAAATAAACGTTTTTGTTCGCCGTTTCGGACCCTTTATAGCACCCATGGTCTCAAATTAGTAAACATATACCGCGTAAAAGTATACCACAATAAAATCAGGATAATAGTTTTATTTCAAGTGTGAGAAATCACTTAATAAGCTATTCACTAAACTTATGTATTGTAGATATGTATTTCATCTGAATTACCTTACAAAATTCTTTTACTCCAAACCGAAACAATACGCGGGCACAGCTAGAGAGAAAATTTTAAAAAATATTCACCTTCGTTGCTTTAAGTAATTTGAGCGCGAACGATGGATAGTCCTTTGTGCCAGATCATCTTACAGTCCCATTAAGACTCTATCCTTTAGATGCTAAGGTTGCAACTCGCGTATACTGTCTTCCTCGGTTTCTGTGGCTTCGTCTGAAAAGATTAAAGAGTGTGATTAATGCGAATAGTTAACCTTTTTTGAGTAAGTTCAGATGTCAAGGGATCATATATAATTGGGTCCTTAACTTTTGTACGTATCAGTCATTTCTCGTTGACAGCAGTCTATGGCCATATAAGTTTTTATCTTAATCTTATAGAAATTGTAACAGAATTTGAATTGTAAGTCCCAACCTAAATCAGACTTAACCGACAGGTTAGGTAGGTTACCATAGCTCTCAAGAACTTTCGAGACTTACAGAGATACCAAATGTCTCGAAAGTTGAAACCCAAGGCACGCACCATTGACTTTTCGGAAGTTATGTGCGTATTTCTCTCGTGCTCAAACGGTGAAGGAAAACATCGTGAGCATACCTGCATGCTTGAGAGATTGTCTCGATGGCGTGTGACGTCTGCCAACCCGCAGTAGGCTGGCGTGGTGGACCATAGCCTAATCCGTTTCAAATGAGAGCAGACGCATGCCCATGGCACTGCCCGTGGCAGGCGACTCGTCGTATCATCATTATCATCAAAGATCGACAGATGCAACATGCTTACAATTAAATATACATATTATTTTATATTTCTTTTAAATGCTCATATTGTTTCTTTTCAACAATAAATAGTAACAAACTGATACGACTCTGCTGTCCTCTTAATTTTAATCAATGTAGCCAGCTCTACCACCGTAACATTCCAAAACCATAATTTCTCCATAAAACAAGAAAATAATCAAAATGTAGTTAACACCTACTGTTTCCGCCATCAAAATGATAATTATCAAAAAAGCTGTCATCAAAACTTCGACCTTAACATCGTAGGCTTATAATTTAAAATGTATTATTAGCGTAGTAACTGGCGTTTATTTCAGTAGCGTGCTCAGTGATAATTAACTGGAGGAAATGATAATCGAAATACGTCATTGTTTCCATTAGGCTGGCCGTTTAAGAAAAAAACCCAGTAGCAAAGGTCATGACTATAAGTCTTCAATCTAATATACTTATCTGTGTCAAGGGCAGGGTGGGCAGGTTTGACGAGGAATATTTGCGACTACTGGTTTTATTCATTTGTACCTCCAAATGAATACACTAGTTAAAATAGTAAATAAAAATGCATGGACAGAAAACTTCGTAATTTCGTAAAAAACAGTAAATTTCATCAATTATAATATTAAATTTTCCCATTTATAAGCTATAAGTCTCCTTACAACTTGAGGAGTTAGACCAAAATTAGGTTGGTAAATTCACAGGCTATGGATAAGATCCCACAGCCAATTTATGTAACTATCAAAATTTTCTTTAACGCGTATTACATACTCTTTTAAAGCTACGTACATTTCATTCTAATTGGAGTCTAGAAAATGATTTAACGTTCCTACCTTAAGCAAGTAATACGTTTACTATGATTATTTGGGTATTTTCATTTTATTTCATCCATGGAATTCCGTCAAAGAGACCCATTAGACAGGTAACCACCTATTTCGTCATGATTTCAACCAGTCATTTACCTAGTTCTATTTCAATAAATAATACATAGGTTTTACTGGTTTAATATCATGTTACACGCAGTAACAATATATCCAACTACGGTTAACAACTTTCCTGTCAACAATGTATATAACGGAATCTTGACGTGCTTTATCTTTATTTACAGTGAGTCACACCAATGTCTGAAATGCTATATCTGCTTATGTGACGTTATTCTCATCTCCAACAAGTATATACATTGCATTTATAAAATTAGTGTGGGTGATATGTACTCACATCAATACTTACTAATATTATAAATCCGAAAGTACATATATTTGTCTGACAGATTAAAATTTAAATTTGGTATTAAAATACCTACATAGTTTGAATCCCGAGAAAGGACATAGGATAGTTTTAGCCCCGGAAACATCTCTTATAACGACGAAAACGGGGGTGGAAGATTGTATGCGGAATCGATGTCGTATGATGAGGAGCTTAAGAAATAAATAAGTAGATTGATGAAAAAACATATAGGATAAAATTACTAATTTTTACTCAGACGAAGTCGTGCGCAAAAGTAAATAATGATTACAAGAACTCGATGCGTCCCACCTGCGTAGTGAGTATCAAATTCTCTAGTGCACTTATTTAACACTCCAAAAGGCAATCCACTCGCGTTGACCGGGATGCATGGAGAAGAGAGAGAGCAAGATGCATGGATGCACGGATCAAACTAAACTCAAATTTCGAAATATTTCTCTCATATCTCTATGCTTTATGTGCACGATGAACGTTATAAGTATGTTTACAAATTCTTTTTAAATATAACTATTAGAACGGACGTGAAGTCAAAATATTTGTTATAATATTTATCTGTTTTAGTTTTTACGAGATTCTTGTTTTGACTGACAGATGATTTATCAATTTATTGCGCAAATATTTGTAGTGGCACCAAACATTTCGCAATATTTAATGAATTGATTTGTTATATCTTTTTTTAATTGATGCCAATATTTATTTCGTAAATAGGTCGTTTGAGGACACTTTTCATTTATAACATGTAAAAGATTTAATACACAAGTCAAATACTTTTGTATAACACGAGTTCCCAAAACATTCAGACGCCCCGCCTGACGGTAAACAGTTACCATAGCCTTTAAACGACGCAGCATGATGCCGTCCCTTTTTTCAAGTGCAGAAAATACCTGGGTAATGGGTATGTTAGACTTTTCAAGTGCAGAAAACACCTGGGTATGTCAAACTCCGCCCAGGGTGAGCGTTTACTAATTAAAAAAAACGCACCCGTCAACGCCACTAACTCTATTGCCGGGGCCATGGGATTCGCAAAACCATGCACCAAAACTCCAGCGGTCGCGTTACTGACCCTGTCAAAACCGTTTACTTTAGGTTAGGTACTTAAAATTCCATTTCCAACTGACGACCTCTGAGAAGAAATTCCTCATTCCTCATGGCCTCTTATAAGGTGCAGACATTTTCGTTTACAATATGTGAGTCTAACATCTCAAATTGCCTTTTTGCCACGGCACACCTACGTCAGCATATAATATATGGGATTTATTTTAACAAGAATACGAAATATCGATGTTATGGGTACTTATTACAGTTTGTGTTGATATTTCACCAGGTTAATTCGGCATAATACTCCACCGATACATAATACTTATCTTGCAATTGAACATGTTAACTCGGATCGAGTTACTAAACGTATGTGGAAACTTAATAGTTTTATTATAGTCGTAGGCTGTCAGAATTCATGAATTCTCACAACCGTCAACTATAGGGCGCTTTGAATTTGACTCCAATAATTATGTTGTTTTTTTTGTTCTAACATGTTCATTATCATCGTCAACCCATTTTACTGTCCCAGTGCTGGAGACGGGTCTCCTTTCATTTGAGAAGGCTTAGGCTATAGTCAACCACGCTAGTGCGGATGGGCAGACCCAAGCATGCAGGCCTCAATTATGCAGATTTCCTCACAATATATATTTTCACCGTTTGAGGTGAACATAACTTTAAAAAGTCAATGGTGCGTAGGTTGAAACAACCAACACCTTCGGCACAACAGCCACTTAGACTGTCACAACTCCTGACATGTTGCTAGCTCTATTTCATTAAATAAATAATCACAGTGTCCCTAGGAAATGTATGAGGAAGTACAGACGTTGCGTGTCATTAATGTTAATCAAGGTAATTAACGATAAGTACTAATCAACATCACTTGCCTGCCATGGCGTGATGCATATAAATACAATAATTTTTATGGGTACTGTTACTGTATACTAACTGGATGCAAGGAGATTTTATATCTGGCTCCAGATGGCAATATTTTGATTGATATATTAGCTATAAGTATTAAATCGTTAAAAAAACATATACATGTTTCGAGGTTACATGCAGAGGCAACAGAGGGCTAGATTAAATCATACTATTTCAACTGAATTTATTATGACAGGTCATGGGTACTTGCAATATCAGCTCTTAGATTGTAGAGCAAATAGTTCAATTAGTCTTTAAAAAAATAGAGCTTATACTATGCCTCACATGCCTCACAACAGTTTTATAATAAACAAGTGTATTCATGTGTATATCAAGTCATGTAACTAATAAATATTTCCGGTCATTATTACACAGCGCCATCTAGTTCCGTGGTAAGCAACGAGGCTTGTGTTACGGATACTAGACAGTTGATATACTACATTTTTTTTTTTTAAATACATACATATTATACATAGATACATCCATGACTCGGATACAAATGTTGATGCTCATCACACAAACATTTGTCCCTACGGGGATTCGAACCCAGGACCCATAGCACAGCAGGCAGCGTTAACTACCGCTGAGCTAAACGGGTCGCCAAATAAGTAGATAAGTAATTGTTACAGTTAGTTAAACTGTAAGTTCACTAACTTGAAGAACGTGTTTTGCTGTTAACTAAGTTTTCATTAAATAACAAAGTATATAGGTCACTGTAGTCACGACCGTGCTAACACTTAGCAGTTGACATTTAACGAAATTCACATACGATACCGTAAATTCTGGCTATTTTTGGAACCAATTGCGATGACAATAGATCATCATGAATAGGTATGATATATGTTTTGACCGCAACTTGGACTTATTTTTACTACTAATATTTTTTAGATTCATTTATACTAATATTTTTATTTATATTTATTTGGACGACCCAATTAGTCCAGCGGTAGTTAACACTGCCTTCTGTGCTAAGAGTCCCGGGTCCCAATCCCGGGAGACAAATGTTTGTGTGATGGATGTATCTATGTTTAATATATGTATACGTAATTTGTATTTTTAAATGGAACCACGACACAGGAGAAAATCCGAGTGACATTTAAATATATACATATATACAGCGATAAGGTGTGTTCATGTAACTTATAACCTTCAACCTACTTGAAGGTTAAATAGAACTATTCTAATTTAATACTACGAGAAGGCAGGTAAGGATGGTTTGGCAAAAGCCAAATAATTTGGTTGAACTTGGTAAATAGTAAGAAACTAATCATGTTTGGGTAAGGCGAGGCCAATGAGCCCTACTTATGAGACGCTTGTGAGTCGTAAGTGGGCACTGAATTGATACGGAAACAGGTAGCAAGAAGGTTTACACGATAAACTTATTATTTCCATCGTTTTTCAAATTTTGACGACCCGTTTAGCTCAGCGGTAGTTAACGCTGCCTGCTGTGCAATGGGTCCTGGGTTCGAATCCCGGTAGGGAAAATGTTTATGTGATGAGCATCAACATTTGTATCCGAGTCATGGATGTATCTATGTATAATATGTATGTATGTATAAAATAATAGTATATATGTAGTATATCAACCATCTAGTGTCCGTAACACAAGCCTCTTTGCTTATCACGGAACTAGATGGCGCTATACCTATAATAATGTCCGTTGACAATAATGATATTAAAACTCGTCAATAACTACTAAACAAAAACGGTTGACGAATAGAGAAAAAGTTATTGATCTGTTTTAATTATGTTGATATTTATATATATAATATTTTATGTTGTTTATATACAGTAGTAAGGTATGTAAACTACACAACACCAGATTAAATTATATAAACCCTTGTTTTATCCCAAGATAATAGCTGCTCAAAGCTTTTCTATATACTGGGCAATTATACAGTGTGATAAGATTAACGTGGGGGTGTGATCAAGTGGTATAATTTTTAACGTATAAATAAATTTTCATGCTCAAATTGGGTAATCTTTCGTCACCTAAGCTCTAACTTACAGTAATCACTACGGAAAATCCGTATAGAACCTAGCTGATATTTAAATGTCATGGTTCGTGATTATAGTCAGCCTAGTTTAGGTTTTTTTCGACTAAGTCTTATGGTTTCCGCAACAACTTGAGCAGTCCTGAAAAGTGCAGCTTCTTGAGTTTAATTAAGATCAATTCAAATAGACTATCAATGATTTTGGATCAATATTCATGTAGATAATCACAAAAACCTATTTTTGCCGCAACGGCCAAACATAACAACACTTATCTAATTAAATAAATAAAAAAATCATATCGCATCCTCTATAAAAACCATTCTACAAGATCAGTGGCCAACTTCAAGTATATTGTTGTATCGAATTGGATTTCTGTTCGATACATTTGTGGCTGTTGGGTGCAGCGCATTGCTCACTATACCGTCAATTTTATAGCGTACTTGAGCTGAGTATATTTACGTGACGTCAGAACCTAAATAACTGACAACTACGACATATTATATCATTATGAAGGACTTCACATACACAAAAATCACAATTATCTTTAGAACGATACATAAAAACACCATAGGAAAACTATTCACATTATTATTGATGAACTAATAATGCATCTTTGGTTGCTTTATTTCATCGTATTCTACCATTTCAAAGTTAAATATTTTTATTTCAGTTAGACCAATATTACAGGTAATTTTGAATATCGAAATTAGTGGCATTTTGTTTTGAAATACATAATAATAGGTCAAGTTGTAGGTATATAAACTCAACAAATAAGTAATCATACAATAAGCGCTCTTATAATTAGCCTTATTATAAAAGTAGTTAAATAAATCGAAAGATTTACCACTAAATTCAAATGTAGGAATAAATAAGAAATTACAAAAAAAACACGTCACAATCGTCAATGTATACGTAATAATTGATGAATGTAATGAGTAAGTGGATAAAAACCCTGACATGTGACTGCTCTATTACCACAATGGTCTACTTTATTATTGTATAAAAACGAAAACGTTTAAGTTTACGTTTTTTCCCACAAGTCAACTAGGAGAACCAGAACGGTGAGAAACAGAAATAAAGTTATCAAAAGAGCTACATCTTGATTAGCGTAAGATATTTGATTGGAGTAGTAACTGAGGAGTTTCTGTCATAGGAATCGCGAATTCAATTTATAAACTCGAATACTTTAACTTTCTCGATCGAACATGCGCGATTGAAAAGCGAAATCGTGACGTTTATAATTCAACCTATTGGAAAATACATGCAAATGTAATACAACTACTAATAAAACTTCAGTTTTTACTACACAATATCTCATCACCTTATAAATATAGCGATGTACGAACACGCGCGTCGGTACTGATATTTGCATTTGGACATGATGTATCTACCTTGAATACTCATAAAATATGTATATAAACAAGAACACATTTAATAGAGAATACTTTATGTACAACACACGCGCATGCTGAAAAAGACAGGCTTTGTACAATTTTATTCACATTCCGAAAACTTATATAAAACCTGTTACGTATGCGCACTACGCAGATATCTTTATAATCCCAACAACTAAAACCAAGTCGCAATATACACCAATACCAATAGATCATTCTTTTTTATTGCCTTCATCTTTTAAGGATCAGTGTAGATAGTGGAGTGTAAGGACGCGTGTCAAAGGATAGATGGAGTATATGCTGCCAACCCTAGTGCAGGTTGGGACACTTCACACGCTATCGATAAAATCTGTCAGGTATGAAACTTGTTTGATGCATGCATGTGATATTTATTACATGCTCAAGCACCATTAATTTTTCGAAGTTACATGCGTAAAAAGACATTTATGTAATTTCTAAAAGTCATTGGGATTGAACTGTAAACCCTTGCATTCACAGTTCGTTGGAAATTTCATTCAGTCTATCGCAATTTATTGGCAGTTATGACGTCAACATGAATGAAGTGTGCCAGCCGGAATATTTTAGCGCAAATAAACATGGTGACATATTATAAAAAACTTCTTTCAAGGGCTATCATCGAGCCAGTAATTAATGACGTGTGCCAAAATCAACTGGAAATTGGCACACTGCGTAATTGGTAAGCTGTTCTGAGTTTGTGGTTTTTCTAAATATTCATAGTACTTAATATTTGAATTTATTTAAGAGGGGCCTTGGGCAAAATGGGTCGTAAAGATGAATAGCATGCTGTAAAGAGTACTATTTTTAGGTATTGTTTCCGCAAATTTCACAGGATCTTCTTTGTTCGTCTTATTCTAATGGTAAATCTTGGCATCTTATGGTTGTTAACAAATTACAATAAAATTGCACTTAAAAGTAAACTGCATCCACACTATAGAAACTTATACAGTAGGACAAAGCTTTAGTTCTAGCGGTAGATGTTCACTATTCTGTGGCATAACTAGACGCATAATAACATGAAAATAAATATAAAAAAATATGAAATAAATATCCTTTGGTAAAATATTTGTGAGTGAGATTATAAAAATTGTTCAATCTCAATGTTTAAAATTTAAACAGTGTTCTAAACAAAATCACTATATTATTATGTAAATGTGACAAAAAGTTCGAAAACAATGTAACCTTTTTGGAGTCGATGCACACATACAGTAAAGGAGAATACCGTGAGAATATCCATTACATTATACCGATTAGATCTTTTATTACGACAAGTAAGTGCATGCGAGACAAATCGCGACTTATTGCCGACGATAAGGCGATTGCCGGTATTTTGTTCGTCGAAAGACAATTATAACTCATGCGCATACCTTTCACTTAATTAGCAAGGAAGGCGGTCTTATTGCCGTGCGATCGCGCAAACCATAATGCCGCGGATTCTCACGGAAAATTCACTTCCCAGTGAAATACTGGCTATTGTGAACACGCTATTTTATTGTTATATTAACATCAAAAGAGTTTTTAACTGAACTGCTTTGTGGTAATTAAAGAAACATTGTTTTTCTTGGAAGAAATCGTATATGACGGCGAGGAATTACTGATGCACTATCAGGTGAAGGTTTCATCTACATTAAGTGCTTGTTTTATATTTCGTAATTACAAGGCGATGGAACCAATCAGTCGTTTAACTATTCGTGCTTTATATCAATTAAAGAGCTGGTGGCTTTAGCCTAATGTAGAAATTGAATTATGTGAACTCTGACTAGGTTTTGTTAAGTCGTGTTTGCTACGTGCTACGTGCTTTATTGGTCTATTGGGGCCAAGTTCGGTTGACGAAAGGTATCTACATAATTACCCTTTATCTAGGCAGACGGGCTGGTAGGTACCGTAACAACTTTGATAAGAAACTCTGATTTGCATACGTAAACTTTTTGTAATATTTTGACTGCTAATTTGTGCAGACATTTCTTAAATTATAATATTTGACTTGGCAGAGAGCACGGTAGATAAACTAAAGGATGCATGTTTTTTTTGCGAATATTATGATGTATGCATATTATAAGAGCAAATGAAAGAGAAAGTAATAAAAGTGTAACACCGGAATCTCCTCGAGGCGTTATATCAAGTTCTCATGAGAAAAGTTTTCAACGCATTTACACCATAATTATATGGTAGCATAACGGGTCCCTGCTCTGCATTATGGTTCTAATTATTCTTTTTAATGTTATAAAAAGTTAAAACAACTCATCGTGGTCTACTTTTGTCAAGTAGTGTCGCGGATTCGATCCCCGCACGAAACAATTGTATACATTATACATTTATTACATTTATTTAGACGACCCAGTTAGTCCAGTGGTAGTTAACACTGCCTTCTGTGCTAACGGTCCCGGGTTCGAATCCCGGTAGGGACAAATGTTTGTGTGATGAGCATAAACATTTGTATCCGAGTCATGGATGTATCTATGATAATATGTATGTATTTACAAAAAAAATAAGTATATATGTAGTATATCAACCAACTAGCATCCGTAACACAAGCCTCGTTGCTTAGCTCGGGACTAGATGGCTCTGTGTGTCATAATGTCCAGAAATATTTATTTATTTATTTATTTACATGGCTTACAGATAGTTACACAAATATTCAAAATGCTCAAACACTCATAATCGGAACAATTGCTCCAGCTCTGAGTGTTTGTGCGTTGTGAATTTGTGTGTTTTTAAACGCACCCACGACACAGGAGAAATTTCTAGTGAGGGGCAACATTTTGAAAGACTCTACTTTTATAAAACAAAGCTCATCTTGACTGTGAGTAATGACTTTGTTATCAGTAAGTGTCTTGTAGTAGTACCTAGATTTCGTTGTAGTTGGTTAGTCATTACCGACTATCCAGGCAGATATTATTTCAGACAGGCAAACGTAAAATTTTAAGTCCCTAGATAAAAAAGTTCTCAAAAAAGCTCATTAATCCATCGATGGTAGGGTTTAGCTGCGTATATCACTATTATTCTATTAGTATGATTATTCTACACATATCAAGACTCTTTCATGCGTCAGAGGAGATGGCAAGCCCTCGGTCTGGGTTGACATAGGAGTACCTAAGATTATAGGTAAGTAGTCAATACCTAGTTCGTATTTAGAATATCCTTATGATCCAGAAAATTACTTGTAAATGTCCTGATGACGTCAGCATTCAATACAATGCAACTTTGCTTGAATTGAAAACACTTTCTGGTTAGATTTTATTTTAGCAGAATTAGCTGAAACAGTAATGATAGGTATTGCCGCACATATTAATTAATTTAAGGTAATGATGTCACATATTTAGAGAGAACATCAAATTAAGTTTGTTCATTAGTTATGTAAATTCGTAAATCTAGTACCTTCCTGTATAATAAATAGACAAACAGACACGCGAAGCTGCCATTTGGTCGGCGTCACCATAATATAATCTATATATATAAAAGGAGAAGCTGACTGACTGACTGACTGACATATCCACGCAGGGCCTAAACTATAAGGGTTAGAAACTTGAAATTTTGCACAGGGATTCCTTTTATAACGTAGGGGAGCACTAAGAAAGGAATTTTGAAAATTCACCCCCTAAGTGGGTAAAACGGGGGTGTAAGGTTAGTATGTAACTTGGCTGTTTTTGAAGTTATTCAATTGAAATTCGGTTTGAAGGTTTTTCATTGAAAATTATGAAACAAAGTTAATATGAAATTTCTTTGATTTTCAATGAAACTTGGCGAGTGTAGTCTTTGTATGACATAGGCATCCGATAAGAAAGGATTTTCCGAAATTTTGCCCAAAGGGGGGGGGGGTGGTAGGGGGACCAAGTTTGTACGAGACAACGTGATTCCTTGGTCCAAGGGCCTAAACTATAAGGGTTAGAAACTTGAAATTTTGCACAGGGATTCCTTTTATAACGTAGGGGAGCACTATTATTATTATTATATTCAATGAAAAAACGGCAAAGTTAGTATAAAACTTTGCCGTTTTTTCATTGAACTGCACGCGGACGAAGTCGCGGGAATCAGCTAGTTATTTAAATATAAGGTTGATAGCGGCACCTTATCGTAGGGCTTACCAATGTAAGATAAAAACTTCTTAGTTTTACTTCTACATGTTTTACATTACCAATGAAGGTGGAGACAATGAAACCGTTGTTTTTTTTTAAATTTGAAGCGATTTTAACATTGGTTATGACGAGGCAAAAGTGGTATGCAGGGACCGTAGCGCGTGGCATTCTATAGTTTCTGCCTACCCCCGTGGGGATAGGCGTGAGTGTATGTATGTATGTTATGTAGGTACCGTACAAAATATTTATAAAACCAATTATATTAATTCAATTTTTAATTTAACAATCGAAGCTAGGGTCAGCAAATATTAATGTCCAGCGTTGATATTTAGATATTTTAAACACCGTTCACAATTTCACTATTTTGTTATTATAGTATAGTTAAAATATGAATCCAAAAGTTACTAAATAATAATAGGAAAACGGGGTAAAAGATACGATTCTATACCAATAAAAAAATCGAGGTCATACGTACCGAAACACGATAGATTTGAATAACATGCACATTTCTTATATACCTGCAAACAGTAAAAATCAAACAAACACCTTAACGAACCGCAAATTTGGTACTAATATGGGTTTTATTCATTTTCGAGGAAAAACATCCCATAAAAATCCCACAGGATACGTCAATGACGTATACGTGTTTGATGATCAAAGCAAATTGTTTTGGTAACGACTTAATACGTTCAAAGACCGCAACAATGCCTTCATAAATCTTGGGAGGTTGTCCACCAATCGCCTTGAACAAATGAACCAATTTTACGGATCATAAACAAAACTGTTTTTTTGTAGAGTTGCAGATTACCTTCATTCAAATTATCTACAGTATAGGTATACGATGGTAGAACTGTTATGAATAATTTAATCATTTAAGGAAAATAAATGTAAATCATCATCTTTACAGCATCCATATCCTTTTAGTCTAAGATGATCTGACATAAGTGTTATTGTTACCTGTTTTCCGTGTTCCGTTGTCAATCGATTTACTTCCGCGTTTGATTATAAGAGTGATATTACCCCTTGTTCCTTCCTTCACAGTATTATATTATTACGGTAAAATCTTCAATCTTCGTCGCTTACATCAACTGACCCTCAGTTATTAGAGAAAAACTCTTCGATCATCCACGTATTTTTCAAAAATTATTTCAATTACCAATTATCCTCAAGAATTCGGACTTAAATGATGATGCACCGTTTTGAAGTCATTTGCGAAAGGAATACAACGTATGAAATAGTTGGAATACTTTGTCATCTTCCACAATATTTTTGGAGTTCCATGAACTACACGATACGATAGGTTAGTAAAGAATTTGACTTACAAGGGATTTCCAAATGAACATTAATGTTATCGTTAATATGGAGGGCGCAGCTAATAGGCAGACTTCCCGAGTGTGTCTGTCTGCCTACTTCTTCACGGTTTACCTGTAACCGATTTATATCTGTAATTTGGTATCAGTATGGAGATAGTTTGAGTCCCGAGCAAGGATATACGATAATTTTTGTCCCAGAAATCATCCCTAAAAAGGGCGAAAATAGGGGTGCAAATGCGTATGTAGAATTAATAATTTCTTAAGAGAGTAGAAATAAATAAGCAGATTGGATACATTTAGTCATTCTAGTTCGTTTTAATAAAGCTAGTTATATGTATAATATACTTTTTTTTGAAGAAAATATTATCAGTAACTAAATTTCCACCTGCGAAACATAACAACAACTAACCATGAAATATCATTTTCATTTGAGCATGGCTCTATTTAACTTAGGATTGGTTAGGCCGATAGGCAGCTACACTGCTACAGAACGTTTTTGGCGTTAGTTGTTGAGTTTAATTTGACCAATATTTTTTTTCTTTTACCCTTGCAGCCTTTAGATATCAAACACAGTATCATCAACCCCACTGCTCAACACAAGTCCCCTCTTATTTGAGAGAGATTAGACTATAGTAATATAATATATCCTAGTGCGGTTTGGCAGACAACACACGCTATCGAGAAAATCCTTTACCGTTAGAGCATCTGATAAATAGTGATGTAACTTCGAAAGGACAGTGATGCGTGGCAGTGATATATTTAAGAACTTTGATTTCAAATTCAACGAGTCACACTAGGTTATTATAGTTATATCGTACTAGCAATACTTAGGTTGGGCAAACTCTTGCCGGTTCTTCTCCATAAGACCTACCTTTTGGAATCGTGCAGTTTATGACAATTCAAAAGTGCCTTTAATATCGGTCTAATTTAAATAAATAATTTGAGTTTAAGTGTAATAATTATTGTTGTTGATGAGAAGAGCCGAAGATCGAGCTCTGTAGCTTTCACTAAGGGAGGCCTACGTCCAGCAGTGGACGAATATTGGCTGATGATGGTTATTGTTAATGTTTCTGTGTATTGGTGAAGCCACGTCTGCTTGCCGTTACTATAATATCAGTATAACAATCCTCGACTGTCTAAACAAAGACTGGTCTCTTAGTCCTTTATCGGTATGATTCATCCCGATACATTATCTGTTGGTAATAATGATGTTAGCTATTAGTGAAGAACTTCAAGCATCTAATAACGTGTTGAAAGTCGATTGTTTACCGAAGGAAAGTGCGTGTTGACTAGCATGTAAACGACTCGACGCATGACTGAGCCGCGGTAGGCAAAAACTTGTCACAGCTGGTTGATTGAATGTTTGTCGTTTTATCTGTACACAGTCGATTAAGTAAATAGAGTTATCGTTATTGAAGATTGATACGGCAATTGTAGATACTTTTAATATGTCTATTTAACATTGTTATGTAACTTGGACTGTGACCAAATCGTACAACTCTTTTTTTAGACACATTCAGTATGTTTAATGACTTACAATTTTGTTAGGTTACTGGTGTTCGAGGTCAATACAAAAATATTAACAGCTCTAATTGTTTGTGGAATAAGTACAATTTGTTCTGATTACTTAACAGACTACTTAGCCGTCAGATGTGACTGAACCAAACATAATAAAAAATATTATAAAATATTTAAAATATTATGATGATTATGTGTATTAAACACACAGAGGGTTATTAAAATATTAGGTGGCAAAAGAATGAATGCCGTGATTCTAAATTGAGCTTGCTTGTGTTGCACATCACAGCTGATCGTCGTATTGAGAATGACTTAGGAAGACTTATACTGTCGTATAAAATCCAACAAGCAAGAAGTTCTTGCTAAAGTAGAATCAGCTGATTGATATAGCAGAAAAAAAAGAGAAAAAACAGCTATTCTTATAAACTTAACCTTATTTATTTACTTTTAGTGAAGGCGATGCACAAAAACATGACACAAGAACATCGTCCAGTGCTTCTTGACCTGTAAATATGAATGGAAGAACAGATTATTGTATTTAAGACTTTAGCAGGCTTGCGATAAAGAAAGAACCACGGAGGGCGAATGCTACTCGCTTTGATGTTGAATATAAAAAACTGTATAGACTTGTTTTTAAGTCACAGGCTCAAACTATTGACAATGATCTCTATGCGATCAGCGAGAATCATAGTAAAATCATTGTTTATTAAATTATGATGCATTATTGCAGAAATATAATAACTGAAACGACAAAGGCTGTATAATAATATCTGCGGGACAATAATATCTGCGCTAAGATATTATTGTCCCGTTTCATAGTCAATGAATAGATACGTAAAATAACTTTACGTCATACACAAACAGATCAGAAACAAAGAGATAAAAAAGATCTTAAAGGCTTCTGATAAGATAATTATGTAGTCATGCCGAAGTGTATTTAAATTAAGTAGAGTTAAAAGAATTAAAAGAATATTCAATCATAGAACCGTATTTCTTTTGAAAGAACATTTGCAAGCGATTACATATAATTACAATTGGCTACAAAAAACATTTAACAGGGGGCTAATGCCATCAACCAGGCACGATTCCAAACTCCGAGCTGCTGCTGCAAATTTCATTGAAAGACCCAATAACACTTTACTTGAACTTGGAATCAAATCTAAGAGCTCTCGTTCAGCAATCGGGCTTAACATCACTAGACCAACGAGGCAGTTAATAATGTGCTAGGAATGCAAAAAGTTTACTAAATATTTCAACCTGATTAATTGACAGATTCATAAGTAGGTACCAATGTCTGTCAAGTAACCAGATACTATTTTAAACGATAACAACAAATCTTACCATCAACGCATACCTAATGTGTTAGCAGCGACTCAACAATGCATTGTGGACTGTAGCAAAAAATCTCACCATGATTATATGGTGACCCTGAGAGTATCATGAACGCGCAGGGTTGACAAAACCACAGTTATTCACGAATTCGTGACGTCATAAATTCGCACTTCTTTTACGCTTCATTTAACAGAGGTATAATTGGGTTTTGATTGTTATGTGAACGCGTCAGTGGAGTAAATGTTAATTGTACACGTCTCCAATAGCTCATATGCCTTATCTTATACGTGCATTGTAATAACTAACCCACTATTGGGATTAAAATACATATATTAAACTATTAGCTTTTGCCTGCGACGTCGTATGCGTAAAATTAGTATTTTATTTTCACCCCCTTTTCCCCTTTTTAAGGTATAATTGCCGAGATGAAAACTATCCTATGTCCTTCCTCGGGACTCAAACTACCTCTATACCAAATATCATCTAAATCAGTCCAGCGGTTATAGCGTGAAGAGGTAACAGACAAATAACAGACAGACAGACACACTTTCGCATTTATAATATTAAGTAAGGAAGTAAAGACGACCCAATTAGTCCAACGGTAGTTAACACTGCCTGCTGTGCTATGGGTCCTGGGTTCGAATCCCGGTAGGGACAAATGTTTTTGTGATGAGCATAAACATTTGCTTCCGAGTCATGTATCTATGTATAATATGTATGTTTTACAAAAATATATATATGTGTTGTATATCAACCAACTAGTATCCGTAACACAAGCCTCGTTGCTTACCACGGAACTAGATGGCGCTGTGTCATAATGTCCAGAATTATTTATTTATTTAAGTGCGATTAGATATTCATACAAATAAAACCATCCGATATATCTATCGGAGAATAGAAAATCTATGGACTTCAGAAGCTAATTTATATCGATAAACAAGCAATATGCAAGTTCACAATGTTTGACAACCCTAACAGCAAGACGAGTCGGCCAAAGGTTAAGTCAGGACAAGTGACTGTGAGAGCGAGGTACTACGACCTCCACAGACATTATCAGGTATCTGACACTACTTCTTATTTACTTGAAACTACAGCATTTTTTATGATAACATTTAGAAGAAAACTTGGTAAGGGTTGAACCAGCGTCCTCCACTTTGATGTAACTAACTAAAATAACTTTTAGCCACCAGAAATATGTCATCTTGAGCACGGACCCCGTGCTCAAGATGACATATTTCTGTAATAGGTACACTATGCATCTTAAGGTGATATCATGGTTGACGCAGGTTGGTATCCTGACCCGGCAAAAGAGTAAAGTAGTCAGTTCTAAAATCAAAATAATTTATATTTAAAAAATCGGAATGAATAAATAGCACATAGGTAATTAGAATTGAAATTTATATTTGTCAAGGTAATTTTTGACGCTTCCTAAACGTAGTCTGTCAAAGTCTATGTATAATTATGAAGTATTTTCTTGTGTTCAAAATGTCAAGTTACCATTATAAACAACATCACAAACTTCCCATGTAAGGACCTGTGGCAGGGTGGGCTCTCGCATTGGGTTATTTTGCCATTGTCTCTCAGACAATAAATACATCCTGAATCGTCTGGATAGACGAAGAGGCCATTTGCTATAAAATTATAAACTGCATTTATCCCTTTGCTATTTATGAAATGTACGTGATGATTATACCTTATAATTAATTACGTCTTCTCAGAGTTCCGCGTGAAAGAAATACCCATTCGAATTATATTAATTCTATCATCGTCGGTCATTCAATATAAACATATTATAAGAGAACAATACAGAATAAATTAATGAGACGTAAATTAATACTTAAATGCAAGGTTCTGGCACTCACGCGAATATTAGATAAATAGATATTTAACTGTCCATGTCTCTGAGGGATAGCATCGTATCTCAATATTAATATATAAAATAATATTACTTTTTCAACCCTTTAGATGTGAATTCCTCTTAAAGTTTTCTAGATCCACTGATTTCAATTGTTAACAATCTATCAAGCAGGTTAAGAGTTTGATTTACAAATGTTATGAAGTAATTCTATTTTAATAATTCCTTCATATATATGTTATAGTATGATGAAGCAATATAAGCGTTAGGCATTAGTAAATTGAGAAAACCTTTTTTCTCAAACAATAGAATTATGCCTAATCAGTTTGAAGGAAACTTCTAAGTGATCAAAGATAATGATTGCTTGTTATTGAACATAAATGATTTTATAAACTGTGGCCTGAAAAATGCCTACTTATATGTCCCTAATCATCAAAAACTAATCTCGCGCGCAGAAATTTGTTTTTAGCAAGATTTTACAGATATTAATTACCTACTTATCAAATATGACATAAAATACGTAGGTAGTATATAATGAAGTCATAAAACACGTAGCACAGCTGGTGCACTAATAAACTACGTAAATTATAGCACGATATTGGTCTCCAGTCCATATGTGGAGCGTTAACTTTACGATAGTAAAAGCAGTTATAAAAACCCCATGACAAACCATATAACAGATTGATGGAGAAGGTTCGCACGCAACATATTCACTCACATTAGATTATCTTTATAGAATAATTTATTTAATAAATAGGCAGAAGTGTGTTTCTATGGAGGTTGTTGGCTCGCTTCTTCTTCCTAGCTGTAGAAAATGGTAAAGACCAAACGTTTTTGGGGGCTCCCTTTATTATCAACGTTTAAAAAGAGCCTATTAAATATCACTAACTTTAAATAAATTATATATGAGTTTCACCACATTTTTGGAAGGATTCATTAATACACGATACATCTGCAAACTTTATAATGTTTGAGGTTTAATGAGCGAGTGATTACTTTACACGCTTCTGTGTAATGTGCGCCTTCTGTGATTATCTCTAAACGTCATCAGATGTGCAAAACAATGATTTGCCTAGGTGTTTATTGACGACGAAATTCATGCGCAGTGACGTCACAATCGTTAAATACCGCCGGAAGCAGCATCTACGCTAGCTGGCGGAAATGTAAGATTGTACTAGGACAATATTTACAAATATGACTGCTGGCTTTGATGTTTGTTTACGACGTGGCTGTAGTGTATATAATATGTACTTAGGTAACGTTGATAATGAAGTGAAGTTTCTGTTGAGCCTTTTATCCCTGTGTACGTACAGGAAGAGTGAGACTAGATCATAGCATGGAGACGGGTGGACATATTTGCGAGCGGTTACTGAGTAATTCGTATACAAAAGAGACACAAACAGTGCGACTGGCAGTCCAGGCTGAACGCAACGCACGAATGCATAGAATGCGTCGCGTTCACGGCCACTAGAAGCGTATATCATGCACGATACGTGCATGTGCGCATGTGCGTGTGAACCCGCGTTAAGGACGTGTAATATTTTGGTTCACCCGTTGACGTATCTAGGCCCATTTGACACGTGAATACGATCACTCAGATCAAGGGCGCTGGGGCTAAGAAAAAGTTCACTACGCTAACCCACTGTGAGTTGGCAGATTTCACATGCCATCGAGAAAATCTCTCAAACATCCAGATTTCCTCATATTTTCTTTTACCGTTTGAGCATATTATAAAACTAATTTTATACATTATGTGATACATAATATAATAGCCCAAAATATAAAGATATATTGTCAAAGTCAAATGTTTTATTTCAAATAAACAATGTTACAAGTTCTTTTGAATTGTTAACACTAGTTGCACGGTTCCAAAAACAAGATTGAAATCTCTCCCTTTTTTGAAGCCAGTGATAAATAAAAGTCGACACTGACGGTTTCTTGGACCACCAATCAGACGATCAAAGTCAAAGTCAAATCATTTATTTCAATTAGACCAATACAGGTGCTTTTGAATTGTCGAATTTAATTGAATTTAGTTGCACGGTTCCAAAAGGTAGGTCTTATGGAGAAGAACCGGCAAGAAACTCCATAGATACTCTTTTAAACAATATAAAAATTACAAAATTGTTTGCTTTCGTTTACAATGGCTTAGGTATGGATATAATAACAATATGAGAATGATGCAGATTGATGTGAAACGTACGTATTACATACAATAACGATCGATATAACATCAACTCGAACTGCAGCAGTGATGTACATTACACCTAGAAACGCGGTACTTAGGCCGACTAAATTAACAGAAACATTGAGAACAATACAACAATACACAAACAAGAAAATTTTGAAATTTCAAGAATGTAAACACATACGTATGTCAGTACAAACACAATTAATTGTATAGGTACACTCAGGTTACAGGTAGAGTTATGTAGGTTGTTTGTGGGAACCTTCCCGACTGATGCATATTCCCATACAGCATTGTGAAATACCAGACTTAGATACAATAACTTGGGAATAAGTTCGTTACTGTTTTTGTTCGGGTCGTCATGTGAATTGAGATAGACAATATTTCTATCTGCCTCGTTGGTCTAGAGGTCTTAAGTGTGACTGTTGAGGAGAGTCTTGAGTTCGATTCCCGGGCTGAGCAAATTGTAATTGGGTTTTTCTATAAATTTCTCGTAAGTAGATTTATTCCCGGTTGATGGCAATAGGCTCGCCCCCTATTACACGAAACCTAAAACGAACCGGCCAAATGTGGGTGTACATTAGTACACCTCTGCCAAAGCCTTTGGTGACGACAGGCGTGAAGATATGTTGTCATGTTTTAGGTATTTATTTACATATACTAGAGAACATCACTAACAGGGCGACCTATGTCTATATCCCAGTCGCTCCATGCCGACAAAAAAAAATACAATCCGACAGAAACTAAATCGTAATTGCGTATTATTTGTATTTATTCCTTTATTACGTATTAATGAAATAATTTTTTACTTTGGTTTATTTATCTATGATCGCACAAGCTTATTTATTTACCCAAATATTGTACCAAAATTCAATTGATTAATAAAAGCAATATACTCATAACGTACTGAAATATTTTTGTTAAAATAAGCTTCTGCAAAACTAGATAACTAACATCTATATCTGCCTGCTCGTGATCATGGATGCTGTAAAGGATCCAAAACTAGCGCAATAAAATCCATAAAAAAATGTTTTATTATTAGTTTAAGAAATTACAGTATATTTGCTAAGTTGCTCTAAAAAATCGCTAAGTAGATTAAATGATATTTATTTCTGTAAATAGATCTTTTCAAGACACTTTTACGAGTCATGTATGTATAAGATATATTTTAGGCACTAAATGGCATCGGCATTTCCTAACTGAAAGTAGTTCTGTAGGTTCTGGTAATATGTTTTCATGGGAAACTGGATGAGCAATAACATCCCTTTCCGCTATTTGGAATTCTAATGATAGTCAGTACTCAGTCGAATTTGCAATTCAACGTATCTACTATCCATTCCGTCTGGGAACAATAAGGCTTCATCTTATTTTTCTATTGCGAAAACAATACTTAAGTAATTTATTAAAGGTATTTACAGAGAGAAACCTTGTTACCCTTTTTTATACGGATGGAGAGCTACGTATATAAAAATGTTACAAAATTGTTTAATCAGCCATCACTATTTTATTTTTTTACAAAACTATGTAAAACTGATTTTGTCTTTTCATTTCGGGTCGTTTATAAGTTATCATTAATTTTCTGGGGCAGAATGAAAATAACATACAAATAAATTATTACTTTATAATCCATAGACATACTCATTTTTTTATTACGTAGAGTCACAGCACAAAACTAATCCCTAGAATCGATGCCTCGCGTGTTATTTAGAACTAAGATAAATTATACTGTATATTTTAACATTATTATTAAAAATATCGTAAATATTCAAACAACTGAATTAGCATAAATGTAGTTCTAAAGTCATAAAATAGTTAATTACGAGCATGCGCTCATACCGTCAGTCGGACATAAACGCACGCGGTTCACTAAATCGCGATATTACAGCAATATAATTATTATCTTCCTGACGTCATATTAATAATAATTATTATGTTTGCTACTCATATGTATGATCATGTAGTAACTAAATATCGTCTGTGCCAGACACCTATTGCATCCGTGGGAGTTATAGGGAATAAGGAGAGTTTATGAGCATACCATTCATCTGTACATAGCTACACGAATAAAAAAGACGAATAAATAGTGATATATTTAAAACGTGAATTATAAAATTCAGTCTCTAATTTTACGAATAAAAAACCATCGTGACCCGCATGTTCGTTTGCCTCCTATATAATGCCTATTATATAATTTCTAAGTTAGGTGTATAATATAAGCTTAGGAGAAGTGACCAGTGGATTGTGAAACGTGTTGATTTCGAACCCAAGATAATCCTCACTGACTTTTCAAAGTTACGAGCGTATTTATCACATATTCACATGGTGACATCTGTCAAGTCAAACTGTACTAGGCTAGCGTGGTGAACTTAAGCCTTGACTTGACTTATCCCTCTCAAAAATTATAGAAGATCGGCGCTATGCAATGAAACAGTAAATGGGTTGATGATGATGATGCGTAATATCTTATTATCATAAAGAATATTCTACCAAGCCTCAAAGCGGCACGTATACAACAATTTTTATTTTTCATCTAAGCGAAGGAAAATATTATTTAGTTTTGATAAACAAAACTCCATATCTACGTATCTTAAACCACGTCCATAAACTTTTTAAACAATATAACGAGACCTCGTTTGGATACAAATGGCTAAAACGTGCCAACCGCAAGTGGATACGTTTCTGATAAACTTATTGTTTACTTACTAGGTACCTCCGCAAATGAAATGTAAAACTGTGAGTAGATAAACTAATTTATAAACAAAATCATTTAATGTTCTTACATCCATAACAAGAGTAATGATAACATAGAAATGTGATCGTGAATTTACAAGTCCAAAAGAAATCGCCATCTATAAATCTAATAAAATACTACGTGTCTCATCTGTATGTTTATGAATATAAGTCCGAAATAAAATAATTCAGGTATAATATTTTATTTTTTAATTTATAATCTATGTCATTTGTAAGACGGGTCCCTAATTCCCTATGATCTCTGACGTGTCCTATGCCCTTTAAGCATACAAAAACTTAACTTGTGCTTGTTCGATAATCACTTTTTAATTTGTTTACAGTTATGCTTGATGGACTAAATCATCTCTTAAACTATATTAATGAATAAAATTCCAGGTGATAAGATAAGGATAAAAAGATAACATATTTACGTTTAGGGATTAACTTGGAGCTATAGTAGATTAAGCCATTTTATTAATAATTTTAGTATTACAATTTAGACTAAGTAACAGTTTTAAAACACTCTATATGGATTTATCGAGAGAGTAGTATTATTGACAAACAGGTATAAATAAATAACTGCGTCAAATGTACTTCCATAGGAACAATTTTAAAATTGAAATATTTTGCTAAAAATATCGACATGTAACACAAAATGTCGTATCATCAGCAACATCCCAGCATTAGTTGGGCTGCTAAACAGTTAGGCTGAAGAAAGAGCTGTTTACAATAAACGTCACAAAAATCCATCACGGATTCTTCTCATTCGGGTGCCGCCAGCTGATTGCCTGCAGGTGACTGACGGGGAAGCTAACACCACGTCCAAACATAGCCCTCTTCTCACGTTACATGTATCAATGACGCTACCTATTATTACATTATTACATCCAAAGAATAAGGGCAAGTTACCTCATTCTTCAGGTCCCTCATCATGACACGTTTACTGGGATCACATGAAACAAATGTATATTTCCACAACACACGACTGAAAGGTTCAACCGAGATAATGTGTTTACACTCAAGCGAGACGGAGCGAGTGATCTATAATCAACGCTATGTTACGCATTAAACCTTTGTAGATTAGATAAAAACATACAAAAATATATACGTTACTTGTCATTCAAAGATTGCTAGCGCGATAAGTGAAATGGCAATTTCAATTCAGTAAGATATAATTTAATGTAAAATTATGTATTAATATTTTAAGTGAAAGAAACTGGATGTAAATTTGTTAGTAATCATCAGTTACATACAGATTCTAAGCGAATACTTGTATGATCTAAAGCCTAGATATTTTAGGTCCTTAAGTAGGTATATGAAAACAGTCATCTACGATAACTATTTAAGAAATATATATGAAAACTAGATTTTTTTTTAATTTATTTATTTATGGGAGCCAGGTATGAAGAATGATTCTGTTTAGGTGTTTTATCACTCAAGACGTGCCGATGCTTCGTGTATAAGTCATCGTTCAACGAATACAGGATATTGGGCGTCATATTAACTTGCTGACTGTATTAGTATAGGTAATCATCTGACACACCCACCGTAATGTGTAGACTCTATAGACGTCATAAACCCGATTACTGTCCCACTGCTGGGCAATCCTAGATTGGCCCATAAGCTATTGCAGCAATTGCTTAGGGCATCTCGTCTAGAGGGGCACACGATCGAGAATGAATACGGACAATCTAGAGTGCTGGGGTTAAAAGGCCCACCGCCCAATATTGCTTAGGGCATCCAGTTACCTTAATCCGGCACTGCTGCTGGACGCTAGACTCCTCTAATTGAAAAAAATCTAAAAAAAGGTTTTATTTCAAATAAAATTTTCAAGCACTTTTAAAACGTTATGATTCTAGTAGCACGGTTCCAAGAAATTGATCTTATGGAGAAGAGCCGGCAAGAAACTCCATTGACACTTTTTTAAAATAATGGGTATTGTAATAGAATATTCAGGCAATGATGTGCGAGGTCAATGGTGAAATTAATAAAAAAATGGGTTGTAGACTTCACACGATATCGAAAACATTTCTGAGTGGTACAGGTTTCTTAACGGCGTTTTTCTCCGCCGTTTGAGCATGTGATAAATATATACCTAATTTTGAAAAGTCAGTGGTGCGTGTCTCGGCTCGAATTTCAGTCTATTTTTTTTATTTCACTGTCGTATTTTTATTTTACTTCTCTTCTTCAACCTTTTGTTTATTGTTTGCGCTACGAAATAAACTAATTCTTGCTCTTTTTATCTGTTTACTAATTGACTTAGTCTTAATATCTCCAACTTGCTTTATAGCTACAAACCTGGTCCTCTCAGTAATTTTTAGGGTAATTATATGTTGTATATAATATTATATGCGTATATATGTTTTTCCTAATTGACAAAACTATTAACATTTTTCTTTTCTAACGCATGAAACAAACTAGAAGCGATAATATAAGGTATATATTATCTAAATGGGGGTTGCGTTTACCGATAAATACCAAGGAATTGTTTAAGTATGTAAGTAGGAGGCGGATTTATGTTTATACAAATGGGAACCTCCTTAAACATGAGAATAGTCTCTTCAATAATCTGATTACCAATAACAAAATTACTTTCCATTCTGTATTCAATCTACGAGATGATTATGCTTGTAGGCTCCTTTATCCAAAATTGCCTAGCGTGTAAACTATGTATTGTGTGCGCGCCGATGTGCGAGGCTAAGAATCCAGTTTCTTTTCATCAATTCTCCTGGTCAATGGTCATCATTGCGCGAATTCACAGACATGATGACGATTCCAGACCATTATTTAACAAGTAGGTTAGTAGGTAGCAACGAACCAAATTTTCGATTAGATTTAAGCTACGTATAATTTTTTTGCCGAATTAGATTAATTGGAATAGAACCTACCTAAGTCTATCGGTCTACTCAGACCCATCTTCGTTACAGAGAGGTGGGTAAAATAAGACGTATTATACCATTAAAATAATATACTAAAACAGCTCTTAAATTATTTTAAGATTGTTTTATAATAATCCTTAGCGAACTAGAGTTCAATATCAGTTGTATATTATTAATAAATCAAGTGTCGAAGGCTAACCTGCATCGCCCGGCGTCATTTAGGGGCGGACCCACTTACTTTGCATATAATAGAAGCTTACTTTTGCAACAAAGGCGAACGGGCTGACAAACCTACCTGTTAGTACGTATACAGTTACTATAGTATAGACTATATGTGTGTGAAAGGCTTCGCAAAACCGAAAGCACGCAGGAGCATTGCGGATCGAACGCAAGCTTGTATGAGTTGTAATTCAAGGAATTTGTATATGAATCACCAATAAAGCGGTTATATGACCACAGACTTCCAAGTTATAGGTTTCGAGGTAAAATCTGAGGCCTCTAACTTTTTTAAATCATGTACTTATGTGCATATTAATTATCCTGAAACCGTGAAAAATATAAAACCTGCATGGCTAACGTTGTGGGCTATAGCTTAACCCCTTTCATTGTGAGGGAAGGCTAGCAGTAATACAAGCAAGATATGAATCATGATACAAACTACTGGAGCAATGCTGTTTGGAAGTACATTGTGCGCGGGCTCGCCCTCTTATTTAATTTGTAGTGATTCATACTAAAATTATAGGACCTACCTTGCATTTCAGTAATGAGTCTGTTTCAATCCACGCCCTTGACATAATATTCTGGTGTCCTGAACTCTTAAAGTGATTGAGCATTGAGAGTGGATTTCGTTCAAATATACAAGTCCGCAGGAGTCTGGTGTTAATAAAGCTAATCAGCCACATTTAGGCTGATTTCGTCTAGTCAATTATCCAGAACGTGACGAACGATCATACATGTATATTATACAAATGGCCGCCAAGTGGTCGGTTTTCTATTTTTTCATTGATACCACTTAAGTCACTAAATAAAAATATAAAAGAAAAACGGCCATATCATCACTCGTAGAGATTCTTAGATAAATACTTGTATACATGGACGGTTGGGTTAGATTAGTAGCTAGGTAGTTGTAAAATTGTACGTGGGGTGTCAGATTGACCTACCTAATATGGGTACACTATACTTTTTCTAAAGACAAATTCTAACAAACTACTCAGTGGTTAAGTGGTCGTGAGAGCAACTGGGATGCTGGGTTCAGTTACCTACCTACTCTTGAAAATCACAGTAAAAGTTCGGTCTTTGCTCCTTATGACCAATAAAAATGGCGAATAATAACTCCTTGAAAATACTGGTATGATGTATTATACCTACTGTACAAAGTAACAAATTTTCTAGGAACTCACAAACACCTTAAGTTAGCTACCTTTTAACAAATAACTAATTATGTTGCTCCTGATAAGAAAACCCAAGATAAAGTTTATTGTTCGGCGAACGTATTCGTACCGTATTGGTACGAACTAGGATTCGTACCGTAGGTAGTTTTTCTTAGAGGAACTAACTGTTTGTATTTATATTTTTTCATGATCAATTCAGCGCATTTAGCGCATTATAAAATAGAGCTAGAATGGTATACATAGGTAGGTACTACATATGACGTAACAGATATCTTTCTTTTTGGATTAAGAACTGCATTATTATCATTAGGTAAAAGTATAAGAATATGGGTCCCGGGATGTTGTATCTCAGTATCAGCTCGGAGTTTGGAACTTAAAAACATACTAAGGTATAATACCATAAAAGGTTTTTAAGTGTAACATAAAGGTTTCCAAGAAATTAATGTCTTGGAGAATGAATGATGTGTAAAAATGTTAATGTTACTGAAAGGAGGTAATTTTAATTACGTCAACCTCTGCAAGGAAAAACCTTATCATTTTCTTCGTATGCAGACGCCACGGCCATAGCAAAAAAAAAATGCCTATTATGACATAAAATTAATTACTTCAAAAGACACTGACTTCGATATCTACTCATTTCTTTATTATTTTTATTGTTTTGGCTAGCATTTTCTTAGTCAATCGTATTTCGATTACGATTGACTAAGAAAATGCTAGCCAATTTTAGATTAATTTCGATAACGAGAAAAAATCTTAATATTTTTTTTCGAATTCTAATTTTGAATCGTGCCATCGGAGATATCCGGATCCAATAAAAAGCAATATTTCTTGTTTAATTCGTCTTTGTTAGCCTCTCTATTGTTATTATAATTAGTAGATATAATAACAATGTAGTTATGAAAGTGTACTTAAACGACGAGAATAGGTAATTAAATAACTTTCTACTGAAACCACGCGAACGATTCATTAAAACGAAAGTTAAAAATATTTGATTAACACAAGACATTGTTATACTGAAATAAATTACCTGTAACTGGTAATCACCAATTTTATCCACCACTAAAATCCAAATAATCCACTAATAAACCGATTGTAATATTTATAATCACTTTGAATAATACTAAAAATATGAAATTGGCACCCGCGAAACTAAAATTATCATCGATTATAATTACGAATTATTGTTAATAAACTTTCGCGCCACGCGCGTGCGATGCAGCGTGCGTTCAACAACAACACTTTCCATAGACTAATTTATTTTTCCCATCCGGCTGTATACAATCCAGCCAAGACAAATACCTGTGAGCCGCGAACAAACTTCGCTTCATTTATTTACTTTTACAAATAGTTGCGTAACAGTGCGTGTGATTACTTGATTTGTTAGCGTTGGCTTTGTATTTTTTAATTATAATCTTTTATAGCAAAAACGTTCAATGTTTTGCTACAGTCACTTAAAGTTACGGCAGATTAAAATTGTGATTTATGAATGAAGGCGTATTTAACCCAATTGATAACAATCATTCTTTGGAGTTTTTACCGTGTTTGCTGTCTATTCAGTTAATTGTTTAAAAGTAATTAAACAATTAACTGATAAACATAGTTGGTTTACCTACATGGTTTCCAGCACGACTGCTAAGCCTGAAGATTCGATTCCCAGGTTGAGTAAATTGGAATTTCCTATGAAATTGTCAGTACCTAACGGCTCGGGGTTGAGATGTGTTATATAGGTAGGTATATTACCTAATTACTTATACATACCTACCCAGTACCTACCTATCAACTTTATCTAATTAAAAATACTATTGATAATGGTAATTGTTACCACCCTGAGATCCGTACTATTTACCTACAGACACATGGGTTTCTTTTCAGACAATCATAAATGATTGAATAGGATGGATGTAGGCATAGGCATAAAGCCTCGCACTGCCCAGCTGAACTGAACTGAAGTTCAAGTCTGCGCTGTAACATTATAGAAAAGAAGATCTTGTTAGCTACTTAGGTCAGAGCTCGTAAAATCCAATGAATCTGTCATACTCAAAAATACTTTTAATCAACCTAGTCAAGGCAGAATTCAAAGTCACCCAGTATGACACATAAAACCGGCAAAATAGTTTTATTGCGTTTCTTCGTGAGAACCAGTATGTAAAATAATACACCATCTTAAACCTGACTGTGCTCACTATCGTTCAAAACAAATGGCAAACGCATTCGAGTAATTCAACATAAAAAAGAACATTTTACAAATAATGATATTCGACATTTAATATAGATTAATTATTTTAATAACGTTGCGAATTTAATTTAATTAGGGCGCCGCAGCCCGACCTTACGGCTTACGAAACATTTTGTATTAAGAAACTAAGTATCAACATTTCATAATAAATCCAATTGGCTATTTCTTTTGACAATATACAAAGGCACAGTTACCAAGTCGGTAGGTAAAAGTACGTTTATCTATAAGATAAATACATTATGTCGACGTCTCTGAGAGAACACGTCAGATAAAACTGACAAGATGAAAATGCTGACGATGATAAGCAATGCACAGTTGTTACAAAATATTTTAGAAATCTCATAAAGACTACTACTACTTAAACTACTAAATAAATAAATACGTCCGGACATCATGACACAGCGCCATCTAGTTCCGAGCTAAGCAACGAGGCTTGTGTTACGGATACTAGATGGTCGATATTACATATATACTTTTTTGTAAATACATACATATTATATATAAAATCATCCATAACTCAGTTCAAATGACCATGCGCCTCAAAACTTGCTCTCCAGAAGGCAGCGGGTCGTCCGCTATAGATCGGTAGCACATAGAAAAATGATTATGCTCGCTGGAAGAAAGAGAGTAAATTGTTTGCCGAGTCGCTTCCAAACATAAGACATACTGTAATCTAAGGCTGTATAACACTTAAAGGTTCTTTAACCAGTTTAGGTACATATTCGTCGCATTTTGACCCCAGAATACGAAACCTAGTATAGGACGGCCGCTGGCCAGGTGGAGCGACGACTTGCGCAAGGCAGTGGCTGGAGGAAAAGAGCCGAAGATCGAGCTTTGTAGCGTTCACTACGGGAGGCCTACGTCCAGCAGTGGACGAATATAGGCTGATGATGATTATGATGACGATACGAAACCTACGTAGGTAACCTATCCAGGACACAGTTGGGTTAATGCATAACCTCAAAGCAATAGACAACAATTTTGTTAATGTAGATGATGAGTATGATGATTCATGGTTGTCGCAACATTTCAAATAAAAATTATCATTCAATAAACACTTTACGCTGAAATATTTGTCATGGGCGTCATATCATACACGAAATGAGTAAACATTAAAATAAAATAAAGAAGATAAGCTCTTTAAGTCTAATTTTTCCTCATTTATGAAAATCGATATTTTTTCAGGAAGCAGTAACTGCTTCTGAACTGTGTTTCAAGGATTCTGTGCAAGATTATTTTAAATGTACTTGGAAATTATTTAATGGTTAATTTTAGTAACCATCAAGCCTGTATTTCCATTATGAAATTTGCCAAATTTTTTTGCCAGAGTTTGGCAGAGGTACACTAACAGCAACGCTTCACCGGTATGTTTTAGGTCTCATGGATGCCTATTGCCATTAATCGGCAACAGTCTAAATTCCTAACCATCTTCTAAGAATTGACAACACGTTGGCGCAGTGGCTGAGCGATCGATTTTTGCGTCACGGGTTGCGGGTTCGATCCCCGTACGGAGCAAATCTTTATTCGTTTTACAGGTAGTTGTTCCGGGTCTGGGCGTTTGTGTATGTGAAAATTTGTGTTTTTAAACGCTCCCCCGACACAGAAGAAAATCCTAGTGAGAGTTTAGTTTTTTTTTAAAAATCCATAGAGAAAAGTATAGTCGCAAAAGCGCGACTGCCAAGAAAAAGTTAAGTGTTATTGGGTTTTTCTAGGAAATTCGGAGTAGCAGCCCGGAGTTTTAATTCGTAACCCCTTGATGGCAATAGGCTCGCCCCCTATTACATGGTACCTAAAACGTAAACCGGCGAAATGGGGGTGTAGGGACACCTCTACCCAGTCCTGGATTTGTCAATAGGCCGTATAGGCCGCGGCCTAGGGGCGGCAGCGTCCTAGGGGCGGCAGATTTCAGAGGAATTTAACTTTAGTGTTTAGTGCAGACCTACACTCATAAAAAATATAAATCCGGCACTGCCTCTACCTAACCCTTCGGGGACGACAAGCGTGATGGGACCTATGTAAATATTTAAGAATGATTCTGCAACGGACTTTTGTATGTTGATTAGATTACGTACCTATATTAAAGAATTACTTAGATTTGATTTCATTGGATGAGTACAATTTACCTAGTAAGTAGAACCGTTGACTGACTAAAGCATAGTTTTCGGTGTACGTAAGGAATGCAGTAGGTACGTAAGTATGTGAAATTTGTTCGCTAGAAACGCGTGTTTGCTGGCATTGTTCGCGATTTGAGATAACAACGCAATACAAGAGCTTTCTCGGAAATCGCGTGCGTCAAATAGTACAATATATCCGTTAATTCTGTGACGTTGCGGTCCCTCCCAACGGTAATTCTGAGGACGTGAAATTTCTAAAGTAGGTTCTTACATAACAATGGAACATGATAAAGGGGTCGAGAAAACCGGTTAAAAAGTTATTTTGACGGCAAAGATTTTTGAAGATGGCCACGGGGCATCTCTCTTCCCCTTTTTTTAATTGAATGCGAATATTATGCTTCCATTAAAAGATTAGCTGTGCAACCCTGCAAGAATGAAGATTACAGTGACAAACAACTGCGTCAAATTTGTAATACTTTCTTACTAGTAAACTGTGGTATCCTAGTTGTGTGATTAGTGGACTGAGATCCATCTCTAGATGATGAGATCTCGAGTTCAAACCCAAGGCACTCACCACTGTCTTTTTGGAAGTTATGTGCGTGTTTATCACATGCTCAAACGATGAAGGAAAACATCGTGAGAAAACCTGCATGCTTGAGAGGTTCTCTCGATTGCGTGTGAAGTCTGCCAATCCGCAGTAGCTTAGTGTGGTAGGGTAGACTATAGCCTAATTCCTCTCAAATAAGAGGAGACCTGTACCCACCGAGGAGACCAGTAGGACAATAATGAGTAGAGGATGATGATGATGTTATGACTATTTAACCTGCACATACGTCATAATACTAATTTTAATAGTATGTGTCTGCTTACACGTTTATATTAAGTTTGAAGGTTAAAGCGCGAGCTAAGCAGGGTTAAGCTGCCCGCCTTTGTAAGTTTTTATTGAAACCACTCTATGTGCGTCTATCCAGTTATGACCTATGGAGACAAAACTTGAGACACTCACGGTGAGACGGTGAGACTAGTCCACAAGTTTAAGGTTGCTCAGTGAGCTATGGAGAGAGAGATATTCTCGGAGTGTCTCCGAGGGATAAAATTCGGAACGAAATTATCCGTCACAGAGAACTAAAGTAACTGACATAGCTCAAAGAATTAGCAAGCTGAAGTGGCAATGTGCCGATCATATCCCTCGGAGAATCGACAACCGTTGGAGCAATCGAGTGCTTGAGTGGAGACCCCGGCAGCAACTGGATGATAAGAAGATCGAGCTCTGTGGCCTATACTAGAGGAGGCCTACGACCAGCAATGAATGAATATAGGTTGATGATGATGATAACTCTTTGGGGCCTATTTGAATAATCTATGAACAGTAAGTTTATCTTCTGTGTTTAACTTTGAATAGACAGAGAAGAATGTTTTATTGACTATATTCACGGATAAGTAATATAGTCAAATAAACAGTTGGTATGTTATTAATTTGTTGATTAATTTAAAAATATATGTTGACCATATTTCACTCATCAAATAAACTTAAACATACTTACATACATACTATACCTACCTACTAATACTTTTACGACTACTACTTCTACACCCTACATATAGGTACACTTTTCCAACCGATTAGTCAGGTTTTAATTTAGAGAGTGAGTTTTTTTAATTTGAATCCTGGCACATTATGAACACTTAAGCACCTTACGCGGTATATCGTACTCATACGAAGCCGGGTAATATTTATTATATTAATTTATGTACCAGACGCGAGACTATTGTTTAGTATCGTATTCTACACCCCTCACAACTTTTGCTTGTTTTTTTAACCGACTTCAATATGTTCCGATATTTCTTTTTTAATACTTATCGATTTCTAATACAGATAGTTGATTTTTATTAACTATTTCAATTAATTATATAAATAAAATAAACAGCATAGGCTGTTTTATTCGATTAGATCGACAAATACAAGTGTTATTCAGCTCTAGGCTCTAAATTAATTTAAATTAGGCGAACAAAGCGTGATCAGCATGTTTTCACTTTAGATTTTTTCTACCAAATCACTTCCTTAACTTGTCGAGAATATCAAACTCATCAGCTGGTCTATATCTCTATAAACATCTAGTCTATGGAATGACATCATGGTGCTGTCATGTCATTTGTGAGTTTTGTTCGATTGGCCGTCATAGGATTTTACGACGAATTTCGTCCTTTGGTGATGAACTAGAACATTCGCATAAATTGATTTTTTATTTACACAAACTCAACACAATAAAAATGTATTAAATTGTTAGAGTTCGATAATAGTACTGATTGTATCAATCGCCCTATATATCACAGTAAATAAGTTTACCTTAATCACGTCGTATGTATTGAATAACATTGGCCTCAGGAACTGTGATGGAAACTTACTTCACAGGAATTTCTAGACGGAAAGAATCAGCTGAGGAGGGCTACAAATGATTTAATTGGCGGCGTAACTTTTGTGAATCACGACGAAGAGACGGTGATCGTCGATAGACGGAATTTATGTGCGCGTGACGGTGACATGAGCACAAACAACAAGCGGCGCGGAGCTAGCAGTTCCAGTTGTTCTGTCCCTGGGGTGCCTGCACTGGTGAACGCACCGACCGCCATGTCCGCTGACCTCGCTTCGCTCTTTGAGTGCCCTGTGTGCTTCGACTATGTGTTGCCTCCTATCCTGCAGTGCCAAAGTGGGCACCTGGTGTGCTCTAGCTGCCGCCCTAAACTCTCCTGCTGCCCGACGTGCCGCGGTCCACTCGGCAACATACGCAACCTCGCCATGGAAAAAGTCGCCAGCAATGTTATGTTCCCATGTAAGCACTCCAACACGGGCTGTACCGTCACCCTTGTGCATACGGAGAAGGCGGAGCATGAGGAGGCTTGTGAGTTCAGGCCTTACTCATGTCCCTGCCCCGGTGCATCATGTAAGTGGCAAGGGGGCCTTGACCAAGTTATGCCGCATCTTATGATGTCCCATAAAAGCATCACTACACTTCAAGGAGAAGATATAGTGTTCCTGGCGACCGATATCAACCTTCCTGGAGCTGTGGATTGGGTAATGATGCAGTCATGTTTTAATCACCATTTTATGTTAGTACTTGAAAAACAAGAGAAGTTTGATGGACATCAACAATTTTTTGCCATTGTGCAACTTATAGGATCTCGTAAAGAAGCCGAAAACTTTGCATACAGACTAGAGCTGAATGGACATCGTAGGAGGCTCACGTGGGAGGCGATGCCTCGCTCCATCCATGAAGGAGTGTCATCTGCCATCATGAACTCAGATTGTCTAGTGTTTGACACATCTCTTGCACAATTGTTTGCCGATAATGGAAACCTCGGAATAAATGTCACAATATCCATTGCCTAATCATTACCACTTTGTTATTATTTATAGCACAGTAACCTGAGTGACTTTCATTGGCTGTTAACAATAATCTAATTATATTTTCATGTCAATGGAATTTTAACCACAATATAATAGTTATGATAGACATATTAATATAGTAAAACAAACATAGACATAATATATTGCAAATCAAAATGGAACCATATTTTTGTTACAGTTTGTGGTGTTTGAGATGTAATTTTGACTTGACATGTTTTATATTGAATTTATGGAATAATCAACATCAAAGTAAGCCAAAAATAATGTTTTTTTTTATTCTCATTACTTTGTAAATGTGTGTGTTCAACTTTAGAGTTTAAGTAGTGGAAAGTTTTAAATTCTCAGAGTGAATAATAAAATATTCACTTTAGGATTGCCTTGTCAGCATAGTTTCTAAACAAATTATGACCTCTCACAAGAGAAAGTGATTATTTTATTCCAAACATTGAACAAATTTGTACTAATGTTATAATCATTTGTAAATAGGAGCATTAATGTTTTATGTTAAGAGTGAGTAATGTCGCTTGTTGAATTTAAATGTTGGCTTCAAATGAGTTATAAGGTCACAACAAGTTGATTAACACCTAAGGCACAGATATGCAATTTTATCACATATTGCGGCAGATAACAAAGTATATGATTTACAAGATGTAGTGCTGCAGCATGTTGTTGTGTAGGCAAACTACCAATATCACACTCCTAGTGTTAAATACCTATTTCAAGTCTTAGCAAACATATGCAAACATTTCAACACAAAGTTTTGAAAGATTTGTGCTAATAGGACTATATATAACTTACACTTAATACCAAGGATGCTATAATTATATAAAGTCTGAATATGCAATAATAAATACAATTAAATTATTTAGACTGCATATAAAAATATAATGTATAAGTATAGAGATATTTAAACTGTTTTCAATATATGCATTTAAGAATTCAGTTTATTCATGAAACAATAGTGTTACCTCAAAACAAAATTTTAATATTTTCTCTGCCCATAACTGACATTGGTAAATTAAGTTTTTCTAATTATTGCACTTGGGAGTTGATATGTATCATTAAATATATAAACTCATCACACCATTATCTTTGATTTTAACTATAAGTTGTGTTTAGTATTCTACATTACTCACAATGGCGAGCAAATAAATAGCAACACCTTGATAGTGCAAGTTTTTCATTTAAAGTTTGTTTTTTAAATATTTGCACCTTGTGAAGGGATACTAAGGAGTATCGGACTTTAGTTTGCCATGCCCAATAAAGATTACATTCCAAAAGACAATATATGCTTTGGAATAACTCTTAGAGACTTGCCAAGTTTATGTTGTTTGAGACAAGAAAAGCTTAGAAAATCGACAGCTAATTAATTGCTCTCCAGTATGTGCCTACGTCTTATTTTGTTGAGAACAATAGCTCAAGATTACCAGAAATATATAGTTTTCTATGTCGTGACTGTTATGGATAATTAATATTTTAGGTAGTTGTAATTCGTTAGTTTTAGCTTCATTTTATTTATACCAACCGTTACTTAATTGTGTAGTCTTAATTGCCTCATCTGTATCACTTTGCCTGTTACTTGAATAAAGTCGGCCGTAACTTTATTATTTAAAAAAATATCTTATAATATTATCTAAGAATAATATTTTCATAAAACTTTTATAATTAAAGTTTTATGAAAAATTCTAGTTGAAATAAATTTTGTAATGTACGCTGTAGTTTTGATTAAACACCTATCACATACACTGTAGGTCATTAGACCAGAGCTAATGTACTACATCTAGTAACGAGATTATCATCACATTTTACAACAGGTATTAGGTAAGTAATGAAACAACAACATTTTCCGTCATGCCATTTTATTTTAATACACTGGGATGCATTAAATTAAATTGTATAATGAAATAGATAAACGAAAAGGCTTAATTGAAATAGGACTTATTCGCAAAATGATCTACATCCGTTATTATTCTGAATTCCAAAAATACTGTATTCTACTTGAGACTAATTCTCAGATTGCCTCATTTTCTTCATCATTTCTAAAGTAGTTAATTATTAAATTTTTTGAACGTATGTTTAATAACGTATTCTAGATGGTTATTTTAATCGGGATTAGATTAATAAAAAATGAAAATAATTAATTAATACATACAAATATGTATTAATTAATTATTTTCAGAATAAAAAAAAATCAAAAAATTCCATTTTTCAAAAAATATTGTTGCAAATATTTCGTCATACAATAGAAGGCAATAAACGAACAGGTATTTTTAAAAAATAAGTCTGTAAACAAGCCTTTTCATAAATGCGTAATTCGGAGAAAATAACGTTTGTCAGGAGCTTGTCATTTAGCAAATGGATCCTATATCGACTAGGCCAACAAATCAATAATCGACTTCTAACCGCGTTTAGCACCAACCAATTAGATTTAAAGATGTAATCCAACTTAAATAGACATCCAACTATGTTGGTTTCTTGCTGCTCTGTGGTAACATTGGTGACGGTAGCAGGCACCCCGTGGTGGGCGAATCATTATGGTCTAAAATTGATGTGGACTGTTTTTCTGGACTGAAAGGATCTTTACCTGGGTCCACTTTGAACTCTACAGGACTAAACGGGTCTTGGCCTCTGTGTATCACTTCAAACGGATCGGTTTCCTGTTTTCTTTGGTCGATAAAACTGAATTCGTCAAACGAATCTAAAGCGGTCTCGTAGCCTCGTGAAGTTTGTGGTGCGAATGGATCGAAAGATGACGTTTTCTTCAATGCTTCCGGACTGAATGGGTCCTTTACTTCTGATTTGGGTGCTTCTTCAGCTATGCTGTTATCTCCACTGAAGTCTGACAAGTCTATGTCGTAGTTTATATTGCTCAGACCTGGAGGCAGTTGGTCTGTACCGAATTCATCTGGCGTCATTAGCTCATCGATTGATCGCGAGTCGAATGGTGTGAACCCCAGTGGCGATGGGGTTAGTAATTCAAGTGAGCTGGTCTGTTTTAGGTCCCACGTCTGGTCCAGGTTCTGTGGTGATTTCGATGGTGACTGTCTTTCAACGACTTCGAATCCAAGGATGCTGAGTTTTGGCTCGTTGTCTGACGACTGTATGGTAATATTTGGTTCAGCAGGAACTGTTGGAGCAGTGGGTGGTGGTTGAGGATCCAGATTAGGTTCTGGCTTCGGCTGGGACTCCTCGCGTACGGTAGCGCCCAGGTCTATCAATGGCGCAGTACTTATCTCTTTGAACTTTCCGATGCGCGGTAGTTCACGCCGCGGTTTTATTTCTAAAGGGGTCTTCGCGAGAACGTCTTGCACTTTTTTGGCGATCTGCTCCTGTGAATGAAGCGAATTATTTTTATAATAGATATCATTTATGAAATATACGCACCATAATAAATTAGTTTTCAACCAAGAATTCAACTAGTTCAGGCATATAGTTTGTCGTGTTTAGAACAGAGAACCTACAAGTAGTCAATACAGTAAATATTAAAAGAAAAAGTAATGAAATGAGTACCTCAAAGCTAAGAGCATTAGCGGCGAGCTGGTCGGCGCGCGCGTGTATGTCCTGCGTCTGCGCGAGCAAGTCCTGCGCCAGCGCGCGTTGCTCCTCGGCCTCCCGCGCCGCGCCGCACAGCGACAGTGCTGCCGCCTGCAGGACAAGCATAAAACGCTATTAATAGAATGTACAGTCTATTATACGGGCATACCTTCATCATCACTTCGCTTCGGTTTTCAACGAATACAGACGTGCCCATCGATGCAAAAATAATTTTAAATAAATTAACAATTGCATAAGTGACCTAGTTAATTAAGTGCATTATCGTTTTATACAAAATACAATTATTGATTAGTGTTAAATAATGGACATAACCAATTAGTGAATAGGTATTAAAATATGGAAGGCAGTCCCTTCAATCGGAGTGGGGTGACGCGCCGCACCCCTCCGCCGACGCCGACACGGCCCCAAAATGTGACCAAGGACCAGGATCAAGACGAGAAACTCGAAGTTATCTCAACACCAGAGATACAAAATTGGATGGGGTCTATAGAGCAGTGTTTGAACGAGGTCTGTTCTATTGCTTCTGACGGTAAACTCAATTCCGACCAGAAGTTAAAAATAAACAACCTGTGCCGTAAAGTTGGACATGGAGTTGCACAAATGGCTGTTCAATACCAGTCATTGAAGCAGAAAGCCGTACAAACCCACGCTGCCCTGAAAACACTGTCCGAAGAACGAGACCTGGCTATTGGCTTGAACGAGATCAAGCAGACTATTAAGGAGTCTTTTAAAAAGCAAGCACCACCAAGTCCTTCATCTTTTGCGGATATGGTAAAGAAAACATCCAACAACTTTGTTCTTCCTTCCCCAATAAGCTCTGTCGTAATTTACCCCAGTGATAGCACAAAGACAAGTGACGAAACTAAGAACATCGTCCAAAAAATTATTTGCCCTGAGTAAATGAAGCTTAAGGTCAGAGGAGTTCGCAAAATTAGGAGAGGGGGAGTAATAATCAGCACTGAGACTAAAGATGACTTAGAAAAAGTTAAGCAAACAGTCCAGCGTGCCACTGCAGGTCTTACTATCGATGAGCCCATGAAACGCAAACCCCGCATTATTATAATAGGAGTTCCGGCATCAATGGCTGAGGACGAGGTTTATAAATGTATTTATGAACAAAATTTAGCCGAGAAGTTACCATCCACGTCCCGAGATACATTTTTGTCCTCAATAAAGTTAAGCCATAAATCCGGCAAAAAAGATGCTGAGAACTGCAATTATATTCTTGAAGTACCAGCCGTCTATCGCAAGGCTCTCATTACACAGGACAGATTATTTATAAACTGGACGTCCTACCCTGTACGAGACTATACCCAGGTAACTAGATGTTACAAGTGCCAGCAGTACGGTCATGCAGCCAAGACTTGCAAAACCACGACTCCTGTATGTGGACATTGCGGTGAGGTAGGGCACTCAATCCAAGAATGCCCGAAAAAAACAATTGCTCCAAAATGCGCAACATGCTTGCGTTTTAAAAAACCAGCTGACCACAAGACGGGAGACCCCGAGTGTCCGGCTAAAAAAGCTGCCGAATACAGGTATATTAACTCCATAGACTATGAGGGCGCCTAAGAGCGCCACATACTTGTTTTAATAATTAGACTTAATTAAATTTTATTGTTTACCGACTATGGATGTAAATTTAATTACCGAAATTGATGATGTATTTTTAACAAAGTCTTATTCGTGTGAGGTTGAGGACTGCAGACAATATTTATCCGAGTATCAAAATTCATTAACCATTATTAATCAAAATATTCGTAGCATATATAAGAATATAGATAGCTTTAACATTTTTCGACATAGACTAAACCTGGATTGTGATATAATAGTACTAACCGAGTGCTGGCTAACAAACCGACACAATAACCTCCCGGTATTACCGGGGTACAATTTATACTATAGCACAATAAACCACAATCAAAATGACGGTGTGGTAGTCTATGCTAAGGAGTCATTAAAGGTCACAATTGAGGAACCATCGTTAGTAGACTGCGCAAGTAATTGCTTAGTTATTAAATTAGGCACAACCACAGTGATAATTGCTATATATAGATCCCCTTCCGTAAGAAACTTAGAGTCATTTCACAATTCCCTGAACCAGACATTGAGCGCACTAAGCTCATTTAAAAATATAATATTAACAGGTGACATAAATATAAACATCAATGCTGACACCTGCGACGCAGGAACCCAAGATTACCTAAACTTGTGTTCATATCATGGGCTCCTCCCTGCACATACTTTGCCTACACACCAGAGTGGTTCCTGTCTTGATCATATGATGATTAAATCGAATTTGTCTAATATTACTCTTGTTACTAACTCAACAATCACTGACCATCACGCTGTCCTACTAACCATAAATTTAACGCTGCCTAAGCATAATCGTTTCCACACAAAGTCCAAATTAAACATAAATAAACTCGAACATGATTTATGCAATATTGACTTTAGCCCAGTTTATGAAACTGCTGACGCTAATATATCATTATCGTATTTCATACAACAGGTGCAACAAGCAGTATTACATAACACAATTGTTTGCACAGTCAATAAAAAACTGGATAATATTAAACCATGGATTACACCTGGCCTCGTTCGATGTATTAGACATAGAGATAAGCTTCATCTAAGTTCTAGAAGATTCCCGAATAACCCAATACTTGAAAAGACCTATAAAAGATACCGCAATTTTTGTAATAATCTTCTAAAAAAATTGAAGACTGATTACGACAAAAGTGAGTTGAACAAAGCAGGTAACAATAGCAAGCTTCTCTGGAAACATATAAAAAATGTCACATATATTACTAAACAGCATGAATCGAATTCGAGCTTACTTTACACTAATACCTCACCAGTTTTATCGGTTAATAACGTAAATAACTATTTTGTAAACGTAGGGAAAAACTTAGCTCAACAGATTGCGAAACAATATTGTACCCAACCGGTTACAACCTGTAGTCTGAAATCTTTTGCTATGTTAGATACAGATGAAGACGAAATTTCCCGTATCATTTCAGGATTAAAGGACAATTGTGCGGTTGGATGGGATGGTATTAGTAATAAGAATAGATCATAAACAATAGATTGATTAAATACTTAGAAAAATACCATCTCCTCTCTCCTGCACAATTTGGTTTCAGAGCCAAGTTATCCACCGCCGATGCAGTACATAGTCTGACAGATTATATAACGCAAGAACTTGGCAAAGGAAACCAGTCCTTGGGCATTTTTCTTGACTTAGCAAAGGCTTTTGACACAGTGTCAATTCCTAGGCTCGTTGACAAATTAGAGAATATGGGTATCAGAGGTACACCGCTAAAACTCCTTTCTGACTACTTACACGATCGATTCCAGTGTGTTAAAATAGATAACATTACTAGCGATGATCAAAAAACTACTGGTTTTGGAGTCCCACAGGGCAGTATTCTGGGCCCTACCCTATTCCTGATTTACATTAACGACCTATGTAATCTAAATATTGAACATGGCAAGATTGTTTCGTACGCTGATGATACGGCGATAATTTTTACTGCTAAAACCAGCAGCGAACTTTATGAGAACGCTCAACTAGGTTTTAATGATGTAAATAACTGGCTTAAACATAATTTACTAACTTTAAATGCTGACAAGACAAAATATATTCACTTTTCTATGCGTAAGCCTCAATTTAATATAACTAACCCTCACCTCTACGCACATCATTGCGAAAACCGTTCAGTCGGCATGTGTAATTGCCCTAATATATTTAAAACATGTAACATTAAATACCTAGGGGTTATTATTGATGACACTCTTTCCTTCAAACAACACATTGATTACATGATTAAAAGAATGCGGAAATAAATTTATGTATTCAAAAAACTACGAACTATCGCGGATTCGAAATTGATTACACAAGTTTACTTGGCTTTAGGGCAATCAATAATTAGTTACTGCATGACTTCGTGGGGCGGAGCGCCAAAAACAAACATTCTTCCACTTGAAAGAGCTCAGAGAGCAATTTTGAAAGTAGCCAATTTCCATCCATTTTTCTTACCCACGGAACTCTTATATAAATCCTGCAACGTGCTGACTGTTCGTAAACTTTTTATTTTGCACATAATACTAAAACAACACTCCATGCTTACCTACAATGCTGACATTACTAACAAGAGACGGTTCGATATAGTCTGTACCACAAAAACAACCTCAAAATATGTATTTGTAAATCGATTCTTTACGTTTCTAGGCCCATTCATGTACAATAGATTAAATAGAGAACTTAGTATTTATAAATTAAATTATTCTAGATGTAAGAACTTATTAAGTCAACATTTAAAAAACATTACATACGAGCAAACAGAAAACCTACTCGTAGTATGTAAATAAATGCCTTGACATTAAATCTAAGTTTCATTATTATGTAGTACTTTACTCTGAATTAAACAATATAAGCTTATAAATTTGTTAATTTAAATTTAATTAAAATATTTGTATTATTCTTAGCCTGAAACACAGGTTTAACCTAGTTCAGGCATATCATAAGTAATCTTTTATATTTAATTGTAAGATATCTATTGTTAAAATGTACAGCACTTTTATTTAATAAACAAATTATTATTATTATTATTATTATTATTATTATACCCACGGTGGGATACTTGCTCCACAAGGCTCTGAACCGAAGCTAAGAATGTTTAGGCAAAATAAATACATACATAGGCAATTAATGATATTTACTATAATAAGAATGTAATTACCCAAGAACTGCCCCCGATGGACGCTGGCATGGCCATGTAACAGTCGAACTCCTTCTTGTCCATGTTCAGAGACTCCGCCGTTAAGTTCTCGATGAACGACACCGCACAACACTGAAAATATTACACAAATAATATAATAAAATCCCAGTGCGCTTGCTGAGCGATTCCCAGATCGACCAGTGTTATTCTATAACGGATTCTATGAAAGGTTTTTCTATAAAATTCTCAATAGGAGTTCGAAGATTGGATTCGATGCCCGGTTGATGGCAACAGGCTCACCCCCTACAAGGTACATGGGACCTAAAACATCCCGAAGAAATGTGGGTGTACATTAGAACTCCTCAGCTTCACCCTTCGGGGACGACAGACATGATAGTATGCAAGTTATCATATTGCACATTCATTAATCATCAAATCATCATATATTCGACTTACCAGGTTGGTAAAGTAGTACCCTCCCTCGCCGGTCATCAGTCGCTGCGCGTTACAGAAACGTGTGACGTAGTTGATGTTGCTCACCAGACGTGGCGGGTTGGCTTTGAGGACCTGGTGACAATAAACAGTAAGTACCTACATTTTTAAACATTATGATTATTTTTATTGATGGTGATGGCCGATTTCGGCCACAATGACTTATTATAGCTTTTGCTCTTAGGCTCCTAGTTTCCAAAAAAGGGCTCCCTCGATGAGCCCCTTGGAGACTTGCACTTCCGATCTTGTGGGAAAGGCTTTGAGCGCACTTGGATCACGACAGCACCCCACCGACACAATTATAGATGTAAGTCACAGTCTGCCATGGCGGCACGCGCGCCGGACACGCGCCAGCTTGTGAGAGGGAGAGTCAGCAGGTACCGACCGTGAAGATGAGCGCGGGCAGCAGGTCGTCGGCGGAGGCGGGCGCGGCGGCGGGCGCGGCCGCGCACAGGCGCAGCACGTGGCGGCACGCGCGCCGGACACGCGCCAGCTTGTGAGAGGGAGAGTCAGCAGGTACCGACCGTGAAGATGAGCGCGGGCAGCAGGTCGTCGGCGGAGGCGGGCGCGGCGGCGGGCGCGGCCGCGCACAGGCGCAGCACGTGGCGGCACGCGCGCCGGACACGCGCCAGCTTGTGAGAGGGAGAGTCAGCAGGTACCGACCGTGAAGATGAGCGCGGGCAGCAGGTCGTCGGCGGAGGCGGGCGCGGCGGCGGGCGCGGCCGCGCACAGGCGCAGCACGTGGCGGCACGCGCGCCGGACACGCGCCAGCTTGTGAGAGGGAGAGTCAGCAGGTACCGACCGTGAAGATGAGCGCGGGCAGCAGGTCGTCGGCGGAGGCGGGCGCGGCGGCGGGCGCGGCCGCGCACAGGCGCAGCACGTGGCGGCACGCGCGCCGGACACGCGCCAGCTTGTGAGAGGGAGAGTCAGCAGGTACCGACCGTGAAGATGAGCGCGGGCAGCAGGTCGTCGGCGGAGGCGGGCGCGGCGGCGGGCGCGGCCGCGCACAGGCGCAGCACGTGGCGGCACGCGCGCCGGACACGCGCCAGCTTGTGAGAGGGAGAGTCAGCAGGTACCGACCGTGAAGATGAGCGCGGGCAGCAGGTCGTCGGCGGAGGCGGGCGCGGCGGCGGGCGCGGCCGCGCACAGGCGCAGCACGTGGCGGCACGCGCGCCGGACACGCGCCAGCTTGTGAGAGGGAGAGTCAGCAGGTACCGACCGTGAAGATGAGCGCGGGCAGCAGGTCGTCGGCGGAGGCGGGCGCGGCGGCGGGCGCGGCCGCGCACAGGCGCAGCACGTGGCGGCACGCGCGCCGGACACGCGCCAGCTTGTGAGAGGGAGAGTCAGCAGGTACCGACCGTGAAGATGAGCGCGGGCAGCAGGTCGTCGGCGGAGGCGGGCGCGGCGGCGGGCGCGGCCGCGCACAGGCGCAGCACGTGGCGGCACGCGCGCCGGACACGCGCCAGCTTGCCGCCCGGCGCCGCCGCACTGTCCATGCCCAGCAGCTCTGTAGGAACACAGGCAAATTGTAGGGTACAAAGAGGGTCAAGTTTAGCAGTTTATTTTTTTGTTATCAAGATTTTCACCGGCTGTAGTCATGCCACCTCCCCCCCCCCATCAAATTCATCACCAATCATCATAACACTAAATAAAATTTAAAAGATTTACTCTGATAAGAAGTTCATCATAAAATATATCTATATTATTAAATTGATGTTAAATCCACTAACCACTGATAGCTTTGTAGAGCAGCTGTCGGCAGTCGGCGCTGGAGCGGTCGAGCTTGCACTCCAGGTGCCGCTCGCCCACCCAGCTCAGCTGCTGGATGCGCTCCGACATGGCGCGGTCCAGCCTCTCGTCCTCTGTACCGTTCGGCGAGAACACTACCGATGGCAACCTACACAAGACGATCAAACATTATTTTTATTACTTTTTATGGACAAAAGATTATTAATAAAAAGAAATGAAGATGAAATAATATTCTATTTCTGTAAATTGATCTTTTTAAGGACACTTTTGCAAGTCCATTTCTTCATTAGTAGATGGCGCCGGTTTGGTTTAGTTTGATGTGTTTAAAGGATGAAGTTAGCAAGATACTACTCAATACCTAACCCTAATACCTACTAGAACCACATAACTTGACGTTAATTTCCTTTAACAAAGACAGGTCTCAATCGAGGCGCATATGATTATGTATAGATGTTGAAAGAAAAAAATTTGGAGTGCAATCATTGTACCATGTGTGTCATTCTGTAGTTTCAGCTGTAACCCCTACTCCATCTCAGATGGGCGGAGAAATTGTTCTTCCCGACACGATGACACACACTATATCAATATTGTTATAGTTCATAATTAGTATCACTGGTGAGATTTTCTAGCGCACTATCAATGGTAGACATAATCCCCCACACACGTGAAATAATCCTCAGACAAACACACGTTATGTTTCAACAAACAGTACTGACGTTTGGAAACACCGTTTATGGCACGATTGGTGCAGAGACTTTTTTTTTGAAGTGCGGAAAAATCCTTTACGGACCGTCCCGCCGCCTGGGTAGGCGACGGGTGTGTTGGACTCCGCCCAATGTGAGCGTTTACCGACTAAAAAACCGCACCCGTCAACGCCACCAACCCGATTGCCGGGGCCATGGGATTCGCAAAAGCATACACCACAACCCCGGCGGGTTGGTGCAGAGACTAAGCGAATAACTTTTATGCTGTGGGTTAAGGAGTACAATTCTCGCTCGGAGCAAATGTTGCACCTCCTAAAGTGGTTGTTACAGGTGTAATGACCGATAACCCGATTAGCGCAGCGGTAATATAACCTGCATTCTGTGGTAAGGGTCCTCTGAGAAAATCCCGGTAAGTGCAAATGTTTGTGAGGTGAACGTGGACTGTTGTGCCTGGTTCATGGATGTTTCTATATGTATGTATACATAGGACGTCAGTGAAGAAATACTGATGCCATCTAGATGCTAAAATAATCTTACACATGACTTTTAAGTGTCTGTCGAAGATCTATTTACAAAATAAAATTTCATTTCATTTAATTACAATATGTGTAAATAAATATAAATATATTTTAAAATTCTGGCACAATGCAACGTTAGAATAAAAACTACTTACTCGTGCAGGTATGTCATCGCGTGTTTCTCTACGAAATCCATCAGCAGCTCCTTGGTATCAGAGTCCACGTTCGCGAAGTGTGATGACGTGTCCATGTGTTTCATGAAACGCTGAGAAATAAAAAATGTTATTAAGAATATTTCCCTTAATAATCTATATGGCTTTTAAAATTTAGTTTCTAGATTTTATTACGGTCGGGTACGCACTAAAAAGTTGCATAAATTACATTATAGGTTTTATTCATACTCAAACACTATTTAACAGACAAATCAGGTCTTTATACTGCTTAAAGCCGGGTATCCACTTAGGTTCGCCGTGGTTTGCGAACACTGTGTGCTCCGCGAACGTGAACGTGTACAGTGTACACACTTAGGCTGCAACATCAGTGCTCTGACACGCTCGCGTCCACGAACGAACTGCGCTCCCCTTTGAGATCCCGCAAAAAACCGCTTCTCGAGCGCTCCGCCGTGCTCCGATCGTGCTCCAGTCGCGCTCCGCGATCACGACATATCCATTATGTTTGGTTTGCGGAGCGGGCGCGTTCGCAAACCACGGCGAACCTAAGTGGATACCCGGCTTAAGAGAGCGACCAAACTATCGGACAATAAATAGTTTGGAAAGAATTAAACGTATATTATAGTGTGTAATATTTTCCGCAACCCCGGAAAAATGGACATCCATGATATGTGTGTTTTTAAGTCCATTTTTCCTTTAACCAGGTCTATCAGATTAAACTGACTGACGCCTTCTGACTAAACTGGAAAAATGATGTGTTCGAATCTCACCAATCTACAGCCGGACACTCGTATTTCTACGACCACTTGTCAGAAAACAGCCCCGTCTTCCACGTCATCAGCTTCGCCTTACCTGGTACTGCCTCTGCACCCTCTCGGACAGCTCATCAACGTTCATGAGGTTGGCGCACTTGATGACATCCATGATGAAGCTGTGCACGAACACTCGCGCGTCCCGGTCCACGGCCGAGCCCAGTTGCGGGAACCGAACGCGGAACTCGCACTTCATACCCTCGTTCACCAGCCCGGGAATCTTGAACTCCGGGGGACGTTTCTCGGCTGTGTGATCATGGTCATCTGTGAAGATGATAGACCATTTATTTATATACTAGAAGTCACTAACGAGTCTTGTAACGCAGCGTTATTACGGCTACTTACGTGGATAGGATCCCGAGTTTCCATTCCAACCGCAGTAGGAGAAAATATTTGTGTGATGAGCGTAGTCCAGAATGTTTTATGTATAATGTCTATACATTTACAAAGGAAAATATTGATATAGTGTATCAACCATCAAGTATCCGTAATTATCGTCCAAACATCGGTGCCCATCGGTGGCAGATCCCAGCCTTGGTATGGTCGTTCCTGCATGACGGCACTATGCCGAAAGCGGGAATGCTACCGGGCCTGGGCTAACGCATCGGCGTCTAGTGATGTAAATACCAGCGCACTTAAAAAGGAGTATAACTCTGCCTCTAGGTCCTTCAAAAGTGCTATTGCTAAGGCGAAGTCGGAGCACATTGGCAGAATTGGCGACAGACTGGCACGTCTCCCGTCGGGAACCCGTGCGTTTTGGTCTCTCGCCAAGGCTGTCTTAGGGAATTTCTGTCAGCCATCCTTTCCGCCCCTACACACGGAGAATGACTCGCTGGCCCATACCGCGAAAGAGAAAGCCGATCTTTTGGGCTCTCTCTTCGCGTCCAACTCGACCCTGGATGACCAAGGAAACTCACCACCGACAATCCCGCGGTGCGATACCACGATGCCGGAGATTAAGTTCCGGCAAAGTGCAGTTCGCAAAGCACTTTTTTCCTTGGACATTCACAAGTCGAGTGGGCCCGATGGCATCCCTCCGATCGTGTTGCGGACATGTGCTCCAGAGTTGGCACCGGTTTTAACGCGTCTTTTCCGACACTCCTACGAATTAGGCATAGTCCCGAAATCCTGGAAGGCCGCTTTAGTGCACCCGATCCCTAAAAAGGGCAATCGCTCGGATCCGTCCAATTACAGGCCTATAGCAATCACTTCCTTGTTCTCCAAGATAATGGAGACCATTATTAACTGCCAGCTCCTGCGATACCTGGAAGAGCACCAGCTGATTAGTGACCGCCAGTACGGCTTTCGTCGGGGTCGGTCAGGTGGTGATCTTCTAGTCTACCTAACGCATAGATGGGCGGAGGCAGTTGAGAGCAAGGGAGAGGCGCTTGCAGCTAGTCTGGACATGGCGAAGGCCTTTGATCGGGTGTGGCACAAAGCGCTTCTGTCGAAGTTGCCTTCCTTTGGGCTTCCCGAGAAATTGTGCGACTGGGTCACCAGTTTTTTTTCGTCGTAACTCCTAATTTTGAGAACACTCCCTTATCCGCCACAGCCAGCATCGGAATACTTGGTGTCGACATCTCGAGCAACGTCCAGTTCCGCGGTCAACTGGAAAGTAAGGCCAAATTGGTCTCAAAGAAGCTTGGTGTGCTCAGCAAGGCGAGACGGTACTTCACGTCGGCGCAGCGCCTAAATCTCTATAAGGCGCAGATCCGGCCCCACGTGGAGTACTGTTCTCATCCTTGGGCGGGGGCCCCCCAGTACCAGCTACTTCCATTTGACCGAATCCAACGAAGGGCGGCTCGAGTTGTCGATGATCAGGCTCTTTCCGATCGGCTTGATCCTTTGGCTCTGCGTAGAGATGTTGGATCACTCTGCATCTTCTACCGCATCTATCACGGGGAGTGTTCCGAGGAATTGTTTGGTTTGATCCCGGCCGCTGAATTTCACCATCGGACATCGCGCCAGAACTCAAAGTTCCATCCATTTTGTCTCGATGTCCAGCGTTCCACAACAGTGCGGTTTTTAAGGCATTTTCTGCCTCGCACCACCGCTCTGTGGAACCAGCTGTCGCCGGCGGTCTTTCCGAACCGTTACGACTTGGGAACCTTCAAGAGGAGAGTATATTCTTTATTGAAAGGCCGGCAACGCATTTGCACGTCCCCTGGTGTTGCAGATGTCCATGGGCGGCGGTAATCACTTACCATCAGGTGAGCCTCCTGCCCGTTTGCCCCCTTATTTCCATAAAAAAAAAAAAAAACAGCAACGTTCACTGACCCCTCTGAATAGTCACGCTTTTTATATTGGCGTTTATTAATTGCAGGATAAGAAGACGCTTCCTAGTTTTAAACGCTTGAAGCAGTAGCGTAGTGTAGCGTGGGAAGGCAAAGGGGGCCATGGCCCCGGGCGGCATATGAAAGGGGGCGGCATCAAGTGCCACGTCGTTTTTATACTACTAGAAAAGGGGCGGCGAATTTCCAGACGGCCCCGGGCGGCAAATACCCACGCTACGCCACTGGCCTGTAGTAATGTTCTACAAAACCTACACGTGTTTGTAAGATTTTAATCACGATTGGTAACAAAATACTCATGAAATTACCTGTACTACTCTTTTTGAATACGCTGAATTTGAGCAAGTTAGCCTTTTTGAGGGTCTCACTCTGGCGGAGTCTCTTCTCCTCAAACTTAGAGAACGAGGAGTGGGAAGTTAGCTTCAGCCCCCGATCGGGTTTCTTCTGTTCAGGCTTGGGTAATGTTGCTGATGAAGCTTTTTCTGTCAACAAGAAAAAAAATGATTTTAAGGTGTATAATTGTATATAGATATCAACAAGATTCAATACAATAAATAATTCCAGTAGCGAAAGTAGCACCAGACAGATGGTGTTTTGATAACACATTTTATATTGAAAAATTGAAGGTTCGATAGGTAGATCTAGCAGTCGGCCGTAAATTCTTAGCATTATTTGGATTCCGCAAAGGATGGTAAGGATCCTAAATGGTTAAATTTAAAACCGATAAAATAAAACTCTAATTTAAAAAAGTAATTGCCAAATAGGCTAAATGGACTGACGACCTCAAAAAAGTAGCGGGGATAGACTGGATGAGGAAGGCGGAAGACAGAGTGTTATGGCAGTTTGGGAGAGACCTATGTCCAGCAGTAGACTGCAATGGGCTGAGTTGAATTGCCAACTATACATTTTAGTGTGGTAATATCCTTTATGGACCGTCTCGCCACCTGGGGAGGCGACGGGATGTGTCGGACTCCGCCCAGCGTGAGCGTTTACCGACTACCAAACCTCACCCGTCAACGCCACCAGCCCTATTGCCAACCTACTCTTCGAATAGTCGTGATATTACAGTGAATACACAAAGGAGCTACAATTTAATATAAATGCATCATTTATTTGTAATTACCATAATAATATACATACTATGCTCTAAATAAGAATGAAGTAATTAAACCAAACAATTAATTAAATCGCTAAAACAAAAGTAAATCAGATACGGACTGATAAACATGTTCATAAATTGCGTATAACACCAACTATTCATTAATGCAAAACACATATGTATTCATAAAATATAAATACATAAGTACTATTTGTAAAGTCATTGTACTGACACGAGTATCATATATGCAGCTTTATAGCCACTTAATCCAGTGTGTTTCAAACTTGCTCTGATCTGAGTCTTTCCTTTTGACACAAGATAAATAAGACTTTGTCCATAGAATGATTACTAAAATTATGTAATTTCCTATATTCCTATCAACTAAATGAAGCTCATCTTAACTGTTCTGAATATGCACTAGAAAAAATACATAAAAACCGGCCAAGTGCGAGTCAAGCACGAAGGGTTCATTAGGTAAAAAACATTAGGTAAAAAATATGAAGTTTCTATGGGCCCTTAAATATTTATTTTATTTTGTTTTTAGCATTTGTTGTAATAGCGGCAACAGAAATATATAATTTGTGAAAATTTCAACTGTCTAGCTATCGCGGTTCTTGACAGACAGACAGACAGACAGACAGATGGACAGACAGCGAAGTCTTAGTAATAGGGTCCCGTTTTACCCTTTGGGTATGGAACCTTAAAAAGGAATTGCTGTGATAATCTATCACAGCGGACTATGAAATCAAAGGTCTCACGTTCAAACCCAAGGCCACGACCAACTTTTCGAAGTTACGTACGTATTTATCACATGCCCAAACGGTAAAGGAAAATATAGTGAGGGAACCTGCATGCCTGACAGATATTATCGATGGTTTGTGAAATCTACCAACCCGCACCAGGCTAGCGTGGTGGACTATATCCGCGAGTCTAATCCCTCTCAAATGAGAGAAGACTTTTGCCCAGCAGTGGGACAGTAAGAGGTTTGATGATGAAAAATAAGTACATTGGTCATGGAACTGATGGCCGCTGGGTAAGAAAGGTGCTCGAGTGAAACCACGCACCCGGCATGCGGCAGGCGCAGCATGCAAGGGCTTCACACGAGAAAATGGAAGAAATTGACTGCGGGCTAACTAATCCTTGAGAGGTAGGGTATAGCGAGGTCCCTCGCTCAAATTGAGCTGCCCGACTGGGGAAGTACCTCCGCCTTATAGGTGACCGCAGTGAAATAACAATAGTTATATTTCTGCGACTGAGTAAAACCTTACTCACTAGTCTGTTAATTTCCTATTTTACGGAACCTAAAGGGTTTCTGCAAGGGTTGGCAACGCATATGCAAGCTTTCTGGTGTTGCAAATGTCCATGGGCGGCGGTAATGACTTACCATCAGGTGAGCCGCCTGCTCGTTTGCCCCCTCATCACCATAAAAAATATCTATAGGGGAGTCTTTGTTCTATAGTGGATATCATTTACCGCACTTCTATTTGAATGTTCTTCAAAAACTCTAGCTGAAGAGTGCCCTAAACCTGCCGTATCAAAGCATGTTTGTAATCTAGTCTATATATATATACGAACAGGTGTGATAGGCATGTTTTCTGATATAACTTTTTGACATAACATCATATAATTACTGCGGCACACCCAAGTGAATTACCTTGAGATCATGAATATAATCTTGCATGCCATGGTAAAACCATTTGTTTATCAAGTGATAACTAGGAAGGTGAAGTTCACACTATCTACAAAAAGTCAAAATCCGTTTAACTGTAGTTAAAATTGTTATCATTGATTTGATCCATATCAGGTTACACAATTTTGAAACCAGTTGTTTATTTACACTGATTCAATTTGCGTCATCAATATTAGGTAATGGAAGACGTACGATACGAATATAAAATAAATAAATATTCCCGGACATTATGACACAGCGCCATCTAGTTCCGAGCTAAGCAACGAGGCTTGTGTTACGGAAACTAGTTGGTTGATATACTACATATATAAATTTTTTTGTAAATACATAAATATTATACATAGATACATCCATGACTTGGATACAAATGTTTATGCTCATCACACAAACATTTGTCCCTACCGGGATTCGAACCCGGGACCCATAGCACAGAAGGCAGTGTCAACTACCGCTGGACTAATTGGGTCGTCAACATACGAGATTTATAGGGACATAATTAGAATATTATTCAGTTTAATATAGGGTGTCGATTGGTACTTGTTTGGGCGGTTTTTAGGTTTCAAAATCAATGGCTTCAATTCCTGGCTTACTATAATTTTTTTATAAAACCAGTTAGGCAGTTTTAAAATTTTAAAAATTCAATATAATAAAAATTATATAGGGATATTTTATGTTAATATGTGTAAAGTCCCAGTCCCCATCCGTCTTTGTGTCTACACAGGATAAGCAAACACTACCGAAGCATAACTTTATTGTGAATCATGAACCTCCTTGTGAGTCACAATGGGGCTTTTTCATCACACCATCCGTTTACGTATATAATTGATTATGGTTTAGAGTGAATTGGCTAAAATATGACAATTATTGTTCAAGTCCCCGTAAGTGTACGAAATCAACATGACAATGATTGTTGAAGCGTTTCTACACCACATAAACTGATAGGTTATATGTAAACAATATGCAAGGCCAGGGTATGCCTATGAGTAGGATATGTTTCCTATAACAGCAGTGGGACAATAATGGGTTGAGGATGGTGACTCGCAGGTTACACGTCTCGTAGTTCATTTATGTAAGAATTTATGCAACACAGTTACTCACTTATATGTTGTTGAAAAACAATATACTCAGTTTAGCTATACATACTTCAGTTAATTTTGAGTTGTTATGTTCTGAGATAGCTTGTAATATTTATTAATATACATGGGATGGTATGTGTGTACTGTAATACATGTATGTGTGCATTTCTGTGACTAATTGAATATTATTATAATTGCAAAATAGTTTCAAAGTTATTTGCTTTTTGGTATCAATGATAACTATCATTATAAATTTATTTCTCATGATATTGTCAGAACAAAAGCTTTGTTTAAATATAAGCATACATACTTTATATTCATTTGCATTATTTCCTATGAAGGTATATCTTGTCTAGACATTGTATCTAATAATTAAATATAGTGATATGCATAGATATTACATATAGGTACTCAATTCAAATTAATATCAATTAAATTTATGATATAACTTAGGTGGACTACTAAACTAGAAAATTCGTAAAATAAATGCAGCAATCTATGTATATACATAGATTGATACATATTCAATATATTTTTTTTTAGTTCAGTAATATTACTATCAATTGTCAATTCATCGGTTTTAGGCATTATCTAACATTACAAAATTAATTACCACAATCACTGGAGGAAAAATTTTGAAAACCAATATGGCAGTGTTGAAGTCTGCCAGCACTACTATCTGTTGTAAAAATTGTTTATGTTAATGTACTCACCAGCTTTCCTCTGTCTTAGCATCTGTTCCCGGTGACACTTGGAGCAATACCCCTGCCACTGAGGATTACCGAAGTAGTCGCAGCCATTCTTGCACTTCAGGTCATTCTGGTCTATCCGCAGCGACGGCATCTTGGATGCAAACATCATATACTTGTAAGACCTCTGTAGATTTGGCCCAAACCACATTGTTGAAATATAAGTATGTAACAAACAATTAAAACTTGATAGATACTGGGTTTATTCAGATTAATTTCGTTAACAACCAATTTTCCAATCTTGATCCTTGGCGTACAATACCCAAACAATATTTACTCTACAATTTAGTCAACTTTTAGGGCTCGGCACTCGAATAGTCTCCCATCAATCTTAATTACAATATTTTCAGCCCATGTTCGGGAATTTACAAAAACGTCGGTTGGTTTTGCGCGGAAAACAGTATTCATTTCAGTATACAACGGCAACGGTGGCCGTTCAACGAATTACCCCGTTATATAGTCGCCTCTTATCGTGAAAATGTACGTACTCGAGTATCTGATAACCAAATGAATATATCTAAGCGTAGATTTACGTATATGGATAGGAATGTGTACGTACAGTTCATAAAATTAAATATTTTTAAGATATCATACACTCACCTCTCACTGCTACAACAGGGTTCTATTATTGTATTATTTTTTAACAGAAATAACACTAAATAATTCTAACATCGACACAACAAATTATATTTTGAGTTGTGACAAATTTGACATTGACATTAATAACATGACTTGACATTTGTTTTTTTTATAATGTTGACAAAGGAACGATAACAATCGGCTTAAAAAATAACTGAACAATTGTGAACTGAAATGATTCTTCAATCTTGTTTCAAACGCATTTTTCTAAATGTTAAATTAATTCTTGCTCCCAGTAACTTTTTTCGAGTAGGTAAAGAATGATACCATATCTCGTTTGTTGGCGGATTCATTAATAATATGCTGCCGTGCTCCAATTCTATTTTCACTGAAAAATAATAAAATACTGGCCATCAATTATTAAGAAATAATATATACTAGATACGTTATAAAATACTCTTTGTTTGTATTAGTTTCAAGACAAGCACCCATCACGGTTGCTATGCAACTATAAACAATAAACAAGAGGACTGTCTGGAAACTGTTCTATAAAATCGTGACATATTAATTATAATCATAGATTAGAATACCTTTAATTATAATAATGGACATGACAATGCAAATAAAAGACGGACAATACACAAAAACTATTTATACTATGGTAAGGAAAATGAAAATATCTAACTACTTAGTTATTTCTGTTATTTGAATATGGATGGTTAGGTTCGACATGGGAATTTTTCAACAAACATATTGTTTAAACTGAATAGTAATTATTACTTAATATTTAAAAGGACCTTTAGTCTTGAGTGACAATTGAGAATCGACACTCAGCTCTTGTCAATGTTGAGGATAATTCAAGTTTCAGTCAAATTAAATAGCAGTGTGTCTTAAGCCTAAATAGGTACTAAAGTGACGATCTATTTGAGCAAAGTGGTAGTAGCATTACAGAGTTTATTAGCACGTGTTTAGCACTCCAGAAAGCTATTGTACGATATATAATTATATATACCTAATGCACGAATGGCATTGTTCGGCGCTTCCATCACTTGAAAAAAAATAGAGATAGATTGAAAATAGAACGTGTGTGCAAAAAGTCCCTTTGGCCTTCAAAAGTAATGGAAGCATGAGTTACACAAATCATAATACGATAAAACTATGTTTCGCATAAACAACATTTATAATCTTTGCCAAACCCGAACAAGGAAATAAATTAGATATCAAGGCATTGTCGCGAATTTGAATTAAAAAGAAAATTATCTGAGGCAGTCGCCGTTAAAGATAACATTTGTGTGGTGGATTTAGCGCACAGGCGCATATTTCGTATAACGAGGGAAAGATTAGATTAACGACAGTCGAAGATAATTTTAATACTTTCAACCTAAATTAATACACTTTCTAAAAACCGATAAGATAATGTGTAACTCAAGCAAATCAAAGTAGAAACAATAAAATTTACATTTTTAGGTAAATTATTAAGAGTAGAAAAATGCTAGTTAAATATGTCTACCTACTAATTTCGTAAAAGAAAAGATAATGTCTAACGATACATAAACCCTTATTATATTTGAATTGAATGAAATATACACGTATATATTGTCATGTAAGAAAAAGAAAATACATAAATCTGCATTTCCCAAGACTAACATGAACATCCGCTGAATATAATTATGTAATAATGAGGTAAGTGGATACTTTAGTAGTAGTAGGGACTTGCAACCGCGCTTGTGTATTTTAAAATGGATGAATGTACGCGTAACGCGAAAGAGTTATTCAAGAATTCATCATCAACCCATTATTGTCCCACTGCTGGGCGTGGGTCTCCTCTCATTTGACAGGGATTAGGCTTTAGTCCAGCACGCTAGCCCACTGCGGGTTGGCAGACTTCACGTGTCATCGAGAAAGTCTCTCAATCACGCAGATTTCCTCACGATGTTTTCCTTCACCGTTTGAGCATGTGATAAATACGCACATAACTTACGAAAAGTAAGTGATGTGTGCCTTGGGTTTAAACTCGAGACCTTTGATATCTCAGTCCACTAGTCACACCACTAGGTTACCTCAGCTCTTCATTCGACAATACCAACACGTTATGCTCTTATGATTTATTAGAATCTGTCTAAGCCTGTAAAACACCTGAATGTATGTAGGTGTTATTACATCATAGGAGTTCTAGAAATAAATGGGGGCAAATCATAATTGTTGAATATGTTTACATATTTCACAATAACAGTCAATGATCATGTGATTTCAAGTTGTAAACAAAGACGTGTAAGATATGTAATGATGAGACATACACTGTGCCGTGAACGGTTAAGTTAAGGATGACAAACACTTAGATAACCTATTTTTAGAAAAAGGACAGTAATGTGTAAGCTTATCAAGGCACGACGCATATCAAACGATAAACTGAAAAGGGACACTCGGTCGTAGCGTGTTACCGTCATCGTCCTTTTATGTTCCACTTATAATTTAAATAATCTAATTAGATAAACATCAAAGAGAAGTCGTTGTTGCGTTAGAACGTAGCTCATTATCGATAATGTCGTGATTAATTGGTCTTTTTTTGACATTGACCCTTGAACTCTTTGCAGATAAAGGAGGCAAGGTATGATGAGGCAATCAAGGCTCTCAACGAAGCAATTAACTTCTCCCCCAACCGTGCTGGACTCTCCCTTCTCGGGTTTTGTTACTTCAGAACTCAATCCTTCATTGAAGCAGCGAATTGCTACGAACAATTAGCCGCAATGCATCCGGATGTCCCTGAGTACAAATTATACTTTGCCCAAGCTCTACATGAAGCATCGATGTATGATGAGTCTTATAAAGTAACAATGCAAATAACAGCTCCAGAACTCGAAAGGAAAGTCGTTAAATTGCAATCTGCCATAAAATATGGCGAAGAAGATACAATAACTGCAAAAGGTCTCGTCGATTCTTATCCTCAAGAAGATCCAGATAAAGACATTAACCTTGGATGCTTGCTTTTTAAAGAGAACCAATACGAAGAAGCGTTACAAAAGTTTTCGCGAAGTCTGAACGTAGTAGGTTTCAACGCGCATCTTCATTACAATATCGCGCTTTGCTACTTCAAACTAAAGGAGTACCCTCAAGCATTGAAACATATTACTTTAGTTATTGAAAGAGGAATTCGTGATCATCCCGAGCTAGCAGTTGGTATGCAAGCAGACACTTCAGAAGTAAAGTCTGTTGGCAATACATTGACTCTACATGAAACTGCACTGACTGAAGTATTTAACCTTAAAGCTGCCATAGAGTTTCAATTAAAGAATATAGAAGCAGCGCGAGAAGCCCTCAATGATATGCCGCCTAGGCATGAACACGAGTTAGACGCAGTAACATTGCACAATATTGCTTTAACATCTATAGACATAAAACCAACGGATGGCTTTGAAAAATTACATTTTCTGCTTCAACAGGATCCTTTCCCAGCAGAAACGTTCGCAAATCTATTGCTCTTGTATTGCAAGTTTGAGTACTTTGATCTGGCAGCTGATGTGTTAGCCGAAAATGCACAGTTTACATACAAATACTTAACACCATACCTATACGATTTTTTGGACGCCATAATTACCAGTCAAACTTCTCCAGAAGAAGCCTTTCAAAAGTACGAAGATATTGCGTCGAAGCATGCGGAACAACTGAGGAAGCTCACAAAAGTAGTCCAGGAAAGTCGTTCTCAAGGAGATAATGACCAAGTGAAAAAGGCGGTTGTTGAATATGAAGAAGCTCTGGAAAGATACATTCCAGTGGTCATGGCCCAGGCCAAAATTTACTGGGATATGGAAAATTATGGACAGGTAGAAAAGATTTTCCGAAAATCTGTTGAATTCTGCAATGAATCAGACGTGTGGCGTCTTAACGTAGCTCACGTGCTATTTATGCAAGAAAATAAGTACAAGGAAGCGGCCAGTTTTTACGAGCCCATCGTCAAAAAGCAGTATGATAACATTTTAGATGTAAGTGCAGTCGTTTTAGCTAATCTTTGTGTATCCTATATAATGACGTCACAAAACGAAGAAGCCGAGGATATCATGCGTAAAATAGAAAAAGAAGAAGAGCAACAAATATTTGAAGATCCTCAAAAGAAATTCTATCATTTGTGTATAGTAAATTTGGTCATTGGCACTTTATATTGTGCAAAGGGAAACTACGAATTCGGGATTTCAAGAGTAATAAAATCTCTTGAACCATTTAACAAACGTCTAGGAACTGACACTTGGTTCTACGCAAAGCGATGCTTTTTATCCTTTCTGGAGAACCTAGCTAAACACTTGATCATTGTTAAAGATAACACTATAAAGGAATGCCTACAGTTTCTCGAAGGTTGCGAGACATACGGGCGCCGAGTGAGCACAGTTATCGAGAACCCGTTTCAAGAAGAAGACGCACACACTAAGGCTAAGCAGACAGTGACTTACGAGGCAAGGCTCTTACGCTACATGTTTTACAAAATGAAGAACATCGATGACTCTGTGACTATAAATAAATATGAAGATTTGAAATAAATTCTTACCTGGAGGTATGGGTTTTTTATCTTTTCCTGTCTTCCTTGCATCTCTGTGTTTCAGGACAAATGTCCTTTCTTGTCCTAAAGATATCGATGCAATAGGATACGTGTGATCTAATTCAGGTTCATTATCTCTGTGCTCGCCCATGTGATCATTCCCATTCCTGTATCTAAGTGAAAGATAATAAGACTATTTGCGATAACATTTCACATATCTACTTGATGTCAAACTATGTCAAAGACCTCAGATACTCATTTCTTTAGTTACCTACCTTCTAGGTATATATAGTCAAAATTATAAGTTAAATTGAAAGACGAAGTTTATAAAATTGCAAATCTGTTCTACATCTACTTTTATTGTAATTATTCGTTGATACGCAAATGATTATTTTATTGATATCCACCAATTATTCACAAAACTTTGGACGTATCACAAAATGTAATGAGTATATTGCTCGGATTACTGTGATGTAGCTGTTGCTTAGGTGATAAGTAATCTGAAGACTGTTCACATGCTACCCGCAGTTTGTAGTACATATCTCTGTGATATATTATCGCCATCATTAAACATTTATATGGAACGTCTGTCGAATGTCGGTTCCAAATAGAGCGATCAACCAAGTGAGGTCATGAGCTCAAGCCAGCATGCAGCAAAGAACAATCGAGTAAGATGAACTGTTATCTAATAATAATTATGTATATTTTAAATATCGCGCATGCATGCACCGATCAATACGTATTATTATACATATATATATACAAGGCTATAGAATAGGCCTATGCAGCCTTGTATTCAATACTGCTAATAGGGCCTTCGTCGCCTATTATTAACAATATATTTTTTCTTAAAAAATAAAACTCAATCTTACATCTAGAGTCATTTTAACAAAGCCAAGCAGTCCGTGATGGTGTTTTATTTTTTGGTAAATAAAAACAGCTTTTAAATAAGTAGGTAAACCTATGGTGTTACTCACTTGTTAACTAGCACAAAATCGTATTTAATTCCTCTAACAGTTACGAGGAAGTCTCTCAGCGCCAGAACTGGTGCCGGCCAGGGCAGTGCGGGCACCGTGACCCCAGAGTATGTGTAGGTTATACCAGCATCGCCGTATGCGACTTGTTGCCGAGGCAAGGGGTAAACTTTGCCAAACACTCTACAATGTTTGTTAATTGCACGTGAGAACCACCTTAAGAATATGAATTAGTAGGTATTGGGGAGTTTTTGGGGCCTGGAGTGCATTGTAATTATTGGCATGTAAGAAGTTTATTTGATTAGATGACTCGATTGCAATATGTGATCAATTTACTTTGGAACTAAAGGCTTTATAGTATAAAACCATCAAATCAGTCCTTACTTTACTTTTGACAGATCACCGGTAAAATATTCCAACGTATTTTCAAGTTCTTTATATATATCGCTGGCTATAGCTTTTGGTATAGCTACAGTGTACTCTAAGTTAAGTCCATCTTGCTGAATTGACTGCCAAGTCACAGTACTTGCATCTATTCCCTTTAATTTTTCCATACCTAAAAAATCAGGGGACAGTTTTAATGTGTCCGTTTCGATTGTTCGAACATAGTGTCATAGAAGAGAAACTACGTCAACATAACGGAGCAATTTGTAAAACACTAACAATGAAAGTCGCAAATTCGTAGATCCAATATTCAGAAAGTTGTAAAGGTTTAACCATGACCGCGCGGTCGAAACATGAAGAACGCGCGGCCACGCAGATCACTTAAACGGAGCTTGGTAGAGGTCCCATTCTTTTTGCTAACCACTGATACGATTTCGATAAAAATGTAGATAGTATGAGCAAAGCCCTAATGTTTGTACTACACAAGCTACAGAACCCGAATGCAATGTCAGCGTTAGCGATGAGATTGTGAAAATAATACGAATTGTTTTATTTATTAAACTACCTGCCTCCAGCGGATCGCCCGCATGGTATATAGGTGAAATGCCTATATATGCCTATATCCAGGTAATAAACTATCTGTAAGCTAAATTTCATGCAAATCCGTTAAGCGGTTTTTGCGTATTATTTTTGCATATTATTATTCTATTTTCAATAGTGTCCGCAGCGCCTCAATTTTTGCAACATATTTAATTTATACTCCGCTCCTATTGGCCGTAGTGTAATGTTATACGCCTATGTCAATCGGGGATATTGCATCTTTCCAACTGTAAAAGATTTTTTCAAATCGGTTCAGTAATTTCGAAGCCTATTAAATACAAACAAACAATAAAAAAATCTCTTTATAATATTATTAGGTATAAGTTTAGTAATGACAGTCTTTTAAAACTAATTCTTACTATCCACAAGTAATCAAACTACCCACATGATCACCCGCTAAAGTTTAGATTTCCATAACATTCGTTTATCGGACACTAAGACGTTATAAAGTTATTAATATTCCAAATTTCAGATTCAATATTCGGATTTTCAAGACAAACAATTCTAAAGAGAGGATATTCAGTTTTTTGTTTCGTGAAAAGCGAAACAAAAAACAGTAAATTATGTAGATATAGTTGTGTAGATACATATTTGTTTTAAAGAATGAGCAATTTTCTCTTATTAGTCATCATCATTAACCTAAATCGCCGAATTTAATTATTTAAGGTTCCGGACAACCATTTTCAAAAAAGGAACCCGTACCTAGTTACTTATATCCTTTTTATTTTGTTTCTTTTAATAATATATTATAATTAAGTAATATCACACATCTTACGGGATGTTATGAAAAGATCTTTAATCCTGCAAGCAGAAAGGTATCAATGCATTTAAATTCGAGGGTTCTGTATACTATTATATCATTTATTAATTATCTACCTGTATATCATTTAAAATAAAGTCGCAAACAGAAAACTAATTGCATAAAACCATACCAAAATGTACAAATGTTACAATTGATTGAGATTATTTACTTACTAAAAATCCATTCTTTATATAAATTTAATTAATGGATAGTTACGTAAAAACACAAACCACAACAAACAAACGACAAAACAAAACAAACACAAGTGAGAAGTGAGGTTAGAGTAGACTGTAGAGAACATACTTGGATGTTGCCATATTCTGTAAAGCATCCTCCTTATTAAAATATATTAGGTTTTAATATGCGACACAATTACCTTCAAAATAAAAAAAAAGTATTCTGAATAAAAAAGTAAAAACAATTTAATTCACAAATAACATTTCATCCAAAACCAAAACTTCTACAAACTTAAGCACTCAATAATGGCAGCCCGGGCAGTCTAGGTGTCGTAGAGATTACATTCTTATTAGTCTCCATGAATTTTTGAAACGCTTCTGAGCCTGTCAAAAACCCTTGATTTGCTACCTGTGCCTGTGCAGGGCCTTCTGCACAGGCACAGCTATCAGTCTGCAGATGTTGCACTGATGCAGTTTCACTCATAACAGTTCTTGAACTGAAAAAAGGAGTCGTTTTATAAATACTTCATTATAAAATAAAATACCTATCATAAATATTTTAAATTATATGCATACTTAGAGAAATCCAATAAACAATCCTTATCGAAGTAGACCGAATACTGTCTGATTCTTCTAATCGTATCTCCAACATCTAAATCGGACTCATAATCATATTCGTACAATTTTTCAATTAGACCATCTTTGTCTTTCACTGTCATGATACGTTCTCCGGGCAGGCCTTTAAGTTTTGGTGCGTCAGAGACTAACGGTACTAGGATATCGTCCTGGACGATTTCTGCAAAGCGCGGGTTGGCACATTTTGGCCAATTTCTGGTGGAACTACCCGGAGCGTCTGTCAACTGCCAATTTGATGTCGTGGCCGGAGGTGATCGAGATTTTTCCAAAAACTTTTGAATCTCTGCGCCTATATCTGAATTCAATAAATTTTCTGTAGTCCGTACTATAAATCGACTGCAATAATGTTTCAGTTCATTGTTCTTGGATTTATAAACTTCGTTCAATACATCCAATAGATTTTTCTCCGCTTTCTCTTTTTCTCTAACTAGCTTCTGTATCCGTGATTTAAGGAAGGAGTTTTCTTGGTGTGTCACTAAATATAATTGTTGGAAACTAACATATCTAGATCTGTTCTCTCTTATTAGCTTTTGTGTGTTTTCAATGTGTTGGGCTAGTCTGTTTTTTGCCAGGTTTTCTAACTGATACTGCATTCGAATGTTCTTATTTTCGTGGATAGCTGCAATCAAAAGCTGTCCTAAATTTTTTCTTTCCTCGCCAATTTCTTTTAATTTTTTTAGTAAAATAACATTAATTTTTGATTTTTGCAATTCTTTCGGTCTTATTAGAACAAATAATTTGTTCCATAATTTAATTGTTTTATCATGTGTGTGCTCCCACAATATTTGGCTGTATTTTTTTAAGATATCACATGTCCGACTAGATGTTATTATTGAGAAATCTTGCAGTCTTTCAATAAAAGCTTTTGTGTTAATTTCAGAAATTGTTCGTTTTGTAAACAAGATTATTTCGTGTTTCCTGTTATACAACGTCACAATCAGAGCTCCAGCGAAGAACATAAAACAGTGTAGAAAGGCAACGTTGTGCGACTTGCTACCCACAATGATAGGCTTATTATGTTTCTTTTCTTGTGACTCCACCTCAGGTTTAACGGCAACTGTAGTATTTCCGGTAATTTCAAACATTTTGAGGTTGAAAGCTAAAATATTATATAAAAAATAAAGTTCTTAAGAAAACACTACTCATTGCACTTAATTATTTTATTATACTACTCACCATACTGTTTAATTTCTATGTTTCTTTTCACTACTATATCGATGCCACACATAGATATCCACATGGCGAGAGTCAAGCCAATGAGCCACCTAAACGCAATATACATTTTAATATGATAGGTAAATAAATATAAAAATATCTATTTCACATTTAATATTGTTTGCAAGTCCCACTGATACCGAACCATGAATTTATGATAATCTATTGAAATCATATTTTGCAAATTACAAGACTTAATACAAAGTATAATGACATCTTCATTGGACATGTAACTTTGACTGCAGGGGAGGAAAGTCAAACGAATTTTTGGTGGCGTCATCGAGTATTATTCACATTTCGTTGCTAGGCAGTTTTTGTACATATTTTCATTTTTTATTCATAATTAAAATTAAATAAGACAGGTTATAATATTATTAATGAGTAATTCAGCATGTCTTTCAGCATTCTTGTAGTTTTTATAAGTCCAACAAACCAGCACGAAATATATAATTTTTTTTTTTTAACTGAAGGAAATGACTAGGTGGGGAAGAATAACAACACGAACACACGGCGACACAGCTTCCCATTTCCCAAAGCTATGTACATAGGTATATCTTATATATAAAATTCTCGTGTCACAATGTTCGTTCCCGTACTCCTCCGAAACGGCTTGACCGAAATCATGAAATCACGAATCTCATGAAATTTTGTGAGCATATTGAGTAGGTCTGAGAATCGGCCAACATCAATTTTTCATACCCCTAGGTGATATGGATGTCCTTCACCAGATTTTTTTTCACTCTTCTACTACCAACCCATATAATGTGGCAAAACAACGTTTGCTGGGTCAGCTAGTAAAATATAAAACTATCAAAATATAAAATTATACTACGCTCCGGGATGCGTGGCGACGGAGCAACGCATGCGGGAGGGGCAGTGCAGATCTGCATCATCGTGCAGATTTCTCCGCACAAACGCGCGGGGCTGCAGTATAGTCATGAGCTGGCCTAGAGGCGTCATTTCACAGCAGCTTGCGGAGGTAATAGTACATTGAGAGAATTTTTTTTTACTAAAAATGGTTATTAATTTCAAACTCATTCAGAATGCTAAGTTATATTATCTGCTTATTTTTGTATGATCAAATTAGGAGAAATCGAGTCTATAGGAGATATTGGGTACATCCTCTTACGATGAGGTCGAACAAGATCAAGAAATGTGTCATTTGTTCAGAATTATTCCAAATAGCTTCACAGCCTTCGATTTCGAATATTAATCTATCGATATCGAGAACCATTTCGAAATAGTTCGTCTGGCTCTGTTATAATCACGCACGATACCTACTGCAGATCTCAGTGTGCCATACCTTGCGTGTTTCTTCACATGATGATGCGTGATCTGCAACACCGCTCGTGAATGCGTTTTTGGTGTGTTGTACCCACAGGGTGTAATGAATTTATTACACTATGGTTGTACTATGCGTGTTTTCTATACAAACAGAGATACTTGCAAACAAAGTAAGATCACGCACTCCCGCGCTACGATGTGTGATGCGGGGCAGTGTGTGGATCGCTTGAATCGAAACCTCGCTACTTATTCGAATGACGTAGAACAAGCTGACTGAGAAAACTTTTTGATTGTGCAGCAGTACGAAAGTCAAAGTCAAAGTTTTAAGTTTCATTAAAGTGTTTCATTTTTTCTTTTTTAAAAAACGTTGCCCCACACTAGGATTTTCGCCTGTGTCGTGCTTGCGTTTACAAACACAAATTTTCACATACACAAACACCCAGACCCGGAACAACTACCTGTAGAACGTACAAGTATTTACTCCGTGCGGGGATTGAACCCATGACGCACAAGCCGATCGCTCAGCTACTGCGCCACCGAGTCTTGGTAGCGTAAGAAATCCACTGTTGCAAATAGCATATTCCAATCTAAATTTGTTTAGGGATCGAACTCACGACCAAGAACCACCTAAGTATACTACAAACAAAACTGACACTGAGCTAGTTTTATAAAAGTACACAGTGTTTACATTTATTACTTAAATACATTATATTATAGGTCCTCCAGTACACAGGTCAGTTTCCTATTCCGACAAAAGGTATTATAGTGACGAAATGTTGGGTCGCGTAATAATAGGCGCTTGGTTGCTCTCACACGTGTTAATTCCATCGAAAGCGCGGAGTCCCGCGTCTTTAGCTCATCTCAGAAGAAAGATATGTATAAGGTAAGTTGTGCAGATAATGGTGAATTTTCTATGCTTAGTGTAGCGACATCTATCTCCGCTACATTCGAACAACGTATACAGCGACGAAGAAATTACAAACTAAAAACATACCTATCACGAAGCTTATCCTACATCGCGCAAATGAAGTAGGATCAACCGTTGGGCAGTGCAGTAACCAGCCAGGCATTACACCTCGCCTGGTCAGAGGTTCCTCCCTTTCAAATGGAGTTATTATTATTATTTTTGACGACCCAATTAGTTAGTTAACGCTGTGTGCTGTGCTATGGGTCCCGGGTTCGAATCCCGGTAGGGATAAATGTTTGTGTAATGAGCATAAACATTTGCCCCCAGGGTCTTAGATGAGTATTATATGGGTATATATACATATAGACAAATTAACATTATCATTTATCATGCCCAGGGAAAGGAAACCGAGCTAAAAAGGAAAAAAGGATCATCATGAAACTTTAGGTTGGGATGATGAGTCTAATATTGGAAATCAGTACAGAGGGAGATCGCAGGTGCGGTGCGGAGAGGCCCCGGCGCTAAGTGATCATGCCGCCGGGAGCTAAAGAGCTAAAAAATTAAAAAAAGTCATCATTACTTGTTCAAATTTTCTAACTTGTCCTCGGTCTCGATGAAATTTATGAGTGGTGAGGAATGACCTTGTTTTTGACCCCCTAGAGGAATAGTCTATGTCTATGTCTATTGTCCGTGACAACGCATCGGGTTTTAGTTATGGGCGTACCTAGGGGGAGCCAGGTGGGCCATGCCCATCCCAGAATGGTATAGGGCCACCCCAGGATGTTGGGCTACCGATTAGAAATTCTCATACGGTGGACTGTGCCAGTGTGCCAGGAGGGGCCAAGACTCCCTCTGAAGGAAACCTCTAGATACGCCTATGGTTTTTAACAAATAGAGTGAATCAATACGAAGGTTTATACATACATACATATACTCCCGCCTTTTTCCCACTGGGGTGGGCAGAAACTACAGAATGCCACGCGCTAGGGTCCCTGCACACCACTTTGGCTTCGTCCACATTCATACATTTCGTCATGCACGCGCGCCGGTTACGAGTACTGCGCACCTGAACATTTTGAAGGTCCAATTAGGTCTGTGTATGTAAGGTTAATACATATAAGTAGTTTGATATTGGTTTTTACAGTACCTACCTAAGCTAAGCTAAGTTTTTCTATTAAAATGGTAACATGGTAAAGCAAGTGGTAAAGGTCTACTAAAGGGTACTAGCTTCCGCGACTTCGTCTACGTCAAATTAGCAATTGTATCCTGCTTTTTATCCAAATAAACTGTCCAAACTGTTTTATTTATAACCTTTTAAGAAATTAACGATTCCGTATACAAACTTGCACCCCATTTTTATGCTTAGGTATAAGGTGTAATTTGCGAAACAAAAACTATCCTATATCCTTCCCCGGGACTCAAACTATCGCCTTGCAAAAGTTCATCTAATTCAGGTTAGCAGTTTAAGCATAAAGAGGTAACAGACTACTTTCGCATTTTTAATATTTAGTATGAATGTAGACTTAGCTAGTAATATACATTATACCAGCACACTGTTCACCTTTATTATTATAATAAAAAATAAGTTCTGAAGTGGGCCAATAACTACTTTTGAATTATTAAAATCCAAATTTAAAACACCCTTTTATTAATAACAATATAGGCACATACCTAATTTACAAATGATATTCTGTACTACAAATAAAAATCAAAACTACATTCTATTTCTTAAATCTAAGTAATCTCATTATTTTAACTCTTATAGCTAGTTTTAGGAGTGCGAAGTTCTTCTTGTACCATTCAACATTATAGTTAATGTGCAATTTCCAATTTTTGTCCAGAAAAGCTTTGTAAAAGACGCTCATTTCATCTGCGGTTAAGTTCTGTTTATCAGCTGGGATATTATTCTTGAGATATTCTTCTCTTTCCTGTAATTAAAAAATCTAAAATGTTTTTATTTGTTCACAAACATACTTATTTTGTTGCTCAACTACAAAAACTTATTAGAGACCTTGATTGATTTCGAAACTTTAGGTTTTTCAAAATAAAAAATTATGTAATAAATTTATTCATTACTTATCTAATTTTGTGAATAAAATAATGATATGAATAAACTTTTGACCTCACTCGAAACGGTTTTCATTAGATAGTAGAGGTGAAAAAGGCAAAAATTATTTGATACTTGTGGTGGGGTCAAATAATTGATAACGAGGGTCATAATATTGCTTCAAAATGGTTATGCCAGCTATGGTAAATTAGGAAAGGGATCAATATAATTATGAAACAAGGATAAAGCATTATCTTATAAGGAAGCAGTTTTAAGGAAGCAGATAAACACTATCAAAATTATAATAATATAAAAGTATTGAAAAATAAAAGTTCCATCCCGAAGATATTAACTGCCTCGTAATATATTTTTTATTAATAATAATAATTAATCTTATCCATCACAAGCAGCAACATTTATGCAGCTGTTTTGTTTTGCGATAATAAATGATAGACATAAAAGCCTAGTGTGATAAGCATTTAACCATCAAAAAGGTTCATCATCATCATCATCATCAGCCCATATTCGTCCACTGCCGGACGTAGGCCTCACATAGTGAACGCCGTTTTCAAAAAGGTTAAGTTAAATCAATTTAAAATGATACCTTGAGTGGTTTAGCTATTTTAAAACATCAAGTGCAACAAATCCCTAACAAAATAAGAATCATTTTAGAAAAACACAATCTACCTAAACCTAATATATGACAGCAAACCTCAAAAAATTGGTAGAAAATAAGTTATAAAGATCAAATTTAATTAGTTAAAATTTAAAGAGGCACAATGTAATACTTGTTGTTTTTCATCATCCATACATAATTAACACACAATAATAAAGTAAAATGAATTAAAAATACCTGATAAAATCTGGAATTGTGTTTCTCCCAGAATGTTTGGTTCCATTGCTGTACTTCTGATCGCTTTTCTCTATACCTCTTTTCTAAGTCCGTTTCATTAGGTGGTATCCTAAAGATGACTTTTCTTAGATTAGACAGAGGGTCCGGTGGTCCCACCATATCTGTGCTGATCCTCCTAGGATTAGGAGGTTGAATTGACTTCGCATCCGGCGTAGTGCTTGCATTTCTTATAATAAATAAACACGGTTTGTGTCTGTATAACTTAATCATTTGATTTGATGTCATCTTAATTTATTTATAATTTATTTAAATAAAATCACATCTTTTGAATTAAATATTGAGGGAACAAACTCCAACCCAGCAACCAGTAGCAAATGAGCAAGGAGACGACTCGCAGAGTATTTATGTTTGGTAACGTCAAACGTCTATAGGTTAAATATATTTAAATCACTAACCGAATGAAGCAAACGCTACACCCGGCTTAATAATTGTTAATCTTCTGAGTATTATTCATCACAGACGTACGTATATTTAAGAAGATACTGCGCATTCAGTAGATTATCGACTTTCCGTACCGATTGCTTCTAATTAAGCTAAGAAACTGTCAAGTGTCAAAGTCAGCTGTTGCAAGCAATTTCAATGTCAAAGACCAAAAAAAAAATTCTTCTTTCATATAGAATCTCGATCTAAAGAAAAGATGTAAGTTTGTTATAAATAAATTATATTCCTGACTAGTTTATTAGTTAAACCCTCAGCCGTACCTACACGAAGATTTGATACTAGTTTTTTTCTAACATAGCAGATTAGGATTTATTCTGCAATCTGAAAACCTTAACTTTAGCACTTTTATTTTCGGACTGATGAGGCCGGGTAAATTTAAAAATTGAATCAACACAAATTCGACAGTACCTAGATAAGCCTACTCTGAAAGGTGGTTTAAATGATTTTGAGTACCTACATAATATATATTTGTTATTTTTTGTAATGCAGTTCAGAATATGACCAATGATCTTGTATAGATCGCTGGAATGGAATCCGCTGGATGCATATATGGCCCAAGAGCGGTCGTTGTGGAAATCTTTGGGGTAGACTTATGTCCAGCTATGGAATTCATCTAGCTGATATGATAATGATGATTATTATTATCCACTCGGCGTCACAAAAATTGCATCTCTAAAAAAAACTCACTGCCAACAAAACCCGCATAGGGTACCACATGCTCTTCCAGAATCTCTCTTACGTACCGAGAAGTATGTATTTAACCATTATGGATACTTATTACCGTGTTCAAATTATTAAAAAGACATTCCTAATTTTATACAAGCTACTACTATAGCTACCTATAAGAATCGTCGGAGGCTATTAATTACACTCATGAGTGCTAACGATGTCCCTCACCAGATTTTTTTTCTTTTTTTTGATAATTTTTTTTTTTATGATTTGGTATCAAAAAATACTTATAACCCAAAATTTTCACCCCAACCATGTGGCAAATCAAAGTCTGTTGTGTCAGGTAGTAATTAGATTATATTTATATCCTTTCAAGAACAATATGTGGAGAGGGTTTGTTTGTATGTAATGTCCTTATTTTGAGATATGTATGTTCGATTATTAGTTTATCTAAATTACTGATATTCAATTAGATAATTCATAACTAACTCCATTCTCTGATTTGTCAGAAATTGTATATCTTCATCTGTGCGCAAGAACAAACCTCAAGTGCTGACATCTGTACTATCAGCTATTACCGTAATTTAGGGATGTCGATGTCAATTAAAACATTGATGTTAACATCGATCTCTTACTACCGATGTAAGATAAATATCGAAAGGAAAACATCGATGTCAATTGCTTACAATTCCGCAATAATTGATATTGAAGAATTGTAACTGTCGCCGGCGGTCTTTCCGTACCGTTATCGCCGTCATTTCTAAAAGGCTGGCAACGCATTTTCAGGCCCTCTGGTGCTGCAGATTATATGTAATCGATGTTCCGATATTTTTCTCTTACCATGGATACATCGATATTTTATAAGGGCCTAACAGCGATGTTTTCCCGTCAAATATCGATGTTTTTTAAACATCGATGACTGTCGATCGTCCCTATGCCGTATCCTATCAAATTTTTCACTGCTGAATTATGTAAAACCCGTAATTATTACAAATAACTTATATTTCGGTGATTGACATTTCTACCGGATACCAAAAGAATAAAACAATAATCTATCTGATTATTTATATCTAAACAAAGTAAAGTACAAAATGACAAAAGGAAAAGACCCTGAAGACTCATTGAAGACCAAATTGGATATGTGCCTCACTGATGGCTTAGTAAAAACAGGTTAGTATTCCAACTGTAATTGTTGTGAATATTTTGTAAAATATATTGATAATAACCGTGTCTATGGCGCAGAACCTGACGCATTAGCTTGTGAGAGTTATCAAGAAGTCGTGACCAGCCAGCCTGCGACAGTTTTTGAATGAGAACTGGACCCTAACTTCGATTTAATATTGCTCAGGCTCAGGTTTATGCCTACTGATAATGTTTAGTTACCAGGTTATAATTCTATTCTAAATAATGTTTCTTTCAGTAATGTAAAACTGTACAGAGTTTAATTATATTTATATTGAGAGTATTTTATATAGTGTGTATTAATCTTTGTTTGAACAACACAAAGCTTATTGCTGAAATTTAAAGTAGACGGCTCCATGGTAATATGTTTAGAGTTATTTCTATTTGTTAATTGATGAAGTGGTGCATTTATAAATAAATTATTATTTAAGTAGTATCCTAAGAGTATTATAACTTAAATAATAATTAATTTGAAACTATTACCACTCACATGACTTTTTCATTGCCATTTGAAGCATATTACTACTCAAACATTGCGACTATAGACAATTGCCTTATTTATTGCTATATTATTTTGAATTATGAATGTTTTTCTATGTTCCAGGCAGTAGCGTGTTAATTGGTACACTGGCTTCAATGTTTTTCATGCAACAAAAGCGGTGGCCCATCATAGCAGGGCTGGGTATTGGTGTAGGCCTTGCCGCCGCCAACTGTGAATATGAACTACTTAAGAAAACTAAAGAAAGCTAAATGAACATTGTTATGAAAGTAGGGTCTACAGTTTTCAGGTAAGAGAAAGAAGTAACATAACTATTTTTTTAGGTAGGTCAGTGTCTTTAAATAGTTTTAGGATGATTTAGATTTAGTTATTCTGTACTAAGTTTCCAATATAAATTATTTTTCAACAAATAATTGATGGTGGGTTGTTGTATTTATCCAAAAAAGATCTGTATCATAAAGATTTGCATGTACAAAATAGAAGACTACTTCTAGGCAATGAGATGGCTTTGCTGTGTCAAATATGTAGGTATATCATTTGTATGACTATATTTGTTATAATAAATTTTAAATAGATAAAACAATAATGCTGCATAACAAGTGCTGATTTTAGCGTCAATAACAGCTATTAATAGGCCATTAAACAGTACAATACACAACCAAAAATATACAGTATGTTACATGTTTTATGCAACATATTGCTCTATAGATGTAAATGTGATGAATTATCATGAACAATAAATATTCTGATGATTTATGTTATGTGTTATGCATTGTTAGGTGTTACAAGCCTTGAACAAACTGTTAAATATTTACAAATAATACATAATTAGATTTTTTTGAAAAATGGCTTATTATAATTTCTTGAAAAACGAGTGTAAGAAATTAATAAACAGATTGATGGAATAGCCAATTGGATAAAATTACTTATTCTACGCACACAGTCGCCGAAAATTGGCAAAAGTTAGCTGTTAATAGAATAGTCCTCGGCCTGTCATAACATGCAATGCCCACAACGTCACAAAGATCAGGGCAGCCCTGGGTAAAACATAAGTAATAATTTAATAAAGACGGTAAATTACAGGTCAGTGTCTACTCATCATTATAACTACTGAGAAGAAAGAGAAAAATATTAAGGTATTGATTATAACCAAAACAAAGTAGCCAGTTGTGATTTTGATTTTCTTTTACCAATTTTCATCAGTGTTCATCCATAGTAGAAAACCTGTAAAGGATTAAATCATTACATAAATATGTATAGCTTAGCGTCTGAATATTGTAAATGTATAAACTATGTATGAGTCTTTACATACACCGTACAACATAAATACATACATAGAATATCATATATTCTAATAAATAAGTAGTGTACTTTCCTACTGCCAAAGGGTTAATTTATTAGGGTTAAATAAGGTTATGAGGATCAAAATATTGGTGTCATGTAAAATTTATTTAGAAAAGTGTGATAAGTTGATAACACACTAATCCTACTGTTGAAAATTCGCAATCTTCAACTCTGTTTCAATAGTATAAGAAGGGATTTTATTAGTCAGTATCAAAATGTTAAAATTATTTTTTGTTTGTTTCAGCCTTCAAACATTCGCATCTAAGGCAAGCCAGCTGAAATAAATCATCAGCCACTTTTTCTCTTCAGTATATTTCTTGCCGCAAACAGTAGACAACTGCATTAGAAAATATTGTACAGTCGTTAATTATGATGATATTGATTTATAATTGATGTAATAGACACAGTTTATTTATTAAGTGGTTTTATTATTTTATGTTCTGCTCTGATCTTTACAATCCGAATAAAACTGCAATGATTGACGACCCATTTAGTCCAGCGGTAGTTCGCTGGACACATTCGTTCCACACTGCCTTCTGTGCTATGGGTCCAGGGTTAGAATATCCCGGTAGGGACAAATGTCTGTGTGATGAGCATAAACATTGTATCCGAATTACGGATTTATCTATGTATAATATGTATGTATTTACAAAAAAACAAAGTATATTATATGTAGTATATCAACCAACTAGGATCCGTAACCCAAGCCTCGTTGCTTAGCTCGGAACTAGATGGCGCTGTGTCATAATGTCCAGAAATTTTTATTTATTTGATTTCGTCCGGTGCTGTAAGTTATGGAAGAATTTGTAGGGCATAATCATAGCAGAGTTCACCTATCCACTTTAAAAAGAAGCTTCTAACACAGGCATTTCTGATAGTCATTGCTATTATTTGTGTTTATGTGATCAGGATTATGCTACGGTAAAATAAAACCCAAAATTAAAGAACAATATTTAATAATTTGTTGTACAAATCGATACTGGAATTAAGATAAAGGATAGATTTAATGTATCTTAACAATAAAAATAATTTAAATACAATAATAATTATATTTTAGTATGAATAGACAAGCAACAACCCATATACAGACACCCAACATGGTGATAATTTATAACTATAAAACATGGCAACAGGTTATACAGCACATCTATACAGTCGTATTGGGAAAACACTGCGAGACAGAGACAAAACCATCGTATCTCGTGCACTTGGTACATAAAATTTACATTAAAAAAAATATTAGGACACACATTTATGCGCAGTACTTGTAACCGGCGCGCAAAGATGTTTGAATGATGTGCGTAACAAAGTGGTATGCTGAGATCGTAGCGTATGGTTTCTGCCTACTCAAACGAGTAAAAGGCTTGAGTGTATGTATCATCATCAACCCATTAACGTCCCACTGCTGGGCACGGGTCCCCTCTCATTTCAGAGGGATTCAGCTATAGTCCACCACACTAGCCTACTGTGGGTTGGCTAGTGTATGTATATAGTAAATAAATAAATAATAAGTAATAAGAAGTAAACGAATACAGATCAGTATTACAACAATAAACTACTTATTAGAATGTTTTTTTTTTGTGTGGTTACTTCTCTGAATAGCATACATGTTTTAATGAGCTTCCCCAATGACCAACATTTAATAGAAAACAATTCACATATCATAATATATTTATATGATTAAACACAAATTTGTCTTTTTATACATCAAACAATTTCGTTTTGTAAAAAATGCATTATAACATTATTAAATACATAGTTGCAGTTAAAAAAGAACATTAATTAATTGTCATGTTTTCAAATACATATTTCATTGCATGTAAACAATTTAGTTAATATTAAGAGTAACCAACAATAATAATATAGTTGTCACATGATTAAATACAATAATAGTTCTAAAGAATTAGGTACATTATGCGAATCAATTGCTACACACTTATAAAGGAAAAAACCAAGGAATTATACATCAAGAGTAAACAAGTAATTGTACAGCATTCACTTTAACTATAGATAAGTATTAGAGAACAAATAATAATATAACTAGATATTTTAATACGTAAAATACAACTGTACAGTCACGATTTTTTTAAACTAGCAACAGACAAACATATTTTATTCCTGGCAAGACAGAGGTATAGTCTCTAAGTATCATAGACAATCTAATATTAAATTAAACATTTAATTTATTTTTATTGACACATATAAACACGTGGACACTCAATATATCAATCCGAATTGAACACACGATTGTAAATACTTATCCTATTTAATAATAATAATAATAAAACTTCATCGACCGTGACTGCACGTACAAACTAACTATGGCGACAACTATAATATTCAGCTAAAGTAATATTATAAAATAACATTTGGTTAATACATTTTGACTAGTATATTGTTCGGGACAACGGTTTTCACTCGGCAGAGGAACTATAAACGAGATTGAAATATAAACATGGTTTAAACTACAATAACAATCTGAATTCTTATGAGTTTAGCGAGTCATCTGGCATGTCTGTTTTCTTTTGCCATTACTGAGACCAAGTTTTGCATCCCCAGAGTATTGCAGTAGGCTTGTGTAGTACATGTACTATGTACTAATAGGAACTGGTTCCCGACATTGACAAGTACAGAACTATTCCTTTTCCTTATATTAGTACATCATTCTTTAGGTACTTCATCGTTCGCTAGCAATGTAATAATTCTTAGTGTCTGGTTCTGAACGAATAGTCGCGTGCTACATAGTACCGTAGGATGTGGGTACCAGAAAGACACGAAGCGGGACTGATATAAAATCAGTAAACGAAAGAGTGGGATGCATGATAATATTCAACTGTCAACTTGGTCCTTGTTATCTAGTCTTCCAATGTACATAGGTACTACTGTACTAATAGTACTAGAAGACCGAACTAGTACGTATGAAAGATTGTACTAGTGCGACGCGATCCATTCAATGACCGAGAAAGGACAAGCCTATATTGCAGTGTCTAGAGCCTTGGATAAAAGTGTGTATCGTTTTTCTACGTACTTGAGCTGACAGAAATAGGTAACTTCTAGATGAGCGTAGCTCATTCTCAACCACAAGTTCCCTTAACATCGGGTAAGTTGGTAAAACATATGTAATAGGTATACATAAATAGCGCAATGATATTACAAATTTATTTGTGCAAATTTCAACCAACAAAAAATCTAGTCAAGTCAAGTCTTAGTCTAACGATTGGGAAAAATAGATCCAATGCGGAATCAGTTATATGGAAGTAAAATTTGAAGGATACTAAAATCAAAGAAAAAAAGGCTTTCCAAACATTTTTTAGAATTGTTTTTTTTTTGGGTATTGTTTCTTCAAAATCTTAGAAGTTCTGATTAAAATAGCAAAACTAGGTCGCAGCAATAGCTCTAAACTAATCACCAAGATATCTTTTCCTTCATTATAATCACTATTATCAAGAGGCAATGAAGCTCAATCAAATGGCACTAGGTAGAATGTATAAAGATTTAAAAATGTGTAAAGTACCGGTTACGTGTCACGATAGACATCGATTTCTTTTGTTACGTAATGTCAAAATTATGGCGCACGTTATAATATTATATGTATATTTTATTCATCATCATCAACCCATTAACGTCCCATTGCTGGGCACGGGTCTCCTCTCATTTGAGAGGGATTAGGCTATAGTCTGTCACGCTAGTCTACTGCGGCTTGGCATATTTTATTGTTGAATACTTTTAAGTTTAATATTTGATTAATTTGTGAGACAGATTATAATGGTATTTTCACCTCTTTTTTCGTATCCTAGTGAAACCAATCCACAAGGAAACATTCAGGAACAGCCGTCCCTTTTGGGATTAAAATATCCTGAATATATTATTCCTGTAAAAAACCCTTAAAAGTAGTTTTATTTCAATGTGACACAGTTGATTTGATATCATAAGTCAGTTTTGATTACCATAAGCAGTTTATTTGGTTATTACACAGAAGTTAAGAAGGTTGAATACAATTATTTATTGTAGAACGCTACACTTTTATTTAACAATTTCTTTAATAAGCTAGAAGCATCATATATTGATGCTGATGAAAAACAGAGGCAGTGAGTTTACTATTTTTTGTTATTAGCCATAGCAATAGCCACCGATGTCTATCACGATACATAACCGCATCCTATTTACCATCTATGAGGTGCAGTGCCGTAATACTGTCCTTATTTCATTGTACTCTATAAGACTAGTTATTGTGATCTCGTGAAGATAAACATGCTAATATACAGCTAGTTCAATTTTATTTATTATATAAAAGTGTGAATTTATTTAAATTTCTTACTTCAATAGGGACTGGTGTGAATTTGACTTCTAACTTCTGGAGACGCGTTTCGAGTATCGGAGAAATTAGCATCAATTTGGTTTGTATTAAGCTCCGAAGTAATAGATGATTTATTGCCATTGCACTTAGAATAAGTTACTTAGTAATTCCCAATAATACTGGTGTAATAGTCCTTGAAAATAGACTAATAACAAGTACTCTTAAATCAGTAAAAGAAATTTAAAAAAATGCTCCTGTCTTAGCCACATTCACACCGCTCCCGAACGTTTAAGGTAAATATCAGTGTGCAGACTGTGAGTTTCTTTCCACACGTGAAACGTTTACGCGTTCCTTATTTTTTATTGAAAGGTTATAACAGTAAAGTGTTGACATAAATCAAATTTATTTTATATTATGAGGAAAATTAAAATACATACTTTTGACAGAATGAAGTCTTAGTTTTATATAAGACTGTAACCTAAATTTTCATCTAGTTAATTACCTACTCAAAGTTATCAGGATCTATATGAAATTCCTGCTTATTTTTGTAATTGCTTTTGAATAGCTTTTCTGCAAAAATTTGGTAGAGCTATTTTATTTAAAAAGGGAACGCCGTTGTCAAGGTTTGTTGCGTGTACCGCGTTCGGCGCTGATTGGCCGGCTTAGCACTCTTCGACCAATCAGAGCGCTGAATGAAGCAAACGAACGAATTCGTTTACGTTTCGTTCGTGAAAAGTAACTTACACTGAGTACACCGAACTACAATTTATTTAATACTCCAGGCGAGTCTGTTCGCCCACTTATCAAACATAGGCACTAATACAATTTGGCCTAAATGTTAGGACAAACTTCGATTGATAAAACATCTTTGGATTTTTGTTACTTTTAAAGCTACCAGACTTATAGCTTCAATTAAGTTATTTATTTATGTATTTCATTTAAACTTGTTTAATTCTAAAGATTGAAAACTATATGCCCATTGATGTCCAGTTATATATTATTTCTTTATTCCGATACTAACCTTATTTGATAGAACCTTGCTTGATGTATATTTTCATATAAGAAAAAATAAACACGATAACAATTAGTTCTGATATATTATGTTTAAGTCATTTTCTTTTTTTATCAATCGAAGTGTGTTCAAGTAAATGATCTGCAATAACATTTGTTCGCACGTCTGTATCGATCGAATCTATCGTCCTACACCGTACTCAGCCACACAAACATAGTCTCACGTTACGATACAGCGCTACTCCCCACTAGGCAGCGTTCAGATTCTTCACTGTCCGATTCGCATATCAAGAGGCATATCTTTAACACGTTCGCTGCTGGAAAACAGACGTACTGTGTTCGACGTAAAACACCTGTGTTCTCATACTTTGTATGTTAAAGTTTGTAAACGACTATGCAGCCAGTACGCGCTCGGACACCGCGCTCGCGGCCGCACTATTGTCCGCACTGTCGTTGGTGCGTTACGACTTTACGGTCCGAGATTAGGAACTTATGCATCTGAATCGAAATAGCACTGACATCAACGTCACCTAGTAGGTTTCGCCGCTAAGGCAAACCGTCACAAATATCTATCACACATATTTATAATTATGGTTGAAAAAACGGCAATAACCGGGCAGTATATTTTCTTAATAACGACAAAAGAAATCGAGAAATTATAATTAAACAAAACTGTTTGAACCCTCCGTAGAGTTTTGGCGTAACTAGGAATCATTTTAAATAACAACTTTATATTTGGTATTTTATTGGTATCGGGCGTTAATCGTCCTAGCGAAAATCATTACAAGACTAACGACTCGATTTTTATTCGATAATCGAATTGAAAATCGACTAATAATTTTGGAGTACAATTGGATTCTTTTTTAAACCCGACGTCAAAAGTATGGTTTCTGTGGGATATCAGTAGTAGTTTAAAAGCGAACTTGATAGTTCTTAGTTAGTCAAGAAAATCTGTTCAGCCGTTTAATCAGCTATGTTGAGGTATTTAAATTTAAACTTTACTAACCAACATATACAGTCCTACGCAAACTCCTCCATAACACGCAATTTAAAGTGATATTCCTAGTGGCGCCAATACGGTAGTGTACGAACGTGTACGGACCAAAACAAACTGTTCGGCTGGCTGGTTCACTTGGTGGTCATGTCGGGCCAGTAGTTTATGTAGTATCGGTGGGTGCTGCCCTCGAACAGACGGTCCAGCCAGTTCTCCAGCCCGTCGAGAAGATTCTCTGTATAAAAAATGTTTGGTTATTTCATACAGGCATAATTTACTTGTAAGAACAAAAGCCTAACGTGCATAATCGAACAATAAATAGAGGGCACCTTTTATATTGAATTCTCATATAGGTAGCCGAGAATTGATAGCGTTACTGATATACACTTGCATAAATATGTAAGTTATTTTACCAAATACGCGTACAAGAATCATAAAAACTACGGCATAAGGACGTTTTTCACATCACAAATGTGTCGATGGCTAAGCTAACCTTGCATAAGCACGGGCGGGTCTGAGGACTCGTCGGCGGAGGAGGAATCCGGCGAGGTGTGGAAGCCGATGAAGGCGCCCGCCTCCGGGTCCAGCACGCCGCTCTCGCCTAGCGAGCGAGTCATGCGGCTCATGCGCTGGAACAGACAACGTATACAGATACACCTGGAGTAGTTTACTACTTTTAAATGTCATTTCTTGATATAGGCATATAAATAAATATATCTGGACATTACGACTCAGCGCCATCTAGTTTTGTGGTAAGCAACGAGGCTTGTGTTACGGATACTAGGAGGTTGATATACTACATTTGTTTTTGTAAATCCGTACATATTATACATACAAAGATACCTCCTTTACTCGGATACAAAAATTTTGATGCTTATCACAACATTTGTACCTGTAGCACGGAAGGCAGCGTTAACTACCGCTGGGCTGATCAAGTCGTCAAATGGACTAAAGAGGAGATATTCTAAGATATTGAAGAAACTCGCTGGTCGTATAGCTCGCCTTTATCTTCGAAGTTAGGCCAGAGATGTGCTAGTGTTTTTTGGGTTCCATACTATTGTGAAGGGGCGAGTCTATTTCTGAGAATTATATTATCTAATAACACTGTTCGACCTGGGCCGATGGTTAGGGGACCTAACCATCGGCATCGACCACGCTTAGCAACTATTAGATCAGTGTAGTAGTTTATGGTTTAAACTAGGATATTAGAAGGTGGGTGGTATCTATATATACTTTATATGTAAGGCGACATTTTCCTTCAAAAACAGGTAGTTATCATAAAAAAATACCCCCACATGAGCGGTTAGAGGCGACTTTGAGTGTGGAGTACCTTGTGCGGCTTGGTGCACTCGGGGTGCTTGGCGTGGTAGATGCAGAAGTACTTGCGGTGCGGGTTGAGCGCCAGCACGGTGCCGACGCAGTTGCGCGCGTTGAGGCGCAGCTCGCCGCCGCCCAGCGACAGCTGCAGCACGCGCGCGAACCACGCCGCGCCGCGCTCCACGCACAGGTACGCGAACACCAGCGTCTTGTTCCTGCCACACACATCACACAATATTCCTCCGCATTTCCACCACTCTTCGATCTCATTCCTCGTTTGTTAATTGCTGCAAAATTGGCCGTGATAACACTGTTCGTACGGACTTATATTACAGCCTTGACAGAGCCGTATATAACCTTCGAGCGAGTCCGCATGACCGGTGTGGACACGGCTATTGACAAGATGATCAAAACGAATAAGGTGAAGACTTATGAAGACGATAAACACGCGTATTTAGTAACTCGGAGCAGGTAACATTTACTTCATGTAATTTCGTAGTAATACAATATAAGCAAGCAAAAAGAAAAGAGGCCCAACATGAGACCCTTGCAGAACACCTGAAGAAACGGACTGGAGATCAGATTTGAAACCACAGATGATAAGAAGTTGGGAATGGTTTCGTAGATATGACTAGCATCGTCTTAGTAATGAGCAACATATTCTTGCAGGCCCAAATATTTTACAAGTATGATATGGTCTACCGTATCAAACGCTCTCGAAAGATATGTGTAAATCGAACTTTCCCATATACATGTAAACGGCAGTCAGTAGCATAAATAATGATTCAATTTGCTTATGCTGATAACACGGTAATCAGTCTATCGCCTTTTTTATGAGCTAGAGTGATTAAGAATAACATTTAAAAAGAGTGGGAGCTTTCTATTCCTCCATGAAGCATTCGTTATGGATTGATTTATTATTATCTTTACTTACTAAAAATGGTATGTCACGTTATTCGTCCGCGATGATCTTTGAACTAATGAACTGATTAATGAAACTGCACACTTCAAAGGATCTGAACCTTTTAGAATTTTACCAAAGACCCAAAGACAAAATTCGTGAAAAGTAGTATTATTTCAATGTACGCGGAACTCCGCAGATGTGTGAGAAATGTAAAACCGATGTAAAAATGCTATGTACTTACTTGCGATAAGGCCACACAATCTTATGAAACTTCGAGAGCAGCTGCACGCGACTCTGCATGTCTACCAACAATACGATGGTCCGACATCCGGGCTTCAACAGTCTGCCAACAAGAGGTAGATAGAATTGCTTAACAAAACTCAAATAAAAGGTGGTTTTTAATAGACAGATTGTATAATTTTACGACTAAGCGATTTTAGCGACTGCAAGAATCCCACATAATTTTTTTTACCGACTTCAAAAAAGGAGGAGTCAATGACTATTTTTTTTTGGTTGGTAATTCTAAATTGTCAGTAATAAATATATAATAGGGATGAAAATCTTCCCTCACAATAATATATTGCCAGACTTTAGAACAAATTAACACGACTACCTTGAGGGTTGGACTGCTTTGGGGTTTAAAGGTGATAAAACAACGTGTATGTGAGTATGTATACCTAACAAGTCCGTTGTACTTTTCGGCTCGCAACTCGTGCAGTCGGAGTTCGGAGCTCGGCTCGTTGTTGTTCTTCTTGCTCGACGTGTTCTGTTTCTTTCTTTCTTGCTTCTGCCGCTGTACTGACTCTTCTTCTACCCGTCTGTCAAATTAATAATGTTATTTGTATTTACTCGATAAGAAATTACAAGAAAAAACCAATGTTGAATGATTGGATATTTCCTAATAAACTCGTAACTCGATGACAAATGCTACGCTCAATATCTGTGCCCCGACGAGCACAATCATATATCTCGAGCGAGGATATCGAGACGGCCGGCTCACTTCATATAGGTTACTTAAAATAAGGGAGTACTAAACTGTCAGCGATGGGAATTTCCGTGCTGTCAGAATAGTCACTCCGCCAACGAGATCGGTAACCTTACTCACTCGCAGAAACACAACTATTGTTATTTCACTGCGGTCGTCTGTAAGGCGGAGGTACTTCCTCAGTTAGCCCAATTTGCTCTCGCTCCCGCTATGCCCTACGCAGCGCAGCAATGTCTCGCTGTATACTAAGACAGCAGTACATACATGAGGTAGGCCATGAAGTAGCCGGCCGCCAGCACCAGCGCCACGGTGGCCAGCACGGACAGCGCGGACACCGCCCGCTGCGTCCTCAGCGCGGCGGCCGCCCGCTCCGTCCACTCGCACACCTTCAGCACGGCGCGCCACACTGTGCCCAACGCCGCCTCGTCTAACAGCTCCTGGTGAACAAAAATCACTTATCAGTAAACTAAACACTCCCATACCGTATCGACATCGTGATAAAAATTCTATCTATAACCATGATCGATACCCAACGCATTTAGATGCGTGTCTCGAAAAAATCGGATACCGAATGACGGCATAACATTAGTGTTCATTCGGTATCCGATTTTTTTCCGATTACGTTATCCGATTTCGTTAATTTGACGGACGTATACCAATAATTGTGGTACCTGTACGTGAGCCTCGTAGGCCATGACCTCGGTGGGTTTGAGGAGGCGTTTGATGAGCAGGTCCAGGGCGCGCTTGGTGTGGTTGAGGCGCTCGTGGTAGCGGCGCAGCTCGCGGCGCAGCGCGGGGTCGGCGGGCGCGGCGGGCGCGGCGCCGGCGCAGTGCGCGTGCGCGCAGCTCGGCCACGTCTCGTTGAGCCACTCGTACTGGATGCGCGTGGCCTCGCGGCGCCAGATTATCACGATGCGGTGTTCCATTTCCGACATGTCGCTACCTGATGATCACTTTTTTGGTTAGTGTCTTACTTATAATGCTAAGTTACTCAATACGGCGAGAAATTCTTTGACATTCTTTTCAAAATAAAAGACAGTCTTGATTTTAATCTAGGTTTGTCTTAAATCACAACAACCACAGAAAATGATTGTGAGAGAAACAAATAAAGAGAAAAATGTAACCGGAGCCGTTGGCGAGCGCGTGGATGAAGGCGGGCTGCTTGTGCGCGTACACGTAGGCGTAGTGCAGGCGCTCGGGCGGCGCGCGCGCCAGCGTGGCCAGCGCCCGGCGCGCGCCGCCGCCCGCGCCCGCGCCGCCCACCACCAGCACGCAGCACAGCCGCCGCCGCGCCGCGCGCCACTCCACCGGGCACACGCTCTCCAGCACGCTCTGCCACAACACCAACATTACAGCCCTAACTACTCACGGCAAACATAGCTGCGATAGCCGCAAATGTCGAGTTGGAACCTAATTCCACTTTTCAGGGACTTACAGACTTTCACAAGGGACTTTTCAAAATTGATGTAAATCTACTTTTTAAGAATTTTATTGCTGAATATATTTAATCCTTTTCAGGAGTTATGTGCATACTTATCACACACAACAATTACTAATAAATACATCTGAATCAACTTTTATAAACGCATACACTTATCGATGCGTCAGTTTAAGCTCTATCGGAAGTATCTATTTGGCAGAGAAACGAATACTTGCTAGTGCTGGCAACATTTCTAACAATCTATAGAGTAGGCGTGTGTAACTCTTTTCGGAACCGACTCACTGATTCGAATCATTGAAGTGATACAAAAGATTGGATCAGTAACAATGTTTCAAACGCATCATTTGGATCTGAATCATTACTTCGCTCTCTGCTCATTCCGCGCGACGCGTCGTCGCGATGCGATTGAGCCACTGAGCAGTGAGCGATCGAGAGAGACTGAGGCCTGAGATACACTGAGTCACTGAGTCACTTCGCTGAAGCACTCGCGAGTGAGCGGGCGACATAGTTACAATCTATACAAGTCAGAAAGAGATACCAAATGAGATGTGTATCACTCACACATTCAGAAATTTTCGTTGTCGTTATCCATGCACGTAAAAATGACCACTAAGGCGCTTTCGTATCAAATACTATACGGTTGTTTTTTGCATATAATGTTTTCTCTAACATTTATCGTTTTAAGTTGATGCGGCACGCGAAAGATTGTTTAGGTTCGTTCGCGCCGATTTACGAAAACATTGTAGTTCAGAGTTCTGTTTTTATGATTTGATTGCGATAGTGATTAGTATTTTGACTTACTTTCTTCCTTTTATTCATAAAGTTAGAGCTAAGAGACTTTACGTGAGAATTTTGTGTAAATAGACATTGAATTACGTAAATACGTAGGTTTACTTTACAAGTTTAGTGACTGTTGTCTCAGACTCTCAGTGAATAAAATGTGTAAATAAAAACTCTACGTGTTCGTACTTCTCAGTGACTGACTTTCTAAGGTATAGGTACCTACATACCTTAACTAAGACATTTATATTCTTATTCTTTAAACGCACGCGACCAACGCCCAACGTAATGATACGTAACGTTCTGTATTTTATATACTTAGAGCCGATGATCCAAATGAGCCAAATGAAACATATCAGTGATTCAGATCATTCCAGTGAGCGAGATGCAAATGATCCAATCCCAAAAATGATACACTTTGCCCACCTCTACTACAGAGTCAACAACAAAATTACGCAAAGTCACAGAGCCTTAACGGCGGGCGTCAGACAATGTTCTAACTATTAAACGAGGCATACAAAAGAAAAATATATTTTCCTTTAGTTTAATTTTTACGCTAAGCGAAACCTCAATGCACCGTACTACAGACAATACAACAAGAATTGTCTGTGTTCCGTTGCCATGGCAACCCATGGCCCATTTGTAATATTATAAATAATTTAATGTCATTGTGATTTGGAAATCGATGCAATAGCATTAAATGTCGTTTCTTTTTACAATTTAAGAAACTCAATTGTGTTTTCATCCAAAATCACCGAAACTAATCTTATATAAATAATAATGCATACCTGTGAAGACAATCTGGGTAGCGTCAGCATCTGGTTGGCCTCTATGAGCTGGTGCAGCGTCTGCGTGGGTATCTCGGTGGTGCTGACGGTGGCGGCGGGCTCCGCGCTGTCCTCCTTCAGCAGCACCATCGTGTCGATGCTCCGCTGCACCTTGTAGCGCGCCGTCACGTTTGTCGTGTCGCGCGCTCGCATGTCTATGAAGCTGGATCAGGGAATTTATTTTTTGTAATATTATACATTGACTAGCGCGTCCGCGTACCATTTAACGAAAAAATATTTCATTCGAATAACTTCAAAAAAGGCAAAGTTTCATATTAACTTTGCACCCCCGTTTTACCACTATAGGTGAATTTTCAAAAATCCTTTTATGACGTAGGGGAGCATTAAGCTCCCCTACGTCATAAAAGGACCCCTCTACCTAAATTTTAAATTTCTAAACCCTAATAGTTTAAGCCCTGTGTTGATATGTCAGTCAGCTTCTCCTTTTATATATAGAAATAACTAGCTGACCCAGCAAACGTTGTTTTGCCACATTATAGGGGTTGGTGGACTACCCCTAACTTTTAGGGGGATGAAAAATTGATGTTGGCCGATTCTCATAGATACCGGATAAGCACAAAAAATTTCATCAAAATCGGTCAAGCCGTTTCGGAGGGGTATGGCAACGAAAACTGTGACACGAGAATTTTATATATTAGATAATATATCCGGACACAACAAATATTTGCATGAAGAAGAAAATAAACGTCAAGGAAACAGGTATGTTTTCTCTCAATATTTAGCTTCGCCATTTAAACCAGTGGTATATAATTAATTGCCAGTAATGTGGTAATTCCGTACTCACCCAAAAGCGACTCTATCTCTATAGTGGAATGCAGTGATGAGGTATCTGAGGCGGATGGTTTGGCGCTCCTCAAAGATCAGCGCCTTCACCTTGTTGTCCTCGAAGTCCGACACAAACCCTTCTACGTTGCCATCGCTTATCGCGCTCACTAGCTTATACGGGAACTTCCAGCGCATGAACTCTGTGTATAAAGGCATGAGAGTGATAATTGATTAGTTGTTTTCCTTTACAGAAAAAAATATAGTCACACCTTGAAATATGTATGCCTCATTGGTCTAGTGTTTGTAGGTGCGACTGCGTAACAAGAGGTCTTGGGTTCGATTGCCAAATCAAGCAGTGTTATTGGGTTTTGTCTATGAAATTCTCAGTAGCAACTTGGAGTTTCGATTCGTGCCTGGTTGATGGCAATAGGCTCGCTTCTTATTACACGGGACCTAAATAATACTGGCGAAATGTAGGTGTACATAAGTACACCTCTGCCTAACCCTCCGGGGACGACAGGCATGACGGTATGTATGTATCTTCAAAAACATGATCTACTCACCCAAAATTTTTGGTAGCGACGCCAATCCCTCTTTATATAAATACACATGTTTGTCTAATACAAATGTCAGGCATGGCACGCCGTGTACTCCCATTCTTCGAGCAAGGCTGGCCTCGTGGCCTGCATGGACCGTTGCCATGGTTACGCCGAGCGGCTGCAGAGCTTCCACCAACCGTCGCCAGGCGGCGGCTGAACGCACACAGTCGAAGCACCAGTCCGTGTAAAACAGAACTAGCGCTGGAGTGTGGATGCTTTTCTCTACTATATTGTTTTCAAAGTGGCTGGAAAGTAGTGGTTGTTTAGGAAAGATGTAACTATAGGTTCTAAATAGTAATATGTATTTATGGCTCTTTTTTTAAATAATATTACTTACCGTGCTGTTACAGAAAGTTTGTGGAACAATGTTATATCTTGGTCCTGTGTTCGGAAATGAGTCCCGAAGAACTCTTCAAATGGATCGTTGCTACAACAAAATAAAACAATAATAATTATTGTTTTAGTCTGTCTTATTGGCACAAATAATTGGTTAGATTAAAGTAAAGCTGGTAAATACAAAAAAAATGGTACATACAATTCAATTAAAATATATCGAAAGGGAATATAAGGATAGGTAATCATTACAACTAAAATCTATTCATATAAAACACTAGCTTTTGCTCCCGGCTTTGCTCGCGTTAAGAAGTATTATTATTAATTAGGTATAGTTTTCATACAAACTTTCATCCCCTATTTAATCCCCTTGGGTGTAGAATTAATCAAAATCCTTTCTTACTAGATGCCTACGTTATAACATCTACCTGCATGCCAAATTTCAGCCCGATCCATCCAGTGGTTTGGGCTGTGCGTTGATAGATCTCTATGTCAGTCAGTCAATCACCTTTGAGTTATATATGTATATTTAGATATCAAAATAAATACTATAATAATCTTTCTGTAACCAATTACCTAATGGATTTGAATGAGAAGATTACATTATCATTTGTAATTTAAAACAATAATGACTGGATGGATACTATCAACATACATCCAACAGATTAATAACCTTTTGTCTAGTAATACATATTTATGTTTTTATAATCTGTTTATGTTGTGGAAATAAAGATTTTTTTCAAATTTGTATACCAAATAAACAAAATGTTAGATAATTAAATAAATACCCACTGTACCAGTCATAAACAATTAACATTTAAGAATAAGTAAACAGAGTTAAAATAGATAAATACAGCAAATAACCAGCATCTTATTTGCTATATTTATCTATTTTAACTCTGTTTACTTATTCTGATCTGATGGTCTTATATTGAATGCAATAAAATTGAAGAATTATTCCAAATCTTTGAATTCTTAGTCATTCACTCAGACTAATCATAAACATATAAACAACAGTTTCTGTGACTCACAAGTGAGAAATGTGTTTCTCAGAACTGCACATTGGAATGTAATATATATGTATATAGAAAGGTTTTATTTAACCTTTGCATTTATACAGTCCACATAGACTGGATGTGTGGTTTCCAATGTTCTGATTGTAACTTTTTTTAAGACTGTCATTAAAGTGGCAATTAGCAACTGACCAACTGACTACATGTCACCTACCAACAGGTCACAGGTTCTGTAGGTATTATTTTGTGTCAATAACATTATGTGACAACAATAATTGTTTAAGTCAAGTCATAACTTTAAGTAATTTTAACTAATCAACATCTAAATGAAATTAAATGAAATGTTGTCTGTGAGAATACCTTTTTCAGCACAGATGAGCATTTTAGAGGATATATTTATAAAATGATATTTGTAACTTTAGAAGAAGGTATATTCATTCTAGGATTAGAAGGCATGGTTATTGTTTTATTCCTGGTTTTTCTTAGATTGTTTTATTTTTTGCACTTAATGGATTACTGGACAATCAATCTGCTATATTTAGCAATATATTGAGGCTGACAAGAGTAATGAATATTGTCTCAACTCAGCAAGCTAGTTAGCTAACTCTACAGGACAATATCAAGGCTGATTGCACAGGATAATAATTATTATATTTATTTAAAAGCATGGCAATAACCAAATTATGTATAATCAATTTAACTTACCTAAATCGTGCATATTGGCTATAATCATGCCTGGGTTTGTATAGGTGGTCGTCTTCGTTTGTAATGCCATACAAGTCATATGCCTGCCTCCGTTCCGTGTCCGACAACAGTTCATAAGCTTGTTTGATTTCAACAAAACGGGTTTCAGCATTTGGATCTTCATTTTTGTCTGGGTGCCTGCAATATACATAAAAATGTAAACAATATTTTTATATTCACTCAAACTTTTATAGTTGATAGATTCAACATCTTTTTCCCCTAGGGGATTTTTGGTTTACCTAATCCACATGTCTAAAAGTTTAGCAATCATTGAAAAAATTTACATCGGATCTTAAGGATCCTTGATAAATATTGAAGTAATAGTGAACTTTTACATCTTTTACTGACAGGACACTGCATATTATAAACATGGTTGACAATAATAGATGGCAAGCGTAAGGCTCCGAGGGTATTGTATACCTACTTACCACTCTTTAGCTAGTTGCCTGTAAGCTTTGCGTATTTCTGGTAGGTTTGCCTTGCGGTGTATGCCTAGAATTTTGTATGGGTCACCGATCTTCTGGGCAGCCAGTAGTGGGCACAAGGTGAGCACTAGTATTGCCCACAGCCATCGCCCTTTCCACCCCTTGCATTTCCATTGCATGTTACCAAACAGTTTCTTTATCAACCCCTCTGATTAAAACCTCCGTGCTCCTGAAGATAACTCTCATAGCAAAATCCCGCAATCAGCAATGGAACGCATGACTGATGTATGTGAATTTAACACGGAAAACTCAAAAACTGTTATCAGTCATTTGTCTTAAAATAGAACGGCTGAAAATTCGTGAAATTCTAAAATCTCACAAAAATTACAAAATGTCAATTGGGCCAGACCATAGCCAAATTAGTTATTTTTCTGCGCAAATAGCAAAGACAAAAGTTTCAGATCCCTTCTGTCAGATCAATAATTATAATTAGGTAATTTATTTTTCGTTAGCAAGCTTGCGAATATAATTTATTATTTTAGAATTTGTAATTTAATGTTATATTTGATATTTTTAAATATCAATCTCTTAATTAAAGATGAGCAAACGATAACGACGATGTTGATCATCGGTATCACGCAGTATCAATACGCGTTGCTTATTCCAGGTGATGAAAATCCATGACAATTATTGACTAAAAATAAATATATTAAATCTATCGTTTCATTCCAAATTTCCCTTAATTTAAAACTATTAATGTGCTCCGAGCTTCGCTCCGGGTTTCTACTCTAATTCAACGAAAAACTAAGTTTCGCAGTGCTCCATTGATCGCGCTACACGTCAGGTGATTGGCCATACTACGGACTACCTCTTCCGTAACTTTATGATGTCGAAAGTCAATCAGGCATCAGCTGTTTGTCACTGTCACTTGTTTTAAATTGCTTTAATCTTGCAATACAGACTACAGTACAGAATTATACTCAACGTGTGCGGTTGTGTAGTGAACAGTATAAGACGTGGTATACACGTTATCGGAACCATACATTTATTAATTAACATTTAATTTTTACCGGTACGTACTCAGTTTTTTTCTTTATGTAGGGTTTACTTATAGTGATGATTATCTGACGTTGGGCTTAAGATGCTGATGTAAATATGTTATAGTGTGCCGATAGGATTGTGTAATTTGAGCATATCTTTAAGTTCGAACTAGTAGATTGCAAAAAATTAGCACGGTCACGATGCACTAAGAGCATCTTATCTTACTTTCGTAATTAATATTATAAATGTTTGGATGTGAACATGTTACTATTTTATTTAAAAACTACATATCAGATTTGAGTGAATCTTTGCAAATATATAACAAATGTGTCAGAATAACACATGGGTTACTTTTTATCAAAATACCACATAGATGAAGCTGTGCAAATGAAACCAAGTGTCACATAAAACAATAGCTGTATTATAAATAAATCAGAATAATTCTTATCTCAGACTATATATACTTTTCCTGTACGGTTAAATTTAACTATTTATAATAATAGTAACATTTATTTTGACAAAGCTAAGGAAATTGCTTATGATAAATAAACAGAAATACATTTTTTTATAACATTATTATTATTATTGCATCATTATTAATAAAAAAAATTTTTTTTTGCCTTCAGTAATAATTTAAATTATACTTTATACAAGTATAAATAATTGTATTACTAATTGTACCTGTATAAGTGTTACAGCCATAGTGAATAAATTGCTATTATATATAATGACTGGCTAATATATATAATGAATAATTTGCCCGGACAATGTGATAGATCAATCACTTCATCCGGACATTATACATAGTAGGTCAGAGTCAGTCAAAGTAATAATTACAGTCCAACTGGCTTCCCCTCCTTCTGCTGTTTTTGTTGCCGTCTCCATCCAAATTGTTTTTTTTTTATTAAAATGTTATGGATTTCACTCCTGCACAAGATAAATACTTCTATGTGTGAATATGTGTTCCGCCCCTAGTAGTGTGATTCGGTTAGGTTAGGTTAGACCCCTGCGAACCGGATTCTCCCTATTTTAATAAGGTTAAGGAAGCACATATTATACGTATTTACACCAAAAAAAAACATATTCCCATTTCATCCCGCCCCGGTATCATCACCTATCAAAATTTCAAGTTTGTAAACCCTGTGGTTTGGGCTCGGCGTTGATGAATCAGTCAGGACAAAAGATTATATATGTATATAGATAAATATACGGGTGACTTTTTTTACCGTCTCGATAATTATAGAGTAGGTTATATGTATAGAATGGAATCTGCGGACGAGACTATTTCTGTAATAGCATTTTGATTATGGAAGTTCTGAAAATCCAAGAAAATCCAGAAAAAGAGAACATCCTACACGGCGCGTGCGTAATAGTAAAATAGATGCCTATACTGCGTGTACCGTGATTTCCAATGAATGAAAAGTGCGAGCGAAATAGCGTAACTACATATCTGAATACCTAGGCATTTTGCCGTTGAGAATTTATAAACTCCGAATTGTTTTGTAGAGATATCAATCTTCCCTTCACATTTTAAAGAGCTTATGATGTTTTAGCATGGTATAGTTGTGTGTTACATGTTAAACTTTCTCATTTGTCATTATTTCTTTGAAAAAATAAAGTAGTAATTAGGTACGAGTATGTGTATACTAGAAATACTACATACTCGGCGTAGTTAAAATATTAAAATCAACTTATTACAAATTACAGTGATTTTAATTACAAATTTAAAAAAAGTACCTGTGAGCGATATCGCAGTAATCACAGTGTCCACCGTTTCTCTCTCTCTGGAAGTAGGTACATTCCCCGCAAATAATTCAAAGGAACGTCCTCTAACATTATATCGATGATGGAATGTTAGGGATGGGATCCCTCCCATCCCGACAACTCGTCCCCGAGTTGTTTGTGGATTCGGAGTAGGGGTACCTACTCCGAATCGACAGTCCGAATGTCGAAGAAGAGATTGCAGATGGCTTGGTCCTGTATACATTCGCCGTACACCATTTAAACTTTCAAGGGACATGATATAACACTGCACCATTACTAAATAAGTACTCTACATTGTTATATTCGTACATGTTTATTGTTTACGTTAATCACTTTTATCACAGTGAGCGACCGACGGAGACATGCGCGGTAACGTAAACATTGCGAATAGATCACGCGACGTCACTGAGTGCCTAATCGTATGTGACTAAAAATTATTTAAAATAATTACAATAGGACTGTAGGGCAGTGGGGGTCCAGCGCGGGATGGCGGGAGCGGGGATCCTGTGTCAGCATTGGAAAATCGCTGACGGCTACACGTGTGCGTTTGTTTGAAGATCTAGTTTTACCTATTTGAAACGATATCATTCATAATATGCCGACTGTTTATTAGGGTGACTACGTTTAAGAATTTGAATTATTTTTTTAAAAAATCTCTGAAAATTAAACATTTATGTTTTAATATGAAAAATTGGTTGTAAATTACTTGTGTATATTAGTAGACAAATTTTAAATGATGAGTGTAAAACAAAAAAAAAGTAAAATAACTATGCCATAGGCTTCTACTCATTTTACCCATCACCCCCTATTTTTATCAAGACGGTAAAAAAAGTCACCCGGTATATTATGGAACCTGGTGTAATTTATCATTATTTATTAGAAGAAAGTAGGAAAAATAATAAAAAATTATGAATCATCATTTTTTGGTTTTAGTTACTTAATTTATTTTAAAATCTTCTTCTATTATTAACCGACTTCAAAAAGGAGGAGGTTCTCAATTCGTCGGAATCTCTTTTTTTTTTTTTTTTTTTTTATGTATGTTCACGAATTTGTTCACGAATTACTTAAAAACGCCTGGACCGATTTGCAAAATTCTTTTTTTGTTTAAAAGGGTAGACTTCACAGATGGTCCCATTGTAACCACATCAGGATCTGATGATGGGATCCCAGGGAAATCGAGGGCAACCCTCAAATTTTATAGGCAATTATCACATTTTCAATATATTTACTATAATTGTTCCAGTATTTGCGTCTGATAATCATCATTTGATGTTGATGAGCTGATGATGGAAGGTAGAACTCCTCAACAGTTGAAAGTTAAAAGAAAATTCTTTCAGTTATAGGCATTTATTACATTAACATGTATTCTCCAAAGCTGTTCAAGTATTTGCATCTGAAAATCACCATCTCATGTAATGATCTGATGATGGAAGGTATACAACTCCTTAACGGTTAGGAGTTGAAGGAAAAATCTTTCATAATTATTAGTATATATGGATCGATAGTTGTATTCTTTCAGGCTATTAGATTGACCTGATATGAAAAGTTAATTATATTAACTTTATACAACACTAAAAAGAAAAAAATAAATTAACTTTAAAAAAAAAAGAAAAACCAACTTCAAAAACTAAAAAGCAAAAAATAACTTCATACAGTTTTACCTTTTTTTAGTTTTAAAGGTATGAAGTCGGTGCCGATGATGTGGTGGTTGTAACCACCCCGCTCAAGGTCACTCGCGGAGAGTGTACTTACTATTACGTTTGGTTTGGCACCGGCTTTGTACCATTAAAACTAAAAAAAGGTAAAATTGTATGAAGTTATTTTTTGCTTTTTAGTTTTTGAAGTTGGTTTTTCTTTTTTTTTTAAAGTTATTATGAATACATTGAATAAAGCAGAGTTATTGTACTTGACTACTGAAAAAATACAAATCACTGACCAGGTGAAGTGTTCCTTTGAATAGCTTCAATAGTAACAACAGATTATATTGTACCTACTAGACATATCATGTGTGTGAGTAAGAGATTAGTTAATTAACCCTTATCATTTGAGGTTATTCATTGTATTATAAGTAAAGTAAGTAATCTATAAATAAAATAAATATGTCTGGAAATTACGACACAACACCATCTAGTTCCGTGGTACGCAACAAGGCTTGTGTTACAGATACCAGAAGGTTGATACGCTACATATATACTTTTTTGTAAATACATACATATTATTATAATACATAGATACATCCATGACTCTGATACAAATGTATTGCTCATCACACAACCATTTGTCTCTACAGGGCTTTGAACCCAGGACCCGTAACACAGAAGGCAATGTTAACTACCGCTGGGCTAATTGGGTTGTCTATTTAAAATTTTGGGGTGACTTAATTAAGATTATCATAGTACATATCACAGCAATAAATAATGTATACTATCAACTTTATCATAATCTGCCTATTGCCAACCACCACCTGTATTAAGTGATGATTGGCCTTCATGGTTCCAAGGAGTCTGGACTATTAGTATATCTATACTAATACTAGCTGACCCAGCAAACGTTGTTTTGCCACATTATATGGGTTGGTTGTTAGAAGAGTGAAAATTTAGGTTTATAAGTATTTTTTTATGACAAATCTCAAAAAAAAATGACTTGTCAAATTAAAAAAACGTCTGGTGAGGAATATTCTTATAACTTAGGGGTATAAAAAATAGCCTACAACCGATTCTCAGACCTACCAAATGTACATACAAAATTTCATAATACGAGTAATCTGCCTAGCCGTTTCAGAGGAGTTCAGCTACAAACACTGTGACACGAGATTAAAAAGCTGAAGAGTTAGTATGTTTGTTTGGACACGCTAATCTAAGGAACTACTGGTTGTTTTTTTTTTGTGTTGGATGGTCCATCTATCGAGGAAGCTGAAAGCAGCTTTATATAATATATATATACAGCTGTCCACACCACAGTGACGTCACGCGCTCTCAAAAGACACGTGGCGTTTTGGCGGCATTTTTAAACCAACAATATTAAAATATGATTTTGAATACCTAAAACGTTATAAATAAATAAAAAATATTTTTTATGGGAATAAAGTAACTATGAAGATTAATTTAAAAAACTTTCTGAAAATTTGTCCAATCCCCTATTGAAAATTATACTCTACTCAACATATTGTTTAGTACTTATGTAAGTACTGTATACAATAGGTACGATTAATATGTAAATGTATACACTAATGTAAGTACAGGTGATTTGCAATGCTATCTGGAATTATAATTCCAGTATGGTGTGTTGAAACTGAGTAGGTATTTGAGTCCCATAAAAACTATGTTTTATTTTAAATTAAATTTAAAACTCAAACTCAATGTTAAGTTTCTTGTGTTCGTAGTGATTTTAAGTCAAGGACATTAGCTTGTTTATCGAACTTTTTAAAAGTCAACATTTTAAGAACTCGAATTTCATGAACTGTAGTGTGTTGCCAGATAAGTAGCCTTCAAACTTGGCATTAGCATTTAGTGTGCGACCTTCGTTTTATAGATTAACTATTTTTCAAATACAATGTGTTTACAACGTCAGAAATATCTTGTGTGTTGCTAATACCTGCTCAACGAACTCAAGGAAGTATTTTAGTATTATAATTACAGACTCAATAGAAAAATTGTTGTTATATCCTCTAGAGGTTTTAGTACTTATATGCTCATACAAATTGAACCATACATCCACATCGATGCTACTGCACATAAATAAAATAATCGGTATCGTAATTCAAGCCTCGCTAATTGGTACCGTAATATTTTTTAACCTTTGCCCGAACGAAAAACATGTCCAAAACTGAATTTAGGAAGTGTTATTTAATTCTTCTATTTTATTATTTGGGTCGTTTTCTCACGGGACTTCAATTCCATTTTCCCACAAAATAGTGAAAACATACATAAACTTAAGTCCCATTATAAAATCCCAGGAGTAGTACAAAGTTACAAAGCGGTTATTAATTATCCATAAATTGTCTCGAGTATTGTTTGTGTCGCGTTTCAATTGCCTTGAGTTAACGGTCTCAAACTAGTGGCACGTCGACGTCATAGCTACCGGTGGGTGTGCACATGACGCTCGGCCAATTTAGAAACAATTTGTTACAATATAACGTACTTACTGGCGGACAGTGATTGTATGTTATTGAGCTTTGCGTATTAGAAAGACGTACAAACTACAAATGTAGGGTCACGGACGTTTTTGGCTGGAGAAAAGCTCTTTGAATAGCTGCGCAATAACGCTGCTGTTTCGAGTTGAAACCGGAACAAAGCCGCTTTCCATACCACTATACTCAATGTCATTAAAATCTGAGATTACTCAGATCTTTAATCTCAAGTTCACACCAGAAATGCGATACCTTGATAGAGTTTTTTATTTGTGGGATCGTTTGAGCGCTAGTCTGCTCCTAATGTTGGTCCTATCTATACTTCCATACTAATATTGTAAATGCGAAAGTGTGTCTGTCTTTCTGTCTCGTCTGTATGTCTGTATATCAGTTACCTCTTCGCGTTTTAGCAGCTGAACCGATCTAGATGAAATTTTGTATGGAGATAGTTTGAGTCCCGGGAAATGACATAGGATTATATCCTAGAAATAATCCTTAAAAGAGGGTAGAAATAAATAAGCAGATTAGATAGAATTACTCATTCTATGCAGACGAAGATGCAGGCAAAAACTAGCTGGAGTTGAGAGTACGCTGCTCCTTACTTCGTGTCCCTTGAAGTCTCTCAAACTGAGAGGTTTTAAAATACTAAATTATAATACAAGTAAATAAGGAAAACGGAAACAATTTAAACGAATCCAATAAAATTGCTTCTAAAACACACCGGAGTGCTGATAATATTGATATTATTAGATATAGATAAAATAAAATAACAGGAAACAATAGTCAAGTAACCTTTCATTTTCAACAGTATGTCGTGTCAATTGATAATGTGTGTAGAATGTGTGAGTGAGGATATTTTGCACAAATATCTGCAGATTCGGCATGAGTTGGCGAACTGACGTCATCGTATTCTAATGAGCCTGACTTGGCAGATGTTTCCTTGTTTAGCTGATATTATCGCGTTAATTGTATTGATAAAATTAAACCTTTAAAACCTGATGAACATGCCATAAAAATGCCGTATCAATGACTACATAAGAATTTTACTAGTTTGTATTAAAGACCGTTCTTTATCGTACATTACACACGTACAAATTATATTGTCGTTTAATATTTAACATTTTAAGAGATATACCTATAATCGCTAGTACAGGAATAGACCAAGGTCGATTACTTGAATGAATATTAAAACAATTTTAACAAAAATAAGTTAAAGTTCAAGCAATTATTCTGTATAAAATAATAAAAGAACTACAATATGTTAATGTTTAGGGTTCCGTAGCCAAAGGATTACTAAGACTCCACTGTCTGTACTTCTGTCTGTCTCTCACCAGGCTGTATCTCAAGAACCGTGATAGTTAGACAGTCGAAATTTTCACAGATGATGTACTTCTGTTGCCGCTATAACAACAAATACTAAAAATTTAATAAAATAAATAATGAGGGAGCGCTAATACAACAAACGTGATTTTTTGCCGTTTTTTGCTCTATATTAATACCGGTACTAGTAGACACTTGAAATAATCACAAAATGATTTGTTCTATATTAACTCGCGCTTGGCCGGTTTTTCTTAGTAATGTAAGTTACATTATGTAACTATTATTTTGAACTTTGTTAAAAACATCGTCGCTTGCCAACCAACTATCTATGAAGTATTGTTGAATGACAAATACATGCTATTCTACATATTTGTTTGATGTAAGACGATCGTAGAGTAGTTCAAGTGACATGGTCATCATGGTGTCATGTTTCAATTGTGGAATGAATGTCACGTCAAAGTTACACCGACTTTGTTTGCCGCTCGCCGTGCTTAGGATTACAGAGTGTCCGTGGCGTTAAAATACGAATCAACGAGTACAAACCAACCATTGATTTAATGGTTTTTCATTACAACCAACCGGTACCAACCTATTTTTTTATTTTGTAGATGTAGGATTGAAGGTCGTTTTTGAGGACATATTATAACGATTTATCATATGGTTACTTGTAATCTAATCTGATTGTAATTTGACGACCCATTTAGCTCAGCGGTAGTTAACGCTGCCTGCTGTGCTATGGGTCCCGGGTTCGAATCCCGGTAGGAACAAATGTTTGTGTGATGAGCATCAACATTTGTATCCGAGTCATGGATGTATCTATGTATAATATGTATGTATTTACAATAAAAAAATATATGTAGTACATCAACCAAATAGTATCTGTAACACAAGCCTCGTTGCTTACCACGGAACTGGATGGCGCTGTGTAATAATGTCCGGAAATATTTATATAATCTTGTATACATACATCTTCAATCTTCATAGTGATTAAAATAACCGAATAAATTATTAGTAGATAGAAAATTTGAGTTCGAATTTAAGGCTTGTATTCACTTCTACATTTTTAAGCTATTATATGTATAACTACTCATATTATTAATATTAATCACTGGATAAAACATTGTGAGAAAACACATGAAGTCTCCTAATGTTCACTAGGCCAGAATGATGGATTACACCATGTAACTGTTGGACACTTGGACAGTAATTGCATTTATGATAATGACTTTTATACTGGACTTAATTTTTTTTTTATACCATGGAGGGCGGCAAACAATCTTAACCGAACTCGCAAACAGCGACGGTGCCTATGGAAGTTTGTCATAATGATGTTTTACCAATAGTTACATCACATATTTTTCTTTTGAATTCAGATATCAATCATGTTGGAAATCCTAGCCGATGTTCTGCAGCCGTACAAGGAGGTGGTGGGCAGCGCGGCCGCCATCGTCACCGTGGGACATATGTTCTCAGGGTCCTTCATCTGCTGGGATATATACAAGCAGGGCGGCACCAGGGGTATCGGATTCATGCCCTTCCTCGGGGGTATTATCATGTGAGTACTATGGGTCATTTACCTTTAAAACATTCAAGTACATAGCATTAGCAGGACTTTTCCCGATACATGAAAGAAAAAAGAAAGAAAAAATATTTATTCGTGATTAATTATTACATAGCTAACGACTGATTACATGATTGGCTGATGATCCACAACATTATCCTCATGAAACATGACTTAACTAAACCCTTTCCATACAGGAGCATCCTCAATTTGAAGTTCGGCTTCATACTTCGAGACGACAAGATGATACAAGTGAACTTCATTGGTTTGGCGCTCAACTTAGTCTACTCTTTAGTGTATTTCAACTACTCACACGAAAAGATGAAGGTCTGGGCGCAGCTCGGGCTAGCTGGTGCCTTCGTCGCTGCATTAATTGGATACGCGGAAATGGAAGACCCCAAACTCGTCGAGAATAGATTCGGCACAATTATTACTGTGTTCATGTTCTATTTGATCGCGTCACCGCTGTTTGGACTGGTAAGTTATGTGGTTATTCTGTTATTTAATTCTAGGCGATCTTCCAGCAGATAAGTCAGCGCAGTTGATTCACGGGAATTTTTGAGCTTTCTGATAGTTAAACGATGTCCTTAACGTGATAGTCAAAAGTCGAAAGATATTTTACTAAAACTACCTAGGCTAAATTGAATTTGCTGATTTTAATGTCGCTCCCTGAAACGACTTACACCGCTTCCGTGTGTTTTTGCTGGAAAGAAGCGAAACAACAAACTCCCTAACAACAAATTTCAGTCCGTCCAAAAGAATGAAATGAATAAAATTTAGAAACATACATATAAATCTTTATTTAAAATCTAAACAGAAAAGACAACTTTAATTTCTTTACTCGAATCTTAGGTACCTATTCTTTGTAAGTAACATCAGTGGTAACTCAGTACTTATGAAGGTATATATTTTGTCTATCATCATCATCATCAACCCATTAATGTCCCACTGCTGGGCACGGGTCTCCTCTCAATTGAGAGGGATTAGGCTATAGTCCACCACGCTATCCTACTGCGGGTTGGCAGACTTCACATGCCATCGAGAATATCTCTCATGCAGGTTTCATCACGATGTTTTCCTTCATCGTTTGAGCATGTGATAAATACGCACATAACTTCCCAAAAGTCAGTGGTGCGTGCCTTGGGTTCTGAGACGTCTGACATCTCAGTCCACTGCGCACTGGTCACACCGCTAGGCTACCACAATTTTGCCTATACATATTTAGTATTTCCGCTCTTCTAGTAGCATATCTTCATACAAACATATTATCTCTAGATCTGCGACCGATAACGTATAGTATTCATTATCGTACCTGCCTTACCGTTACGTACATATTTCGCTCCCAAGTTATGAAGTCCGCGACTCCATGAACTAATTGAGATTGATAACCTCGATTTTATTTGGCTCTTATCATTCTAGCTACACTTTTGTAGTTATCAGTCCAGGGATCTTTTTCCCTGTATATATTTTTATTAAATTATCACCCTTGTCAAAGTCAAAGTCAAAATATCATTTATTCAAAGTAGGCCAAATTTAAATGGCTCTTTTTGAACGTCGACAATAAAGACAGCCCCCAAAAACGCCCGCCCTTCGCCCTTATTGTTGTTTTACTTGTTATCTTTAACGTAGGAAATGATTACAGACTATTAGTGCTACTTATTCTAATCCACTGCTAGGCATAGGTAGATAGGTACTACTTATAACGTAGAATATTTTTACGTTACTATGCTAGAAAAATATTACATCAAGAATGCCTACATGCTTAACGATTTTGGCAACTGTACTTTAATAGCAGTGGTATTACTTTTGGCATCTAAAAACGACGATGACGATAAAAATCAAATACCACAAAATACATTTAGGTTAAAGAACTCTAGAAATGTGTCGTCCCCAGTGCCGCTGTAGTTTATGTTGACCATTGATATCATGATTTGTTTAATGAACACTAATTAGTTAATTACAGATCTTAATAAAACTTTATGTTTATTTTTATTGTTGTTTTACTTTATCAGGATGTAATTAAGCGTAGGTACTTAGTACTTATCGCGCTATTGAATTTTCTGTAGCAAAAAGTTTATTAGACCTATTAGGAATGGATTTCTGCCATTCCTGGTAACAATAACTATTATTGAGTAACTGCCTCTTTGGTCTACTTGTCGATAGCATAAATTGTTGAGGTTACTAGGTCGATCAATGTTATTGGTTTTTCTATAAAATTCTTAGAAACTCAGCATATTGCATGCGGTTTAGCGTCACATGCAATATTGCATAACGGCGAAATATGGGAGTACATTAGTCTAGTGCTCTTTTGCTTACCCAGTTGGGGATATAGGCGTAATGGTATGAATGTATGTAATAACGATAATGCGCTGAAAACTTTCCTTCATGTTGGGATTTTCTCCTGTATCGCGAGTGCGTTTACAAACACATTTCTTTCATATACACAAAACGCTCAGTCCTGAGAATGGACCCCGAATCGTGCTGGACAAGCTGATTGCTCAGTCACTGCACCAAACGAGTCGATAACCGAAATTATAACCGATTTCTCTTGTAGTCCAATCGCAAATCGATGCCGAATATTTCTTCTGCCTAAAGTTGTGTTAGTTTTGTTCAAATGATAATAAATATTGGTGTGTTATGTTCTATTACAGAAAGAAATAATCAGGAACAAGAGCACGGAGGGTATGCCGTTCCCCATCATCCTGTCAGGCACCGTGGTTACATTCATGTGGCTTCTGTACGGCATCATACTTAGGAACAAGTTCTTAATCGTGAGTACATACTTTAATATCTATATCTATAAAAAAATAATCCCTAGTTCCCATGGTCACCAATTTTGATCAATTCCTGTATTGATAAAGACAAAACTTTGGACAAGGTTATACAAATACCCTTCTCCAAGGTTCTTTATCTTGATTATGTTCTGACATTATTTATTGTATTTATACATAATTATGCTAAAATGCGGGCGGCATATGACCGGTCGTCGTGGCGATCCTTGGGGGAGACCTATGTCCAGCAGTGGACGTCAAACGGTTGAAATGATGATGCTAAAAAAAAAAGTGAATGTGAGCACTATGTAGGTATAATAGATACACATACGCTTACAAGCTCTTAATGTCTGGCGGCTTTGGGATTTTGAATGGGCCTACGCAAATTTCCTACTGATCTTGCATTGACGTGAGTCGGGTCGTTGAGCTCCCTCAATAATGGTTGAGCTACGCCATGGCTGATGTGTTCGTGCTGTCAGTATAGACAGTTCAACACCACACTGGACTGGTGCTGTCTTCAAAAGGGCATCTCAGACTTTGACCTACATCGTCAGGCTCACATATTGTAAACAAAGATGTTTGGACTTTAAGAGAGACCATGATTCTCTGAGTTTGTTTCGGCATTTTTCTTCATAGGTCGTCAGTTAGGAAATGCCGATGCCTTCTAAATCCTTAAATAAGCCTAATGACGCGTGCGTCGTGCGTGGATGTTATTTCTCGACGAGTTCCGTTTCATAGCATTCTATAAGTTGTAATATGTTTTATCTGTCACACTGATTATGTCATTTAGTAATATTAAACAGTATGATTAGACATTATACTGCTATCAGGGTATGTTATCAAAACGTGATAAGAGTATTTACTCTATTATAATAATTTACCTACAGTAGATATTTAAATCTATGACAATAAATTACGTAAATATTTTATTTTTGAAGGTCTCGGTTTTTTTAAATAACCCTAGTTAGTTGATCGATGACCGTCAAAATGGAGGGACCAAGTCTCCAATGTCTATCATACATATATAAAAAAATAGTACCATTAATCTACTATTTCCTACCTTTGCTGTAATTTTAGCTACCTCATCATTATACATAATATTCTAACAAAATGCTTGGTCATCATCATGGTCGTCATCATCATCATCATCATGATGTCAAGATGGAGGGACCAAACTGATCGTCCTACGAAAGCTGCGCTTACTGCAGTCGATTCTAATATATTGGTAGTAGTCAGTGCTCGGGGTAATTTTACAATATTAATTCCTTTTGAACAGTGGATTTTCTCCTGTTACATTTTTTTTAACTAGATAATATCGCTAGCCAGTTTGAAAAAAATAATTTTTGTAAGAAATTATCAGCTCGGATACACAGCTGTCTTTTACGAGCTCTCACTGTAAACCTTCAAAGTGTATTCAAACCTTTTTTATATGTCTACAGGTACAAAATGTGGTGGCTCAGGTTCTCTGCTTATCACAACTGGCGCTGTTCGTGATCTACCCGTCCAAACCGAAGGGCAAGGACAAGAAGCCGAAAGCGAAGAAAGCCGATTAAATCAAATAGTTAAATCTAACCACACGGTTGCCTCACTAGTTAGTCACCTTTATATTGATGTATGGACCATAGGGACTGCATTTTTTTATTTTATTACAGCGCCATCTAGATATTTAAAATATAAACTTTTACAAATTATGATTTTGATACAATCTAAGTCGTGATTGTTTTAACGTTTTTTTATTAAGTAGATTTTATTGCAACCTTTTGACTGGTTCCGTGGTCCGTTTTCCTCAACAAAAAAAAACTCGTCATGTCGACGAGTTTCTAGTGCATTTTTTTAACGACAAGATAATTTTCCAAATAAGAAATACCGATATTATTTGAAGTACAGAAACAATCTTTAATGTAACATAGTTAGATAATGGTCAATGCTATATGTGATATGTAATTATGTCTACTTACATAATTATATAAAGAAACGCGAACAAATAGAGCTCGTACGTGAAACGAAACAAACATTTAAACAGCTGTCGTCAACGGCAAAAAGAGTTCCATTTTTTTATTCAAAAAATTATATCAATAAGGATACTTGCTAAAACATTATCGTACGTTATTAAGAATTAAACAAGAAATTTTGTAGATAGGTACTGAAATTGGGAAATCCAATATAAATATATTTTATGAAAATATTATGAATATCGATCAAAATATAATATGTATAATTATTTATTTTAGTATAATTTTTTTTATTGTACATTCCCAAATAAATTATATTTATTACAGTTAAATTGTTTGCCGTTAACGTATTTATCTCGAATAAATCGAGTTTGTTTTTTTTTGCAAAAGTTCCAAAAATCGGATTGCATATTGATATAACAATATTATGTCACTTTTTACATAAGTAATTATAGGCATCTTACTTGCGTAGGTAAATATTTTTATGTGTGGAGCAACGATGAGAAAGAGTAAGATTTTTATATGAAAACTGGAATTAGAGATAAACTACTGTACATATGTTATCTCGGCTGTTATCATGGTCGCTCTTCTAACTTTCACAAGCAGATACTGTAAATACTGCATACAGTCATAAAAAGGTGATAAAATGTTGTCACTAATACTTCACTTACAGTACACACAGCATGTATATTTGTGGCCAGGGGTTGTTCTTTTTATTGCCAAACGAATAAAACCCTTGTTGCCCTCATAATATGATTGTATGTATTCTAAAACTTAGCATATCTATACGGTACAATACCAAGTGTAAAGTAAAAGGTGAAAGAGTATAATAGGTATGTTTTAACACGCTCAATAATAAGTATTACTTTTCCGATTTACAATACCTATATTGCTCAATTTATTAACATTGTCCTATCTACAGAGTAATTATAATTCATAGGTTATTTTTAATAACTGCAGCGCTCTGATTGGCTGAAGCCCTCGGAGCGGGCCAATCGGATGTTCTACGTGGTAAACGTCACGAACGATCTTACATTTCAACTTTGGAAATAAACTATGAATTATCTGACAACGACTATAAAAGACTTATCTGACTCGAACAGATTGGACAGCTCGGCGTTTCGGTAGCGATACCTCTTGTGTTACAAATGTTAATAGCCTACGGGAACCCATGAGCCCCCGTAAGTTGCTTTGCCACTCTTTTGGTATAAAAAAAACCAACGCAACGTTACTATTAGAACACTTGGAAGTAAAACAACATTATTATTAACTATCTGCAATTATTATTTTAATAGGTACACACAGCATCTTTCATTGACTTGAGTTAGAGTGACGTGTGATTGTTAAAAATTACAAATCTATTAAGTCACTGCATTTGTTTTATTTATTTGCGTAAACAATGATAAAAAACCTTTAACCATTTACCTCCTATTTATAAACTATTCGTATGATTAATTTAAATTAACCTTTTTCTAGAATATTGTGTGAAACTTTTCATGTGAGATTCTTAGCGACATTTGATTGTTGTTGATATATTTTTCATATAATTTATTTTGTCATTATCTAATTGTATACGGATATAATGGGCTTGGTATTGCAAAAAATAATACTATGTATAAAATTATTTCATTAATGTGATATATCAAACTGTGAGATTGTGAATTAAAATGAAATAAACTTTTTGGTATGTACTAGTTGACGAGTTTTATTATTAAGCAGAATGAAATAAGCTTTCTTAAATATAATCGATAATCCAACTGCTGTTCCCCACTGCTGGGCAGGACCTCACGGAGCCTACTACAGTCCACCTCGCTGGCTTTTTTTTAAGTGCGGATAAATCCTTTACGGACCTTCCCGTCTCGCTTGAGGAGGCGACAGGGTGTGTCGAACTCCGCTTGAGCGTTTACCGACTAAAAAACCGCACCCGTCAACGCCACAAACCCTATTGCCGGGGCCATGGGATTCGCAAAAGCATGCACCACAACCGCGGTGGGCCACCTCGCTGGCCTAGTGTAGCGAAAATCTCTCAGGGGGGTCGACATAACTTCATGAATGACTAACTATATAACTGACTAATTTTGAGAAATAATTACTTAAGCATTCTTCTGACTACTTACAGCGAGAGCTATACTAATAAAACAAGAGGCCAGAGAAATATTTATTCATAGAATTTATATATATGTATAAGTAACAATAAATATAATGAATTTCACTCCAGCCAAAAACCTAGACGCAGTGGGGTACCCAGTAGCCCCACCCCCATCTGGTCTAGAGTTTCAAAGTCAATTTGTTGCTTTATTTTCCACCAGGTTTTTGCTTGAAGGATGCCACCACGTAAAATTCTAAGACTGTCTCCTTCGTTTCGGTATGGACCATCGTGGCAGCAACGCGGCCTTTCTCGAACGGGAATATGTTTGGAAAGTGTTCGGTTGTAGGCGTCATGTTCATGAAAGTGTGGTACCCCTGTGAAATGAGCAACTTCTTTAACAATATAAAAGATACTTAATTTGTCCACATTTACATATAAGTATATACTGCATAGTTTGCTATGCCTACTGTTGTAGTACACTGCCGTACTACAACAGTACTACTACTACTACTTAGCACGTACCTAAAATATTATCGGTAGTATTTTGCTTAAAAATCTGTTATAACAACACTATTCGCCCAGTGCGTATATCGCGCCGTCACTATAACCGCAGTAGTTACATTGATTTCTTACACTTACGCGAATATAAAAAATTGAAATAAAACTACTTTTTACGGATTTTACCGCGGTATATTTATGCTGTAAAGGATCCGAATCGTCGGGTTAAAATAATATCAAAAATATACCGCGATAAAATCCGTAAAAAGTAGTTTTATTTCAACCGAAGTAGTTAGTTTAGGTACCCGGGCGTATGTATCTACCAAAATCCTATAGGTGTAATTTACTATTAATTAACAGTTTAATAAGTGATTATAGTAATATGTAGAACAATAGGTATCTCTTATTAAACTATTTACTGTCCCACAGGCCACTGTCATAACAAATCCTACATACTTTCTCGCCTTATTTTCATTCACGATAACAACGACTAATTAATGGCTACACACATGGTGTTGAAAACACTAGGTGGCAATTTATATTTGGACTGCAGTCCATTTTCGGCTGTCCTTGTGCCCACAGCATATTGCCGCTTCTTTAAATACATAGTTTACACGAAGCCAACACTGGCTGTTAATAAGACTGGCAGCCAGCGCTGGCTTGGTATTTGCCTTGTGTAAACAGTTTTTCAAGTCAAGCCAGCGCTGGCTGCCAACGCAGGCGAGAATAGAGCGTCTATTTTTCTAGCCAGTGACCTCCGCCCGCATTGCCCTCGACCCCCGCGCCAACGTTGCGGACACGTGTAGACGCATCTCGCCAGTCACTGGCGAACGTCTTTACGAACTATTTTTTTTTAACTTCAAACGTGTACACACCCGAAGGAAAATTCGTGAATGAAAGGCCTCATCGAAACAACAGGGGCCAGGCCAACGCTGGCTTATCCGCAGGACTGGCGCCAGCATTACTGGCTTCGTTTAAACCCTGCATAGAGCATTACTTACAGCACTCACTGGGCACACTAAACCGGCCTTCTTGCACATAACTCCTATAAAGGGCTCCTTATTAACCATATTGCACAGCTTAAAGTGCATCTCCACGAAGGAACGCCGGTATTCATTATGCAAGAACTCTTCGAATATTAGATGAATCTGTAATAACAAGTAGAATAACGATGGTACCTACTAGGGTTGCCAACTTTTTTTTCCGCCTTAAGGGACAAATCGTCATGATTTCTAAAAAATACGGGATTTCTCTTTTTCGCGCGGGACAAATGAAAATCATTCAATTTTAATGCAACGCAAGAAACTTCTGGCAGAAATGAGAGAGTAGGTACCTACGCTGCGGGGGAAGAGAAAAGGAGAACTAGCGTGAAGGCCCTCCGCAAGCGAATTATTCACTCATTCTATGACTCACTCACGCGCTTCGTTTGTTCGTCACGTCTCTCAGTCACGGAGCGTGCGCATAGATTAGAATACCTTTAGCGTGCGTGGTGTGCGCGTGGCTGTCCGTGGTCTGCAAATTTTGGTAAAATACGGGACATTGGCTGTCCCGGCGGGACATAGAAATTTATGCATTAAATACGGGACGTCCCGTGAAATACGGGACGGTTGGCAACCCTAGTACCTACTTACTTGGGTAAACAATATAATATTAAATTAAATAAGTAATATCTATAATGGGCTATTATTACCCTACACGGGCAAGTATTCATTATATTCGGTCGTTTTTGCAATAAGCAATTCATAAAAATGTTTTTTTTTAAATTGGATTGTTGATTCTATCTATCCTTGGCTTGCAAGAAAGAATTCATTTTTTCACAACACTCAGAAACATTAGAGAAGAGTTTTACTTTTCTTTGATGTTTGGAATATACCTTTACCTGTTTATAATGTATATAGAATATACCTTTGCCTGCTAGTAAGTGACAGCAAAACTAGTAGAGCATAAAGGTTCCCGCCGAATTCCAAATTATAACATTGAATATTTTTTTGGTAAGTGTTTACATCGGTGCTTATAGGCAATAAAATGGATACAATATATTTATAAAATCTTTTTGTATTTTTTAGCATATTTCAAGCTAAGATTTTTTTAATTTTTTTATTAAGAAAGAAAAATTTACAATATAAGTATTTGTTGCATACCACCATAACGTAGTGATCGATATACACCACATTCTAAAAAAGGCTTAGGTGAGTGTATTAAGTTTTATTTACTTCTACAAAAGGTTTTCAATTGCAAGAACGACCAAGTTGGTGAAGTCCAAGTGAGCCCAGTTGTGTAAACAAGAAGAGAGATTTGAGGACGGCCTCTGTGGTCTAGTGGTTCGAGTACCGGACTGCTGATCACGAGGTCGTGGGTTCGATTCCCACGGGACACAAATATTTATGTGATAAATATAAATGTTTGTGTTCGTCTGGGTGTTTCTTATGTATTATAAGTATATATTTACAAAAAAAAAGTATATAAGTATTATATCCATTGTCTGGTACCCATAGTACAAGCTCTGCTTAGTTTGAGACTAGATGGTGCTGTGTAAAATATCGCAGAATATTTATTTATTTATTTATCTTACCGTTATATTGTTTCCCCAGGTGTGCTTGATACTGCCTACTAGGTTTAAGGTGTAAGGCGACTTTCTGCTGGTGCGTCTCACGTTCATCGTACCATTTTCTACGTACTTCGGGTTTTTATACGTTAACTCCGCTCTCTCCAGATTCACATCCAAACTGCACTGAAATTGAATTAAATCATGGTTGAGTGTGGCGGAAACCTCTCATTACCTGGTCTTCCCCAAAGTTAGTTTTGAAAAATGCCGTAGAGTGACTTATGGAGATGGAGAAAGATATTCTTGCAGCTTTGCTTGCTTTGATTTACTTACCCAGCAAACGTTGTTTTGCCACATTTTAGGAGTTGGTATTTTAAATGCCAAATCATAAAAAATACAAAAAATGTTTTGTCAAAAAATTTAAAATACACGTCTGGTGCGGGAAACCCTTACAACCTAGGGGTGTAAAAAATAGCCTACGACCGATTCTCAGACCTACCAAATATACATACAAAATTTCATAATAATCCGTTCAGCCGTTTCGGAGGAGTTCAGTGACAATCACTGTGACACGAGATTTTTATATATAAGATTTTGTATACAAGCGGGAGGGCTGTAAACCAAAATATTGCTATATATTGGCAGTCGGTGCATTAAATAGACACAATAGACAAAAATAATGTTATTTTCTCATTGTGATAAAAAATCGAATATAAATAAAAATCTGATATTAGGTACCTACCTTAGCTAGATGGATCCAAGTAATATACGCAAATAGTATAACAACAGAGTAATTATAAATAACCGGCATTGTTGTATGTCATAATACCAGTGGTCATCGAAATACGGCGGGTACTTCAAACGACTTTAAAGTAATTAAAAGTTCAACATTTCATTCGATATGATTTCAAGATAAGATAAAACTGATTATTATGTACGCCAAATTTAACAGTAACGATCAACAATTACGTTAAAACCTTTTAGAAAAGTACTTATATTATGCTCAATCAAATGTAATTTCAAATTATTGTTGCGCGAAACAGATAGTTATAATACAAAAATCCCCCTACTTATTTTCAAAACATTTTTTTTTTTTATATAAGTAGATATATATATTGTTGTATGTTATTGTAAGTATGATTACGCCATCATCATAATATACATTCAATGCCTGGTTAAATTTAAAATGGGGGTAAAGATTTAATTTGGATGAAAGAGTATTGGAGGTATTTAGCAATAGCATAACTAGCTAGAAGAACCCGGGTCACTGACATAGCCCGAAGAATCGCCAAACTCAAGTGGCAGTGGGCAGGGCGCATTGCTCGAAGAAGGCTTGAAGGTTCTCGAGTGGCGACCGCGAACTGGAAGACGCAGCGTAGGCCTCCGGCAAGGTGGACCGACGACCTGGTAAAGGTCGCTGGAACCAGCTGGATGCAGGTGGCCCAAGACCGGTCGTTGTGGAAATCTTTGGGGGAGGCTTATGTCCAGCAGTGGACGTCCTCCAGCTGATATGATGATGATGATGATGATAACTAGCTAGGACGAAAAAAAGGAAGGGGTTTATTTAGTTACATTCAGTCGTGTGTACCTACCTATACCATAATACAACTATTCGTTTTAAATACTTGGAGGTAAATTAGTAGTCACACCGTCCGCGTCGTTCCATCTTTCCATAAAAGGTAGGTGATTACAATAAAAAAAATTAACGTTTCGTTTCGTCGTTTATTATCCGCACAGCAAGAGAATGGTATCAGCTGCCTGAGTCTGTATTTCCTGTAGAATTTGGGGGTCTTTAAGTCACGAATGAATAGGTATATTCTAGGTAAGCGTGCTTCATCTACACAACATCGTCTCTTACCATCCAAGGTGAGATTGTGGTAAAATGCTTATGTATACCAGATAAAAATAAGAATTGTAGGAATATAATGGGCCAAAAAACGATTTTTGAGTTAACTCCAGTCAATGGAATAGTTCTAATTTTAATAAGTAATATGTTATAATAGCTCATATGATCAAAGAGAGATCATGAAATTGTTTTCATACATTTTAATAATTATACTAACTTACAGATTTTGTAATTATCCAAGAAATCTAGGAAAGATTCTAGTTCGATTACGTTATGTTTTGTATAGCCCACGGCTGTACAAAACATAACGTAATAGATTTCCACAAAAATCGGTGGAAATGGGCGGCGCGGCGTGGCACGGCTTGCAAAAAGGCGTGTGTGAAAAAATGTAGGCGGTGTTTAAAACTGTAAAATACAAGCTATTTTAGCTCTTTTTTTAAATGAACGGAGTTGGTTTCTAACTAAGATTATTTCTATAATCCATTGCAGTATGTATTCATTTTCATCAAAATCGGATCTGAATCTCCTTTGAGTATTTTTAGCAATGGATTTAGCTCACTTAAAAATTTTGAAATCTATAGATTGCTCTATGTTAATTTATTCTCAAAATTCCTCTATTAATAACCCTGTGCTATCTGGTATACAAAACTTGTCTGATAAATCTGATATTATTAATAAAGATACTACATGGTACGCTTTGGGTTTGTAAAACCCTGCCCTTAACTTTAGGGGAAGCTAGTTCAAAAGTGGTTGATCGACCAAATGCCGTTAAACTTAGAGCAAAGCATGCTACAGTCAGGTCGTACTACCATGGAGGCCGCGTTGCTTATGGATCTTAAAGGTGCTTGTGTCAAAAAAGAGATGTCTCAAAAAAAAAGAGATGTCTCAAAAAAAAAGTACTAGCCAGTAATAATCATTATTTATATAAAAATAACATAAACCATAAACCAGACAAAATCAAATAAAAATACAAAAAAATATTAAATAAGGTAAGCGTAATTTTTCGTCGTAAGTAGCGTAGTGAAGTATGTATTCTTGGAAAATCCGGCGATTCCTAATCAAATCAAGCTGCGACAGAGGGAGAGAGAAGCTATATAATCCTTGAATTTCTTTGTGGCTTGATTGTTTCCATGGCGTAACTCCATGTATTGACAAATATTTCAACGTATTTCAAAAAGGCTGGTTGTGCGGCCAAGACGGACCTGTGAACTGTTCGATTTACTGATTATTTCATGTCATAGGCCGAAGTATATCGTAAATTTTGTATACGATGGACGATCAGTAGAATCTATCGATGTTCGCATGAACTTCGATTTAGTATAATTCGATGTGGTAGGTATACTGGACCTTCCTTTACTCATACAAAATATATTAAATGGCACGTTCTACTATACTGTTTTATCTGAGCGGCATCTTTTTGTCTTACTATCAGTGTATCTGATCAGTAGTTAGTAGCTCCATAATATTAGACATTGAAAATACCAGTTCTTAAGGATTCAGCCTGCCCATGACCATGGATGCAGTAAAGAACCCGCGAGAACTTCGCATTATCGTAAGAAATCGGAATATTTGTTTGTTTCAGATAATGGCGTTGGCACATATTTTATTAAGAACTTCTAGAAAACTTAAAACCGTGTGCAAGCCTGCGGTGAGTTAAATTATTAAGTTTAAATTTATTTAAACAATTTTGATCGCATTTTGATTGCGGCATATCCATATTTATATTTCTATACTTATTATAGATTTATCCATACTAATCCATACTTACTATTATTATCAATATTATAAATGCAAAAGTGTGTCTTTCTGTGAGTCTGTTACCTCTTCACGCCTAAACCGCTGAACAGATTTAGATGAAATTTTGTACGGACATTGTTTGAGCACCGGGAAAGGTCATAGGAATTCTTCATAGAAAATCTTTTCTCTCGGAAATCATCCTTTATAAGAGTGAAAAGGACAGTTCAAGTTTGTATGCGGATTATATATGGATAATTTCTTAAAAGAGGGTAGAAAAAAATAAGATTGATAAAAAAGCTTGGATACAATTCCACGTAGACGAAGTCGCGGGCAGAACCTAGTAATTGAAAATATAAACTAATCGCCGAGCCTCGTCTTGATCCCTTAAGAGCAGTCCCGCGCGATCAGGTTAAGCCGCATTTGCCACCCCTAGGACACAAACATCGAAATCAATAGTTTTGTTTAATATTATTTGGTGATTAAAATCTGATGTATGGATGTGGACGACGTAAAAGTGGTATGCAAGGACCGTAGCGCGTGGCATTCTGTAGTTTCTGCCTACACATGGGAGAAAGGCGTGAGTGTATGTATGTATGTATGTATGTATGTAAAATCTGGTAACATTTATTATTTCAAGGACACAGGACTTATAATTAGGTCATAGAACCTAATTTTATTTGTCGATTGTGAAAATGATACCAATTAATAACTTGTTTCAGTATCTCTTCCAATTGAAATTGAACTCCTCTTCACATGCCGAGTCGTTTCTTTGTGGTGCCAACGCTAATTATCTTGAAGCTCAGTATTTAGAATGGTCGAAATCAAAGGAATCGGTAGATGCAGTAAGTATTTATATAGTTTTTTTTTTATTGCGATAAGGGGGCAAACGAGCAGGCGGCTCACCTGATGGTAAGTGATCACCGCCGCCCATGGACATTTGCAACACCTGAAGGCTTGCATATTCGTTGCACACCCCTGCAGAAACCGTTTTGGTTTCTTAAAATAGGGAATTACTAAACTGACAGCAAATGGAATGCCCATGCTGTCAGAATAGTTACTCCCCAACGAGCTCTGGTAACCTTACAGTTATAGTTATATAAAAACGATTACTATTTACAAATATTTCTTGTGGTTTGGTGTGTAGTCTCCGAGATCGGTAATGCATCACCTTCATCCACTATTTTAATAATAGTGACTAACTAATAATGATAGAGTAGTGACAAAACCTATAAATACAGAGATTGAAATCTACTACGCGAATTCAATCACTGTATTTATAGGTTTTTGCACGCTACAACGTATTTTATATAACACCGACTCGTTATGTGTTATACATAGAAATTAAGACTATTATCCTTTAATGTTATCATCCATTTTTAAATACGTGCCTAATGTATTTATTGTACGGTATCGAACATCATTATGTAACTAGAGTTAATATAGTGGAGGCATATAGATGCCTCCATGAGACATGCTCGACCTAGTGTGGAGATCATTGTTTGATTTAATTATCTGTAATTGTTGAACACCAAACAACACAATATGTACATTTTGATATGATTAGTGACGACCTAAAAAAGGTAGCGGGGATAGACTGGATGAGGAAGGCGGAGGACAGGGTGTTATGGCGCAGTTTGGGAGAGGCCTATGTCCAGCAGTGGACTGCGATAGGCTGAGGTGTGATATAATTAATAAACATTAATCTATTCTCTATGGAGATTTCGTTTGTATCACGAGGATTTTCTCATATGTCACTTAGTATGTAGGGTAAACCGAAGTAACTGATTATTTTACAGTCATGGGATGGATTCTACAACAGCCTTTGCGGCCCCACACTTAAGATAGAAGAGATGCTGGACGACGACCTCAGCCCGACTATAATCCGTAAATAGAGGAGCTCGCTATAGACACTTTTAGCAGAACGACTACAATAAGATGCCATGATGACCAGCTCCCGGTGAACAATATCCACGCACGTAACTGCAGTTTACAGGATTACCAACCCGTAACAATCTGTGAAGTTTGGCCAATACATTACTTACATTTTAACCATTTAGTTATTTCCTATTTTGTGCAATCTGTAAAAACATCTGTAAAACCTTTATAGTGCTTGACAGCTTTGTTCTATTGTTATAACGATAATTACCTTTTTAGTTTCTCATCACCTAATATAACAGAAGTAACATATAAGTACACAAAAAAATGTGATATAAAACTGTGAGATTGTGAGTCTAAAAGAAATAAAGTTATTATTATTATATTAGTTTACAAGTTTTATTACTAATCAGTATTAACAGATAAGAGAAGAGAAGAGCTGATGATCGGCCTCTGCGGCGTTCACTAGGGGAGGCATTCGTCCAGCAGTGGACGAATATAGGCTGATGATGATTAACGGATAACTTTCTCCTTCCAAAAGCAGTATCCGTTTGTACCTACTGCAAGTTTCAGATCTGTACGGAAAAGGGGAACAATAATAATTAATTTGTACATAATTTCTTTAAAACAGCTTGTGACTCGAACTCATATCGACTCCTACTAATATTATAAATGAGAAAGTTTGTTTGATATTCCTTCATGCAAAAACCGCTTAACAGATTTAGATGAAGTTTAGCATACATAAGAGTTTATTACCTGGATAATTTACACATAGGCTATTTTTTATCTTTATACTATGCGGGCAAAGCCGCGGGAGTTAGCTAGTCTGTTCGCAGTTCTGTATCACAAAAAGTCTGTTAAATAATCATTACATGAGTAGGACATAGACAAGACAACGTATGCATAGCCGGGGAAGGTATTTAGGACAATTTTGCTTAAATTGTCTAATATCTCGCGATTAAGTAGCTAGAGATATTTATGTATACATATAATTATGTCTTTACTTCAACATATGCCATGCCACCGTTCCGCATAACAGATCTGCGAATCGCTCCCCGGTATCCCATAGATTTTCCGTCGACAGTCGCTATCATGCAGGCACATCCTGATAACGTTCTAGAATAAGTCTCGGCGTTATAGCAAACTGCTGCGCTTGTGAGCGGGGTGGAGACAATTTGGATCCCGTGGTTGGTCTATTTAGAGCCAAGTTCTTCTATAAGCCTTTGTCTTACTGTCCACTTGCTGACAACCCTCCCTCGGACTTCTCCGAGCTACTGCTGGACGGCCACGCCGGTGGGTTTAAATTTCGGAGAGAAGAGGGGGCAGTAAATATGCTGGATGTCATCGAAGTGCATTGCTGTTGAGCAGATCCTGGTCGCAGGAATAATTTTATAGTTTCCCTGAACTGCTTGTAGGTATACCTTCAGGGTACAAAACTGGCAGCGATATAGTTGAGAAATCAACGATCTGATTGGCGCAGTGACTGTGGGGTCGACTTGTACGATCCCCGTTCGACACCCGCAATGAGCAAATGTTTGTACGATCAACAGGTAGTTGTTCTGGGCGACGGGTAGTGCGTAAATGCATTTCACACACGGTCAAAAAAGGTAGTTGTTCCGGGTCTGGGCGTTTGTGTATGTGAAAAATTGTGTTTGTAAACGTATCCATGACACCGGAGAAAATCCTAGTATGGGGCAACGTCAAAGGCAGTAAAAGAAAAACCCATGCTAGATTAAGATTTTAGCAGCCACAGTTTAGCAGCTTCTTTAGACGTTTTTCGTTTAGCTTCAGTGATCTCATTGAGGAAACAGTGGACAGATTACCAATTTTCATAAACCGTCTTATAGTGTTTCATCGTACTTTCTATTAATTTACACGTCTACAACTTCGAAGTTTTTGTGTAATACGCGATGATGTGATTTCAGTTTATTTATCAGCGATTGTTTATTTACATATACCACAAGGACAATCCAGCTCTGGGCCTGCCTGATAGTAAGCGTTTATCTTAGCTTATAGACGATTGCAACACCAGAGGTGTTTCTCGCGCGCTGCCGACCCTGGAGTAGAATCCGTTTAAGTTTCTTAAAATAGAGGAGTTACTAAACTGGCAAAATAATCACTCTTGTAACGAGCTCTGGTACCCTTACTCACTCGCAGAAACACAACTATTATTGTTTCACTGCGGCGCACTGTAAGGCGGAGGTATGTACTATCGCCAGTCGGGCAGCTCAACATGGGCGCGGAATCTCGGTATTAATTATTATTTACCTCTCTTAAAGGGCTCTATCGCCTATATTTTGACGAATAAATAAAATCCTTAGGTAGTAGTAGCTTCGAGATATCTCCATAGAGGTGTGACATGACTAAAAAGTATTTTACCAATAACAACTACTGGCCACTAATATCTCTGTAATCCGCGATTTATTTTCTGCTATTTTCAAACTATGTTCTAAAATTTACATTGACAATAACACCATTCCATTCTAGAACAATTTTATTTATGTTATTTATCATTATATAATTTATTTGTTATTTATTTTTTAATTTTATATATTAATATTGAGAAAAATCAAATGTATTAAAAAGCAATAAAATATTGAATAACAACTAAGGTAAGTGTATTTTCAGTTTTACGGACAACATTTTTTCGTTTTACTGGGGATTCATAATCAGGGCATCATCATCAACCCATTAACGTCCCACTGCTGGGCATGAGTCTCCTCTCATTTGAGAGGGATTAGACTATAGTCCACCACGCTAGCCTACTGCGGGTTGGCAGACTTCACATGCCATCAAGACAAAACTCTCAAGCATGCAGGTTTCCTTACGATGTTCTCCTTCACCGTTTGAGCTTGTGATAAATACGCACATAACTTGCGAAAAGTCAGTGGTGCCTTGGGTTCGAACTCGACGCTTGACGTCTCAGTCCAGTGCCCAGCAGTGGGACGTTAATGGGTTGATGATGAGTATTGAATTCATGAGTGTTTTTGTTACAGACAATGTCTTTGGCACGATCTTTAATGAGAAGTTCTAAAAAAATTAATGTCACATTCAGTCCTGCGGTGAGTCGAAATAATAAGCATTATCTATTTTGCAGAGCAAAATTGTTTTTTTTTTTTAAATTGTTCATTATGACACAGCGCCATCTAGTTCCGAGCTAAGCAACGAGGCTTGTGTATCGTCGGTTGATATACTACATATATCCTTTTTTTTTTGTAAATACATACATATTATATATAGATACATCCATGACTCTGATACAAATGTTTATGCACATCACACAGACATTTGTCCCTACCGGGATTCGAACCCTGGGACCCATAGTACAGCAGGCAGTGTTAACTACCGTTGGACTAATTGGGTCGTCAATACATCTTTGCCTTATTTTTAACCGACTTCCAAAAGGAGGAGGTTATCAATTCGACTGTTTTTTTTGTTTGTTACCTCATAACTGTGGACTTGGTGAACCGATTTTGAAAATTCTTTTTTTATATGAAAACTGATGCTTCCCGTGTGGTCCCATAAAAATGGTGAGGATCTGATGAGTGGATCCTTGGGAAATCGAGAGAAACCCCCAAATTTTCTACGTAGATGACGCGTTTCGACACGCCTGTCGTCCCCGAAAGGTTAGGCAAAGGTGTACTTATGTACACCCACGTTTCGCCGGTATGTTTTAGGTCCCATGTAATAGGGGGCGATCCTATTGCCATTAACCGTGCACGAATTCAAACCCCGAGCAGCTACTTAGAATTTCACAGAAAAACCCAATAACAGCTGGCTGGACATGGGAATCGAACTCATGACCTCTTGCTCGGCAGTCGCACTGTACGACCACTAAACCAACGAGACCTATACAACGAACCTATTACAGACACTACAAAGTAAAAAATAAAATAAAAAACTGCGTTAAAAAAAAACAGACTTAAAAACTAAAAAGTAAAAAAAAAAATAATAATACAGATTTAACTTCTCTTTAGTTTAAAAGGTATGAAGTCGGTGCCGGTGCCTGGTTTGGAGCCACCCCGCTCAAGATCACGCGGGATGAGTGTACATCCCATTACATTTGGCTTGGTACCGCCTTCTTACCTTTAAAACTAAAACGAAGTTAAAACTGTATTAAGGTAGTTTTTACTTTTTAGTTTTGAAGTCGGTTTTTATAAACGCAGTATTTTATTTTCACTGCAGCGCGAGCATAATTAATAATTCGTTTTAGTATATATTACAATTGAAATTGAACTTGTCTTCAAATGCCGAGTCGTTTCTTTGTGGCGCCAACGCAAATTTTCTTGAAGCGCAATATTTGGAGTGGTCTAAATCGAAGGGGTCCATTGATTCAGTAAGTAGTACCCATAATAAGTCCAACTTTAAATTTTTTGTTTGAAGTAGGTAACTTTAGGAGTTATTGCATGTGACCGACGGTATTAGACAATATTTGATTGCGAGTTTAATCTCCACACTGCGCAAATTGGTACATGACCTACAGCCGGTAGGTCATAGAAAAATTCCGAGCATAATAAATACTAGATTCTGGAAGAGCGCCGCAGGGTACTCAACTGTTTTGCTTGCTGGCTCTGGCAAGCAAAAGTGGGGCCTGCGAGTGCTTTTTGCTTATTTTGGGGTAGATGTATCCAATGGCATAACAGTGAGGAAATCTTATCCGAATCCCTTGAATCTATGGACTTATTCACTGTCATTGTTTTCATCTGGCTAATTATAATTATACCAAGTAGTCCCTTCAATAAACATTTCTATTGTATTATAGTTCCTGGTAGTTGGTAGCTTTTATTTTGTTCTTTATTATTTTATCAAATTATTTCATATAATTATCTTTAACATTGTGGTTTCTTTTAAGTGTTTATTAATATATTATAAGTATTGTGAGATTTTACGTGTTCCACGCACGACTTTGCTATTATGTATTGTGAAGTAACTGATGATTACAGTCATGGGACGGGTTCTACAGCAGCCTGTGCAGCCCTGCATTAAAGATAGACGAGATGCAGGACGACTACAGCCCGACTACAGCCCGTAAGTACTTGCTCGAATATATAACAGGCTATGTGGTTAGTGGGAAAGTCTATAACGCGAGGACCTGCATCCAACGTCATTTGTTTAGCCGCTCACTCTCAAATTTCTGCAAGTCCTGACTTTGACGAATTTTACAACATCATTATTACCTTTATTACATAAAAATACGAAATATACCTTAATGGCTTGCATACTTGCGCAATTGGTGTATTTCAGAAATTAGGATTAGGTTTTCTGAGGTGGGAACATTGTTGTGGTTTGATTTCCCAGAACGAGCAGATTTTTCAATCAAAATTCTCATAAGTAGCTTGGCGTTTGGAATTTATTACGGTCTCCTCCCATCTGTATTTACAAAATACCCTTAGTTGTATTAAAAAATATTTACTAATAGTCATAACATACTTTCAGGCTCGGGGAAGAGTAGTTATAATAAAGGTGAAGATGCCACTGAGGAAAGAATCAAACTGAGTTTGGCGGTCGCGAACTTGATTCGAAGCTATCAGGTAGGTATATATTTAGTTTACATTTCGCCAGTACCTATATAATCTACAAATTATTATTTATAGCAGTAGTTGTTGAATGTATAAATATTAATATGCAATTAAGATGTAAACAACGACTGGTCGTCCTGGCGATCCTACCGGAAGACAGATGTCCAGTGGACGTCTAACGGTTGATGTGATGAAGAGATAAATAGCGCAAATCAATTTAAAGTAAAAAGAAACGATTTCATCTATTAACTACAAAATTTTCAGTACTAAAACTAAAACGCAAGTTAAAAATTCTATTTCCATACTGAAAGTATTAGTGTATGTCAAGTTCATATAGGTATACTAAATGCGACGACGCTATATGCACATGAAATGAAATGATGTATTTTAGAGCTGTACGCACGCGATGACTAATGGGCACATCAGTTGGTGTTATGTATAAATGTGCTGCAAAAGTATTCTTTTTATATAGCTAATATTACCGACCCGACCGGTTTCGCACGGGTGCAGTTAAAATGGCTGAAGCAAGCTATCCTTAAGAGATATCTAGATAAATGCCATCGTGGACTTTATAAAAGAGGAGCAGTCCTAACATACTATTGTTTTGTTATATCTGAAAGGATAGGCAGCGTATTCGATCGGAGCTCTTAGTCTGCTTAATTTCCGCCGTCACTTTGAACTTATCCGATAAAAACAATATTAATCTATACGTATAATAAACCTTTCTCCTGAATAACTCTTGTCTCTTAGTGAACACAGCGCTTTAAAATACGTTACGTAGTTGTAACTTTATTTATTAACCTTGTATAACTATATTCAGTAGCTATATATTGAATAGTTAATTGTGAGTTTATCGCCTAAATATAAAGTGGTGCTTTGTATTTACTAGTGGTTCTTTTTTAAATTAAGATGCATTTGTTTTATTACCATCTACAGTTCAATGTGGAGTAGTTTCTTCGTAAGAAGTAATCGTTTTTACTGTCTTTAAATCTTCAACATAACAAAGACCTCAGAGGTGATAAACAATGCGAAATGTGATTTATAAACCTCTTAAATAAAATTGGACCCAAATGTAAACCCTGGGGTGCACCGGAAATTATGAGTCGGAGAGTTGATTTAGAAATTCTGGAGCGTAATATAAACTATTTGAAACTTTTTGAAATGCTTTTTTTCCAAAGTCTGTGTATCTAACACTAGCTAGATCAAACTGCATTAGATAGCATTTCGGTATCAGACTATCTACCAGTGAAGTTATTAACATTATAATAAATTGAAAAAATACTAGAATTCTTAGGTTTCATAGACGCTTAGAAAAATTTGAAATAAAAATCTTTTGATTTGATTTCATTGATTCCGGTTTTAGTCAAGATTCACAAAAATATATATACATATCAATAAAATATTTTTCGTACGGATTGATTAATTCAATTCAATTTGCTTCAGGCTCGTGGTCATCTCCTTACGAAGACAGACCCTCTTAACTTGACACTACCGGCCAGATTCCTTGCAAAATCTAAGAAATTAGATCTAGACGCCAAAGGATTGGAGTGTCATATCGTAGCTCGAGAGTTAGCCACCACCTTGGGTAAGTGTAACGATTAAAATGATTATATATAAATGATTATAGGAATACAACTTAGATTAATCTATCTTTCAGTAACAAAATTACCGTTATTAAATACAAGGATAATAATAAATATCCAAACTGTTCCTACGGCTTTTATATCCGTTCATATAGGTACCAATTATACCATAAGGCGTCGTCTATTTAATACTTATGACGATTTTAGACGATTTTGGATCTCTTTTTTAGAAAAATAAGTATCGGCTTACTACTGTTTAATTTACGTAAGAATCTAAATCTTTTTTTAATCATCCTACCGTCGCGCTTGTTGTCCCAAAGGGTTAGGCTGAGGTGTATTTAGAAAATGGAAAGGCGATATCTTTCCATTTTTCAACCGAGTTCGAATCTAAACTAACACTTTCTCTACCTGAAAATCGAACCCAAAACCTCTTCGCTCAGCTATCGCAACAAAAACGGCATCTAAGTTAGGCTACTTAAAATGTTTTACCCCATAGGTACCGAACTTTTTAAGTATTTCAGTAGCCCTCCCGGTAAACGGTGAAAAAATAAGACACGGTTTAAATTCCTAAATCGTCTTAGGTGATAAAAACGGCGCCTAAACAGTTATACAAGCCAGAATGGTAGGGGAGCCCTAGAAGGGATTTCGGGATTTACTCGAGCGCGGCAGCTTAATATAAGGGAGGATAATTTACATATTGATAAGTACCTCCAGCCAGTATGAGCCCTTAACAGTGGTGGTTGCACTCAGGGGACCCGAAAAAAAAACAACTATCTGAAACTCGAGCGCGTCAGTTTAAGATAGAGGAGATAATTACTTGCTTGCTAATCTGACGATTTAAACGTAACCTGAAGGGATGAGATGGTAACAAAGTTGTAAAAACGGGACTTACTCGAGCGCGGTCGTTGTTGAATTTATTTTAGAGATAAAATAGTACCAGAATAACCAAAAAGTATAATCTGACGATTTCCGCAAGCCGGGTGCAATAAAAAATGTTAATTAAGATCAAAATCGAAGATTTTACATTTTCGAAAATTCGCTTGAGCTTGCTACACTTCCAAATCGTCAGAATAAGAAATGGCAGCATCTGTAACACCCACTAAACAACACCCCCTTAGAAAATCCGACGCGCCTATTATTTTTTTTTCATTTTTGACCCCTCCCGCATAACCAGCCTCGAAAATCGTCAGATTACTATATATTTTGATTAATTAAGCGACACGTTGCCGCATAAAAAAATATCAATATTAGAGGCGCGTATGTCACTGTTACTTGTTTAAAAATTTTGAGAATCCGGAGACGCTTTCCCACCACTAAAAGTGGACACATTATAGGACCATTTTTTCTTCCTATCATCTAATCTATCAATTCTAATAGGTTCCCGCGACGCTCGAGTAAATCCACATTTTGCACCGTGTGCTTCCGAGTGTGTCGGAGTTCCAAAAAATTAATAGTTAGCTTGCTTGTATGATTTAGAAAAATAATCATTGTCTAAACTGAATTCGTATATTTTTATGAAATTGCTGAAATATCTCTTTTTCATGTACTATTGGCAGGCCACACTCGTAAATGTTCTCATGTAATTATCACATGGTTATTTGTTAGGTGAACAACATATGGACATGACGTTCGACTTGCCTGTCAGAACTTTCATCGGCGGCGACGAAACTCAACTCACACTCAGGTGAGATCAGGTTATGTTGAGCTAATGATCTAAAAACTATTTTACCTTGAATAACACCCCTCTAGACACACAGTTTTTTCATTATGTGGCGGCTGATCGTTCAACCACTATGCTACGCGTGCCTACCAAAAATGGTAGGTAATATTGTTATTCCTTGTCCACTCTTCCAAACTATAGACAAATTTACAAATAATACACAAACTAAATTCTTGTGCCTTTGGGCATTTGATGGTTCCCTTGTTGGTTACTTTAACGGGCATGTATCTTCCACACTTTAAGGGAGATAATCCGTCGTCTCGAGGCTGCGTACTGTGGTTCTATCGGCGTCGAGTACATGCATATGTATGACCTGGATGCTATAACGTTTATACGGGAACGTATAGAGCCGCCTTGCGTCTTTGAGAAAACCGTGGAGGAGAAGAGACATATCATGAGGCGCCTAACCAAGGCTGTATTGTAAGTTTTTTCTTTAACGCATTATTTTAAAATATGGAATTTTTATTCTATATTTAGCATCAGAATGTACGTGAAGGTAAGTAGTTATTTTGGGAGCTTTAATGCTGGGAGTATTGGCGAATTATTTTTAAAGATATTGCCTAAAATATAGGTAAAAATCGGCTGGAGAATTTACGTGAGGTAAGTAATGTTTATGTAGGTACCTTGATTACCTGATACCTGAAAATTGGCCGTCTAAGCAAGGTAGCTGGTAGTCATGCGTTTTTAATACAAACTAACACTACTTAATCATCCACATTTCCTTCGTGAGAAATACGTGACGTTTGGTGGCCCTGGGATCTTACTCTATTACCTATAGGCAGGAGATTTATTCCAAGAATGATTATGTCAGTTATGCGGGATAGCAAGTTTTACATTTCACCGACTACTTATCATAAGAATAAAAAGATAAAGAAATTATAATTTCATGACTATGACGACTAGGATTTGATAATCATGTAGTACGAGATCAGGTTGCAGAATCACTACGATCATAGCGTATGTAATCAAAATCTAATTTTAGTACAATTAAGTATGGGGGAATTTAGTTTATTTTCATAGCAAGTGGTGTTTTGGCAAAAGTCAATAAATATTTTTAAAAAAATACACGCTGGCAAATTTTGATTGGCAGCTTGGCAAAAATAGATTTCCCTATTCTTAATTAATCAAAAAAAAATATTTTGACTTTGTAAAAGATCTTAGATTATAAGGAAAAGATTTCGGTTGTCAAACGCCGCAGCATTTGTTGTCAATAGCACAGGCTGCGTAAACATAATCTTCTTACAACATGACGTATGTATTACCCCACTAACGTAAAAAGTCTGTGTATAAAATGTTGCATAGAATAGATGTTATATGCAATATTTAAGTATTATACTTCGATTCGTACACGGTGTTAGATGTAAATTGCTGTATAATAATTTGTAAAACTTATTTCTCATAAATGAAAATGAAAAATAAATTGTTGGGTACGTTCGCATAACATGTACCTACTTACGCCACCTTGAAGAGAGTTCAAGTTATGGAATGAGTGTTTCCGAAAATGTGTCTGAAATGACGTAACGGCTGGCCTAATGTTACTAGTCCACTGAAACAGTCAGCCAAATCAACTAAACTAACCAACGCAATTTTTTAATGAACCTCGTTCCGCGTTAATATTTTTTTAAATTTTCTTTTGTTTTATACAGTTTAGAAAAATATTTTGCAACCAAATGGCCTGCAGAAAAGAGGTTCGGTCTGGAAGGCGGTGAAAGTATGATCGTGATGCTGGAGGAGATCGTGGACACCAGCACCCGGCTGGGCGTGCAGTCCATCGTCATGGCTATGCAACATAGAGGTGAGTCGCCAAGCTATCAGGAACGCTACCAGCAACTACTATGGATAATTTAGAGGAATTATTCGATGGCACGATTTTGAGTCTAAAGGTGCGAACAGGTTAAGTATATATAACATTGTTATATAACATGTCATTAATTTTTACAACAAACGAAAATGTAATTGTTATATTTTAACATTGTTATTCTAATTTGTACACTTTATGTTGCAATGTTGATTAACAATGTTACATAATGTGGAGGTGTTATAAAACACAAGTTATATAACATGTTACTAAATCTGTATGTACCTTAGCGATTTTAAGCAAAAAAAATGTATTTTTTTATTAAACTGTGATGTTATAAAATTGATCTATATTTGCCGAACTATTTATAAAATTTGAATTTGACGTGCCAAGCGGTTATACCATCTAGATGGGTGTCCCAACAAAATTGGACGTTTTTTTCCGCATACCCTCTAATTTTTTTACTTTTAATTACAATTTTAAATATAATTTAAAATACATGTCTACTTACTCTCTAAGGCTAACGCGACCTAACGTGTCGATGTGCTTATAAGAAGAACACCAGAAAAAAACGTTAAAAAGATAATTTGAACAATGATATTATTTTTTAATGTAAATAAATAAATAAATAAATATACTATTCGGGTGATAAAAATAAATTAGTAAGTAAGTCAGTACAAATCTTCATGTCAAAAGTTTGGCATCAAGTCGGTACGAGTTATCATTGTCCAATCGCAATAATATTTATTATTTGAGTCAATGAGGTCAAACTCAATAAAAATAGAAGGGTATTATTATTAGGGTATGCGTATGCCGCGAAAAAATGTTTTTTCCTTTTGTCTTGGGACACCCTTGGGACATCTAAATATTTTCAGTGTAATTTACCGTTCAATTACTAACGACTAATTCAATCATGATTGATTCAGGTCGCCTAAATATGTTGGTGAATGTGTGTCGCAAACAGATGATTGACATTTTTGCTCAGTTCAAACCATTGGAACCTAAAGAACCGGTAACTTTTTTTTTTTAGTTTACCTTAAGAAAAAGTTTTAAAATCACTATTAGTGTTCATTGAATAGGTCATTCATTGAATTAAATAGGTATCTTCTAGGTAAGTGTGCTAGCTACAGCTTGGACAACATTGGACAACTTTCCGTCAGGTGAGATAGGGGTAAAACACTTACCTGCATAATGTAAAGAAAACTTGAAGATTTTGCGGTTGGAAGTTATGTTTGCTTACAAACAAGTACAAACAAGCAAACAAAAAAACAAGTACCTATTGTGAAATTAAGCCAGTTGATGAGAGCAACATTGTGTTTCTATTAACTCCTTCATTATTTATCCAGGGTTCCGGCGACATTAAGTACCATTTGGGTACTTACATTCATCGGTTCATTCGGCGGACCAACAAATACATCAAGGTGTCGATGAGCTGTAACCCCTCCCATTTGGAGGTGGTGACGCCCGTTGTGGTGGGCAAGGCGCGCGCTGAACAGTTCTGGAAGGGAGACACAACCGGCGACAAAGTAAGTGAATATGCGTTCTGCCCGTGTCACGGACGCGTAGATGGGGGGACAAATTCAAAGTATTGTATATTCTTGAATATCAATGGACTCAGGTTATTAGTACCTAGGTACTCACTATACACAATGGCTACTAAATAATACAACGTTTTCAAAAATCTTCCTTATATACTTTCCGTGTTCCAGAACTTCCAGATGGCTCCTCAGTTTAGATCTTTAGATTGAGGAGCCACTCAACCTTTCGATTATATGTCTTAATACAAATTTCCAAAAAAAAAATATTAATTTTTACAAAAAAACGAGTATGAGATTCCTTTTATTTTAAATTTAAAGTGGCTTCTTAATACATGCGGTTTTTTATATTGATAAGGGGGCAAACGAGCAGCACAATTCGAGCGAGGAATCTCGCTATACCTTAGCTCTCAAGTCGTCGGCGTCGTCGGGGATGTTAGTTAATTGGTTGATGATGACACTGACCTACCTACCACAGAAGCAAAGGCTTATTTGGGGACTATTCCAATTTATTACGTTAACTATACTAACTAGGTGATGGCGATCATAATGCACGGTGACGCGGCCGTATGCGGTCAGGGCGTGGTGTACGAGACGGTCGCCCTGTCCAACCTACCGGCGTTCACGACGTTCGGCAGCATCCACATCGTGTGCAACAACCAGATCGGCTACACTACCGACCCCAGGTTCTCCAGAAGCTCGCCCTACTGCACGGGTATGACAGTCATATCAATTACAACAGTCATATTTCAATTAGACATTGTGGAGTGTCAAATCTTATAAAAAAACTTATAATTTAAATTAATTACGGTGAATGTAACCAGTGGGCGACCACTAATTAGATATAATTATCTTCTTCAGATGTGTGTCAGTGCCAAGAAATAAAGGAAATAACATTTTCTTAATTTCTTTTTTCATCATCATCTTTCGACCGTATTGGTATCTCAATTCCGAGATAATTAATTTTGAATAAGATGACTGGACTGCTAAGTGGATTTTATGCCTGGCGAACTGCTATCCAATAGTTTTTGTTTTGTAAACTTTTGTACAAGTTGTCCGGGTTCCATTTTGTAGTTACAACATGTAATCCTTGTTGTAACACATATAATTAACATGACAAGCAATGTTGACGGATACCTAGATGTCGCAGCCCTGGTATTTTAATACAAGAAACAATCTTCGTGTTACAGACATAGCGAAATGCAACGACGCACCGGTGTTGCACGTGAACGGCGACGACGCGGAGGCCGTGGCGCACGTGGCGCGCGTGGCCATCGAGTTCCGCTGCAAGTTCAAGAAGGACGTCGTGCTGGACCTGGTGTGCTACCGCCGCTTCGGCCACAGCGAGGAGGAGGAGCCCATGTTCACACAGCCCTTCATGTACAAGAAGATCAGAACTATGAGGACCGGTCAGTTCGCGTCATTCTTGAAGTCTTATAGCTTTTAAGGTTAGCAGCGAGCTGATAAGGTTTACTGTTATTTTGATCACTCGTTACACCAATTCATAAGCCAGTTTTCTCATTACTGGTTCATAACCGAGGTGAAATAGGGTCCTAATTACAACATCATTTGTACAGCGCCAACTTTGTCCGCGAGATGAAGACTAGTGGCGTGAGTATCCAGATTTTGACAGTATTTACTAAGCAACAAGAGTTACAAATACCACGTGTGGTATAGTTACAATTAATTTAATTATTAATTTTCTTGTTGACGAGGTGTGTAAGTACGATCTTGAAGCACGACGTATACAAATTTATTTTCCAATTTTAATATGAATTACAGTTGATTTGATTTACGCCGAGAAACTGAAGGCGGCTGGCATCGCGTCCGAAGCCGACATAAAACGCTGGGAGAAAGAGTACATGGATACCCTCAATCACCACTTCGACATGGCCAAGAAGGTCACCAGGCTTAGTATCATGGACTGGATCGACACGCCGTGGACTGGCTTCTTCGAGGCTAGGAATATGAATAAGGTAATGTTGCAGATTATTGAGAATGGCTGTTACATCATAATTGTAGGCATGGGGCGTATCTGGGGGAGCCCGGGGTTCAGTGGCGACCACAGAATAGCCTAGTGGCCCACCCTAGAATGTTCTCATAGGTGGACAAGAGAACTGGGTAATTTTTGCATGTCACAATATCCACTCTTATAACGTGTTTTTTTATTTGAATCGAGTTCTCTATTTCAGATCAAAGAGACAGGTATAAGTAAGCACTCGGTACAGACGATAGCAAACCATTTCTGCACGCCTCCGGAGCCCTGGGCATTCGAGTTGCATAAGGGAGTCGCAAAGATTTTGCAAGGACGAAAAAAACTGGCAAGTATTACCAATTTAATTCTCTAGAAATAATTGATTTGTAAACGCCACAGAGCTCGATCTTCGGCTCTTTTCCTCCAGTTACTGCCAGCTGTCACTCTGTTTCCGCAAGTCGCTCCACCTGACCGGCGATCGCCCTACACTACGTTACTTCTCCACCAGTGTCCTCTTTCGCAGTGGCACTGGTACTGCAATGTTGGTTTGTGTGTACTACCAGCTGGCGGAGGGGTTGGCGGACTGGGCGATGGGCGAGGCGCTGGCGTACGGCTCGCTGCTGCGCGACGGAGTGCACGTGCGCTTCACCGGCGAGGACGTCGAGCGCGGCACGCTGGCGCACAGGTAGCAATATTGGGTTCACTCAGGTGTTACTTATTTAAAAAATATATGAATATTTGGGTAAACATACCCAAATATTCAGACATTATGACTGATATGAGTTCATATAAAATGCCTTGTCCTCTTGTTGTCTTTGCATGACGTAAGTATCCCATAAGTAAGGATTTTTCATGGCATCCTCTGGTACGGAAGCCAAACCACGGATTACTATATGTAGTTTGGTAGAGAGAGTTAAATTGTTGTTATTATCGCTTGTGTTCTGTTCTGCGTGATGCTGCATGTTGTAACATTTGGTGGTACTGTCGGCAGACACCACGTGCTCCACCACCAGGGCGTGGACGGCGCCACGTACCGCGTGCTGGACTATGTGTACCCCGACCAGTCGCGCTACGAACTGCATAACAGCGCGCTATCAGAGTTCGGTAAGTCATTTCTATACTAAAATTGAATATCACGTCACTTGTACGTGTAGAATAGTCTGTAAGTATAAGTTGGTTATTAAATAAATAAATAAATAAATAATTTTTTGATCCAAACAAGTCTGTTTATAGAAGTTCTTCTCCCTTCGCATGTCATTAGCACCTACTATAATTTAAAATACTTAGGTTTTAAATGTTAATAATAATGACGTTATCGCTGGCAGGCATCCTGGGCTTCGAGACTGGCTACTCGTACTCGAGCCCACACTTGCTGGTGATCTGGGAGGCGCAGTTCGGCGACTTCGTGGACACTGCGCAGCCCGTCATCGACACGTTCATCGCGAACGGCGAGAGCAAGTGGGTGAGCCAGAGCGGCCTCGTGGTCCAACTGCCGCACGGCTTGGATGGCGGTGTAAGTTCTTGCTTATTGTTCATTTAAACATTAATAAGTGTGGCGGCACGAATCGTAATATGATACCTAACCACTTAGAAAAAGGAATATAACGTTCCTGCCATAAGCCACACAGTCGCTCGCCTCCCGCTGTAGAGTAAACCCGTTTTTAGATATTATACCTTTAATGTAAACAAATACATCAAGTATTATATTCGAATAGTTTCACTTCGAACTGAATACTCTTTTTGATCTGGACGAAGTGCAGTAGTAGGTACAATATACACATACAAATATATTCCTTCAAAATTAACAATATTACCAAATAAGGCTAAAATAAGGTTTGATAAATTAATAGCGTACTCTTCTCCGATGAAGCTATTTATTAGTTTATTAATATATAAAAAAGCTCAATCTACCTATTGTTTTATTTAAATTGTGAAATAGCAATAGTTTTTTTATTCACTTTTGTAACACTTCTCATATTGGAAACGAAAATCATTATTGTTTCAATTTGGTATCTGTATTTTTTTTCTATTATGACCTATATGCAAAATAGTACATTATTCTAATGGTTGGTAGGGCCCTGAGCACTCGTCTGGGCGGCCGGAGAGATTCCTGATAGCATGTGACGACGACGAAGAAGTTATACCAGACCTTGATGACCCAGCTATGCCGCGTAAGTAAACCTTTTGCCATCATTATTTCGCATGCATTTTGACCCGCTGAGCTATTATGTAAATATAACTGTACATACAACCATCGAAACTAAAATTTTAAAGACCATTTTTCTAACTGTATCGCGTCCTTTAGTGAAACAACTTCGCGCGGCTAACTGGACCATATGTGCCGTGTCAACGCCTGCCAACTACTTCCACCTGATGCGTCGGCAGATCGCTATGCCATTCCGCAAACCGCTGATCCTCTTTACACCCAAGATTGGCCTGAAGCACCCCTACTACAGGTCTCCGTTAAAGGACTTCGAGCAAGGCAATGCCTTTAGAAGGTGCGGTTAAAATCGATTCTAGACGGTAAAAACTTCTCAGTATTTTCGAGAGTAGTATTATCATTCGAAAATATCTGATACTAAATTCGCAGTATAATTGACTGCTGATTCCCGTGACTACGTCCGCATGCAATTTATCAAAAAAGAAAAATATCAAATTCATTCTAATAACTTGAAAAACGGCAAATTTTCATAATAACTTTGCACCCCCGATTTACCCCCATACCATACCAGTTGCTTATTAGCGCACTACGCACTACAGTCTTTTTTTTAACAGTGTGCCAGACCCAATGGCGATCCATAACAAGTTTGCTCGAAACAAATGGTAGCAATAATTCAAAAGCATTCACAGTTCACTTTGATATCTCCAACAGAGTTATACCAGAAGAGGGACCAGCGAGCAAAAATCCTGCTAATGTTAAAAAGCTTTTGTTTTGTACCGGCACTGTATCCATCAAGATCAGAGATTGGCTGAAGGAGAAGAAACTGGAAGATAAAATTGCAGTGTGTCGTTTAGAGCAGATTTATCCGTTCCCCTACGACTTGGTACTGAAAGAGTTCTGTAAATACGAGAAGGCTAAAAAGATTTGGTGCCAAGAGGAGCACAGGAACTCAGGCTGGTGGCTCTACTGCAAAGTGCGGCTGGAGAACTTGTTTGAACAAAAAATTCAGTGAGTATCCAGTATTTCTTAAAAAACAGTTTAAATTGCTATTGAAATCGAAGACGGGAAAATCAAATTACCTACTCAATGCGATGTCAGTATACGACTAGGGTAGGATTTGAACGATGCACGCGCAAACATTTGACCGGCGCGCCACGCCCACTTTGCATTTCAACTCTGTTTGTTCTATTCCGTGACCGGGATCATTGTCGTCAACGTCAACGTGGAACATCCAAGTTATGTTCCGCGACGACGCACGACTTGTTCATGTAAATGAAATTGTAAGCAATGTGCAAAAAGCACACAGCGTCCGTTGCGCGCTTGGGTAAAGAATGTACACCTCCGTACACACAAGCCCTGTCACGGTCCTGCCGGCCGCTCTCTGATGAAAGGCTTACGCTAGTAGTATCCACTATCAACGGCTGTCAAAATTACAAGAAGTGCACGTGCAAGAACACACTTTATCTCCCGCCCGCATGGAGTCTAGGCGTGAGCTCTAGCCGACACAAATAATGTTCTTCGTCAGTGGAAGCGTTCCCCCATTGGCATCGCCACGGAACTCAACCGCTAGTCCTTGGTACCCTAAAAACTTGTTTTTTCACAGATGCATATCGAGACCACCTAGTGCAGCTTCGGCGACGGGTATCAAATGGATGCACGCGAAGGAAATAAAGGAAATTAAAGAAAAAGTACAAGCTATTTAAACAAAAATGTTAATAAAAAATGTCCTAGTGTTGCCTATTCCATGTTTATTATTTATCTCGCAAAACTCTTCTACTTACACAAATATCTGTCGGCGCAGGAAGGCCTTCATCAGAATTCATCGTGTATTCAGTTGTTGTGGGCATATTTTCGGGCGGGAGGCATCATATCGCTTCGGAGTTCTCGTTATAATCAGATACTAGGCCACACTATTCGGGCAGACTACAAGCGATTCGTCGCAGACGTGGTGCGCTTGCGGTTCCCGTTCAGCTCTTCTCCAAAACAAGGTACCAGCACCGCTTCCATTCACACGACGCTACGCTACAGTGACTTTTTGACAACAGCCACTCTCAAATTTGACATTAACGACGACGCACGCATGCGCCGTCATATCTATATATGCCTAAAAAAAATAACATATGAATATCGAACATTCCAATAATCACTATTCAGTCTCACTTCATTGTGAAAATTCATGGACACCTGTTTTTATGTAAATATCTTCTAAAATATAAATGCTGCATTTATATTCGCTATTTTATCCAAACTAGGTTACCGTTACCCGTCGATTAGTACTCTAACCTTAAACCTACTTTTAATAACGAGAATTGTATTTTGGGCATATTGCCGCCCGAGCGGTAACTAAAATCGACTAACAAAAGTCTATTTTCTGTTTATTCGCTGTAACAAATTAGCGATTAATTATCTATACACTAGTGCCCGTTGAATTGTTGAATTTGTTACAATAATAAAAAACGTAAACAAAAAGTTATGCAATATTTAGTTTTCAGGATATGAGTAAGTAGGTATGTCACCTTATACATCAAATAAATAGAGGCTAATGTGAACGGGCAGTTAGTAGTTAATTTGTTACAGCGAATAAACAGAAAAAAATACTAGAAATTAGGTTCAATAATTTGTTAGAGTCGATTTTAGTTGGCCGCTCGGGCGGCACTGTGCCTAAAATACAATGGCGTTTATCTCGTTATAGGAGGTTTAACATTTAGTTAGAGTACTAATCGACGGGTAAAATAACGTTTGGATAAAATGGCGAATATAAATTTATATTAAGATATTTACATAAAAAATTTATATGAAACCGTATGAGAGTAGGGTGGGTGCCCATGAATTTTCACAATGAAGTGAGACTTTTTTTTAAGGCGTGTGCATATAAGCATAGCATGTAGCATACTATTAAATAAAAGTAAAATCACAAATCGTTTAAAAAATATTTATTCAAATTTAATAAAAACTAAAAAAACCTACTCAGTCAGCACCGGATTGCTCGATTGAAGTTCGCTAAAAAACCACCATCATAGGCAATAAGTAACTGGAATAGCATACCCATGTGCCCACCGCAGTATATTGGGCTACCGATTAGAATTTCTCATACTCTGGACTGTGCCTACCCCAGCAGGGGCCTTTTCCTCCAGGGGGGCTTGGCCCCTCCAGAAAAGTCTAGATACGCCTATGAGAGTACCTACCTTGTCTACTCTTCACAAACTTCAAAAACTCTTATTAAAGGTCTTATATAAATCCATAAATTGAGTCTATAATTTCTTATACCTCATCACTGGATATTGTTAATTGCAGATTGACACTGACAGTTTGCCACTGGCACTGACATTATTCACATAATTGACATTAACATTAAGTCGTTTATCAACATCGGGTCGTCCACTTCTTCGAAAATATTTATATTATATTATTAGTTTCTAAAGATTAAACTATGTCTTCTTATTTTGATTTCTTTTGTAAAAATATAGAAAGTGAAGAAGCAAATAATACAGAACAAATCACTGGAACATGTTACTCCTTGTGCCCCGAAGAGGAAATCAAACTGTGCGTGAACATACATTTAAATATTGTATTTAATTCAGAAGTTCAACGCTATAAGCGTGTGTTAGAAGCTTTAAATAATACTATTTAATACACATTTCATTGCAGTATTCGGATAGATGATTAAACAGTTTATAAATAATTTTATAATTACCTTTTTATTAGTCGTACAGTTTTGCATCTTGTGCATATCCTAGAAGTATGGAATGGTCAGAGGCAGCTGGTGAAGAGCTACAGCCGATCAGCAGCAGATTCCAACATGGCTATACCACATCTGTTGAGGCCTTACAGTGTACTCACCAATACTGTAGAACACCTGCTGTTCGAGTAAGATTGCATTTTTGTTAATTAACAATTGTTGATAGATATTTTAAATCACAAAGGTAAGAAGCTCCTTACATAACTTTCCCTGACCAAGAAGAAAAAAATTCACATATCTCATCAAGTTTGGTTTATTCTTCTATGTTAAGTCAATCTGGTTTAGGTCTTGGCAAGATAGAATTGAAAAATATGTAAAGACAGGAGGCATGTCCTATTGGGCTTTAATGTGTGAACAGAATGACTGTAAAAGGAATTAATACATACATACTCATGCCTTTTTCCCATGGGGGTAGGCAGAAACTACAGAATGCCATGCGCTATGGTCCCTGCATACCACTTGAATTAATCTAATGTATAAAAATCTTGTGTCATGGTGTTTGTCGCTGAACTCCTCTGAAACGGCTTGATGTATTATTATGAAATTCTACATGTATGTTTGGTAGGTACGAGCATCGGTCGTAGGCTATTTGTACACCCTTAGATAATTAGGATGTCCCTCATCAGATTTTTTTTCTCTTTATTTGACAAATTATATAATTTGGCATTAAAAAAATACTTATAACCCAAAATTTTCACTCTTCTATCACCAACCCCTATTTTTTAATAGTTATATTAGTATGAGATTAAAATGACTCTCAAACAGCTTAAGAACAACACCGGTTGATGATGGAATCACAGCAGAGGTACTGTAGGCGGGTGGTAAACCGGCCCATATAGCTTTTTAATCCCGTTTCATAAAATATATTATCATCGATGGAACATTTTTTGTTTGTACGAATGCGCTAATTTCAGGAACTACTGGTTGGAATCGAATAATTATTTTTGTGTCGGATAGTCTATTTATCAAGGAAGGTTAATTGTTATAGAACATTACGCTACGACAAATAGGAGCAATACAATGTTTGCCGGGCCACCTATCTTATAATTGTTTCGATGTTTTGTGGCCATCTAAATATCCTCATTCAACAAATGTTAATGTTGTTATTTGTTTTGTTGAACAAGTGGAAGAAAAAGTGAGGGTTGAGTTGTATCAAGACGTCAAACAGTGGCAATAGCTCCACCGACAGGAGCTGAGATCTTAAATTAACAATAATAAACACCCTCATAACAATATCTTTCTTCACCACAATAAACCTGTATCACATTCTCCTAAGATAATGAACAATTATTTGAAGGCCTTAAATGTAAACCTGATGATGACGTTGCAACTTCTTATTTTCAAAAACAATTTGGTGTTGTGTTGTTTAATTTCTAGTATCACAAGGAGAGTGGATGTTCCAGTATCAACTGTATACGACTATGTAAATGACCGCCTGCGAGCTGTGAGACAGGACATGACTATTCAGCGGCTACCTCCAGAAGAATGTGTATGTCTGCTTGAACCTATGATACGGTTCTATGTTTATTATGGCTATGAGTGAGTGCTTTGTATATTTATTTATGTTTTTATAATAACTAACATTGCAAGAAAACAAATGCAGATATTATGTATGTATAATTGTCATGGACGTATATCTTTTTTATACGTCCATGATAATTGTATATTAATTGTACTGTTAGACTAGTGACAAGTGTGTTAGACAACAATGTATTTTCCATTCCACATTATTTAATTTGTAGTTCTTCAACTCAAACTGATGAGCAAGAAGGCTCACATATGTAAGGTTAGCAAGGCCTTTACTCAATATTGGTTTTTATAACCTTGGGTATGAATATATAATAAGAAATTAAAACTTAATAAATTAAACAAGTTTTAATATTATTATTAATTAATAAATATTAATATTAAAACATATCTGTCCTTAATGGCCAGCACAGACGACGATCTCTTACAACTGTATCGAGTAATGCAAACGAAGGATTAAAAGTACCGCGTGCAAAAAGTAGCTGTGGTAGCCTAGTGGTGAGACCAGTGGACTGAGATGTCAAAGGTCTCGAGTTCGAATCCTAGGCACGCGCCACTGACTTTTCGGAAGTTATTTGCGTATTTATCACATGCTCAAACGGTGAAGGAAAGCATCATGAAGAAACCTGCATGCTTGAGAGATTATTCTCGATGGCATGAGAAGTCTGCCAACCCGCAGTAGGCTAGCGTGGTGGACTATAGCCTAATCCCTCTAAAAAATGAGAGGAGACCCGTGCCCAGCAGTGGGACAGTAATGGGTTGATGATGGTGATGATGATGATGATGTGCAAAAAAGTTAATAATAACCGGACCAGACAAAAGTACGGGGGAGACTCCGAAAAAATAGAACTCGTGTGACTAGGCGAAGCACATGGCGGACTTTAGTCCGCGTTGTGCACATCGTGTGCGTTGAGTTCGCGGTAAATCCGCGGCAGACTTTTTATTCGGAGCGTACTTTTTCTCCGCCGCGGAGAAAAGTCTATGGAGGGAAGGAGGTCGTAATCCCTCCGCTTGAAAAGGAGGATCCTCCGACCAGGCAAGGTGTTGTGCCTGGCGGGCTACTGCCCAACGGTTGATGTTGGGTGGTTGTATATATGCTATCTCGCGTGCATATTTCACTTGCGCGATGTAGGATTATTTGCGTCATCGCGCTGAGTCCGTAGTTCTTATGTGGCGAGATAGATGTCGCCACAAGTCCATCGTCTGCGCAGGCCATCACTGTCACAAAACTTAGGAAATAAAATGTTTTATCCTACACCTATGAGCAAAAAATAAAATTTATAAAAAAATTATTGAAAACATTAAATAATTTTATAAAATATGTTTTAAGGCAATTTTAATGTTATTTAAGCTAATAGTAATATTATAAAAATACATATAATAAATAGAAAAGATGAAATGATGGATGTGAGAGGTGGGGCAGTTGTAAATTTTATTGTATGGAGACAGTTAAGTTGTTAAGACTGTAAGGTATTTTATGCATACAAAGAATAAATAAATCATTGCATTTTTACTGTTATTGTGAGTTGGTGATTTTACAAAAAGATACTAAAAATAAAGAAATCCAGCTAATTAAATTATGGTTATATCTTTCACTGTGCATTTTTGTTACAGGTTATCCAATCTTCCTCTCAAGGACTATGACCCTGTTCTCAATAAAAAATATCTACTGGAATGCATAAAATGGCACCTCTCTTGCTGTGACACTATAGCTAAAACCCAAGGGAAAATAGATCAGCTCTCAGGATTCCTGACCAACATGAATTTAAGTAGTAATGACAAACAAACACTGGTCAATGACCACACTCTAATAGAGAGCCTCTATATATTATGCAATTTAGACGACTTGCATCCATTGTTCAGATATGTCAGTTTGCCTAAAGATTTTAGGAGGTAAGGAAAAACATGTATGTACACTAATAAGTATATAATTATCCGAAAGTCGAAACTCAAAGTCGTTTTCAAACATGCCTGCGCTAAATTCAATGATTGTTTCTGACTATGTGTTTCGACTTTGATAGATATAGCCATATGATAGTGTGTCATTAAACAAAAATTGTCAGTAAACACTGTTTCATATCTGAACATAACATCGACAAACCCCACATCAGATTTGATAACCACAAAAGCAAACTAATTCCTACCCAGGAGGATTTTGGGGCTATTGAAATTAAAAAACACCCACAATATAAGTGCGGAAAAATCCTTTACGGACCGTCCCGCCGCCTGGGGAGGCGACGGGGTGTGTCGGACTCCGCCCAATGTGAGCGTTTACCGACTAAAAAACCACACCCGTCAACGCCACCAACCCGATTGCCGGGGCCATGGGATTCGCAAAAGCATGCACCACAACCCCGGCGGGCTTCGGTCCAGCTGTTATCGCTGGACCCCGGCTAGGAGCGAGGCATCGCTCGCCTCGCATCCTCCACGCAGGCGCACGTGTGACGAACACGCGCGCCGCCTACTTGGGGCCATTTTCAGGTCGGGCGGCGGACTCCCCTAGTCGCGCCCACCCGCTGGCCACAGCTCATGGAGGCCGGAGGTCTGTTTGCGCCCTCCGGCGCCCGGTGCGTCTACTGCGGATCGGGAGAGAGGTTGTGATTTCTCTCTCCCTTTCCGCCGCCTCTTTCGCGCGCATTACTTGCTCGCAGTAAGAGGCGGCGGCATCCCACGCGCTCTCGCTCCCGACCATGGATAGAATCATAGCCGGAAGCGAGAGGTCACCGCCGACTGCCGCTACGAGTTCACGGCGCTGCTCTGCCCAGGCCGGGCAAGCCTGGAGCGTGTGCTGCGCCGTGTCCTCAGGGCAGCCCACACAGTGGTGACATCCGGGCGATGGCTCCTGGCCTATGCGACACAGGTACTTGCCGAAGCACCCATGCCCAGACAAGACCTGCGTCAGCCGGAAGCTGAGGGGCCGTGGCGCCTCTCAAGCCACTCCTCCATGACAGGCCTTACCGCCACTATCGTGGCGTGCCCTGCACTGGGTTGCGCAAGTCGCATCCTCCACTCCGCCACTAGGATCCGGTGGAGCTCAGAGCGCCGCGCCTCAGTCTCGCGCGGCAACGGCAGCTCTCCCCGCCTCAGCGCCCCCTCGCGCCACTGGTACAGTGTCGCGAGGGCCTTCGCTTCGAGGTCCCAGGGCGGGGATCCAGCAAGGAGGCTCGCCGCCTCAATGGGTATTACCACCTGCTTGGAACCCGATCTTAGATTCTATTAAATCTAAATCCAAGAACAAAACTGCACAACCGAAGGACACGGTGAACTCATTCTGTGTAAATCGGATTGTCAATAATAATTAAAATCTGTCCGTGACCATGGATGCTGTAAAGGACCCGAAACGTCGGGTTAAAATATCAATATACCGCGATAAAATCTATAAAAAGTAGTTTTCTTTCAACACAATAATAATTCTTTTTCAGACAGCCTAAACTTCAGCTGGCTTACAAAATAGCGACAGCAAATTTTGAAGGAAACTACATAAAAGTGTGTAGGCTTGCAGACAAGCTATGCCCTCTACTATATTGTGCTCTAATGACCTACTTACCTGCATTGCAGAGGTAATTAAATGACACTTTACATAATGCAGAAAAAAAATACACATATATTTAAAAAGGAGAGATAGTGTCAGATTTGGGATATATATTTTTTAACTGTATATTCTATACAACAAAAAAATGTCTTTTGAATTGAATTGATTGTCCATAACATACATATATCTTGAAAGTAGATTTAAAAAATACCAAGTGATATAACTTTCGTGAACAGACGCGGTCTTCAAGTAATGAGCCACGCATACAACAGCCAACGTCTGACAGTACCCAGCTCGGTGCTAGCGCGATGGATGCGCTTCGGTACTGAGCAGGAGGCGGAGTTTGTCGCCGCGCATTACGGACTTAATATAGATGGCGCCGCTGTGAGATTCTATAAGACTGACTTCAAAACTGACGCTTTGTTGGCAAGTATAATTTATTGTAAAAGTAGTATATTTATAGTTATTTATGCAACTGTTGTATAATAAGGGGTATTAAAACACGAATGTGGGTGATAATAGTATCACATGAGTGTTTTAATACTTAATTATAACAGTTGCATACAAGACTATCTACACCCATGGTATGAATCCTCTATATTTGTAAACAACAAAATATATTTTTTTTTTTCAATACTATTATTGAACAAAAATGGCGGGATACGACGTCAATTCAAAACTTCGAAGTTTTTTTTAAATTACGGCGCTGTGGTAGTGAAACGCTCGTGGATGACAATGTTCTTTTTTTGAAATTCATAAAGATGCCATGAGAATGTGGCTGTTCGATGAGTAAAAAAGGAGTTGCATTATGAAATTTAGTACATTATAACACCCGTTTGGATGATATTATAGATTGATTAATTTATAGAGGATTTATAGCATGGGTGTAGATAAAATAAATAAATAAATTATTTATTATAAAATTAACTATGTTATTCAAAATATTTAATAAGTATTTATTTGTCTGTTTATCATCTTTAATATCATTATCATTTTAGCATACAACGAAAAATCAAGATATTAAGAAGAAATTCGATCTACTAAGTATGATAGATGTTTTTACATACAAGTCCGATAAATGGTAATATTTTAGGGAATATAAGTTTGCCTTGATCTCCACGTTTTTATAAATAAAAAGATAATTTTATAAAGGAATCCTTTATTTGTTTTATTTACATAAGAAAATTCTCCTAATTATGCAATAACTAATTACAATGGACAACAAAATCTATCTAATATCAAATGGTTGCATGGCTCCCAATGTCCAATTCATTTCATTAACTATGCTGTGTACCTTCCTACCTATTTTAATTGAATACACGAGATCACTATAGTGACATCATCTCATTTATGTTTGTTATACATAATAACAATATGTAAAATAGCCAAAATGTAAGAAAGAAAATATTACACTGTCAAAGAACTGATGGTAATTCCAAAAGCTAGATCCTATTTATACACAATACTTGAGACAGGCTGAGATCAAACGAACGTGACTTCGCTAGGTGCGTCGCGTATTTTGTTGGTTTGACTTTAGGAAAAATTCTGTTGGGCTGCTAGACGAATGAATTTTGTTCAGTTTTTTTACTCGACTGCGCCAGAAAGAGGGCTGTTTTTCGAGTGTATGTATGTATGTATCTATGTCTGTTTCTTTGGCACGCCCTACAGTCCAAACGGCATGGTGGATTTTAACATATGAGTCAATTTAAAGAGCTAGTTAAATTATTCCATCTAGAATCTAGAACAACTTCTTGCCATGCATTTGTTTCAAAAACTTATCATCAAAGATTCTTCTAATAAGTTCCATGAGCATGGACATATTTGAGCTCAATAATAAGTTATTCAGTACCTAAGCAAGAAACGTCACCTAACATTAATACACATAAGTTGCCCAGCGACCGCGTCCCTTTCTGTTCCGCACCAGAACGTCATACCGTGCCACCGAAAATGATTTAGTTTCATCGTTTGGCACTAACCGTATTTTTAAATGAAAAAGCTCGATACTAGCGAAGATAAACACTAATAACGCTCGTTTGGTCTTAACCTTAATTTATTAAACTCTAGCACATATTTTTACGACTGAATAGAAACATATGGAGTCACTTTTTGACAATGTAATGAGATACATAGGTAACAATCAACATACAACGTATTTGTGTACATTGTATCATATTAAAACAGACGAAAACCACACTCCACTTGGCTACTATAATATAGTAAATAAATTAGTTCTTATATTGAAACAAATTCATTGAACCCTCCGCGACGTTGACCATGCTACACTTTTTATTAGTTTTTGCTTATAAATGAGTTACCGATATAATATTTAATAAATGCTCCATTTAAAACACTGTAGGTTACTGTGCAGTGTGACAATGGAAAAAATAATTTTGTATCAAGAATGAGTTATATCACAGATCATAAAATCATGAGCACGGTCAATTTGTCGATATTGCGGAATTTCGATGCAGCGAATGTCGTAAATGGTAACTAATCAGTGAGGATGACGCTATAGGTCGTAGATTTATTCTTCAATGATTACCAAATAACTATCTTATGAATAACCAACACATTTTTGAATAGTGGTTGTCAAAGCGTAAAGACGGCGTAAACACACAAGTAGTAATAATATTTCATAAGATGTTCTCCATGTAGAATTTATCAGTAATAACAACTATAAAAACTGTATGTACAAACAATGAGCGCTGGATTTTGCTGTTTTATACATCGGTTTGGTAGCACCAGGGCGTCTTATACAAGGGAAGGTAAACATTAAAAGTAAATTAAAATCGTCAGGAACCATGTAAAAACTAAAATAAATTCAATAGAACAAATTTATGTCATAACAAGTTTTTAGACAATCGTCTACGCGTGATTTCATTGCGATTCAACAATAAAACTGATAAATAACTTTAAAACAACAACAAAAGCTCTAATTTACAATAGAGGTATATAATATCATTTAGCTGTACATTGTCGCGAAACTGTTTACCTTCCTGAAGGCTGATTGCGGGCGAACCTAAGTACCCGAGGACCCTGCGGCCCTCCGGAACAGTGGCGCCGTCCCGTCCGGGCTGCAGAGGAACCGTTACACAAGACCTTCACATACATGTTTAATTTTATACTAAAGACATTGAGACGCGTACACTTAACGAATTCCTCTTAGAACAACAACGTAAACACAGCGCGTGAGTACGACGGCGGCACTGGCCGGCGGGCGACGCTCACAAACGCGCGATAAATACACACATACACACACACACACACAGGCTCACAGCCACCTCCCATCCGCTACACGCTGTGGCGCGGCGCCGCCGGCGGGGACGCCCGCCTTTATTGTGTTTTGTACCTCCCTCTGCGAACACAAGCAGTCAGTGTATTTCATAACATGTTTCAATATCAACGAACAATGCCGCCAAGACTACAATGAAGGGACAAACCGAATTCAAATTAAATTAGCTTTCTACTAGCACGTAGAAGAACGTTCGTTCGAGGCAAAATTTTTGAATCAAACATAACTGATATTATTGAGAAAATGTCATAGGTGACGAGTGTACTGTATCGCCATATGAGATCAAATTTTCTAAAGAAGCTATATAGCCTTGGTCTACTGGTAGAGAAACCGACTAGAGAGACCAAGTTTCAATAAAGGTGTACAAACGTACATCAATTATTTGGTGCTCTATTTTTTAATTTTCACGTAATCAAGGGGGAAAGCTTATAGCCATTTAACTCTTCGAACTGGTACAGATATTTGCATAATAAAAAAAATAAAATCTAGGAATCGATTACTAGTCAAATTAAATGGTTGATAAAGAACTAACGGGTCGGAACAAACGGGTGTAGGTGGATGTTGTACCTTAAGTGTGTCTTCGTCCTAGTTATGGTTGAGGAAGGCATCGTCGAAGAGCTCAAGCTCATGCGAGAGGTAGTTGGCCTTGTTGCGCAGCTTTTTGGCGGAGCTGGAGGCGGCGTCCAGCAACTTGATGGCGTCGCGCACCTCGCTGAGCTCGCCGTCCATCTCCGTCGTGGCCTCGTCGATCAGCCGGCACAGCCGCGCGAACATCGTCGACAGCTCCCTGCCACGGCCGGGGACAATGCGTTAGCCTGATATTGATCCTCGATGGATAGTGATTCGAAATTCGACTCGGTTCCTCGCTCAAAAATAGCTTCCTGACCTAGTAAGAGTACCTCTGCTTTATAGAAGACCGCAGTGGAACAACAATAGTTGTGTATCTGCGAGTGAGGAGGGTTACCAGAACTCGTTCGGGGAGTGACGGGATGGGAATTTCGTTTGCTGTAAATTTTATAACTCCCATATTTTAAAAAATGTTCTCGGATTCTACAGGATAGGCAACGCGCGAGCGCATGGTGTTGCAAACGTCTATAGCTTACGTTAACCGCTTGCCAGGTAGGCCATATGCATGTTTGCTACATTTATGACACAAAAATTTTTTTTTAGTTTCATTATTTAGCCGCTGCTATCAAATTTAACAGGAACAAGGCGAATGAGAAACTGAATACCAGTCACCTAGGTATAGCTTCAGAAAAAGCTCAACCGATCTACATTGTAGAACATCTATCTGCCGATAACAAGATGTTGCACGCGGTCGCTCGATCTCGCGCAAAGGAGTTAAACTATAAATTTGTCTGGGTTCGTAATGGTAGAATTTTCATGAAAAAAAAACGATACATCAGACACTATTGTAATAAACAGCCTAGATGTGTTAAAGTCTTTAACCTAAAATATTTACTAAATGTTTTAACAGTGTACCCCTTATATATTGTGTATGTTCTTATTGCTGAGAAACAGTTATATTCAACCGACAAATTCAGATATACTACCAAAATGTTCGAGGTTTAAAGACTAAAACAAACAATTTCTATCATAATATGTCGCTACATAATTACGATATTGTGGTGCTTACAGAGAGTTGGCTCAACAGCAGTATTTATGACTCTGAACTGTTCGATAATAGGTATATCGTATACAGACGTGATAGGGAATCAACTAAATATAATACCCGCAGAGATGGAGGTGGAGTTTTAATAGCCGTTTCGACTAACTTGAAATCGCACAGACTATCGACATTCGAAAGTGAAATAGAAGATCTTTGTATAAGTATCGATATTTGTTCTTTAAAATATAGCAAAAAGAAACTATATATTAGCGCTGTCTATCTTCCGCCGCCGCTACATCGCGAAACACTGGAGTTGTATACTAATAATGTCCAAAAGCTTTTAGATAAATGTGAACGTACTCTAATCTTAGGAGATTTTAATCAAAGTAGTATAAACTGGTTACTTAAGGCCAATTCTCCGCAGATGCATCCAGAGTATAGCAACTCAGAGGTTAAAACGAGCTTTATAGATTTTATATCCTTGAATGGTCTCAGTCAATACAACAACTTACTTAACAATAAATCTAAAACCCTGGACTTATTGCTTAGCAATACCCCAGTTATTAATATTTCGCGAATCGATTCTTGTTTATCCGTTGTAGATCCCTTACATCCGCCTTTTGAATTTAATCTGCCTTTAATAACAGTCCCACTTAAAACCCAAACCAGTATTCAAACCAAACTTTTTTAGTGGTAACTATGAGAAAATCTTAGAATTATTGCAGCCCATGAATTGGGAAAAAGAATTCGATCAGTGCTCCTCGGTGAATGACATGGTAGATATACTATACAACATTCTAAATAAGTTAGTTTCAGAACAAATTCCATTAAAAAAAATTGCTACCAAGAAATACCCACAGTGGTACTCACGTGAATTAATTAATTTGCTTAAACAAAAACATGTTTCATGTTAAATTAAAAAAATACGATAATCCCTTGGATCGCATTTCATTTGAAAGTCTTCGTTCAAAATGTAACACTCTTAGAACAACTTGCTTAAACAATTATTTGTCCGATATGGAGTGTAAACTTAAAAAATACCCTAAAATGTTTTGGTCCTTCATTAAGAGCAGACGAAAAGGCAGTAGTACATACCCAGCTCAAATGTATTTGAAGGACAAAAGTGCACTAGAAGGATTAGATATATGCAACTTATTCGTAGAAAATTTCGCAGAAGCATTCAACGCTCCCTTGATACGTTCTCATAGTCCTTCCAGTACTTCATCTATCACGTCATCTGGCCTTTGTACCTTATCGTTCAGTTACAAAGAAGTTTACCGAGCTTTACAGGCACTTGATGAAGATAAGGGTGCTGGTAACGATGGCATCCCGCCCGTTTTTATTAGACGGTGTGCGCTGTTACTAACTTCTCCTCTAACTTTAATCTTTAACAGATCCTTGTCAGATGGTGTTTTCCCTGAAGCTTGGAAAGAAGCTCTTGTTGTTCCAATATACAAAGCTGGTGATAAACAATCTATAGCTAATTATAGACCTATTTCCATACTGGTTACGTTTGGTAAAACATTTGAAAAGTTGGTGACTGCACGCTTAACATGGTATCTTAAACAGCACATCTCTGACAACCAACATGGCTTCATAAAATGCAGGTCTACAGCTACTAATCTTATGTGTTTTACGTCTACATTAGCTGAATATCTTGACAATCGTACTCCAATTGACACAATCTACACCGACTTTAGCAAGGCATTTGACAAAGTGGATCATTTTTTGCTGATAAATAAGTTATATAAGCTGGGTATAGGTGGCAAACTACTACACTGGTTCGAATCTTATTAAAAAAATAGGTATTCTAGAGTAGCGATTAATGGCTTTTTATCCGTCAAATACATTGCATCATCCGGAGTACCACAGGGATCCCATTTGGGACCTATCCTTTTTAATATATTTATTAATGACATATCTGAATGTTTCCACAATTCAAAATACTATCTTTTCGCAGATGACTTAAAATTAGTTATGCCAATTCAAGAAACCCTAGACTGCAGAAAATTGCAAGATGATGTTGATAGATTAAATAATTGGTGTCATGATAATAATATGTTTTTAAATATTAATAAGTGCTACTACATGCAATTTTCTCGTCAGAAAACTCCAAAGCCAAACAAATACTATATTAACGGAGTTGAAATAAAATCAGTTACGGAAATTAGAGATCTTGGCATCTTAATGGATAACAAACTAAAATTTGATAAACATATATTAAATGTCACATCCAAAGGTTTCAAAACTTTAGGTTTTGTATTACGTAATTGTAAAGAATTTGAAAACGCATCCACAAAAATTTGTCTATTTAACACCTTAGTTCGCCCAATCATTGAGTATAATTCTGTAATATGGAATCCACATTACGATGTCTACAATAAGCGCTTGGAAAATGTTCAGAAGCGTTTTCTGTACCACCTTTGTTATAGAGATCATAAAGCAAAACAACTCTCCAACTATTCGGCAAGATTAAAACATTATTGTATTAAGTCTTCATTATCTAACCGAAGAAATATGTCAGATGCTATTTTCCTACATAAACTATTTAACGGAATCATAGACTGCAAAGAACTATTAAATAAACTGCAAATTAACATACCCACCCGTGCACCCAGAAAAAATACTTACACACTCTTTCATATTCCTTATTTTAAAACAAACGTCGGATATTACGCTTCTCTGCCAAGGCTTTGTAGGCAGTACAATAAGCTCTCTAAAGCTGACGTGCCTGACATCAGCGACACGTTACATAAATATAAAAAGCATGTTAAAGAAGCACTGTCTTGTTAATAACAATTGTATTTTATTTTATTTTACTTTACTAAATTCCGTTTTTTGTCAGTAGTTTACTTAGTTTAACATTATTTTTAACTTTTTTTTTTTATTAAGAAAGAAAAATTCAACCTCAGGCGCCTGAGGTTGAATTTTTCTTTCTTAATAAAAATTTTAAAAATCTTGGCTTGAAATAAGCTAAAAAATACAAAAAGATTGTATAAAGGTAATGCAATATCATCCGGAATCTACTCGCTGTAAAGGGAGAATTCTGGGTTGGGCAGAATTGTCCAATCGATCTTGCTATGTCGCCGTAAAGACATAAGAACATAAACAAAGAAAAATTCAACACATCAGGCGGATACCTCGGTGGCTCAGTTGGCAGAGCGTCTGGAGTACCAATCCGGAAGACGCGGGTTCGAGTCCCGCCTGAGGTTGAATTTTTCTTTCTTAATAAAAATTTTAAAAATCTTGGCTTGAAATAAGCTAAAAAATACAAAAAGATTATTTTTAACTGTAAGTCTTTATATATTATTCTGTGTTTAGTTTTATTTATATAAGCATGATGTGGTCTCCTGTAAGTGAAGGAGTACAAAGACCAAAGTTATGTGTGCAAAATCTTCTGTAACAAATTATGTACTTTCTTTGTTGGAGATCCTTAAATAAATAAATAAATTATGAATCTATCTTTCTGCAAAACTGTCAGTCGCTGCGGATCTAAGTAATCATTGTATCAAATGATTCGAGTATTGATGAGACGTAAGTATAGTAAGTGTGTACTCACTGCTGCACCTGGTGGCTGCAGTTGGCGGAGGTGAGGTCGACGATGAGGCGCAGCTTCTTGCTGGCGTGCGCCACGTACTGCTGCTTGAACACCCGCTGCTGCGCGCGCGCCGTCCACGTCAGCCGCTCGTACGCGTACAGCGCGCCGTACAGCACGCCCGTCACCGCCACTATGCGCCAACCCACCGTCTTCAGCAGCTGCACGAACGACGATAAACATTCATTCATCAAAGCTTCGAACACGTTTAAAAACATATACACATATAGGAGTCTAGATACTTTATACGATTATTACGATACAAAGTTTTCTACTAAACTAATTTCGATTAATAGGTATGCCATGCCCAACTCGTCGAGTCAGTATGTTTTAGTATTTATATTTTATAACATTATGCACAATAATAATACCAATGAAGCTATAAGTACGTCCTTCGGCTACAGTAATAAAATGGGTATAAATAGTACTTACGAGTCCAGAGAGCAGCAGTCCGCCCATGGTGCCCTGCGAGGTGAGCGCGCCCACCGCCACCCGCGACAGCAGCCCCCAGTCCTCCGCCGACAGCGCCGCGCCGCCCACCCGCGATACCTCTAGCGGACTGCTCACTGCAGGGGGGATCTGAAATTCACAATTTATCACCATTCGATGTCACAAGGCACGAGTCTCCTCTCATTTGAGAGGGATTAAGCCATAGTTCACCACTTAGTGCATACCTGTGTGTACTGCGGCGGGTTCTTGAGCGCGATCTTGTGGGAGTTCTTGCCCTGGAAGCGCTGTATGAGCGCGGTGATGCCGTAGGAGAAGCGGAAGGACAGGTCCTCCTGGAAGTCGGCGCACAGGTTGTCGCAGTTGAGCCGGTACAGCACCTCGAAGGGCTGCTGGTGCGGCACGATGTAGCTGGCCGCCGCCGCGCGCTTGTGGATGGGCAGGATGTTGTACATGCGCTCTGGAACGTACCGCGTACAACCATCAATTTTACAACACTACACATATCACATCAACCAGCTAGTCTTGTTATATGTGTCGTACATAAAATACAATAATACATAAGTTAGTACAAAAAAAGATCATGTTTTTTTCTTGTTGTTTCCTAGGGATAGGCGACAGCTTATTTGTTCCCATTCTGTCCGCTTATCGTTGAATTACAGTGTATGTCACTGTTTAATAAAAGTATATATTGTACATAATAATCAGCTTGAGTAAATATAGCACTCTGATATTCATATCCATACTAATATTATAAATGCGAAAGTGTGTCTGCCTGTCTTTCTATCCGTCTGTCTGCTACCTCTTCACGCTCTAAGATTAAGATTTTTGGTATAGAGATAGTTTTGAGTCCCGGGGACATAGGTTAGATTTTGTCGCGGAAATCATGTCTAAAAGGGCGAAATGGGGGTGGAAGTTAATATTCGGACTCGATAATTTCTTTGATGACGGTAGAAATAAATAAGTTGATCGATATATATTGTAGTTTGATTAAAATATGAGAAAAGCAGGAAATACAAATATTCTGTAGTTTCTGCCTACCCTCATGGGAAAAAGGCGTGAGTGTATGTATGTATGTAAAAGCAGGAAATACAAATATGAGGCGTACCGGCCATCTCGTTCTGCGCCTGGTCCATCTCGTGGCCGATGTCGGCGGAGAGCCGCTTCTTGAGGCGGCTGCCGAGCCCGGCCTCCACGTGGCGGTGCAGCGCGCGCTTGTACTGCTCCAGCGCGCCGCGCTCCGCCCGGAACGCCGCGTCGTACTCGTCCACCAGCGCCGACAGCCGCCGGATCTCCTGGCTCAGCGTCAGCGACACCTGCCGACCACGGCAACGTGTACATATACCGAGACAGAATTCAGTTATAGGTCCCGTCACGAGTTTAGAGCTCTGGCCTTGAATGCGCAGATATCATTTTTTGGGTCCGTTTGGCGGGGTGTGCGGTGTGCGGCGGGTAAGCGGCCAGTGCCGGCGCCGTATCGCCCAAAGTACATTCACGCACATATTGCTTTCGTATTTTTTACCTTTCAACAAGTAGTTCCAGTCGCATCCATCTACTAACTTCAACTTCCTTAATTAACGACGATTTGATGAAAGGAATAGGATTATTGCCAAATGATTTCAATTTTTTTTTTAATATAATTTATTATAGATAGATAGATAGAATATACTTTATTGTACACCAATAATTAAAAAACACATTACATTAATTTTATTATTGATTATGTAATATTGATTCTATAGGTATCTACAAAAATAATAAATTATTATTTTTATAAAATAAACCGTGGTTATATTTTATGTTTCTCTTTTAAAATACCTATATAAAACTTCTATTTCTTTTCCATTAAAAGTAACAACTCAAGTTAATCTTACTCTTCTAAAAACTCTTCGTAATATATGTGAGCACGAGTGTACGACATGCGCAAGTCTCCCCACTACTTTCGTCGAGCGCTCTAAACTCGTGACGGCACCTATACCCCACCTCTTGCCAGCATGGTAGGTACAATTAAAATGACGCGAGATTGAAACACGCTCTACATATTATTAACACGCTATCGCAATGTGAACGTGAGTTATGAAAGTGACAAATTAAGCACATCATACAACTTGATACGGATAATATTGAAATATTTAATTATAAATAAATATTTAATATTAATCTTGTAATTGAGTCTTCAATTGTAATTTGCTTTGTAATTGTATGTGTAATTGTGAAATACTGACGACATTTTTTCCTAATCAAAGAAAGCAATAACATAAAATTTGAGCATGGTCATATTAAACTTTAACGCACAACGATAAATTTGTATATAATAATAATTAGAAAATAAAAACAAATAAAACATCGGTATCAAACGTTTTATATGGAGTTTTCGGAATGAGTATATCGGATAATCATGTATTGATGATGATAATGATATCTTATGGCGTTGCTATTGATCAACTGCCCTTGGACTGCCGACAAATGCTCAAAAAGCACCATGAAGTATGTGTGTGTTCGGTACCTTGTGCTCAACGCTCTCGACCATGCGGTTGATCTTGTCCTTCATCTGGCGCGTGCTGCTGGTGAGCTGCTCCTCCACGGCCGACAGCTGCTCGTGCAGCACGCGCTGCTTCTCCACCTTGGCCGCCTTCTGCTCCGTCGCCGCGTTGTATATCTGCAACATTCATGCAAACTACAATATACTGCAATACCTGCACAAAATGTCTTTTGGGTTGCTGAGACAATTGAAGGAAACATACGTAACTTTACCAGCGATGTTGATTCTTATGATGTGATTCATGTAATGATAACATGAAATTATGTATACTACATAAACAACAACAACATACCGTGCTTGTAGACATTTGATTAGTCCAAATGAACACGAATAGCCGGGCTGAGGGATCGGTTTGTATAACTTGTTCCCCATGGGGCAAATATTTTTACAACCCACAGGCAGTTGTTCCGTGTATAGGTGGTTATATTTGTGAAAATTTGTGTTTGTAAAGACGAGAAAATTCTAGTGTTTGCAAATATTTCTAATTTATCTATAAATCGACTATAAAAAAGCAAAAATAAAGTCATGTTTTGTTTTGTGTAACTAGGAATGTCTTACCAGTTCCAAGGCCGCCATGACCTCTGCGGCGATGTTCTTGCCGCGCCGCGAGTGCTGCGCGAACTTGGTGCGTACGGCAGACTTGCTGATGCACTCCTCGAACTTGCGCTCGAAGTCCACGAACTCGAAGTATCGCACCTGGTGACCCTCGGCCAGGATCGGCGCTGGGTAGTTTCAAATTATTTATAAATTTAACTATTTTGAAGAAGGGCTATATAAATAGATAGAACTATGTAAAGGAAAAGTTGAGTGCGAGGAGTTTGTAGCTCACCACATAATAAAAAAGCAATATGTAACAATTCTCATTATTACAAAATCATAAGTTATAAATTAAAAGAAAGTATTGTCAGCGTTTATTATTATTATATTTATTGTCAGCGTGTTTGTGTTTCTGTGAAAAAGATGGATGAATGTGTTCAGTTCAGTTCATGGTTTATTTTTGTTATTAGTATGTTTAATTTGTTTTGTTTTATCAAAATATGTTAAAATTTTATTGTCCTTGTTTTTAATTATTGTAAGTGGTATTATGCTGTTATAATGAAATAAAAAAAAAAATTATATATAAATAACACCAAGTTGTTCAGTCCTCTTAAGTAGAACAAAAACGACTGTTTCTTATGTAAACAGATAAAAATGTGCATCATGTAGATTTGTACAGATTAATATTCTTTCATTCATATTCAGACATTACATGTATTGGATTCTTATGTGTGTAAATGACTTTTATAATATAAATTATTTTAAGAAAAAATTAAAATATTTGCTATAATGAAGCTACGGTGTATGTGACAGATGTAGGTACTGACACGATACAGGCTTCTCCCGCTCGCGCATGCGCGTGAGCAGCGCCTCCTTGGCGGAGATGAAGAAGATCCGCTCCTCCGCCTCCTTGGGCGAGCACACGCGCAGCTCGCGGGACAGGAAGTCCACGCAGCGGTTGGCGTGCTGCGTGCGGACCTGACACACATACACATTATTGTCTCACTGGATCAGGCTATAGTCCACCACATTAGCCAGTAGGCTAGCGTGGTGACTTTCTCGATGTGAAGTCTCTGCAGGTATCGTCACGATGTTTTCATTCACCGTTTTTGAGCATGTGATAAACGCACATGACTTCCAAAAAGTCGTGCGTGCCTTGGGTTTGAACTTGAGACCTTTGACATTTTTGTCCACTAGTCACACCACTAGGCTACCACAGCTTCACACACATAATAATATACTTCGTGTACGCATAATACATAATACGTGTACACATAATAATATATTCCCTACAACATGGTTGAGTAGACAGACGCCGATACACACGTCATGCTCGTGAACGGGTGCTATCAGTTGGGACTGGTCGGCTCATACATGTTATGGCAACCTAAATTGGTTTTGGTTATTTCTTTTATTTTCATAAATTATACGTTTCATATCGAACTGCACCAGTCTCATATTGATATTACATACACAAAGCAGCATTTAATTTAAAAAGAGTATCTATGGAGTTTCTTGCCGGTTCTTCTCCATAAGACCTACCTTTTGGAACCGTGCAACTAAATTCAATTTAATTCGACTATTCAAAAGTACCTGTATTGGTCTAATTGAAATAAATGATTTGATTTGATTTGTTTGGATCAAACCCCCGACTATTCTACAAAGTTCAGTCTTGTCCCCTTACATCGCCTAATACTGCAGAGAAATAAATATTTTTGAAGAGTAGTTTTTAATTAATCAAAAATAACTACAAAACTTACTTGATCCAAATACTCGGGCTCCGAAGCGGAGGCATCCCATCGGTTGTTCAGAATGAATATGTTCGGTTGCGATATTTTTGTCGATACTTTATGAAAGAAGTTCTTTTCCTGTAACAAACACAAACAAGAAACAAATATTTACTCATTGGATTTAAGTCTCGTTACCAATCGAGAGTCAACAAGAGATAGGACATACTTCTTATTAATAGCCTATTAATATTATAAATGTGAAAGTTTGTATGGAATATGGTTGTTTGTTACTCTTTCATGCAAAAACCGCTAAACGGGTTTGCATGAAATTACGCATATATAGAGTTTATTACCATAAAGGCTACTTTTTATCTATATACCATGCAGGCAAAGCCGCGGGAGGCAGCTATTACATGTCAATCCAGTGGTCCGTATATAAGTGATAAGGTGACATGAGTACTAGTGACGTGTTACTCACAGTGACCATGAGCGTGGACTCCGCGTTGGCGACGAGCACGAAGACGTCGGCGTCGAGGCAGTACTTGTCGATCCACTCGTCCAGGTTGGGCGTGACGTCCACCCCGGGGCTGTCCACCAGCACCACGTCGTCCCGCAGCAGCGCGCACAGCTCGCGCGGCCAGTACACGTGCACCAGCGAGCACTCCTGCAGCCGCGACGCGCACAGCGCGTGCCCCAGCTGGCTGACGGACTGCCGACAACAATACACATTACTTTATCTGCATTATCTTTTCTTTGAAGTTCCCAGTAGTAGTTCGGAGTTTGTATACGTGCCCAGTTAATGGCAATAGGCTCGGTCCCTATTACACGGGACCTAAAACATACCGACGAAACGTGGGTGTACATTAGTACACCTCTGCCTAACCTTTCGAGGACGACAGGCGTGATGGTATATGAATGAGTTATCTGCCTCGTTGGTCTAGCCCTCGTGAGTACCACTGCTTAGCCAGAAGTCTTGGGTCCGATTAATAGGTTGAGCAGTGTTATTGGATTTTTCTATGAAATTATTAATAACAGCTCCGAGTTTTATTTGTACCCGTTTAGTGGCAGTAAGCTCGCCCCCTATTACATAGGACCTAAAATATACTGGCGAAACGTGGGTGTACATTAGTACACCTCTGCCTAACCTTTCGGGGACGACAGGCGTGATGGTATGTTTAATTGCAGTAATTGTACCATAGTTTATCTAATATACTGATTCTCATATTAATATAAATGGATACTATATGTAATCACCTGCACATTGAGTTTCTCATCCGACCCTTCGGTACGTAGGAATGATTCGTCCGTGTCGGAGCCCTCCACTTGTAGGAAGCAGTTTGTGGTGTGCCCGATGCCGCTCGGCAGGATCTTGTCGTGCAACATCGCATTTATCACCGTACTCTTGCCATTGCTTGTCCTGAATACAAGAGAAATGACAGGGTTAGAAAAAAAATATTACAATATACTTCATTCAGGTTACTATTGCTTATATGGATGACAGCAAAGAAAATAGATGCTAGATGGACTGACGACCTAAAAAAGGTAGCGGGGATAGACTGGATGAGGAAGGCGGAGGACAGAGTGTTATGGCGCAGTTTGGGAGAGGCCTATGTCCAGCTGTAGACTGCGATAGGCTGAGTTGAAAGAAAATAATTATCGCATTAAACGACGTTAATTCTACGGATCTCCTCATTACTGATTGGATCTCATAGAGAAATGCCAAGCATTAGCTCTCTCCGAAAAGTCATTTATTTTTATATGAAGCGTCTTGTAATTATCTAAGATATTCCTATTTTTTAATTCAGTCAAATAAGTCGACAACAACCAACTTTTCCATCCGTCTTTATATTTATTACGTTGATACCTTTAATCCATTTAACATACCTTTATTCAATCTTAAACGTTTTTTCTCCGCACCACTTTCACTACCATAATCACAAATTTAAACAAATTAAAGCGAATACAAAATGAAAGCTGCTTACCGACCAAAGAAGGCGACTTTCATGTGATCTCGCTTGAGCACTTCACGGATGGCCTGCACTTTAGATACATATGCCTCAACGTTGGCTAGGTCTTGGGGCGTTGCAATGCCATTTTCACTTGTAACCGCTGTAAGGAAAATAGAAAGGTGATTGAGGTAAAAACTATGATCAAACAAATTTCTCCAGACTTGTCGAAAAGGATCGTTAATACCGAGAACTATTATGTACACGAAAATCACGGATGTCTGGGAGATGAATATGTGCGTGAATAAAATTGCAAAACCACGTTCTAGGGGGCTCATCATCATAAACCCATTAACGTCCCACTGCTGGGCACGGGTCTCCTCTCATTTGAGAGGGAATAGGCTATAGTCCACCACGCTAGCCTACTGCGGGTTGGCAGACTTCACATGCCATCAAGACAAATCTCTCGAGCATGCAGGTTTCCTCACGGTGTTTTGATTTTGATGACAAATACGCACATAACTTCCGAAAAGTCAGTGGTGCGTGCCTTGGGTTCGAACTCGAAACCTTTGACGTCTCAGTCCACTGGTCACACCGCTAGGCTACCACAACAAGATCGCGTGTCTACTTTATTTTGTTATTTTTTTAAACTGTTTATTATACTAACAGACAACACATTATAATACACAGAAATATGGCATATTAATAAAATGCAAATAAATTATTTATGTGTTCCGAAAAAAAACGATACAAAGGAATTTGTTATTTCGTATGTTGATTTGTGCGTGTGATAAGTGTATGAATGGTACCCCCGACTCCTGCGTTAGGTACTACAATTTTATTATATTTGACAGCTAGAATTAAGTAATGTAGACAAAACACGCGAATTACCTAAGTAATCGCTAAAACAAAGTATTCCAATTCAACATTATTTAAAAAAGCACTGGAATTTTCTCCTGTATCGTGTTGGTTACATAAACACCCAGGCCTGGTAGCCCTGGTACAACTACGTGTAGGCACAAAGTTTTGACATGTAGTGTTCAAACCGACTTGGCCGAAATAATTAATCTTTCTATTTCATATTTAATAAAAATAAAAATGAATCCCTCTTTCCCTTGATATTTCACGGCATCGCTCGTGAACGACTGAACCGATTGATATTTGATCAATTTTTGGTACTGGTAAAGAACCTTGGAGAAGGATATCAACCTACCACGTACTGCGAACGAAGCTAGTATTTAATAAAAATAATATTTCACTATGTATGTATATTATAGATCATTCATCAATAATAAACGTGAAAGGCTTAGCTCATCAACCTGTAATTACGCAATTATACTAATGGACGTATTTACAGTTATTAATGTAAACAACAAATTAATTATGTTGTCTTTAACGTTGCTCTCGTTGTCGATGGTGATATTGATTGATGTTTCAGTGCTCCATGCATAGTGAACCTTGTTCTGTAACGCGATTCGTGATGTAGGGGTACTGATTAGTATTTAGAGTAACGCCGAACATCGTTAAGCTCAGAACGTAAAAAGGCAACAACTTCACTGCTAAAAAAACCAAAGAACTGAAGGATTATAAAAAAACACATGTTGAAGGAATTCTGCTAATATTAAAAACGCGAAAGTTTGTATGGATGTTTTTTTCTCTTTTAAGTATACAACCGGGTAAAGCCGCAGATGGAATCCAGTAATTATATGCATACATATATCTATATCATATACAGTGCTAGCCTTAGGCAGCTGTTTTAATTTAAATAATTGACAACATCTACAATGAGAGGTCATTTAAATTATTAAATAGTTACATAGGTATTTTTTTTTTATTGAAAGAACCATTTTGGAAATACATAGTCTACATAGTGCCTTATCTACCACGCTACATTTTAAACTAGTCGAGTCATCATCATCAGCCCATATTCGTCCACTGCTGGACGTAGGCCTCCCCTAGTGAACGCCACAGAGCTCGAGGCATATAAATCATAATAATTTTAAATTTTGTTTCCACCTTGCATCCGTCAGCAATTTGGACTGAAAGCATACACTGTTTCAAAACTATGTAGGTAATACACAACAACGGCTACGCGGTTGGATATACGCCAACACAGCAATCGAGCACACAAAGATCGTGTTACTACATAAATTGACCGAATTTGAACGCAATTCATAGATGTAGTGTTTTGAGGGCCAATTGAATTGACCTTGTACCTATAAAGGCTCGTGGGTCGTAGTTTGAATTAATTATAAGATATTAATGATAAGACATTAATGTGTGAAGCAAGTAACTATGTATTGAATAATTTAGGTATCATATATGGTTTAATTTTTCTAAAGAAATCCTAGTTTGTGTATAAAAGATAAATTACTATTTTTCTATTTTCGTTATTTATGATAGTTCCATCATACACATCGTAATAATTTGAAATGACTAAGTAAAAAATGTTGAGATCCTTAATAGAGGTTTTACTATCTATTATGTATATACAAGCTTTGGTAGCCTAGTGGTGAGACCAGCGAACTGAGATGTCCGAGTTTAAACCCAAGGCACGCACCACTGACTTCGGAAGTTATGCACATAACCTTCGTATTTATCACATGCTCAAACGGTGAAGGAAAACCTCTTGAGGAAACCCGTATGCCTGAGATGTTTTCTCGATGGCGTGTGATATCTGCCAACCCGCAGTATGCTAGCGTGGTGGACTAATCCCAAACTGCTAGGCACGGGTATCCTCGCAAAATGAGAGGAGATCTGTACCCAGTAGTTGGACAATAATCGGTTGATGATGATATATATACAAATTAACAGTCCTCGAACAGAATAATGGGGATGTGTCTGTTCACAAATCCCCAGTCGCCATCACCTTTATACCAGCTAAAAATGTGACTGCCTCTTGTACCGAGAGTATACAAATATAAAAGCAGACCAATAAATGACAAGGTTTACTTTATATGAGTACAAATATAAATTGTAAATTCTTTCACAGCAATTTTAAGTTAAACATTCCATTAGTCATACAACTCACGCGCGTTGATATGGAGCGCATGGTGCTAATACAATAAAATTAATGATAACGTCCTTTATCCATTGTAAACTCGCCGTAAGAAATATTGAAATAAAACTACTTTGTAGGGATTTTATCGCGGTATATTGACATAGTCGAGTGGACACCGAGAACGGCAAAAAGATCCGTAGGCTGACCATCTGCAGCTAGATGGGCTACAATGCACGCAAAACAGAGAAGTTTGGAAAAAGGGTAATGAGGCCCAGCAGTGGATTGATACGGGCTGATGATGATATTGATATTTTTAAATCCCAATGTTTCATATTCAATGTTCCATATCCTTTACAGCGTCCATGCTCACGGACATAAAGGCAGCAGTATGCCCTAGTGCTTAAATAATATCAATATACCGCTATAAAATCCTTCAGAAGTAGTTTTACTTAAACATAGCATTTGCGTAAATGTAAGACAAGATATATTTTTTGACATAATAGATATTGATAAAACATATCTGATTGATCAATTTGATTACTTACTACTCTAGATAGCATACTGTTGTTATCACTTGTGTAATATTTTTATATATAGAGTGCATAAATAAACATTGTTCTATTGAAAAAATTACATTATTATGGTGTGTGTCAGATTATTGATATGCACAATAAATTATCGTAAGCTATTTGTAAATGAGAGTGTAGATTTTAGTAGCTGTAGAATTAAATATTTTGATATACATATTAGTTCTCACAATAACCTTGACCTTTCTAAATGACGGGCCCGGCTATACTGGAGCATATGTCATGATTAAATAACATTTTACCTTTTGCTTTTATCAATGATTATATTATTTAAGACAAACTTACAATAATCTGACACAATTATTATCAGAATACTGTAATGCAATGGAGAATAATAATATTTTTTATTTTAAGAGAGTGTTTTTGGAGGTTTCTGTTGATTCTTCTCCTTAAGATCACATTCTTAGAACCATCCAACTAGAGTCTTAATGTTCCGTAAATGTTTGGAAAAGAAGTTTATATTAATTTATATAACATTTATAATAAGTTTAATATTATTATACATAATATCTAATCTGCATAAAATGATAGTTCAAGCTCTGAACATTCACAACTTTGACTGATACAAAACTTATCTAAATATTTCAGTTAATATTTAGACTAACCATTCTCATGTGATGTGAGACAATAAACAAGAAAAAATCCAAAGTAGGTTCTTAATTAAATGATCAGGTGATGTTTAGATAGAGCAATTCACCTCTAAACTGCAACCGGTTGCTAGTTGCAGGAACAAAAATACCCAGTTTACTATGACTTATTATGGAAGTCATAAAAGATAAAACATAATATATGTAATCAAATATAATCATATTGTCTCAAACAAGGCCAATTCATCTAGGGTCTATAGTTCATACTTTAACCCAATTGTAAGTTTTATGCTAACGCATGGCACAACATATTGCCTATCAATTTATACTGAGTACCTTTGTGAAATTATATGGATATTGCTATAATCCTAAAATTTTGATTATTTACTGCACATTGATTGTGATGGATGCAATTATATTTCTTGTCTCTTTTTCATGTGAGCCATTGAACAATAAACTCAATATCTTCAGTTAATCTTATATTGTTTAATTAATGATTCATAGATGTTGACAGCAAAACATTACAATGATTGATTCACTTACCATGCATGAATGTGACAGCATCCTTGACATAGTCATCAATCTCAACAAATATATCATTGATCTTCTTCTTAGCCCTCACAAATATCTGCAGCGGCGAGTCCACGTTGGACATATTCACACGGACCGCCCCATTGTTCAGCATTGCAACGTTGTGGGGCCCGTCGCCAGCCATCATTGATATTGTACGGTTAACATACGCAGCCATACGGGAAGGAAATATTCACGGTTGTCGTTAGGTGGACCTTATGCCGGACAAGCCAACAATATAGTCACTGTATCACTTCTACAGTTTTAACAATGCATGCACGGTAAAGCTGCAACATAAATGTGAAAAGGCATAAACAAGTGCATAAAAATTAAAATAACTGGACAGTTGCAATCATTTGTTTAAAATATAACTGATGAACAGGTTAGTATATCATTAGCAACATTAATAACAGGAAGGCAAACATCTAAGTTGCAAACAATCTGCTGTACTGTTGACAGCATACTATACTCCTGAATACAACAAGCTTCAAAACTGTAAGCATTGTTGTCAGGTATTAGAGTACTTGAGCACTAAGCCACCACTCATATAAGGTTATGTTTGTGATCGATATTAAGGGAAACAATCACATCTGATCTACGGACGGAACATTGCACGTAAAGGAGTGGAAAGTGAGAATAAGCAAGACACCAAATAAGAAAAAAAGCATAATTGAATGCATATAATTTGCACCTTATCATCTCGTTGCATCATCGTAATCGATGCACATCCCTGTTGTTGGAGCCGCATGCAAATTTGTATACACTTTAGCGATAATAATAGAAATAAATCATTATGAACCAAATAATTGTGTATGATTAGACGTAAAACAACTGACAGCCGCTAAATATAAGTCAAATTAATTCATGATAGAATTTATAAAAATACAGTCTTTTGAGAATATTGACCATTAATACGTATAGTGCAAACGAGTTATTCAACTTACCTGTGCATTATAGCGTCATAATCATAATGAAATTATTACTCCTTATTTAAAATTATTTTCGGCAGATTATTACCAATAAATTTTTTCGTAGATTTTATCCTGTTCTCAATTTTCGACGTTTCTCTAGTGCCTAGTATTAACGAGTTCTCTTTAGCTTTCGACGTTTATTTTCTACTCTGCTATTGGTCAGTGTTTTCATATTTTATATTACAGCCAATCAAACGCAAGTGTGACCCGTTAAAAAATAAAGAAATCAAATTCGTTTAGCAGATTGGCATACGGTTAGAAAATATTTTGTTTTAAAAATTTGCATCTGGACAATGGCAGCAATCGACTACGTTTTGAAATTAAGCTATTTTCAATCGAACATTAAAAACAATATAAATTCCGTGAATTGACAATCTTGGTGCAGTAGCACGCCTTGTTCCCATTGGCGTAGGCAGAAACTACAGAATGCCAAGCGTTACAATTTCTGTATATATATATATATATATATACCACTATTTTGACGGTTATCATATTTTTATTTTTAGAAGTTCTCTGCACCTCTACCCTCACTCTCCGTTCCTTGCTCGAGTCGACCCATACCGAAACTCTAGCATAAGATTTACCCTTATTACACTCCTAAATAATAATTTGTCATGATTTAGTTGTCCCCCCAACAACTAGCAACGCCCTAAATCAAATGTATAAATTCACCCGAAATGTAGGCTCCCCCAAAGAGCACCTACCAGTCATAATAACTTAGATGGCAATCATTTTTCATTATACCTATTTAATTTATAATATTTGCTACCATAAAAATATGATGTGAATTACTAAAACTGAAAGTTAGTTTAAATAATATACCTACATCGAAATTTTTCCATGAAATCAACACACATAACAAAACGTTATAATATTTTAGAAATGTCAAATGAGTCCAATCAAAATTATGTCAATGGCGGATGAAGAAGAACGCCGCTTGTCGAAAGGATTAAAGCAACGTTCATTTCTGAATTCCGTGTAATATTTGTTTTACTATAAATTAGGAAGTGGTTCTGTTACCATTGTTATATTACTAAACTAAATAAGTTAGTAAAATGTCTCGTTCTGTCCGCGCGGAAACAAGAAATCGTGTGAAAGATGATATCAAAAGAGTCATGCAAGCTGTCGAAAAAGTTCGCCATTGGTAAGTTAGCAAATTATTGTGTATATTATTGTGAATTTAATTATAATTGTGAAATAATACTGTATTCGTTTGTAGGGAGAAAAAATGGGTAACTATTGGTGAAACTACTATGAAAATTTATAAATGGGTCCCAATATCTACTAACGAGCAAAAAAAGAAACACGCGGCTAAACGTGAAAATAAGGAAAACACATTGACACCGAAGAAGGTGCACGACTCCTCCAACTCGAACTTTGGCATGGCGGAAGACTCCAACACATGTGAGTAATAATAGTGTTATTTACATATTTTATTGACATGAGCTTTACATTTCTAAGATGGTGGATTTTTGGATACAAGTAGGTCAGGGTTATAGTAAATATCTAGAAATCCTCAACATAATAATTTGAGGATATATTTATAAAAATGATGATTTTGATCAACAACAGTGTCAATTATAAAGCAGTAGATATCTATTAGCTGATACCATAACATTGACCAATAATGTTTTGATATTATGAACCTAAAATGATTCATGAGCCAGCTGATCTAATATCAAATCAATATATTTTATAATTATTATCTTCAGGTTTTTCTACAGTAAGTGACTCTCAAGGCCCTACAGAGTTCACATCAACTACAATGAATTTCTCTGAGGACTCAAACTCGCAAAGTAGTGGCACCACAACACCAGCTAAGCGGTTAAAAACTGACTGAGGCTTGCTCAAGCATAAAACTTTCCAGGTGCAAGCCAAAAGTTAGAGACTGCTTAAATTGTAATATGAAACAGACATTTTAGACTTTGTTATGTGCAGTGTGTGAGTTTATTTTAAAAGAGTGCATTCACAGACTATGTAAGAAGAGTATCGTTTAACCACTCATTACGGCTACAAAGGTGTAGAAGTGCTTTTAGTTTTTATACTTTAACTAAAGTTATGACCATTCATTTAAAATGTGTTCAGAATTAACTTTGGTCTATTATTATGACTTAAGTAATGAAATTTTATTTAAATTCAGCATTTTATTTTTCTTCACTAGTTCATATTGTAAATACTATATCAGTTTCATTAAATGTGACTTAATTAGGTTAATTTTAGTATATAAATTATTTTCTAAGTTTAATGAATGAATTTGGAGTGTTTGCTAAATGTGACGATTATCACAAACTTGTATTTGCATGTAAAAATGTAGTAATAACATTTGTACACTCACAGTCAAATTGATATTGACATAGTCAAGAAGATATTATTTGGCATAAATTTATATTCTTAAAAAATGGATATAATTCCTTTATGCAGAATGCTTCACTCCTAGTTAAAACGGGTAGTTCATCAAATGGCCTATTTTAAAATGGCTCATTCATAAAATGACTTCATTGTATGAAGTAATATTTGTATGGATATAACCTGCTTAAATATTAACAGCAAATATATTATACACATATAATAATATTATATAATGATAGACAGTTATCGAAAAGAGTTATTCATGACTGCAGGTTATTTTGCATATAGGTGTTATAACAACAAAGCCATCAAAATATGTATTGTGTCCTGCATTCTCATTATCATGGCCAACTAATCTTTTTGACTTACTTAGCTGATTATATCAATTTGACGTTGATTTATTTATTATTACGTCATATGACATCAGAGAGTACAAAAACCTTGTAAATTTTGAGAATTCTGCTCATTAATAATATAGTTGCACATTTTTTGTCCTCCTATTGGAACAGCTTGAAAAATCAACTTAAAAAACAGCCATAAGCATAGTGTGGGGTGAACAAATTAATAAATGGATATACAGATTGTCACGTTGTTAAAAGCCTATTCTTTGCCAGGATTCAACCTTATTTTAACCATAATATCCCACCAATAATGGGTACAGATTGCTCAAGTTTTATTTTCTTAATTGTCATTATGAGCATGCAAGAAAGAGATTTTTTCTGATATTAATTTAGTCTTGTTTTATATGCTCATTAGATAAATGGAGCTAGAAAATCTCCATTCATAATAATCATACTGCAGCCATCTACACTAACATAATATGATAAAATTCCTTATAATAAATTGTAAAAATCAGTTAATTTATGCTGCTGACTACTAGAAGTTGCCAGATTATTAGTTTTCTTAAAATTAAAAAACGATAACTCATTTAAAAGCGCATAGTCTGCAAGTTTACTAAGTGTAAGTGTAATCCCATCAAAACCATATTTGGTATGACGGCAAGTTTTTCATTCAATGTAAAAATAGTGATGGGTTGGCACCAGCTAACATACTGATTTTTACACTCAAAAAATATTACACTTCTTAAGGATATTCCTGTGGTACATTTTTATGTTTGAAATGAGACATTTTTGGATCCTTTACAGTATCCATGGTCTTAGACAGACGACAACCTTGGTCTTGATATTGCGATGAAATCTGTAAAAAGTAGTTCCATTTCAATAGTTTGTTCATAAAATTAAAGCTATTACAAATACTATTATATTTTATTAAAATGCTATTATAGCCTGAAACTCAAGCAATATGGGCCTATAAATTAACACTGATAACAGTTCTGATTACTTCTTAAAATGTTGACTGTCCATAATTATATTTTAATCATAGGCTACAAAGATATTTTTATTGAAAAGGGTTGTCTCAAATTATTGTAAAAATCACAGGCACAATATTGATCTGTTTATATGGTGAGAATTAATGATCTACTGGTAGTATTAATGTTTTCAGCATTCCAATACTTACAATATTTTAAACACTTATATTGTGTCGCTGTTTATACTTATTTATTAACTGCACTGTCTCTATTTTTAACTGACTTCGAAAAGGAGGAGGTTCTCAATTCGAATGTATTTTTTACAGCTTAATTTTATTGAATCCAATTCCTATTATTATTTTTTTAATTCATGAAACTAGCATAATTTTATTGTTAATAGAATTCCAAATGTTTTGTTTTTTATTAAATAATGAAACAAATTTAATGTAAATTTAATGTAATATAATATTATACTAAGATTAAAATAAATATACAGCTATATAAATTATTGGTTAATTTTATCGTCTGAATCTGACGTGACGGTGTGCAAGGACGCCCATGACTCGGCACATGAGTATGTGTCGGATACATTATCCATTTCTTGTATTCCAATTATTTCAGTCACGAAGTCGCTGAACGTTATGTTCTGTAAGGAGAATATTATTTCATTACTGACATATTAAAGCAAAATGTTCAATGACGCAAAAGTTTGAGGGGTTGTATACTGTAAAACATTGCAATAACGTTATTAATGTTATTGTATACACACTTATGGTTAGTCTTCTCTATTTCAGACAAAATCCTTGACACTAGCTGCCGCCTCAAATACAATAATTTTGAAGGCACTCATGCGCAGACACATAACTAATGTACGTGTTACAACCACATTACCATTGCAAATGCGTAATCTTGTTCCTGTCACCTGGCAGTAATAAATTATTAAATGTAGAGTCGCGAAGAAGCCTGTGAGCCTAGATGACACGCTTTGTATTCAAATTGTTATTTATATAAGTTCAAATAAATGTAGGTATCTTATGTAGATAAATACACCTAACCTAACGTTCTTTACCTCTGGTAAAAATGAGAAATCCTCTTCATTCATAACGGCTCTGTCTTCAAAGCTGTGGCCGCAGAGAATGGTCAGCAGATACCAACACAACTCACGGGAGAAAATCTCACCTGTAAGGTAAATCTATATATAAAAAACTTTTATTTTTATTATTTTATAGTGACGGAAATTTTAAATTATAAATATTAAAGCGAAATAGATAGTTGGTAAACAATAGGCGTACGAGATACGTATCATTAACTTTTCCACCTAACTCCTAAACGTTAATGAGATTTACTTTCTATTATCGGGTCAATCCCGTCAATCTAATAGCCTGAAAGAATAGAACTATCGGTCCATATGTATGTAGAAATTTGAAAGAATTGATAATTAAAAATAATAATTGATTATTATCAAACGCAAATACATAAGTACTGGAACAGCTAATATATGAAGAAGATAATAAAGCACCTATAATTACAAGAATTTTTGTTCAACCCCTAACTGTTGAGGAGTTCTACTTTTCATCATCAGATCATCCACTGATTAGTGCAGCGGTATTACTGGCTGCTCTCTGTGGTAAGGGTCCTGAGTTTGATTCCCGGTAGGGGCAAATGTTTGTGTGATGAGCATGGACATATGAGTCATTATTATATAGATGGCGCAGTATTATAATATCCAGATATACGTATTTTTAACCTTCCTGACAGTCCAGAGTGTAAAGGGTAGCGATAGGATCAACATGTTTATCAACAGTTCTCCAATATTCACAACGCATTACGTCATTTCTACACGTGGGGGATATTCCGATAAGTAACAACCATGAACAAAGTTTGCTTCACAAAGATATACATATTTAATTCAACTCTGTAGTTTACCTAACATTTAAGTGTTAAAGCATTGAGCTGAAAACTGCAAGACGAATAATTTATGAAAGTATTTTTTTAAATGAGCAGATGTGGAATGTTGTGTCAGTATTTGATCATCCTCTAGGAGCCAGCGCCCGGTTGCCACACACCCTTTATATCAACGAATAAAGACAGCTCTAAGCGTCGCACCCGCAGCCCGCATGTTTTATTATTTATTATTGCACAATACAGACTTAAAAGTTACATAATTTCCCACAAAACCGGTTTAGCGGTTTGACTGTGGGTTTCGAGTCGCTATTTAATAGCAAGTGCAAGTTTTAGCCTTAATCGCTTTTAAATATTTTGCTATTTTGCCGGTGCCGGTGCGAGGTGGCGCATCCGTACGCGCCTGACTCCGCTTAGGAGTGGCTTGAGCCTTAGGACAAGTCTTACCATTACAAGTGAGCATTTCGAGGAAGTCGTTTCTTTTCATGACGTATCCGTTGTGTCTGATGTCGGCAAAAGTGCGGAACGCGGAGCGCATGCGCTTGTAGCTCTCGCCGAACGCCGGCCGATGGTTCAGGTATAGCTTCACAAACTCTTGGAAGTCTATCTCCGTCACCGGGCTTCGTAGATATATCTTGTACTTAGCTTCTACTATCAGATTCTCCACCTAGAAATTATACTCAGTGGTTACGTAGTAGGTACTGAAAAAGTCATAATTGATGCCCTATCTAATGTTCATGCCGTACCTCATATTCCGATGGAAAGAAGCCCAAAGCTCTCATCAAATCAGGTAACGAGTCTATTGGGATAGTATCCTTAACGCACCTCCTCGCGGGAGAGAAGGTGCCTTGGCATAATATTTGAATGTAGTAGAAGAGGTCACGTATCTCCTGGAATAGCCACCCGGGCCGTCCGTTTTCCACCAGACAGTAGTAAGGGTCTAGTTCACTTCCACCACGCTCTGATGCTATTTCTATAGATCTGAGGATAACACCATCGGTCAATTTTAGTAATTCCTGACCTTAAAATATATTGTAGATAGTACCGTGTAGTTATATGTATTGAACTGCATCTTCACGCCGTATTGTAGAAGATACAATACTTAGGTACTTGCCTTCAAATAAAGATCAGATAGGTAGATATACCTACCTGAAAAAGAGGTATAAAGTTTTTGCTTTACGTATTAATATACCTATAGATGATCACACACAAATACCTGCGTAGTAACTAGTAAAGTCTGAGTGTAAAAGCTAGTCACTACAATACAAACAATAATTGTTCATGATGCCTTCCTCTTAATAAACTTAAAAGCAGCTTGCAAAAACCTTTGACAGTTGGACGTTTACCTACCTACCCTGTCCTGCTACACAGGTACTTCAGGCACTGACTACTCAGCAAGTCAGCACCTTCATGCAGACTATAGTAAGTAGATTATACCTAAAACTGATAAAATTTGAACACTGAGGAAATGTGGGACGCATTATCACCATAAAGAATAATGAAAGCACCTGTAGCGAGGAATCCATTGCGTCATGCAGCTGTCTTTAGAGCCGATGGTGAATAGAATCTCAAGATCCTCACGGAAGCACATTTGCAAGATCTGTATGTAAATAATGTAAAGTAGGTAATGATTATTGCTTGTTTTTACGGCTTAAGATTTCTTATAAATTATTCTGTGCGGCTTTTTATATTAATTTTGAGGCCGTAATTTTATGCAATAATCAGATCTTAGTAACTATGGTCTCATAGCGAAAGATTGATAAGATGAGTTCTGTGGGTAACCACCTGTTATAGACCACATCATCTTACCGTCAGGTCGTGAGATTGTGAAAAACGCAAAGCTAAGTAGATCTTAGCTTAGCGTTTAGACTTAGAGATCTACGTAACGAAAAAAATGCGATATGTAGTTGGTAAATACCTTATTTGGATGTCCTAAAATCCCAACATGTTTCCAGGGGTTACCATCAAGTGGCATCTTCTGCAAACCTATCACTTCTTTAGTGGCAAACAGTAGATACTGCAGCTTATTCTCACCATCTGTTTTGGTAATCAGCTGCATTTTGCTGACAGGATGGTCATATCGAGGGCCCAGCACCGTAGATAGAGTCATAGTCGTTTCGTAATTTACTATCTTATACTTGAACTGCCGGGAAATATTACAATATTAAAACGCTGCGATATAATACTTACATTGTTTTACCCATTAGGTATATCGTAGCAATTGTGGTATTGTTGATGTAATTTAATTAACTGCTTCATTGGTTTAACAGTCTGTTGTGTGGCCGCTGAGCGTGAAACCCTGGTTTCGATTCCCAGTCATTGGCCTGGGAATCTAAAGGTTCATCTCCTGGCTAGACTTCTTATTGCAATGCTTCTAACTTTGAATGAAATGAACTCGAAAAACTACCTTACCTACTACAACTTCGGAGTATTTACCTGATCATTAGCAAATAATATCGTTGGTACGTCGGTTCTATATTCCCCGGGATCTATGTGTTTTGGGGTGGGCCACACAATGGCACACAATGGGACCGCCGACTGCTCTACACGGTCGAGACTAGTGATCTCCAAGTGCTCGTTACTACTGGCTGCGATGTCGTACTCCACCATACACCTGTCTATGCCCAGCGACAGCAGCTTGTATTCACCGTCTTTCTTAGTGGGCAGGAACACCAGGGAAGTAATTTCCTTGTAATGGGCACGGTGCTTCGCAACAAACATCCATTTGAATATGTCACAGTTGTACTTGTAAACGCAGACTGTTCTTCCTTCATCCTGGGTGGTATATATATATATGTGCTCATTTTATGCTCTATAAAATCAAATCCCTACATTGCCAATTTTAACAGGAATTAATGAATGTAATAGACTATGATAGGCATTCGCGATAAACGGAGAAAAGGCTTAAGTATAGCCATTGATAAACTACATTTTATAATGGCATAGTAGGTCCTAGTCGCTCCGTCGCTGAATATTATATTGTCAAAAGAGCACATTCGTAAAACATCATATTCGCAAAACATGCAACGTTCGGTTCTGAGTTTGCCGCAGCACCACTCGCTTTGCTCGCTCGGCTCGTGCGTAGGGGGTCGCGGTTCTAACCTAACCTAATCACAATACGGTAGTGTGAGGTGTACATATAATATTGAGTAGCTCTCTGTCTATCTCAGTCTGTAGTGACACTACCGATGCTGAAAAGTTAAGAGTGCTTAAAGGTTATCTGGTAAGTACTTGATTATCTTACAGCAGTTGCTAAGGTAAGGGAGTCATCACTATAGTTCATGAGCTTAATTGCACTGCTAGTGTCCAAGAACGGTACCGGGTTGAGGATCTCGATGGTCAAGGGGTCCAGGAACAGCAGCTGGCCAGTGTTTAGACCGCACGCGAGGTGTAGACCTGTGGTCAATTTGTTTTTGTTTATTAGCTAAGATCTCCAACAGTAGTATTATAGGTACCCTTATTAGGGTACTTATTTATATTTTATATTTTTTTTAAGAACATTTGTAAGTAGGTACTTACAAATGTCCTTAAAACTACCACTAAGTCGTTGTAAAAATAATATTCAAACGGATACCTACATGCAATAGCTTCATTTAATCAATGATTATTATAGATACCCCTGATAACCTTGAGATCTGATCTTACATATAAGTACAATAAGATTGCTACACTATTGTATTAGGAAAGTCCTGTGATGATAGTTGTATAGTGTAAATAAATAAATAAATATTTTTAGTATTGATCATGTAATTATTATGATAGCTTCGGCGAAGCACGAGGCACACCTCTGTATGTAACAGATTGATTGCCACACTCGTGTTACAAAAAAATATTAACCGTCTTCAAAAAAGGAGCAGGTCATCAATGTCGACTGTATTATTTGAAAGCTCGTGGTGCCATTTCAATTTGACATTTGAAGTTGGTTTTTATTAAGTTAATACTTCTAACCTGAAGGTGAATATTTGAGGCACGTTACAGATAGCTCCGGCACAGTGATCGCGAAGTTGGAAGTGATTGAGTCGTCGTTAGGGGGCACCACGACCGTGAACCGACCCCGTAAATCCAGTCGTTTGAACTGTTTGTGGACGATGAAGTCAAACAGCTCCACTACGCCATCACTATAGCCCAGGGACAACAGAGGCCTGCGAGAGTGAGCGAGAGATTCGTATCACACATTGTCATGTTATTTTAGGGATCCATCGTCACAGAGAGTTGAGTAACTGAGCATTTGACGTTATTCCGCCGCACCTAGTTGGAGTGAAAGTTTCGCAGAAAAAAAACAAACATGAATTACTGTTACTGTACATGAATTATTATTATTATAGTCAATTGTACGTTTTCGGCACGGGCACTTGGACTTAATGACGCCAGCAAATTGACGCCTGGAGATAGGCTTCTCCCAAGCATTTCTACGACGACTGGTCAAACATTGCCCAGACACAAATGTAGACTCAAATCATAATATGTATAGTAATTTACTCACTTCTCCGGGTGTACAGACATGGAAATGACATTAGATGTTTTACTGTTCAGAATTGTAGTATATTTCTCTGTGACAAAATCCACAAAACCCACTCCATGGTTAGACGTACCTATAAAACACAATTAGCTTAAAAATAAAATATAGAGCATTGAATAGTAGGATAATACCTAGTCCCTACCAATTTTGGAATATCTACGTGCCCATTATTATCTTTTAGTCATATACCTACAGGCAACAGCGTGTACGGTTGATGTTCAAATTATATTACACATAATAACGTTAATAAACCCAAAAATACATACCTATATCACTATGAAAGCATGTAAAGTTTACAAACAAAACATTTTGTACCTAAACAGTATTTTTGGCATTGCGTAACATGAAAAACCGCCGTAGCAAGCATACAGCGCGAGAACGTAGCGTAGGCGTTGAATCCGTAGCGTTACCACGGAGTGAGAGTAGTCAAAGAAATAGCGTAGCCGTAGCCGTATCAAGTCCACGCATAAATTGTCTAAGTCAGCCCTTTGTGCTCACAGACATACAGTTAATTACTAACCCTAATATTATCATACATTAGCCATATATACATATATGGCTGACTGACATAGTGACTGACTGGCTGACTGACATAGTGACTGACTGGCTGACTGACATAGTGACTGACTGGCTGACTGACATAGTGACTGACTGGCTGACTGACATAGTGACTGACTGGCTGACTGACATAGTGACTGACTGGCTGACTGACATCTATCAACGCACAGCCCAAACCACTGGGCGGATCGGGCTGAAATTTGGCATGCAAGGTAGATGTTATGACGTAGGTAGGCATCCGCTAAGAAAGGATTTTTGAAAATTCACCCAAGGGGGTAAAACGGGGGTGCAAAGTTAATACGAAACTTTTATTACGCGGATGAAGTCGCGGGAATCAGCTAGTTTTAATATATTTTCCCGTTTTTTGGTTCCTCGATAAATGGAATGTCCAACGCAAAAAGAATTGTTCAAGTCCAACAGTAGTTCCTGAAATTAGCGTGTCAAACAAACCCTTCAGCTTTATAATATTAGTCTACCGAGTATAATATTAGTATAGTATTAGCATAGATTGGAAGCCAACTTACAGACAATAAAATCTCTGATGAGGAAGGGTTTCCCGCTGACGGTGGAGTCTGTTGGTAGCCGCATCTTGATCAGCTTCTGTTTCATCTCGCCTGTTACCGGATCCGTCTGTACTTCCACTTTCTCCCAGCAGGGACACGGCGTGTTACCTATTAGTACCTTACACTTAGCCTTACAGATTACAGAAGTGCCGTGAAACAAAAATAGTTGTGTTTCTGCTAGTGAGTAAGATTGACAGAACTCGTTAGGGAGTGACTATTCTGACAGCATGGGAATTCTGTTTCCTGTCAGCATATTAACCCTAAGAATCTTAAAACATTTTTGACACGGTCGGCAACGCTGTTACAACACTGATGTTGCAAACGTCTGTAGGCTACGGTATCTGGTTACGGCACCAGGCGGGCCGTAAGCTTGTTTGCAACCCTCATGGTACCTATTTAAAAAACTCAATTTTTCGGTTACTTCAGTTGCCACACCTAATAAACCTATTTCAATTCTCATCTCGTTCAGTATCTAAAGACAAGTAGCTTACACGCAGGATCGAGGATCATGGAGCTCCTGGGTCTGATGTTAAAGCTTAGCCCTTTAACTTTGTCGACGGTGAAGCCGTGCACCCAGTACAACAGCTTCAGTTGGACGTCGTAGAAGTGGATCTCGCCAATACTGTTGCCAGTTACTATTACACTGGGGAAATAATATATGGAAGCATTAATTAAGGAATATTCAGTCAAGACACTGAAAAGCCGATAATTGGTTTATTTTTAGGATTATCATTATTGATCTGACAGTGATTACTGTAAGAACCGATGGATTTCAGTCAAGAAAACTGTGGTTTAGAAAAGATTAAAAATAATTTGTCCTGAGTCCTGAATGACAATCAATAACAATTTGGGCTTAAAATGTATTTGCATTTAGAGATTTATGTTAATTATCGAAAATATTTCTTGAACTGACCCATCGATATTCTTAATAACATAAATCATCCTCTTGTTTAACTTGACCATTTTGATATATCGTAGTTTATTGATGTTGGTTGGTTCCACATTAGTCTTATACTCGATGGTGTACCCGTACACCAGGACAGCCCCGCGACTGGTCGCCAACAGTATCTGTGAGGTGTTCTCCACAAACGTGTAACACATTAGCTTCCCATAATCTGGGTTAACCTTGTCAAAGTTCTTTATGACCAGTTCCCATCGGTCCGTTTCTTTGATCACACCTCTTTCCATCGAACTGACTTTCTGGAAAGGAAATTGAAATACTGTTTTGTTATGCTTACGCTAATACTACGTAGGGCCGATTTCACCAAAGTCTGACCACTATTACCTATTCCAGGAATAATGATGTTACTGTGGGATAGCAAATTTTACATTTCACCAACTACTTATCCTAAGAATAAAAAGATAAACGAGAGATAAGACTTATACCCCCGATTTTGAAGGAATACGGATTTATTCCTTGGTTAAAAATGGCTAATCCCTCTCAATTGAGAAGAGACCCGTGCCCAGCAGTGGGACATTAATGGGTTGATGATGATGATGATGATGATGATGATGATGATGTCACTTACCGTTGAAGTGCCGACAAAAATGTGGGTTCTGGTCATCAACAGGAACTGATCCGATTGGTAAGGGTTAAATCCCATGTCTGTTATGTGATTTCGTGCCACTTCATCTATTTCGTATTTCGCTTAAAGTATAAATGAGTAACTTAGGTATATCTAATCTTATTCCAATAAAACAAATAAAAAATATATCGTTTTAAATCTGAGCAATCTAAAAAGTAAATCATGGCATCGCATATAGTATACTAAATGTACCGGTATCGATTTGTTGATGAAAGTTTAAAAGAATCTTAATCTTACCGTGAGGACTATTAAGTCCATAAGGCCATATCCACCAATACACTGCAACCTTCCCCGTAGGGTACGCCAAGGTTAGAAGGTACTTAGCGTCGGCACTGATTGCTACTTTCGCGATCTTTGCAGTTCCATGCGGCGAGAATAAGGTTTTCTGAGGAAATAGATCCTTCGAGTCCCAGATGATGACCACGTTTTCAGGCCCGCTATCTGCTGTCACAAGCCATTTACCCTGCGCATCCGCAGCTATGCATGTGATCATATGACGCTGTAACAAATGACTGGTTGATACTATTACACCGATAATATCTGCAAAGATATGCCTGTTGATTAAAGAAGAGTTAGGCCGAGTTAAATAAAAAGCGGTGGTATCTATATATATGGTGGTATATATCATAAATAAATGTCAGCCGAAGTCAAGAGAAAGTTACAAATCATCATCAACCCAATTATTGTTCTTCTGCAGGGCAGAGGAGACCCGTTCCTCTCACTTGAGGATGGATTCGGCAAACCTCCACCACGCTGGCCCACTGCGGGTTGGCAGATATCACACGCCATCGAGAAAACATCTCAAGCATGCGGGTTTCCTCACGATGTTTTCCTTCACCGTTTGAGCATGTGATAAATACGCACATACCTTCCGAAAAATCAGTGGCGCGTGCCTTGGGTTCGAAATAGAGACCTTTGACTTTCACAGCTATAAAATTACAAACATAAAATAGTTAACGATACTAAGACTTATAAGTATAATAATTGTACCTATATAATGGTGGGTGGAAGTCAAATAAACTGAGAGAATGAGAGATGTCACAAGAGGCAAGGCGCAAAGCAAGTAGGAATATTACGTCGCTAAGTTGTGAAATTGTAGGGCTTTGTACTTCTCAGACAATACTGATATAGAGTATGGTTAGTCTTACGTGTCCCTGCAATATCCACATATGTTTTGTGCTCCAGTTATATATGACGCTGCAGTTGGAGGCAGCGTAGAATATCAAAGTGCTGCCTTTATCATTTAGATTGATCACCCCCACCTTGCTATTGTACCCGTTGATCCAGCGCATTTTCTGCAGAAAATTCAAATAAAAATTAAATGCTGTTGTTGTTGTTATTGGCACGTGTATAAGGCATCAGGTTTCTAACAATTGACTTTTTGTAAATGTTGGCGTAATACTTCGTGGTTATCAAATCAACAGTTTGTCTTACACCAAAATACATTAAAATAAATGATTAAACTCCTATCCTTATCATTAATAAAAGACTTATTGGTCTTGTAGTCGAAATCGGCAGTAATGAGCGCCCTGCCGTAGGTAAAATTCATGGGTATTTGTATGTAATTCCGCAACTCGGAATTCCCTGTGTGCCGGGTTAATGACAATAGGTTCGCCACCTACTACTTGGAACCTAAAAACATACCGGTGAACTGTGAACCTGTGATCTGACTGAAAAGAAACTTTATACTAATTTGGCAGGTTATGCAATGAACGTTGGTATAATATTACTAATCTGTACTCGTAAAAGCCATGTGGAAATACCTCTAGCAACAGAGCCTACAATTTTCTATACTTGAGTTCTGCAATACCTTCTAGGTACGCATTTAATCCGTCTAAAGGGCATGGGCGTATCTAGACTTTTCCTTCAGGGGGGCGTGGTAACCCTCCGGGGGTGGGCTCCCACAGTTCAGCATAAGAGAATTCCCAATCTGTGGATTGGTTGGGCAACGGAGCATGCTGGGGTTGGCACGGCCCACCCAGCCCCCCTTCTAGGTACGCCCATTCTAAAGGGTAAATTATAGTATAAATATTTAGATTTACAAAAGCACTCGATCTAATCTTTGACGTTTGAACTTCTTGACCCAGGGATTGGTAATAGTTATGCACGTTAGAAAGACTATGAAATCGCATAGCTCCTAATTCATAATCCATTTTCGTATCGTCGATGATTTTTGTAAACTTGTAATAAGAAAATATCGTAAATATCCTTTAAATATTGTATTTATTTAAAAAAAATCTATAATAATTCTGACTTTAATTTTTGAAGGATTGACAGTTGTTATAATTATCACAGATTATAAATAATGGTACATACAATTATGTATAATATATTAATGCTACCTCATTTCTTAATTTCCTATTGGTTCAGCTACTGGGTTGGAAGGGTTGGAATTTCTTGCTATTCTTTGGTAGCATAGCAAGTATGTCGGCCTCCCGCTGATCGAAATGACAGTCGCCTTTCTCTATGTTCGGAAGGATTAAACCCATAGAGTAATAAGTACGTATATTAAATATATTTAGTATTCATACAATTTATTATTATTTAAAAAATACTTATAATTCTAAATTTTCACTTTTGTACCACCAACCCCTACAATGTGGCAAAACAACGTTTGCTGGGTCAGCTAGTATCTTATAAAAATCTCGTGTCACGGTGTTTGTCGCTGAACTCCTCCGAAACGGCTTGATGGATTATTATGAAATTCTGTATGTATATTTGGTAGGTATGTGAATCGGTCCTATGTATATAAAAACGTCATTATGGTTAACACCCCGACTCAGAGTACCCCGACTCGACGTACCCCGACTCGAAGTACCCCGACTCGGATAGGTTATTAGGTCCGCTTCCCTTCGTGGTTATATTAACAATAAACAGGTGACGTATGTTTGGGAACCCCAGTACGGCAGTACATTATTTGGTATTAAAAAAAATGTTCTAGCGATCGTTAGCTTTTTAGCCCAGCAAAAACTACCAAATTAAAACTCGTGACATAAAATATCGATAACATCTATTTAGGTACCTACTAACAATATATAATATTTATCTATTATTTAGTCTGAAGTGAATTTTAAAGGCGTCCATATATTTTGATGGGGTTCCGTACAAACTTAGGCAAACAATGTAGTTTATTGTATGGGAGCCCCCCTCATATACATATTTTATTTGATTTTTATATTTGATGTTAAAGCGGCAACAGAAATACATAATCTGTGAAAATTTCAACTGTCTAGCTATCTCGGTTCTTGAGATACAGCCCGGTGACAGACAGACGGACGGACAGACAGCGAAGTTTAATATTAAGTTCCTTAGTAATAAAGTTCCGTTTTTACCCTTTGGGCACGGAACCCTAATAAAACAGTTGAAGATAAAACTGAGATATTTTATAACAAATTTCCAAATTTGTATTAAGTAGATACTACTCGTGTAACGGGTTGTCTTTTTGAGAATAAAGTGTTTAAACTAAACCAGGATTGAATAATGGATGTATGATGTATGTATGGTGCGCTCGACTGCGTCTGCGTAGAATTAGTAATTTTAGCCAATCTGCCTTTTATCAATTTACTTAATTTATATTTTACCCTCTTTTAAGACATTATCGATTCCGCATACAACTTTTCTCCTCTTCACCCTTTTAAGGAATTATTTCTGGGACAAAAACTAGAACTAGAACTCTATCATATATCACACATGGTCACTATATCTTTTCCCGAGACTCGAACTACCTCCATACCAAATTTTATATTTATAATATTATACAGACAGACTTTCGCATTTATAATAATAGGTCTTTACCTATGAAATTGCCGTTCTGTAGTACTGGCCATTTCAAATCAAAATATTTTTTGTTTGGCTAAGAATTCTAATTTCAAATTAATTTTATTTTAAAAACATGGAATTCTTTTTCCAAAAGTAGTCATTTGTTTATTGATTAGTGTTACATTTTGATCGCATTTCAATCTTTTTCGTCATCATGGATACGTTAAAAATTCGAGTAATTATGGAATATGAGTACCGTCGTGGCAGCAACGCGGCACAAGCGGCACGCAACATCAACGACGTTTACGGAGCTAACACTACAAACCAACGCACCACCTGTTATTGGTTTGCTCGCTTCCGTTCTGGGAATTTCGACCTGAAAAATGAACCTCGCGGTCGTCCGAAGACTTTGGTCGACAATGACGAATTAAAGGCGATTTTGGAAGCTGATGATACACAATCGACGGCAGAATTAGTAGCAGCTTTCGACGTTAGCGTCAAAACAATATTAGTCCATTTGCGTAAAATTGGCAAGGTAAAAAAGCTTGACAAATGGGTGCCCCACGAACTCAATTATCGCCAGCGCGAAGTACGCGTCGAAACGTGCCTTGCACTGCTCGACAGACACACAAATGAAGGAATTTTGAACCGCATTGTTACCTGCGTTGAAAAATGGATCCTGTTTGATAACCGCAAGCGCTCAGCAAGTTGGTTGGATCCTGGTTCAGCACCTAAACAATGCCCTAAACGAAAGCTTACCCCTAGAAAAGTAATGGTCACTGTTTGGTGGTCTAGCGCCGGTGTGATTCATCACAGCTTCTTACCAAACGGGGTGAGCATTACTGCAGATGTGTACTGTGAAGAACTGAACACAATGATGGAGAAGCTGGCACATCTCCGACCAGCATTGGTCAATCGCTCGTCTCCGCTGCTCCTGCACGATAACGCGCGACCTCATACTGCACAGCAGACGGTCTCCAAGTTGTAAGAACTGGGGTTGGAAGTTCTCCGTCATCCGCCCTACTCACCAGACCTTGCGCCTACAGACTACAACTTTTTCCAGAATTTGGATAACTTCTTGGCGGGAAAAAAATTCAATACCCGAGAGGCATTACAAAATGCCTTTGAAGAATTTGTTGCCTCCCGTCCAGCTGATTTCTTTAAGAAGGGCATCAATAAACTGCCACTGCGTTGGCAAAGATGCATTGATTACATGGGTGATTACTTCGATTAATACAAATAAAAAATACTTGAAAAAAAAATCGTTTAAATTTTTTCATACAAAACGGCAATTTCATAGGTAAAGACCTAATATTACGGATAGCACTTACAAAAATTGGGTGTTTGTACCCTGGTTTGGCCTCCGGGTACAGTGTGAGGTACATGTTCGAAACGCTATAGTATTGTTTGATGGTTTCACTATAGACTCCTGGTTTATTCAATTGCAATGCAACATATTTGTCCCTCGCTCGAGACATATTGAACCACAATTAAAATATCCTATCAATACAATCAACTACGAACAGCACAAATTTTCGTTTTTAATGTCATCTATATGTGCTTCTACTGACAGTCTTATTAGGTTCAGCCCACACACGGGCACAGGCTACAGATCGCCACTTCGTTACCGGCCGCGGCTATCTAACGTCAATATAAAATTTATCTCCATTATTTTTCAACTGTAATATTGATTGAAGATAATCAAGGTTGGCGCAGTGCAGTGGGCTTTTGCGCTACGGATTGTGAGTACGATCCCCGCACGTAACAAATATGTGTCTGGTCAATCTGTAGTTGTTCTGAGTCACAGTTGTGTATGTGAGAATGTGTGATTGTAAACGCATACACGACGTAGGCACTTAGGGGGCCATTGAAGTATTACGTAAACACTAGTTTGCTTATTATTCTAATTGGGTAAGGTAAGTAGGTAAGAAATTTTCTTACTTTGCTGACATAAGAAGGGGGGAGGTTAATAATTGTAAAAAAAATGCTTACGTAATATTTGAACAATTATATAGGCAATTATTATTTTCGTGTGTACTGACCCTAAATTTTTTTGGCGCAAATCCCAGCGAAATAAGGCAAAATAATAGAGGTAAACGAATTCCATAGAGGGTAATTATAATTATAACGTTTATGTGATTACAACTCTTTAGACTTAACCTACTTATTTCACTTATCTACTTATTGTGTTATTTGAGTTTATTATAACTCGAGCTTATATACAACATAATAAGTTCGAAAGAAATAGGTCTCGAGATGTTGATTCGCCCTTTGTTTTGTCAATATCAGTATCCGTACCTACATCGTTACAGCTCTGCCTAAACCATTATGTGAAAAATACAGGCGTGATGGTATGTTAGAACTAATAATTAACTGCGAAACTAAGAAAAAATATTTCAAATAAATTTGATCATATTTCTGAATGCCCATTCCCTAATTGTTATATTTTTGCATTTTTAATTAAGTGTCGGTACTTTATAAAAGTTCTTCCGCCGAAGCTCGTTAACCAGATCACCGCGCATATCTATGATTCACTATCTGCAGTCAAAGGTCGAGTCAGAACCAAACAAAGCATTATCTCTACCTACCATTTTTCCTTCATTCCTTCAACATCAACATGTATGTCAGGAACGTGTTGTGTTTGTTTAGTGTTTATTTTAGTGTTGTCACGTGCAAGACCATTTATTTGGAGTTAAACCCCCCTACTAACGAAGAGGTTAGTAAAACCACAGTATAACTAATAGTAGGTACCTATTATTCAAACTTTATTAGTTGTCAAAACAAACGTGAGTAATATTGTTTGAATAAGATAACTGTGCCTGGTACTTTGTTTTAAAATTCAAGACAATGCGATACAGAAAGGTTTTTTACCACCAATTACAATTAATTATTCTGGATTCGAACTTGACTTGGATTTTTCTTCGAAGCCCTTAATTTTTTACCCACATATGTCCAGACGCATATTTATTGAAGCTTTTTTGTATTATGGTGCCGTAAATAACCAAGTACCTAACACAGATATCTTTTTTCCTTAAATGTAATATTATCAATGAATATAATTTGTCTCTTATTAATGATACAGGGCCTGCCAACAACATTCTCCTATAAAATAAACAACGACTTTATTTACAAATAAATTATCGTTTGAGACGATTATAAAGAGAAAATTATATTAGATTGATTCTTTCACAGTGACTATGCTTGATTTATACCTGTGTTAATTTTATGTTGTTAAAATAAATAATGAATAAATATTTCTGGACATTATGACACAGCGCCATTTAGGTCCGAGCTAAACAACGAGGCTTGTGTTACGGATACTAGAGTCTAGATGTTTGATATAATAAATATATACTACTTATATAAATACTTTTTTTGTAAATACATACATATTACACACATATGACTCGGAAACACTGTTATTGCTCATCACACAAACATTTGTCCCTACCGGGATTCAATCCCGAAACCCATAGCACAACAGGCAGCGTAAACTACCGCTAAACTAAACGGGTCGTCGAAATCAAACAAGTCACTTAATTTTAATAGGTAGGCACTATGTTGCGTGCTTTATTCAAGTAGGTGTACCGCACAACACAACTTACTCACTTATTTTGAATTATTGTTCTAAAAACAATACATTTTTAAATATGTAACAAAAAAAAAAAAAAACTTAATTCTTAAAGCTTATTTTCATTTAAAGCTCTCTTTTAATTCTTATTAAATAACCTGCTTGAGAGATTTGTCTCGATGGCATGTGAAATCTGCCAACCCGTAGTAGGCTAGCGTGGTGGACTGAGAGGAGACCCATGCCCAGCAGTGGGACGTCAATGGGTTGAAGATGATGATGAAATAAATACCTAACTGATACCTCTAGACATAAAATAATTTGTAACTTTATAATGCATTAATGAAAACGAGTACAAAACGTTTCTTTATGCCTCTAATTTCATACAAATGAGTGAAAATCCACAAAAAAATAAACAACGGTGAATCACGCGATTTCGAAAAGAGTAGATTCTATATGTGATTCATTACAATGAAGACTGTACTTGAATATTGCAGCTATCATTTTTGAAGAAATACGGGTACTTAGCGGATGAACAAGATGCGGGCTTTGCGTACACGCCATACTCCATTTCCGAAGCGTTGAAGAAAATGCAAGCTTTCGCTGGACTACCGCAGACTGGTACACTGGATCCTGAAACGAAAAAGGTAATAATATTAACGTTATTCACCCACCACCAAGACTGACTATATGTAAATATGTTTTAGTAACCAACTGGTGTTGGTCTTCCTCAGTGAATATTTATATTTAAAACGTAAATATTGAAGTTGACGTAGGTACCGCATAAATTTCTTCATTTTTACACTAATAATGTCTATAAGTAGTAATTGCCCAACATATCCTTGTGGAGTAAATAATATAGCATACACTATATATATTATATACCTATATTCTCTTTTTAATATATTTACAGCTGTTTAAGAGGAAACGCTGTGGTATGAAAGATATCGACACCTCTCCCATATCAGTGAGGAGAAGAAGATACATCATACAACAAGGGTGGACCAAGAAACAGATTTCGTACAGGTAGCTTTTATGCCAGCTCTCTGGATACAATTAAGTTTAGATTTTTTCAAAGATAATGCCCGCCTGAATGTAATTGCTTACCGTAGTCCATGGACATTTGCAACACTAGAGGTGTCGCTTGCGCTTTGCCGACCCTGGACGCTCGATCGTAGCAACTTTGTAAGTTAATATTACCAAATTATTTAAGTTACTAGATCTATCTCAGGGTATACTCAATCATGTAATGATGATAATATAATGGACAACGCTTACAGCGGACTTAATTACGCAAAGAGCAATTAAAAAAACTTCGCACATCATGCAAATCTGTGTGTATTTATTTGTTCACAGAGTGGTGAACGGCTCTAGTACGCTCGGCAAAGCCCGCGCGGAAGAGCTGATGGAGGAGGGGTTGGCGGTGTGGGCGCCTCATGGAAACTTGCGGTTCAACCGCATCCATGAGGGTCGCGCTGACATACAGGTCTCCTTCGTTAATGGCGACCACGGAGACGGGTAATCTTCCTGTCAACAACTCCTACTGACTTCCTCTGAAGCTTTTGCTTCGACCCAATATTTTGATTCTACTTTAAAGTCGACCTTAAACCATTATTCAATTACTTAAAAAAATGAATTTGTAAACCTACAGGACCTACTTTATGCTCTTGTCAGATTTCCGTTCGATGGTCCCGGCCGTATCGTGGCACACGCGTTCCCTCCACCGCACGGCGCCATGCACTTCGATGACGACGAGTTCTGGGGTGACAACCCTGAGGAGGACGACGAAGACTACACCGACTTCTTCGCGGTGGCCGTGCACGAGATCGGACACACGCTCGGCTTGTCACACTCCACCGTCAAGGAGTCCGTCATGTACCCGTACTACCAGGTCCCGGTCGAACGGCTGCACATGGACGATATATTAGGCATGCAGGAACTATATCGTAAGTACTTTTGGGTCTTATCATATCTAAACTTTTGTCCTATTCAGTGGCGTATCCTTGCGTCGTCGCCATAACCCACACGGGACCCACCGCTATATTGGATTACATTTTTGAAATGAAGACATTCCCTTGTAGCCCGGGGGCCCCGTATCTGATACTTCGGTAACTACGCCTTTGGTCTGCCTCCTGGTTCCTTTTTTCCTTTTCCTTTTCATTTTTATATTCCAATACGATGTATACATTGCAGACAATCATATTCAGTGTGTTTTCTTTTGACTGTCAGTAAAAGACCTAGAGGAATCGGCAGAGAGGACAGAGAGCCCTGTATCGCAGCCCCCCGCCGTGCCGCGCTTCACGAAGGCGGGGAGCGAAGAGGAGGAGAACTACATGCCTGACCTCTGCATGGCCAACTACGACACACTGCAAGTCATACACGACAAAATATATGTGTTTGAAGAGGAGGTGGGTACCTAACTAACAGTTTACGTACCCTGGGTAATTTAGCTTAGACTTTATTGTCAGCTGGCTACCGTTGGAGATTAGCTCCATCGGTTGCCAGCTGACAATATCGTCCTATCCTATAGTATGTAGGTTGTATGTTATTTAAGGGTTTCAATACAAGTCCAGATCTTTTATAAAATAATATAATCATGTTAACATATCACTAGTGGGTGTGGGTACTTCGCGACAGGCATGAATTGGAGGAGGGATATCCGCAGCGGTTCCACGACGTGTTCCTGGGTCTACCCTCTAACATCACCATTATCAAAACTATTTACCAGAAACGGAATGGAAATATAGCCATTTTTCACGGTAAGCGAAAAATTATACAAATTAATTACCTGTATATTATTAAATTATAGTAATATTATTAGAATTTCCCACTTATTTTAAATTGTAATATCTCTTAACCGCGTTTGGATTATAATAGCCACGCCACAAATGAAGTAGGGCACTGCGCTAGCGCATAATATATTATATTGAATTGTACTGTAATATCTACGATGATGAGAAAACAAATAAACTTATAAACTATTATTTCAATTCAATACACTTGATTTTTGTAAAATTTGATATTATACAGGAGTCCAAGGGAAGTGAATTGCAGACTTGAGCCATTACATTTGTAAACCCCTTCATTACAGATCAACACTACTGGGAGTTTGACGTCTCATTCCGCATTGTCAAAGAAGGCACAATATCCGACTACTCCTTGCCAGATGAGGTGTCCGAGCTAACCACGGTGTTCCTCTCCAATTTCAACAACAAGACGTACTTGATAGAGGACGAGAGGTACTGGCGTTATGACGAGAGCACCAGCACCATGGACCCAGGGTTTCCGAAAGATATGTCCATGTGGAGACAGGTGCCCTATCCAGTCGATGCCGCTATTGTGTGGAAGGGAGGTAGGTTATGTAGTTTTCGACAATGTACAATAAATACGTGTAATAATGCATGTCCTTTTAGAAATCTACATATTCAGGATCCTTTGGGTCATACGATGGCATTTGCTCAATAAGGAAACGGAATTTAGGATCCTTAAATCAGGAGAACAGTTATTTTGGGCCTGGCCACGACTGTTGCGACGTCTGCCATTTGCCACGTACGCTTAAATTAAAGTTTCGCTATATTATATGAAACCGGCTCAGTAAGCTGCGTCCATTAGAAATTATTAATACTAGCTAATGCTTGTAGCTTCGCCCGCGCAATATAATACTAATTACTCCTCATCATTTCGCCCGTTAGGGTGGAATTTCCAAAAAACAAAGAAACACGTATGCATTTATTTTTGTCGAGGAGCTTGAATATAAAATTTCATTCTTCTTACTTTAAAACTGACGGACTTCCCATATAAACTTTCAACCCCTATTTCACCCTCTTAGAGGGTAGATTTTAAAAAATCTCGATATACGTGTTTAAATAATTTTAACCAAAAACTTGTATATAAAATGTTATATCTCTAACTTTGAAAATAGGGGGTAAAATCAGGGATAAATATCCCTGATTTTACCCCCTTAGGGATCGAATTTCAAAAATTCCTTTCTTAGCGGATGTTTTCATCGTGAAATGATCAACTGTCAAAATTTTAAGTTTGTAAACCCTGTGGTTTAATCTGCGTTGATGAATCAGTCAGGACAAACGATTATAATTATATAGATTATTAAAGTTGTTGACATTGACTCCTTATAATAATTGAGTGCTCACTCGTTGTTCTAGATACGTATTTCTTCCAAGGCCCTCGTTTCTGGCGCTTCGACAACTTGCTAGTGCAGGCGCACGCGTACTACCCGCTGCCCACCGCGCAGGTGTGGTTCAACTGCCAGTCCACCGCCGACATGGACCGGTACAGTGCTAATGATGGGCCATGAACACTGCCCACGACACACTTGTCTTTGTCCTCATCATTATTCCATATTTTATACATAGTATATGTATACACAACTGTATTAAACTTAAACTGTCAATAAAACCAGTGTGTAGTTTTAAGGTATTATGTAAGGAGTAATAATTTTGTCGTACTAAATAATATCCGCCTTAAATACTTGCGCTTAGAACTAATAAAATCAAAACAAAACTTTACCTTTTCATTAAAAATATATCACTTTATTTAAGTTCAAAATCACATAAATTATAGTTACAGGGTAGTATTAAAACCTGGTTATTTTTACTGTAAGTCGTCCGGAATGTTGTATAATACCAATTGTTTAGATGAAAACAATTGATAATAACAATAATACTGTACCTACCCATTTTATTTTCTTCATATTAACAATATTTTAATACATTTGTTTGTTCATACATATTTTGAGACAACAATTCATAATTTTCGAAGGATTTGTACTATAAAATTGAAATGAAATGTGTCTAGAAGTGTACTTGAAGACAATAAGCACCGAAAAGTTGGTTACATCGACATTGTATGTCGTATCACATACTAACCTTACAGCTGATCAAACGCGAACGAGGTAATAATTGCCAGTCACTGGCAATTATTGCAAAAAGAAATTAAGTAGCTGAAGGGAAAGGTCAGCGATGAACAGGCTTTGTTATAAAATTACCAATAACTCCCTGATATCACAAAACTTGGGCAAACAGAAATAATGAAACCTATAACCAAGACAAGTATGTTTGTGATGACAATCTTATATTCAATTTTGTATAAATTATATTCCTCAACCCAATTAATAATTACATCTCCACTCTCTAACTACAAAATATATTCGTAAATGCTAATCTTTTCGAAAAATATCGATAACAAAGTGTATTAATATCTTGAGAGGACGACCTCCCTGATCGAGTTAATAAAAAGAATGTAAACAACTACTAACAGCGACACCATAACGAAAACATTCAAATGCTCTAAGTAATTAAAAAATATTAGTAAAATCGACTAATCACAATGTAAGAAAAAAAGAAGTAGTTTATAAATATGGAACTATTAATTCAATACTACTGTTAGTATAGTAACTAATTAGTAATATCAGTTTATTCGATTTATAGATATAATAATATTTAGTCGATTTTCGAAACATGGGTGTGGTAAGCTAAAGGTGGAGTAGCCATTTCAAACAAATTTACGGTACGTCAATTTTGTCTTTGAGCTCTGTTACTATTCGACGATCGCTGGGTTTATTATCAATACTTTGACCAGCCACCAATACTATGACAAAGTAGGGTAAGGTTACATACTGAATTGTTTCTTTCGTTATATTGTCATTTATGTACCAAACAACACACTATTAAATTATGGTTATTGGTGGGGAAGTATAACAATAGGTTATGGTGACGTTCGCTATGCCGGCGCTGCACGTGGGGTGCGGGTGCGGTACGGGTGCGGTACGGGTGCGGCACAGGTGCGGTGCGGGGGGAGGAGGGTGGTTTAGCTGCAGCAGGAGGCGGGGTTGGGGTCGCGGCCGGATCGCTTGGTGATGTTGAGGCGGGTGAACTCTTCCGCTACGGTGGGGTGAATGCCTACTGTGTTCATCAGCTGCTCCATCGTGATGCCGCATCTAAAAACAAACGAACCATTACTTAGTACAAAATATTTATCGTATCACCTTTACAATCTTATCCACTCTACTTTTGATGGAAATATGAAGTAGATATATACGGTATTTTATTTATTTTATTGTTTAGATTTTTGTCAGTATTTTCTACCTGACCTCTGAAAAAAAATCCCGTAATTAACTCAGTGGAAATTAACTTACTAGACTACAGAGTAGAGATAGATTTCAGATCATTTATTAAGGCCTAGACTAGGTCTACATGTGAGTAACAATGTAGACCACTGTCTGAAATCGCCTTTTGAAGAAAACGCCATAGCAAACTATAATACATACTTGAGAGCGGCCGCGAAGCCCTGTATGACTTCTCCGGCGACGGGTCCCACGAAGTGCATGCCGAGGATCTTCTGCGGAGCCTCGCGAAGCGCCACCGCCTTCAGGTAGCAGTTCTTGATGTTGCGCTGCGGGACGAAGAACTCTGTCGGCTTGTAGAAGGCGTGGTACACCTCTAGGTTCTCCGCACCATACCTGTAAACGAAAAGATAAAGATCAGTTGATTTTGATAAGGATAATAGAGTAGTAATTCCATATTTAATTCACATACAAATTATTTAACAAGCTAAATACGATTATATAATTTACTTGTTACGCTTCGCATTCATTACCAACCTTGGAAATGTAACAATAAGCCGCAATTTTCAGTTTGTTTTATATGAAGACAGCATATTACTTAGTTCATTGGGAATTAAGTAAAATTAACTTATTATTAGAAATAGATTAACATAACAGCTTTAAAGTGAAATCAACAGCATTTAATTCTAGTATTCAATTTGAATATCATAATAAATTGATAAAGTGAAGGTAATTTCTGTGGTTCTCACATTGGTTGTTTAAAACATGTCACAAAATGCAGTTCAAATAAATTATAATTACGTGAAATGATTGCGAGAATAGTTAACTTTTCCACTACACCATTTATGAGAAACGATGATATTCGTCATGTAATTACACAAAATAGAAATAAAATAAATACGTAAACGTACTTTTCAGTAGCGCTCTCCTCGCTGAGTCCCACGCAGCCGTACTCCAGCGGCGTGAAGATAGTGGTGGCGATGTTGTCGTAGTCCATGTGCTGTGTGGAGCCCCCGTACAGGCGGCGCGCCAGCAGGCGGCCGGCGTGGATGGCCACGGGCGTCAGCTCCGGCCGGCCCTCCAGCACGTCACCCACCGCGTAGATGTTCGGCACGTTCGTCTGTTCCGTCTGAGCTGCAATCTTACCGCTCTCCGTTACGCACTGCAATTTAAATACGGAACGATTAGTCAAGATTTTTTTTTACACAAGGTTGGCAAACAAACATACGGCCTGCCTGGTGGCCAACCCTGTAGAAAGCGTACTTTTCCAGTAAGGCAGCTCAATTTGAGAAACGAATTATTTCAGTTGCATCAATATTACAGATAATTTTGTATTGTGAAAATTAGTTGCACGGTTTCAAGAAGTCGGGCCCATGAAGAAGAATCGGTAACCGGTAAACTCCATAAATACTATTTTTAAATTAAATGAAAATTACCTTTACAATGTTCAATGTATTTATGTACAGTCGCCAGCACGTCAAGCTACCCCACATTGACCTTGAACGCATTATGAGCAGCGACAGCGCGATTCGTGCGAAAGAGATAAATAGCGTTTTGTCAGTTCTTGCTTGCAATGTTTCGTGCTGCAGTGCTTTCGTGAAATGCGCGCCAAATATGAGTTTTTTACTTTCTTTGTTAGTTACGCATCATCATGAAATGTTGCATGTAACACGTTGTCAGGGGTACTGACAGAAAAGGATATGGGATTCGTGAGAAATCGCGGCAAAAATATCAAAATACAATGCGGAATAATAATCATAATCTTTTTATTTAATATAAATTATATTAGTTGTTGTTTAGGATGGTAGGTAACTACCTAACTACAAAACTCATTAAAATCTTTTTGGTTGGGTGTTGAAAGCATTTTTTTTCCGGCGTCCTTCAGGCGCCTACTGACTATATCCATGAGTCCATTGAAATCTAAATCTAAAACAAAGAAAATAAGATTCTTTATTGTGATAAAATAGTACGGGCCTAAAACTACTATTTACCTTCTTTTTGTATTTTTTAGCATATTTCAAGCTAAGATTTTTAATTTTTTATTAAGAAAGAAAAATTCAACCTCAGGCGGGACTCGAACCCGCGTCTCCTGGATAAGTACTCCAGACGCTCTGCCAACTGAGCCCCCGAGGTATCCGACTGATGTGTTGAATTTTGCCTTCTTTATGTTACTTATGTCTTACGGCGACATAGCAACATCGATGGGACAATTCTGTCCGACCCAGAATACTCCCTTTACAGCGAGTAGATTCCGGATGATATTGCATTACCTTTATACAATCTTTTTGTATTTTTTAGCATATTTCAAGCTAAGATTTTTAAATTTTTATTAAGAAAGTAAAATTCAACCTCAGGCGGGACTCGAACCCGCTACTGAAACTGAAAATACTATTTACCTATTACTATTAACCCGACGCGACGTTTCGGATCCTTATCAGCATCCATAGTCAAGGGCAGTCTACCCGTAGTATCAATATACCGGGATAAAATCCATAAAAAATATTCGCCTAAGTGTAAGAAATTAGTAGGTACGGGCCTAACTTAACTAATCTACATTCGCGATTTATTTAATCAAGAACTGACGATTTATCTGATAGTAATTAATAAATAATAAATAGTTCCGGACATTATTAAACAGCGCCATCTAGTACCGTGCTAAGCAACGAGGCTTGTGTTACGGATACTAGATGGTTGATATACTACATATATATATATATATATTTTGTAATTGCCTAATATTATACATAGATACATCCATGACTCGGATACAAATGTTGATGCTCATTACACAAACATTTGTCCCTACCGGGATTCGAACCCGGAACCCATATCACAACAGACAGCGTCAACTACCGCTGAGCTAAACGGGTCGTCAAAGGTAATAATAATAACAACTACCGAGGCTGGCCGCACGGCGCGAAATACCGGTTTGAGTGTGAGCGCGGATGCCCTTATAACTACCTACTCTAGTTGAAAGGGCGCTCGGTGTTCACGTAAACTGGTTTTACGCGCGCAAGTCTATTAAGTAAATTAAATCAGTTTTGTTATTCACTTTTTAAGAAAACCATATTTTATGTATAAGTTTAGGTGATAAATGTGGTGTGTGTATGTGTAATAACAAGCCACACATGGACTCACGCTGTAAGTTGAAGTGACTCGTGTGGTCAAAAAAGGATCGGCAGAGTGTGCAGCGATCATAGTCGCATCGTCGGTCGCCGCGCCGTAGTGGCTCTCGCGCAGAGTTGGCGGCGGTGGGCTTTCAAGGTTCCACTTTCTTCCCACCGCCGAAGCCAAAAGTAAACAGTTTTCTGGAACGAAACTATAACTATAGTTTATTTGCCCATTATAAATCAATTACAAAGCGTAAATTAGTTTCGTAAATTCTATAGAAAAACACCATTGACACATATTTTCAATTTAATTAAAAAAATATAATTACAAAAAATATAACTCACCGTTATATCAGTCTGCCAACAAATATCATTCACCCGACATCCACTCAATCGAAGCGCTATGATTTCTTCCCCTTTTTATTTGGTTTAATTATGGCGCCATAATTATATTTATAATTAAGTATCAGGTGACGTGTAAATCGTGTAAATTGCCTTAAAAGCCCTTATTTGATTATTTCGAGGCAGTTACATTTATCCCTATATTCTTTTTTTTATAGTATGTAGACGGAGATATAATTTAGATATATTTAAGGTATTTATGGCATATCAAAAACCAAATAAGTTTTAAAAGCCCTGATTCAAAATTGGTATTTCTGAGATATCTTGTTTTTGATTCTCACGTCAGACAGTACGATTCCAATAACTAGCCAACAAACAATAATTATGCCAATAACTAGCGGCCCGTCCCGGCTTCGCATGGGTGGTCATTTATTTTTTAAACGTCATTGTGCTCCGCTCCTTTTGGTCGTAGCGTGATGTTCTAAAGCCGATAACCTTCCTCGATAAATAGACTATCCAACATAAAAAGAATTATTCAATTCCAACCAGTAGTTCCTAAGATTAGCGCGTTCAGAGAAACATACAAATAAACTCTTCATTTTTATAATATTAGTATAGATTCCAATATCCAAATACTCCAACCAGTGTTTCCACTTTCCATTTGAGATTACCCCTTCTCAGGACTTTTTTTCCCCAAAAATTATGCTGCTGTAGTTTTTTCACTAGTAGTAAAAATCTGCTCGACATTCGTATTCTTATTTATTAATATTCTTATATATAATTATATATATTTTTATTTATTTTATATTATTTAATACTAATATTTATAAATATGTGTGGCCTTAGACCTATACCATTACCGTAGTGTTACCGTATAAAAGGAACTGGCGACACTAGTGCATGTTTTATATATTTCTGGTTATGCCAGAAATATATAAAATTTGCACAGGTGTCGCCACTGTGACTCTGTATCGAAAAATTGGTTGTGAAATGTTCCGCCATGTTTTAGGCTACGCTTTATCCAAGATAAGCCTCGATTTCTCCTTTTATCTCTTTCCATTTTTTATTATCCTCTGGACCGTAATTTTCCCTTAAAAGGGGGAAATTCTCCTCATTGTGGAAACACTAGCATCAAATGCCGTACGTAACAGCTTTCGTTTAATTTCGTGAAAGATCGGGAAAACTCGGGAGCAATGGCGGACGCGCAAGGTCGAGTGGGTGTGGTTTATTCCTAGTGAGATATGATAATTGGCTCCCAATTATTAGAATGTGCAACTATTGGACAATTGTAGAAACTTTGAAAATTCCACCAATCTTGACAAAAATACTTTCATTCTAACACTCCATAGCGTATCGTAGTTATAGATATGTATAGGGTTTACGTTGATGTGCCGCCGTCTGTACGTAATATCGAATCGAGAATAATGCAGTTTGATGTGAAACTTAAGATTTATACAAAGGAAACAATATAAACCAATCTAGAATGCAATCATAGAGATTCCAGATTTAATACTGCTATCTATACTTGATCTTCCGCTATGGCAGACTGCATTAAGAGCAGTTTGATTAAAGTGGTCTTTAACTATTTAGCTTATAGGGAATACACTGATATTACATTGTTCTGCTTGATCGACTTGACAAATCAGATTTGAATAAAGTTGACAATACACTAACGTGTAGTGCCAATTACAGTAAAACTCAACATTGGTACACTAAGCTAACAGGGTTTCTACAGGGCTTTTTTATTTTGATTAATTGGCATTTGCTTTTCACTAATACTTTTCTGAATACCAATCAGTGATATGACTTATAGCTCATACGTTTCACATCGAACTGCACCAGTCTCATATTAATATTACATTACATACATAAATCTTTGTAAAACAAAACCAACAATTTTGTATTTAATTTAAAAAGAGTATCTATGGAGTTTCTTGCCGGTTCTTCTCCATAAGACCTACCTTTTGGAACCGTGCAACTAAATTCAATTAAATATGACAATTCAAAAGCACCTGTATTGGTCTAATTGAAATAAATGATTTGATTTGATTTGATTTGATTTGACTACCATCTGCTACAAGTCTGTCTTGAAACTTCGAAAAACCAAGTGCGTATTATTTTATCACTCGCTGAAACGGTGACAGAAAACTTCGCGTCGTAACGAAACTTGCTTTGTTTGAGAGACACTGCAACATTGTTATGGGTTTATTGACATGACTATAAACCCATTACAATGTTGTATTAACATGTAAAACATAGTTGAACAGTAAATGGAGTGTTGTATGTAACCACGAATAAAGGGCGATACACCTACCCCAGATCCACATAAAAAAATTATTAATCGCAATCAGAAATCGATAATTCCAATGATTGATATCAAATCTGACGAGGTCACGTAACTGATTTGTAATCAACAATCGATTAGACTTACTATATTCTATTTAAATGTGGCATATATAATAATAATACATACGAGAAATTATACTTCACCTTCCTAAGAGTCTTTTATGTACTTATTGTACTGAAATAAGCAAATGAGGCTGGTCGTACAAGTATTTCAGACAGTCGCGTTACAACGGCCGATATTGTACTGATAACAATCACAATATCAAATTGCGATATCTGTTATCAGTACACTTTTTATTAAAAACGTCTGGGATAATTACGACGCGGTAGATGGAAGACGCAAGCGCTATTTCGCGTGCATAATCTAATGTCTATTCTAAAATACGAGACAGTCTACATCAATGCGTTCAAACGTACTCCAAAGTAGAATCCTACTAATATTATAAACGTGAAATTTTGTATGGATGTTTCTTACTCTTTCACGCAAAAACCGCATACATGCAGTTTATTACCTAGATGGATGTGGGTAAAGCCGCGGGAGACAGCTGGTACAATATAATTGGCAGAATCAAAAATAAAGTCGATAAATCGCTTGCATACCGAGACTGGTAGGTATAGAACCAACATGTGCAAATGGACATTCAGTGATCCTAACATTGTTCAATATGATTATTTTGTGCCCCAAAACCTGCACGAGGGACGAACTCTATCTGGCCACTACTCTAAGTGGCCTCTTATTACTCATTTTTTAACCACTAACTCTTATAAAAAGAAGAAAATAACATACATTTGTGTACGTTATACACGTTCACACATATGCAAGTCTTGTCGTGAAGCCTGTACGATAATATTGTTATTGATGACACTCACATTGACTCCGGCAGCTTCTAGATTAAGGGCTTTGGTGAGCGCGTACCGGCCGGTTGCGAACAGTACTGTGTCAAATTCTTCCTCGAATCTGGAACATAAAATATTGCGCATATTATAACAAGTTTCAGTGAACAATATACATTGAAAATATTATTAATCGAGAGGAAGAGTGAAATTAATGTTTGTGTTGAGACGGGAAATCAAAACCAAAAAGTTATATTTAAATAAGCTCTTACAATAATTTGTAAAACAATAAATAAATGTAGTTTAATAATGTCAAAAAGTTTATCTTAGGTATAGGTATCCAGCTAGTTTTAAATTCCATAGATATGAAATACTTTTTCATTAAGTAGAGAGACCTGAATAATGATTCCAATTCAAATCATCGATACATACTGTTGTTGAAGTTCCGTGTTGAGCCAGCGCGCCTTCAGTTTACCAGATTCGAGTTTATGTACGGACACCGGGACGCATTTGTAGTGGAACTTAACGCCCCTCTCCTCCATCTCGTTGACGACCATGCGCGCCATCTGCTGGTCGAAGCCTCGCAGCGGCACGGAGCGGATCAGCACCGTCGCCGGGTAGCCCATCGATTTGAGGAAGCCGGCACATTCAAGCCCGATGTCTTCTCGGAGTCAAGAAATATTATAATGAAGATGTTGTAGGTACTAAAGGTCAGCGCAAAATTTTTTTCTACTTGAAACATTTTGCATTGACAAATTAATGTTACTGTTAATGCAATTCAAACAAAAGTGGGTATAATGAATGGGAGGACACGAGCTCTGCAAAATGCAACTTAGAATAATGTGATAAATCCAAAAATTTATTTTTGTAAGTACAACACTGTCATTCGATTAATAGAAAGTGTAAACTTGAAAGAACGTGAGATACGTTAATTTAACTCGTATTTGAAAAGGATACATCCAGCGCCAACGACGAGAGTCTTTCCTGGTGGATGACTTAAGCTGAAGATGTCGTCACTGCTGATGCAGTGCTCCACGGCGCCGGGGATGTCGGGGTAGTGCGGCCGCCCGCCCACCGCTATCACTATGTTCTTCGCTGTCAACTCCTTCTTCGTCCCGTTCTTCATCGTTGCAATAATTGTGTGGGCATCCTTAAACTCTCCCAATCCATTAATGTATTCGATCTTCTTGTCTCGGAGGTCTACCCTCGTCACCCAGTTGACGGATTTGATGTGGTTCTGTACAGATTCTGTAAGCGCCGGCCAGTTGATTTTGATGCTCTTTAGAGATGGTACTTCCCAGCCATAAGCCACGGCTTCCTGTAATATTTATCGCGACATGTAGCATCGACTGTCTGGCTTTACAATACTCATAATAAAGAATAAATATACATATTTTGTATTTGTAGAGATACATTTACGGTACAGATGTTATCAGTTTATGGTTTATTTATTTATCATTCTTCAGTACACAATGATACATTCATTTATAGTATTATGTTAATTACATGGGTAGGTGATATTTTAGACATTATGGCTTTACTCGGATTATTCTTGACGCGCTGTGTTAGGTAATATTACGGCCCTCGCAGCAACGAAGAGTTTCTTGCTGCGAAGGCCGTAGGGTGATAGGCAGAGAGGGTGGTTATTTGAATACATATGAATATATCTATATTTATCAGCAACAAAATCTTTCTCACAAATAGAATGATATGAGAGCGGAAAGGATAAAAAGGAAAACATGTAATTATGTTTTACGGTACTAAGCTAGCCTCTAGTCTTAGATATATAAGTAGTTATAATTATTTTGTGACAGACATTATAACGTGAGATTACAACACTGATCGAATTTTTTAAATATCAGTTTGCGGCTTTCAGATATGTTATTATCTAGCACAAGTATCATTATCGTATGGTGTGGTAACCAAATTAATATTATCACATAACATTCAATAGTGATAGATAAAAATAACAAGACATAATTTATAAAATACATTTACAAAATACTTATAATATATCAGTCAAGGCTTTCAAGATCAACTGGGGCCAGATGAAAACAAATATAAAAATACAACTAATATAAATATATTTCCTTTAAGATTGAGATATGGTACAGAGATATGGAAAAAAAAAATATTATACGATTCTCAAAGTGAACGCTAGGTATAGTCTAACAAGCTAATTGCTTTACATCCACACATAGATCAGTCGATAGTTGTATGTATATCAATTAGGTTGTTAGACTGTACAGTCAGCTACAAATAGTTAGTGACACTCTGATATTCAAATAAATAGAAGCAACCAATACAGTCAATAATATCGGTACAATCAAAGTTTTCGTATTGATGTCAACAATGCCCAAAAGTTCGAGACGTTTAAAAAGTCATGAAGATAGGTTCAGTAAAACCGCCATAAATATATTATATTTAATTTTATATATATTTTTGAATATGTACATAGAATGCTTGGATACTATTGGCGAGATGACTGTAACGATAATTATGGCGGTTTGACAGAACCTATCTTCATGACGAACTTTTAGAGCTACTATATTGAAAGAAAGAAAGAAAGAAAAATATTTATTGTTGACATCAATAAGAATACTTTGTACCGATATTAATGACTGTTTTGATTAAGTCTTTTTATTTGAATACCCTGAGTGTCACTAACTATTTGAAGCTGACTGTGCATGAAATAAGTTAAAGAGTCTCTTACTTATATTATTAATTGTCATATACATTTAAAATCATATACATTTGAAATATACATTATCATTACAAAAATCGGACGTAGAATAAACTTATAATTAAATAGTCACTATGTCAGTGACTCAGTTTAATTCCGTAGTTTCCATGACATTGAATTAATAATGAGTATCATTATTAGAACTATTCTGACGTCATTATTACAGAACGAATCAATATTGATACGAACGATGACTTGCAAATTAACTACAGAAGTGTTACGGCTTTCGGTCGGCGCGTGCAAATTATCTTCAGCCTCAGAAAGTAGCCTAACGGGGAAAGACAATGTATCTGCATATACTCGTATGTAAAAGAAATTAAATATAATATAAAATCTAATGCTTTTATTTTTACACTGTTTGCAAAACGTGTTTAACGACAAAAACTGAACATAAACATACAATTATGTATTATAATAATTATTGTCATGTTAAGTATGGTAAAGTGAAGGAAACCATACTGATGAAACCTGCACGTCCCAAAGGATATTATAAAGATCTTGAAATCATGGGCGTATCTAGGGGGGGCGGACCGGGCCCACCCCAGAATGCACAATACCCACCCTAGGTGCATATGGAAATAATTAAAGGCATAATAGTATTAAAATATGAGTGTCATAGCGTGCACACTGCACCCTAACAGCTTTAAGATGGCTTATTCTTGCGCACGGCACGCATACATCAGTCATCGTGTAGGTCAACCTTAACGTAGACAACTTGAATTATCGGTCGCACGAAGATATCAGATAGGTGATATAGACAAAGAGTAGTTCCTTCAAAAAAATAATTCTTATACATATTAGCATTTGTTTTATTTTTGCTTATTGAAATATTATGTCCTCTACATGTCTACTGATAAAAAATATTCGCCAAAGTATTGATCCATCGGATATGTGGCCATTACCCCTGGTGTATAGGCTGGCCAATTATATCGACCGGTTAGTGACCTTGGTGCTGAGGTCACCGTCTGAGGTGCGATACTTAGTTAACTTTTTTTAAATAAACCTACTTCAAAAAGCACAAACCATCATGAAGATATCCGGTAATAATCAAAAACAATAATTCAGTCGAATTCAGAACCTCCTGCTATTTGTAACTATTTTCAACGTTAATAATTATTTCCAACCGACCGAAAATAATAATTATACTTCACGTTAGTGTAAGTTAGTAAGTTAGTATAGGAAAAGCTTACTCTGGCCACAGTCGCACATCAGCTCTTACATAGAAACTCTCCCGTGGGCCAAGTCCAATGCCTATTACACCTAAATTAGAAAGATAAGTTTTGTAGAGGTAGCAATGTGTGCGTTAAATTGAAATATAAATGGCTGTCGGTGATTGTCGATAGACGAAAAAGCGATCCTACCTATATCGGATTTGGTTGATAAACACTAGTTAACATCAATCATAGCCCAACGTAAACGATTACGATTCTAAGATTTAATCATTACGATTAAATCTAATAAATTGAAATATTATTAGATGTTGCTTCGCGCGTTCGCTCGCCCTGTCTACTGCCAACTCATGTTCTAATGCGGGAAAACAATTTATACAACGAACTGCATCGACAACCATGAGGGACCTATATGACTTTAGAGAGGGACAGACAAATACTGTTTTATATTATACATTTAATGTACTCACTATTCGTTTTTCTATGACCTAACATAACACCGCTATTCTTCTATTTCTTTGTCCCTCTAAAAAAAACCCGAATAACTAATTTCTGATCGTTTTTAATTTTACCACGTCCCATGCCATCGGATGAACGGCCAAATAAACAACCTTCTTCTTTCTTTCTTTCTTTACTTATTTATATTTATGATTTATAATTATATCAGTTTTACCCATAAAGCGACTCTGTTTTCACGCAAACCCAGTTACACCACATAGTGCAAGACTGCATGTAAATACTAGTATATTACTCATGCTTCTTACGACCATAAAGTGGTAATAGTGCGAGTAAAAAACGTGATGATAAGAAATTTAAAGATGTAATCAAGCTTCTAACACCAAGCGCCAACAACATCGTCAAATGTCAATACTTTTGCATCATAAACTACGGTAACGTGAATAACGACAGTTTTAGCAGTTTATCAGAATGTCTGTAAATACATAATATATACGTAAAAGGTGTCGGAACTCATTTGTTACGGGCATTAAACCATGAAGTCACTATGGCATTCCACGTAACGTTAATGGTATGAAACGATACTATCTTGTTCGTAACCATTTTGTAGGCAACGCAAATTTAAATCGCTAATGTAAGGGCAGTAAAATAGAAACCAATTTAACTTGCAGTATTTTTTTAAGAAGACTAGCTTCCGCGCGCAGCTCCACCCACGTGGTTGATAAAAATTAGCCTATATCCTTCTCCAATGGTCCGTCTTTATCATTTCACATTTATCAGCGATGTGAACGCAATCAACAAAACATATCACGAGACATATGTATTTGAAGCGTTGCATTTTTGTGTTTTTGGTAGCTAGACGCGAGACACACGGATTCAAATCACTACATTTGCATAAAAACATAAGCAAAAATTGTTCTATGAAGTCTACAAATAGGAAGGAAAACTAAACTATGTGTGTGACTTACGAGTCTACGAAGCTGATGATGAATATTATGACTCATGCGGTTAAACTCACTATCCTTATAAACGTAACTAGTTTACATACTTATATAATATCATTGGGATTGGAATCTAGAGAATACTTCAAATATGTTACGTCATCAAATAACTGCCGATTTGAAGCTGAGGTTGCAGCATAGAAAAGAGTAGGCATTTTAGAGGTAATTACTTACCCTTTACAGATGACATAGTATGTATAAGATTGATAATGTCGAATACAATTTATGCCAGTCATTTATTATACCTACGTACATCTAACGCCTAAACTATTTGTATACCTAGATTTAGGAACGATAGCACAAAATAAGTGATAGTATCAGCGCCTTAAAGATAATATAAGTTTAGGTTAAAAAAATTGCCTACTCTCACGACTGACTTCTCAAAGTGTCTAAACCAAGTGTCTATATACGTTTGGGCACTACTGATTCGGTTTAGTTGCAATGTTATTGCTTATTTATAGGTAAGTAATATTTATAATCATAGCGTACATATATATCAGCCTAAATACAACTACGTAAATGGATTACCTTACAATTTATTTCGGAACATTAAAAAATAATTATTCATTGCTAATTTTATTCAAAAAACCGTCAACACAGATTATATAGTTTAGTAGACATTGTTCGAATAACAATACATTATGTACCTACTATGATTGTAAAAGCAGAACTGTCATTTTTTTTAGAGGGAGGGCATGGCGTGATTCTTCGCTCAAATTGAGCTGCGCGACTTGGGAAATACCTCCGCCTTACAGAGTGAATCAACAATAGTTGTATTTCTGTAAGTGAGCAGGTTACCAGAGCTCTTCGGGGGAGGGGTGCCTATTCTGACAGCATGGGCATTCCGTTTGCTGTCAGTTTAGTAATTCCCTATTTTAAGAAACATAAACGGTTTCTGCTGAGGCTGGCAACGCATATGCCTTTTGATGCTGCAAACGTCCATGGGCGTCGGTGATCACTTACCATGAGGTGAGCCGCCAGCTCGTTTGCCCCCTTATCATTATAAAAAAAACATAAATGTAAGGGACATTCAATTATAGTCACCGCGCCAAATTGTAACTACGTTACTCTTTATTCTTTGGCATTTAGCAAACTGTCTGCGATTACCAATATGCAATTCTCTAAGCATTTACTAAAATAAACATAATGCACTCTACGTCCAGTGCCAAGCTTTTCCAGTCTGGTTTATAATGCATTGAGAACTGGTCCAAACAGTTTCAATAGATAAAAATCCCTTCATTTTATTCGCCGGAAGAATCCAGCAATTACACAAACGAAAACAATGCACCGTCTCGCATAACTGTGCGAAACCGCGGAGTGCTCTCATTGTATGGACCGCTGGAACGATGCACAGTTGTAAATGATGCGGAGATAAGGCACACATGCCAACTAGCTATTGTTAACCGAACAAAGACTAGTAAACGAACGTAAAAAATACTTAAATAAAGACTAGATCTCTAAGAACAGAGATATTAATTTTTGTTCCATCCAAAAATAGACCATTTTTCCAGTGCAGTGTTTACTGTTCATGTTTTTGCAAGTCAAAATATCGTTTATGCAATGTAGGCAAAATTTTGACAAAAAACAGCCTTCTATAAACGCGCGCCCTCCACCGCTTCCTAGTGTTTTTTTGTGAAGAAGAAGCGGCGCAACCAACTTCCCAGCAATAATGCAAACTTCGATCTAGCTTTATTATTTGCTTTCGTTGAATTTAGCTTCTTACGAAATATACTTCATAATGATTTCAGTCTTGCTGGTCTAAGGTTTCTAATAATAATAATAATAATAAATAATAATAAATATTCCTGGACATTATGGCACACAGCGCTATCTAGTTCCGTGCTAAGCAACGAGGCTTGTGTTACGGATACTAGCTGGTTGATATACTACATATATACTTTTTTTTTTTTTTGTAAATACATACATATTATAGATAGATACATCCATGACTCGGATACAAATGTTCATGCTAATCACACAAACATTTGTCCCTACCGGGATTCGAACCCGGGACCCATAGCACAGAAGGCAGTGTTAACTACCGCTGGACTAACTGGGTCGTCAAGTTAAGTTAAGTCTAAGTTTTCTTGCCGACAGAACTTCTGACCCTGTTGCACTAATAGTCCATCGAAAAGATTCATTTCAAATTACATTTCTCAGAGGACGCAATTTTATTATTTAGATATGTAGGAGGGGTCAGTGTAAACCTAAATGCAAGTTTGTGGGGTCGCAGCTTGTCTCCCGGCCGCCATGTTGGAAAAAGGGAAGTAATGTTTTTATGGCTTATCTCAAATGATAGGTGTTACAAAAAAAAACGTATTTTTGTTGCAAATATAATTCTCTACAACTTTGGCCCAGTAACTTTTGTCGTAGAACCAAAAACACAAAGTTATAAGCGAAAATCAATAAAAAATTTAGGGACAAAAATCTATTGATCACTTTAACTTTTTTTCCAATCATTTTACGTAAAAAAAATATCAGGCTATTTTTATACAGGGGTCCTTATGGAATAACTTTCATTGTCAACTTTTTTATTCTATTCATTATTTAAATCAAATCAAATCAAATCAAGTCATTTATTTCAATTAGACCAATACAGGTACTTTTGAATTGTCGAATTAAATGGAATTTAGTTGCACGGTTCCAAAAGGTAGGTCTTATGGAGAAGAACCGGCAAGAAACTCCATAGATACTCTTTTTAAATTAAATACAAAATTGTTGGTTTTGTTTTACAATGCTTTATGTATGTAATATCAATACGAGACTGGTGCAGTTCGATGTGAAACGTATTATTTATGAAAGTAAAAGAAATAACTAAAACCAATTTCGGTTGCCATTATTTAAGGTTTTATAGCGCTGCGACGCGAATACTATCCTCCAATATTCATAAATATACATACAAATATTAAAGACGTGTCGATAGTATTTGAAACCAAAAAATATATAGTATGATACGAAAGATATATAGTATCAATGGGTCTCACCCATTGAAAAAGGGAAGGAATATAACAAAAATTACAGGAAAAATAATTTACGGGCAATCTGAGGTCGGGTAGTGAATGGGAGTGCGTTCTTAACGGTAAAACAGTTTATCTTGATTTCCTGCAAAACTATAAGTCCTAAATGGCTAAGTTGTAGGTAATAAAAAAGGTCTAGAACTTCTTTATTTACACTTTTTCACATAGCCTTAAAATTTATGTGAATAACCAAATTTTTTGTTTTTTATTTCAAGATAAACCGGTTTTTACCCTTAAGAACGCACCCTCATCCACTACCCGACCTCAATTAACCCGTAAATGTTATTAAGTCAAATCGAATATATAACAAACTATCTATAACGAGGTGACCAGCAGCAAGCATATTAAAGAGGGTATTATGAGAGAGGATATTTCTTTAAATAAATATGGAGGCAACTATAAGTAAACACAAGTCTAATTATTGTCTTCATTATAAGACTATGGTGTTAAATCGCAATGGATTTAGAGTAAATAGAAAAAATATACTATACGCAGCTAAATATAATTAATTATGGCATAACCACACACACTATTATATTCTAAAGACGGCTACTATTTTTTCAATACCCAACGTCGAAATATATAAAGCTCTCTACTCCACTTAACCAAGAGGGGCGTTATGGATTTACACTTGTAAATTGTCACTTGACAATAAAACAATATGTCGAAGATAATCGTTTATGAGCTCATACTTTAGAAGGAGACAAAAAACCACACGACGCACGCTAATGTTTTCGAGACTGCTTTTTTTTAAATAAAACGATTTGTTAATGAACTAAGGCTAAGAATATGCCAGATATAATGATGCAATAGCGCTTTTTGATGTTTTTAGTGTGTTTATTTATTTGAGTTGAAGATTAAAATTCACATTGCATGACACGCAGCTTTTTGTGAATTGAATTTTCGCATTTAATACGTTATATTATAAAACAATTTTTATAGGTAGTAGTAAGATTTATATGTCTTTTATTAACCAGTAACCGGGTTTCAGTGCCTGAAAACAATCAATATTGCTATTCTATGAAATTTGTTTCTTGATGTTTTCTGTAGTAAAAATTGTTGCAAGAAAGTTAAAACTAATCTACAGTATAGTGAAAATTTATCACACGTCTTACTACCTTATATAGGCACATACATATTTACGACTTATAACGAGTAGCTAAAATACTAAATTTATGAGAATGGATATGAAAAACTAGTCATTGTATCATTCTACTCATCAAATCACAAAAAATATAACAGTAGTAGTCTCATAATGTTCTGACGGCTCCATGTCGTAGTATGTCCACACTTCTACCTCTAATAATAAATAAAAAAAAAAACCAAGTGATTTAAGTGCCAGCATGATTTTACCCCAACAAAAGAGCACTCATGTAGTGCTCTTACTCGACGTCATTGGAGTCGTCAGTCACCCAGACAGACCCTGTCTGAGATTAGGAAAGCCGACATTCTAATATGGGACAAGTTATCGCGAGAATAATTGTATAACTGGGTTTTAGGCAATCGGTAGCAGTATTAGCCATAGTAATTTATTTTATACCTAACATATAAAAAAGAAAAATTAATTTAAACGAGATAGCATTAAGTTTCTTATCATAACATGGTTTCCAAATATGTATTGCACATTACTTTTTAGGGTTCCGTACCCAAAGAGTATAAAACTTTTTACCAAAAAATGAATTCTCCGAAAAACTGAAGAGCAAAAATAATAAACCCTATTAATTAATTTCATCTTAATAACAATATCCTCAAACTAATATAAGTAATTTGAGTCGGCGCCATACAAGCAAATTTTTTTTTAAAAAACGACGCCCCATTCTATGCTTTTCTCCTGTATCGTGGGTGCGTTTACAAACACAAATGTACACATACACAAACGCCCAGACCCGGAACAACTATCAGTACAACGTACAAATATTTGCTCCGTGCGGGGATCGAACCCGCAACCCGTGACGCACAAGCCGATCGCTCAGCCACTGCGCCACCGAGTCGTCAAAATTAATATTAAACAACGTAAAATAAACAATAGAATTAAAATAAAAAAATATTTAGGGGGCTCTCATACAACAAGTGGTTTTGCCTAAACTAAACTAAAAAAGGTTACAATATGAAATTTGTGGTCACCTACTGTTGTTTACCTAGACAATGGTACGGAACCCTTCGTGTGCGAGCCCGACTCGCACTTGGCCGATTTTTTTATTCATATACACATGACTTGGGAAGACTGAAGTGAATTGACAAATAATTCATATCCCATCTCATTTTTCCTAATAAATAAAATTACAATAATATCTGCGATGTTTGAATTGTCTTTCGAAATATTCAATTTCTTGAAAAACTATATTGTTATACTAGCCCAGGAAAAAGTAATAATAGAGCTGCTTCACATTATAGTCAGGTTAAGCTTAGATTAAGCAATTTAAAGTACTGACTACATGAAACTAGCCAGATTTAAAACTGTATAGCTACCCATATGTATTTCTTTCACTATATTAATTTCTAAAATATTATTTAGTGTAATTAACACGTTGGCTGCGGCCTAACATAGCGCGCGCTAACCTACGGTGCGGCTGTTTACGCGCCTGGCGTGAGCGCCCGCACGGCCGGAACACATTTTGTATTCCGACCAACAGTGCGGCCAAAACACACCTGGTGTGTTTTGGGTGGGGGAGCGCATATAGTAATAGTAATAATAATAATAGTAGTAATAGTAACCATTCATTGTCTTTTATTTTTGAGTGCATAAAACAATTGGGTACTTAGAATTATTTTACGATATATTTTGTGCAAAACAATCACCTACTAAGTTCTTTATTCAAAATTAAAACGCAGATGTGTATTTGTTAATACCGCAGAATCCTTTGTAGAATATTTTACTTTGTTTTCTTCGAATTTTATGAAGGCGTTTGTTATTAAATTTGTTAACACTACGACATTATGTCGATTTATTTTTCGTAAAAGCTGATTAGAATTAAATATCTACGAAAGGACGATAAAAAAATATATGTAGAACAATATATTATATTGTAATAAAGATATAAAAATACGGTCGAATTGATAACTTCCTTCTTTTTTGAAGTCGGTTTAAAACACGCCTCGCGCGTAATCCGTACTGGCGTAGCGAAGTTAAAAACACGCAGGGCGTGTTTTGCCGCCCAGTCGTAGCACAAAATGTGAAAACACGCCAGGCGTGTTTGCGCCGCACTCGCGTTATATGAGTCAAAACACAGCGTGTGTGTTTTCAGCAGTCAACGTGTTAAGTAAATAAGACAACAAACTACATAATAAATTAAAACATATAACCATCTTGCGCCAAGAATGATCCAAGTTTCAGGGAGGAGGGAGTATGGAGGTGTTAGAAGGAGCCAGGAATAGGTTTGATAGGTTGAGTCAATCACTTACCACCTATAAACAAATAAATAAACCATGTACCATTTCATTGTGTACTATCATAGTAAGTAAATAAATAATTTATATTAGCAATGGGGCATAGCATATTTGGTTCCTTTTGTTTTCTAATAAAAATGCATATCAATACTAGTATTGCTTATATAAAAAATTAAACAATAAAAATTAAAACTCACATGAATACTTTCTCCTAACAGAGCAGCCTGATGCATCAGCTTCTTGGGTATACATCCTACATTGACGCATGTGCCACCAAGCCCCCACTTGGTGCCCTGGGGCGAAGGGGTCACATAGTCAAGCACAGTGACCTTCGCACCCAGGTTCACCGCCTCCTTGGCACAGGCCAGACCGCCGGACCCACCACCAATAACCGCCAGATCATAGTCGAAATTTCCATCTATAATGCGCACAATAATTGTGTCAATTATGATATTGTTCATGTTTTTTAAGGCTCAAGTCCGACATTCTAATTTTTTATTTATATTTGGCCAACAACCCAACTTGGTGCAACTTTATTCATATATATATTTGAGCTATAAATATATCTCAAACATTGAGATTTTAGTTGATCCATTATCTACCAAAATAATTCAAACAGTCATTCAATCAGTTATGTTAAAAGGATGGGCAGCAGACTTTCTGATTAGGGTTAAGTGTGAGTAGCTATACTGAGGGGGTGTAATATTAAACTAAGCTGTCACAGATATGAAACCAATTCAAGTGAAATAATCTACACTGTAAAATCTCTATAAAAAATTTGATGAATTCTGATTAATTTGGTACATATCTGTTAGTAACCACTTTTAAATTATTAATTTATCATCTAAGAAGATGTGATATGATTACAAAGAAGCATTTTGTTAGCAATTGTGGAAACCTTAAACCATTCCCAGTAGATAGCATTTACATTCACATTGAGTGTGCGGACAATTGAAATTTGAATATATCTCAACATGTACTCATAGCAACCCATCTTGTACCCCAAAAAAGTGATAGCAAGTGTGTGACAGATATTTCTGATGTTTTGCAACGAATATACCTTCCTCAGTAACAGTATTGTCTTTAGGAGCAACCAACTGGGCATTACGGCTACAACACAGCCAGCCTCCTGATATCACCAAACAAATTCAAAACTGTAGCATCCATAATAAGTCATACATTATATGGAATAAGCATTGTCATTTATAAGAGTATTTAATATACAAATTTCATGAATGTTTTTAATAAGTGAATGGCAATGCAATCTTAAAAGATGTTATTTACTTTTAAACCATAGCCGATACAGAACAGAAAACACTTATTAAAAGTTAACTACTGTGCAATAGAAAATACACAATTAGTTTGATTCCACCATCCCAAGGGTGCAATAAATTTATCTAATAAAATTAATTGAGTAATTTACTATTGAATTAGCGACTATAAGACATGCATTAAGCTAGTTTTAAGAAATACGAAATAAAACAAGACACAAAAAATGGAGTTTGAGTTGTCCAATCAAGAGTGAGGTTAGACAATTATCTACAATTCAAGGTTAAAACATCGACAGTCATGGGCTACTTAATACTTACGAGGGCTACTAATTGATCGCTGTGCCAACAAATACACTCTGTCCGAATAACTTAGTGGTTTTAACAAATTATTTAGCCTTACGAAATTACTAAGGATTGTCATTTTGACGTAAAAGTGAATGTGACAGAGACAAGAAATTATGTATATAAATCGGACCTTTGAGGGTTGTAAAAGATAACTTTCAACAAATTTCAAGGTGTTAAGTCAAGTTTCAAGAATTCCGTTGTTAGTTCACAAGATGAAGATTGTGATGATCACTGGAGCCAACAGGGGTCTCGGCCTCGGGATGGTGAAATATCTCATTAAACAGAACACCGCGAAGACAATAATCGCGACGTGCCGGACCATGTCCGAGGTTTGTAATTTAATATAACATTATCACTTACCTATAGGTGCCATGACAATTTTTGTTTTAACACGAGTTATATTCACACAGCCTACTTTTGGTAGTATTAACAGCGCACTGAAAAAGTACGATGTCTCACGCTCAAATCTATTCGTTCAAAGGCGTAAAGTGCTTTTTGTAGCTAGCGAAGTAAGCGATCATCATGAGCGTGCGAAAGAGACAGCGAATCACCAAACCAGTCTCCTTTGACAGCAACTAGTGACATGACGTCACTGATCACTGACATTGAAAACTGTACTGTCATTGGTGCTGTGTGATGGTGACGTACCTATTTCTTAGTTTTTTAGTGATGCACCAAAATCGAAAAATATCATGCAATGTTCTGCTACTCAGATTGGTGCGGGTTACAACCTATCCTATAGGAGTCCTTTGTTCAGCAGTGGTTCTTTTCTTCTTACGATAAGAAGAGTGGTTCTTTTCATAATGAAATATTCGTCAAACAACTCCGCGAACTAGTCACGTACGAATACGACGTTTTTATATCACAATACATAGAACAGCGACTTGACCGTATAAACTAAATGTATAATGAATGATAGTGGATTCATGTTTCTTATACTAATAGTATTGTAGTTACTATATTAAGGTGGAAGCTCGACGCTAGCCCGCTAAATTCAAATTTTAGTACGTTTTTTGCAACTTGCCGGTATTTGTCAGGCTGTACATTAAACAAAATATGATTCGCGCCTGTAATAGATATTTAGTTACAGAATTATAATCATAATCATATTTTGTTTAATGTACAGCCTGACAAATACCGGCAAATTGCAAAAAACGTACGAAAATTTGAATTTTTGTTACATTCCACTTTGCTGACTGGTTCCAGTTTGTTTATATGAATTAAAAAGACGCTTCACGTCCAAAATCGATTTCAAGTGGAGCGTAGGCAAATTTTTGGAACGAGCACATCCGAAAAAACAATATTCGTTTAGAGTCCATTTAAGTTGCATGAACCTACTAATAAGCAACACTTTATTAAAATTTTCGAGCCCTTGCTGTCATAGAGCAACACGATATGTATGTACCTATCCAAGTCGAGGAGGAAAGGGCCGGAGGATTCATGTTTAGTGGCTTTATTCGAGTGGCTTAATGGATTGTCTTTCTTTATCAATTTGACTACCTGCCTACAATTTTATTGTATTTATTACTTTTCAGGAACTGAAGTCATTATCGTCTGTAAACAAAAATGTAGTAATTTTAAATTTAGGTAATTTTGTTTTTATTATTTATTCGCATTTTAAATTGTTAAAGGAGTAATTAAATTATGAGAATTTTGTTGTGTTTTAGACGTTAAGAACACTAAAACTTTTGATGATTTGTCTTCCCGAATTATTAAAGTTATTGGCGACCAAGGTCTAAATCTGTTAATTAATAATGCTGGCGTTACCACGAAATTCACCAAGCTGGCATACGTGAAAACGGAGCAGTTGCTGGATAATCTGACTGTCAACACGATTGCGCCAATTATGCTTACTAAGGTTTGTGAATTGTGAATACATTAACATTTTAAAACTTAGTACCATGAACGTATAAACGGGCGGGGGGCGGTTGGCCCGTGAAGGAGACTATTAAATGGTCCCTGACTTTTAATAGTCGGAACTTTTATGATTTTCAGTCTTTACTGCCTGTTCTCAAACAAGCTGCGGATGTTAATGAAGATAAGCCAATGGGAGCAAATCGCGCAACTGTCATCAATATGAGCTCCATCCTCGGTTCCATTTCACAAAACGACCAGGGAGGCTTTTATCCTTACAGATGTTCCAAGGTAAAATACCTACAATATAATCCTGTGCTTAATCCTTTTTTAGGGTTTCGTACACCGTGACATGACCCTATTACTAAGACTTCGTTGTCTGTCCATCCGTCTGTTAATCTATCACCGGGCTGTATCTTAAGAACAGCGAAATTTTCACAAATTATGTATTTCTGTTACCGCTATAACAACAAAATAAAATAAATATCGAAGGGCGGCTCCCATACAACAAACGCGATTTTTTTGCCCTTTATTGCTCGATATCAATATGGCAACAGGAAGACACTTGAAATATTCACTAAATACTCAGTTGTATTTCTACTTCAATATTACCTAAATAAAATCAAAATAATATAAATATTTAGTACCATACAAAACACTGTGGTAGCCTAGTGGTGTGACCAGTGTACTGAGATGTCAAAGGTATCGAGTTCGAACCCAAGGCACGCACCACTGACTTTTCGGAAGTTAATTAAATGCGTATTTATCACAAGCTCGAACGGTGAAGGAAAACATCGTGAGGAAACCTGCATGCTTGAGAGATTTGTCTCGGTGGCATGTGAAGTCTGCCAACCCGCAGTAGGCTAGCGTGGTGGACTATAGCCTAATCCCTCCCAAATGAGAGGAGACCCGTGCCCAGCAGTGGGACGTTAATAGGTTGATGATGATACAAAAAACGCAATATCTGCCTAATTTTGTACGGAACCCTTCGTGCGCGAGTTTGACTCGTACCTGGCCGATTTTTTCATTCAATTATTTATTATTTTCAGGCAGCTTTAAATGCTGCAACGAAATCAATGAGTGTTGATTTGAAAAAAGAGAATATTCTGGTGGCTGCAATGCATCCCGGCTGGGTGAAGACGGATATGGGCGGCAAAAATGCCCATCTTGATGTGGATACCAGTGTTTCTGAAATGTTTTATACCATTACAAAGCTTAACGAGTCTGATACCGGCAAATTTTTGAATTACGATGGCACCGAATTGCCTTGGTAAAACATATGGCATGCTTCATTTAAGTAGGTAGTTTCATAACCAAAATAAATGTTATACGTTTTATAAATTCTGATTTTTCTTCTAACACAACTAACTTCGTCCATATTTATGTTGTTTAAACCCTAAATGTAAGGCATTTATTAAAAAGAGACAACTATGAAGACAACAGGGGACTATCATATCGCCATATCGGTGATTAAGGAAACTCTGCAATGGTGATTATGTAATATCATCATCATCATGATAATAATGTGTTAAAAGCCTTTTAATAGTGTGTTCATGCTGCGATCGATAAACGTACCTATATGTACTTACGTATTAAGTACCTTTCTCAAAAGATAAATAGTTGGGAGAGATCCCCGAGATTAAGAAACTTAAAGAATAAAAAAAAAAAAAGCAAAATGTATGATAGTCTAATTTGTTTATTTCACTCTCAAATGTTACTTTAAATTTAGTGAAATTAAGTTCATACCTACAAAGGGTCAATTATTATCATACACAAAAAAAAGACTTGTATGACAGCCAACTTTTCGTTCTTTTTTAAAATTTAAATATTGTAACAAACATTTGCAACAGTATCTGATAGGTACAATAGAGCACATGAGAAATATCAAAAATCAGTTTGGATTTACCCATGTTGAATCCGAAAAAATGATGCCGTCAATAAAATAAACTTGCGGTAAAACTGTCCGGTTTCATGGGTTTGCGTCCTGTCTTGTGAACCTGAGGTACATACAAGACTAATTCTCATTCCCGTTGTGTGTTTGTGCATCTCCCTTTTTTTTGTGGTTCGCAATCACAAAAAAAAACGCATGACTTATATCAGATTAGTAAAATACCTAGCAATAATAATATTAATAACAATGATTATCGTCAATTACTTCCCTGATTATAGGTGGGGACTATTCCACCAGCCATTTTTGGGGAATAATTAGTACGAAAAAAATATTTACTTACCTCGAAGTGTAGTACTTACCTACGTTCCACGGCAAAAAATCAGCACTGGCTATAGATACATTCTTCCCACAATTCATTTGGGAAAAGCTTTCTAACCGTCTCTAAAGAAGCGCGCCAATATTATGTTAGGGCCGCCAACCGCCCGCGGGCTTAGGGAATTTCCTTCTACCTTTATAGGATCACTTCATTATCCGTCTGGGACATTCAAGATCCTAACGAATGTGACGAGTTATAAACCAATATCAAATACTTGAGCCTGCAGTAAAAATGCAGTGGCCGGTACATCAAAATAAACGGTACCTACCTAAGTCAACCTACATGGTATACCATTTACCTACCTAGAACTATGAATTTGATGAGAAACAAGGTCTCAATGCAGAAGTTTTTAAGAAGCAAACAATCGAAAAATAAGGTATATTGGTTATATAAAATAAATCTTTTGGAATCACAATTCTACATAGGTACCGTTGTATAATAATACTACCTTTATAATTATGAACCAGTCTTTTAAATTCAATGTCAAGTTTGTGTTTATTCAATTAATAATTTCATTACAGTATCTAAGTATTTATTTAAAAGGTGAGAAAAGAAGGGTACGGAACGATCGATGCACGACAAATTTACGACTCCTTTAACGTTTTTTTTTATGCACTAAAGTGACTTTCGTGATTGGTCTGCTGAACCTACCTAGTTGGCATTAACCTTTTCTACATTTTATAGGTGTAAATAAAATAAAATAATTGCTGTTCAGGTGGCAATACTGTAATAGTAGAGTCACAATTTTAAACATTGATTGATAGTCGTATGTTGACGAGTGGAAAAGATATATAAAATTACTTATCCCATTCGTGTATTAGTAACGACTAACGGAAGTGACTGATTCCAATTTAGTTATTACTAGAGTGCAAGAGCAAATGACAGACGGCCTACAGTCAGTCCCGGATAAGGGGGGCACACACGACCGAATTAATAAATTAATATACTCAACAGTGCTGGGGCTAAAAAAAGCTCATCCCATTTATAAAGTTGTTATGTTTAGGGAACATAAGTTATATAAGTGGAATCCCGCGGCTTTGCCCGCATCAGATAAAAAGTTGCCTATGTGTTAATTCAGGTAAGAAAGTATATGTATGCTAAATTTCATCCAAATCTGTTAAGCGGTTTTCGGTGAAAGTGTAACAAACATCCATCCATCCATACTTACAGACTTTCGCGTTTATAATATTAGTCTAATTGCATCATTACTAGTGGTCGTACAGTGCGACTGCCGAGCAAGAAGTTCTGGGTTCGATTCCCAGGTTGAGCAATGTGTTATTGGGTTTTTCTGTGAAATTCTCAGTAGCAGCTCGGAGTTTGGATTCGTGCCCGGTTAATGGCAATAGGCTCGCCCCGCATTTACATGGGACCTAAAACATACCGGCAAAACGTGGGTGTACATTAGTACACCTCTGCCTAACCTTTTGGGGACGACAGGCGTGATGGTATGTATGTAATATTAGTAGAATAACTGGAATGACCTTTTTTTTAGAATGATGATGCTGAGGGCATCGAGTTAGGTACCTTAATCCGGCACTGTCTTCAGAGTACTACATTGTTATCTTGTAAGCCAACGCTCAAAGCTAACATAGAAATCAGTATAACTTCAAGAGCCGTGAAATATCATCAGCGAAAAACAGGTCTTCATACCTAGGTAGCTACTTATTATAAGCGCTAGATTTTAAATCAATTTAAAAAATTACCAGTCATCCTGCATATGACTTACCCTCCCATCCAGTACGTTTATTTCTGTCCTTGGTCAAAGAATTTGGTCCAAATTTTCTGACACTCATCGGTGAGACTGCAATGAATAATCAAATATTTACTTAAATACTGTGTGTAAAAAAATACGCCCTACAAAATGGCTAAAATTTGAAGAAAGCTGTGATAGAAAGCAACGATATGGCCTTGAACTACCATGTCATAAGCCTGGAGAACTAGGTATTCGAATTTACTGACCAGGGTCTGAGTTAAGTAGACCTCGTGTGTGTTAATATAAATCTGTCTATATGCCTATTTGATACCTTCCTGATAGTCGAAATACAGGTACTGCTTAGTTCGACTACAGATGATCGGTAGCCCGCGAAATTCAAATTTTCGTACGTTTTTTGCAATTTGCCGATCATTGTCAGGCTGTACATTAAACAAAATATGATTCGCACCTGTAATAGGTATTTAGTTACAGAATTATAATCATTTAAATCAATAAAACAGCCCTCACAGTGCATATAACTGTATTGATTGACTATTTCATGAAAAAGTCATTCAATACAATTGTATGAATGTATTCTGCGGTGGACACGGCCCATCCCATGCATGCATAGTTAGTTAGTTACTCCGTTTGTTCCGGAGTGAGAAGTATGCCTTAATTAAATGCATTTACACTAGGTAAGTTCCCGTTTTGGAACGAGGCAGTCACGTCCGTTTACGTATTATATATATATAAAAAAAATATTATTCCGTATGTGTTTCAAACTGTTTAAGGATCCTCGCGACCCTGGTCTAGTGGTTGCAAGTGGAAACAGTCCAATATCCCCAGCCCCAGCTATTGAATATCGTTTACATTTTCATAGTATTCACTACCGAATGAAAAAGAAAATGTCAAAATCATAGTGCATTGTAAAAAGTTATTCGGATATGTATAAAAAATCCGTAGGTATATATACTTTATATTGGTATTGTCATTGTATTATAATGACTTGTATCTACTTACCTACCTACTTCATCAATGGTTGCGCAATAATGATCCATAATGTGAACTTAAGTAGGTAGTTGCAAAGGAAAAAGGCGTGAGTGTATGTACGGTATGTATCTAGCTACAATTTTTTTCAAAATATCGATTTATCTAATATCCAAATAGGTTCGCAAAGCTGAGAGCTTAGACATATGTAATACATATCATTAAAGAGTAGATCATTATTAAATCGGAGCTGCAATAGCTGATAAAATCACACATTAGCCCGTCTATTTCTTATTGGATTAGATTCAAAATGCCATTGTTATTAATGTATAACAATACCAGTACCTACATGTCCTACATATATTGCTAGTCGCGCAAATAATAATCCCGTGTTTTCACAATAATAATTGGAGCATCCATCATCAGATTCAGAGCATTCTTCACATATGATTTCCAATTACACTATCTTTATATAATTAATCATGTTTAACCCAATATCACTTGGTCCAACATAGAAATCAAACCCAGTACCTCGGTCAACTCTGCCGCAACTGCCTTTACCACTATTACATTACCGAGATTGCACTGAAACAGCAAGCGAAAACAAAAACAGAAGCGCTGACAAAATTATATTCAACTCTCCGTAAGAATCTAAATTGAATATAAATATAACTATAGGTAGTTATGAAAACTACACACAGTTTTGCTTAATTAGTTCACCCTAGATACATACACATAGATACACTTACGTTTTTATCCAAAGAAAGAAAAATATATGGTGTTTTAATTATGTAATACCCCTACTAGATTTTATAAACTTGACTTTCATTGACTATTACCATACCTACTTACATTGGTTTTATTTTCTTACACGAACGTTTGTTTAGGTGGTTAGATGTTTGTTACTCTGCTACCCAAGAACTACTGAACGAATTTTGGTGAAACTTTATCGTAGTTAAAATAGCATTACATAACCGAAACTTAAATTGACTGACTTAAGGTGTACTTACTTAAAAGTATATTCTGTTTGAAGTACTTATTATTTCTTAATTACCAAATTGCCTATCTATTATTAGTCATATACCTTTTTTTATACGTTCATGGTCATACATAAATATCTACATACACGTAAGTAGAGATATTCTAAATACATGGTTAAAAATATATTGTAAATTTACCAAACTTGCTGCACTGGTCTTTGTGGGGACATAAATGAGACAGATCCATATTTATAGCAATTTTTTAGGTTGTGTCGCTAACGAATTTAAATTAAATAAGACATCCTACCCCAAGTGCATAATGTCATTATTTGTGACAATAACGTTAAATCGGTTGAAGTAAAAAGGTTTAAAGTACAAATTTGATAACTATCTGTCGAGACTCATAGATAACTAATATTACGAGATCGAATTGGGGCATAGGGAGCCAATATTTAAATAAAAAATAAACAAGCCAGACACTTTGCGAGGGATTTTAACCCCGGCAAAACGCAATAGAGAGCTGGTCGACATTTATTTGCAAAAGAGTTTTGCAAGCGTCTTGCAGGATTAAGGCTTGTCTATGTTTACACTTAGCCTGGTGAGTATTTTAATAGGTACACCACAGGTCCAGAGATATAAATAAATTCATAAGCATATCCAAATATTCTTACTCTTACACGGTAGCATATAGTATTTTTTTAAACGTTTCCCCACACTATGATTTTCTCCTGTATCGTGGGTGCGTTTACGAACACAAATGTACACATACACAAACGCCTAGACCCGGAACAACTACCTGTAGAACGTACAAATATTTGCTCCGTGCGGGGATCGAACCCGCAACCCGTGACGCACAAGCCGATCGCTCAGCTACTGCGCCACCGAGTCGTCAAAGTCAAAGTCGTTGGTTATAAGACATACCTATATTTTTATTTTGAGAGTTTAGTCACAGCATATTATCATAGTCTAATAAATTCTTACACTATGATATTATTATCCTACAATTTCGATAACCGGTTATAATCATAATTAAGTATTACTAATATTGAAACTCGATAAATTTGAAACATGATCATACCCACTCATCATGCAGTAATAACTAATAAGGCTTTACGTGACGCGGTACCTATACCTGAACTAATTTATTTTCTGTTATAAATGTTCAGTGGCAAGGCGTTATATAGCCAGGGGTCACTTGCTGTCATATTTATAAAACAATACCGACAAATGTTAATACGCTTATTCTTATAAAATCACCACCATATCGCCGGTAAACTTTAGTGGGTATTATCTACTCTATAACTAGTAACTGCCTCGTTTAATCTAGTGGTCGTAGATACGCGTGCTGAGCAAGACGTCTTGGTTTCGATTCACAGGTCGAGCACTAGTTGGGTTTTTCTATAAAATTCTCAGTAGCAGCTCGCAGTTTGGATCCGTGACCCGTGTTAAATGGGACCTAAAATCATATCGGCGAAATATAGGTGTCTAATGTACACCTCTATCTAACCCTTTGGGACGACAAGCGTGATACGCTACGTACAGTTCAAACCAACCTGACTTTAAGTGAATAGGTACAGGTAGGCACTGTTTAAGGGTTGTTTATGAGTAATTACGTAGGAAACTTGTCAGAAAATGTTTATATGGCTTTAAAGGCGGGCGCCTTAATGAGGAAACCAAAAAGTTTTACATTGTGGGGCCAATGTTATTTGATTTCAAAATTCTTCTAAAATTAAACTTGACGCAAACGCTCTTTAGAAGGAATTGCACAACTGCGCCGTACAATTGATAGGTATTTAGTGTTTCTCACAGGGATATTATAATAATGAGCACAGGTTGGCCGGAAGCAGCGTTACTCTAAGGCTCGAGACGACGATGGGGAGCAGTTACCTACACGATCTCATTTTAGAACTACTAAATCCTGAGATACTTTTTGTTCATGTCTGTGGTGGTGGCCCTCACACCACACGCACATGATCCCATTAGTAGCCCCGTGCTGACGACACGTGCCCGTTATTTTCTACTTAAATTTTAAAATACTTTATGCTGGAGTACATACCTATTTAATTATTAAAAAGACTTAAAAAAAAGAGTTCAGATTTAGAAAATAAAACTGCTTGAATTGGTATCAAAAATCGGATTTTATTTCCGTTTGCTGCAGTAGGTTAATGTCATTAACAATTTGCCAGGTTACAGACGTGGCCGCACAGCCGATATCAAGCATAACGTGTACTTTTTATAACAATGATACATTTTTTTCAGACCTAATAACCTAAAACTTACAGAAACTACCTACAAAGATATACAGGTAAAGCCTAAATTATCTACAATCGTCAATAAGTTATATACAGATATAATAACAATACAGCAGTTATATACACTTAATTTAAATTAGAATTATTATCTGTAACCTGAGAAACTTTGATTTTTCCTACATTCGGGACAGTACCATTTGCCTTTAGGCGGAACCATGATACCGACGCATTCAAAATGGAACCACTCGATGGGACAGCCTTCAGCGTCACATGCGATCATCTCTGACACTTCGTCGTACGGACAACGACAATAGCAATACACGCTCTCACCCTCTCGTGCCTCCCGCACAGCAGGCCGCTGGAAAGCGTACGGCAAACTAGAGGTACCCGAATTTAAATAGGTCGGAGGCGGGGGCACAGAATTCTGGCTGTTCGGTTGATATATTTCTAAATTTCCTTCTTCGCTGGAATCAGAGTCGCTAGACTCCATGGACTCAGAATTCATTAAGATACGCGGTGGCTCTGGATCGGGTATGGGGGCCGTTAGCCTAATGGGGTCTGTGTAGTTATACAATCTGCTAGAAATCACCGTTGATGGTACTTCCTTCTTTGCCTTGTGGGTCACTGGGGAAGGCAAATCTTCCTTTCTCCATTCAAGTTTTGGGGGCTGTTGCGGTTTTAATGCGTTCAAAGGAGTTTGTGGAGCCTCCTCATCACTAGAGTACCCATAAAATTTGTTGGGTACTCGTCTCCTTTTCGATGCTCGTTTGTTTTCGGCAGACGATGCCGAAGAACTCACGTCTGCTACACTTGGTATTGGTTTTGGTGCCTCTGGGATTTGTACTGTATTAGATTGTAAAGATATGGTTATCTTATTAGGAATCAAAGGTGGTGTCCCTTCTACTTCAGTTTTTGCTATTACGTCTTTAGGAATGTTAATTTTTATGGGCCCATGCTTTTTGGAATTCTTTGATTTCTTTTTCTTTTTGCTTTTCTTTTTACTACTAGATGATTTAACTTTTGTTTCAGGCTCTTCTTTAACTTCTTCTTTTATAGGTGTTGTTGGTCGACTGATTTCACCAGAAATCGAGCCACCCTCTGACGGCGCTACAGAAGAAACTTGCATCAACTGATTACGTTTTTCTTCATTTAATTTGTTAGCTATTTGTTGCGGATGCTCATCATAAAATTCTTCATCTGTTTCACTTTCATCGGTTTCGAGATCGGTTTCAGCAATTGTAGGCTCTGTTTTCTCAGGAACTAATATTGGAGTCTCAGACATACCCATCACATCTACATTAGATCCAGTACTGAGTCTTCTATTAGGTAGTATTTTTTTGATCCGCTTGACCTTCTTCTTTTCTTTCTCATTTCCTGAATCATCTGATGTGTCCGAATCGGTGGAGCTAGATGATGAAGACCCACTACTAGATGAACAACTACAATTAGAGCGACATGAACAACTTGAATCACTGTCACTACTGCTACTACTGGTTGACGATAAGTCGCCACGTTGTTTCTTCGGAGATTTCTTATTTTTCTTTTTAGTATCACTACTATTAAACAAATCTTCATCCCCATTCATGTCAGTTGGTACTAAACAATAATCGTGGTCCGATTCGCAGACATGTTTCCTTATAGGTACTAAAGGCGGAGTTTTCTCTTTCTGCTTTTCGACTTTTGCTTGATACTTTTTGAAGTTATCCCATATGTCAAGTACCTGCTGGTCATTGGTCATTTTTTCATCTATGTGCTCTGTAATCTCTTCAATCTTAGGAGTTGCATCCATGTCAACATGATTTGTTCCTGTTGAATCAACTGTAGGGGCTTCATCCTCCTTTATTTTATCTTCTAATTTAACATCTTTAGCTGTAGATAAAATTCCACTATCAGATTCGTCGCTACTATCACTTTCTGAAAGATTCAATGCTGGCAAGTTCACATCAAGCAAAAGGGCGTCTTTATCTTTTAATTTCTTTTTCTTCTCTTTTTTGGTTAGCTGCTCAGTTCCAGACTCTGCTTTGGTCTCGGAAGTTCCAGCTTCCTCTTTTGGTTTAATATCTACCAAATCAATGACAGGGACTGGCTCTTTAGATGGTTCTGGCAATACTTCACTTGGCACACTGGGTTTCACTTCATTCAATTCTGCTGCCAGACATTTCTTCCTATGGTCATCTAAATGTTTATTAAGGAGTTTCTTTGAAACAAACTTCTCAGTACAGCCCTCTTCTGTACATATATGTGGATACTCATTAGAGTGAAATCTTTTATGGACTTTTAAGTATACTGCTCTTGTAAATTGTAAATTACATTCTTCACAAGCAAATATCGCTGGAGGTGTGCAAAAGTGATAGACATGAGGCCACTTTTTCTGTAAACATTTTTTACACAACACACTCTCGGTGCCATGTTTCCAAAATAAATGATTAGTTATGTCTGTTTTATTTCGATATGAAATGCCACAGCGATAGCATAGATGGTGCAGTTTATGTTTCCAAACATGATTGGAGAGGCGAGCTTGGTTGTGACAAAGTTCCAAACAAACATCACAGGTATGGTGAATCTTCCTAAGGTGTACCATCAATCTGAATGGTGACGGGATAGCATCTACACTGCACAAACAGCATCTAAACTTAATTTCATATTCAGAATCATATGTTCCAGGGCATAAATGACATATTAATTCACTATAGCTATAAAAATTAGATTTACACATAACACACAATAAGATAGTTTTTTGATGCATTTTACGATTATGTAAACAGAGATCTTTATGGATAGCAGTTTTAAAATAACACTGAAAACATTCAAACATATAGTCATATTGTACATCATCACACTTATCTACATTGTCATAGGAGTCTAAGTTTACGTAGACCAAATTTAATTCTGGGGCACCTGTTCTCAATTTAGCAGTTATAGTTTCAGGCATAAGTTCTTCAGCTGTGATGCTATCCACAGTTGCTGCAAAGCGATGTTGTGCCATCATATGCAAGGCAAGCTGCTCACAATTCACTGCAATCTTACGTACATGATTACAATATATGCAACTATAAACTGTTGATGCCAAGAACACCTTTAGTAGATCTTTAAGGGGATATTTATCTAATGGCCTATCTAGTGACAGTTCTGTAACAGGAATTGTTGGTTCTTCAATAATTGGCTCATCAGGTGGCTTTTGTTCAATCTCTGGTTCTGTTTTTGAATCTGGCATACATTTCATCACATAATTCACATTATCATCATCGTCATCATCTACTTTTATGTCTTCATCAGCTGGCAAAGGTTCCTCTATCTTAACCTCTGCAGGTGGTGTCAAAGCTTCTATGGTGGGTTGCTCAATCTGTGGTTCATCTCTTGTTTTGTCTGGTTCTTCTTGTGTGGTGATGTTCTCATCTACTGTTAGTTTATCACTAACATCACTGTCAGATGAATAATCACTAGATGAATCCTTATCCAGAAGTTCTTTGGGAACTCTCACAGTCAGCTTTGGCACCCTGTTTAAAGTATTAATATCTTCCAATTTATTGTCATAAATTGTAGTTTTAACTGTATTCTCTGACTTGGTTTCAGGTGTTTTAGATGCAGATTCAAAATTGTTGTTTAAAAGTGTTTTCAGAGTAGTCTCTTTATTATTTTCAAAGATGGTTGTCTTAACAAAGGGGCTATCAGCTCTATCACATATGGTCATTTTTATTGAAGGTGTTTTAGGTGGTCCTGTTCGCTCCAAATATGCATCTTTCTCATATCGCTTTGGTGCCTCAATATGTTTATCTTTCTCAAATTGCTTTGGTTCTTCTGTATGGTCAATGTGTGTATCTTTCTCATACCGCTTTAGTGGTGCTATGGGCTCAACATATGCCTCTTTCTCATATCGCTTTAGTGGTCCTGTGAGTTCAATATGTGCATCTCGCTCATATCTCTTTGGTGGTCTCCTAACGCGTGTTGGTGGCTTGTGCACCTTGTGTTGTCCGATAGTGGGGTCTACAGTGGAGTTTATAATAACAGGTGAATTTGCATTATTTAAGCTTAACTTTAACTTAATACCACATTCTTTCTCTTTTTCTACAGGATTACCAACTGGCTCTTCATTCCTAATGGGTGAAGTTTCTCCAATTGGTTCATTTATTTCATCAGAAGCAGGTGAATCACTTTCATCTGAATGTTCTATGCTGTCATCACCATTTGGCAACATTTGTTTGATTTGGTCAGGGCTAAAGCTAGTATGGTGAACTGGACTCGAGATAGGTTTTGTGTCAGAGCTCTCAAGCTCCATTCCTGAGTCTGCTGTGTTGTCTTTACTTGTTGTTACTGAACTATCGGAGCTAATACTTGTATCACTAATGGCTGGTTCACTGTTTGTTTCTGGAATAATCGCTGCTGGTTTATGTGTTTGGGATGTAACAGTCTCAAGTTTGCCATCAACAATATCTTTCCTATCACAAATAGATTTCATTGATTCTTTTGCTATACTTGTAGGGCCATTACTTGACACTTCACTTAAACTTTTAGCATTCTTTATGCTATTTATTTTGGCGGCATTTTTGCTAATCAGAACAGGCACAGGTTTCGGCTTCACATTATTACAATCGTGGTTAAAAAAATCATCTTGTTCGCTGCAGATTTCATCACAGGCACAACACATCAAATATAAAGTACCACTGTAAACACTGAAGAATTCTTCTTTACTGTCATAGCTGAACTCTTTCACATTGTGTTTATTTGTTAGATGAGATGACAGTTTTTCAGCTTTTGAAAACATACCCAAACAAAATAAACATATGTGTCTATTATGTACTTCTCTCATATGCAGAAAGAGATTCCAGTTCTCATAATAAGTTCCACAGGCCGAGCACAAATATACTTTCCGTGTTACTCGTGAGGGTCCACCAGTATTTGGTTCAGGACATGGTGCTGCCTCAGGGCTTAGTGCAGGCTCTTTAGCTTGGGCCCGACAAACCAATTGGTGCTCTTTCAACATAGCTAAGGTTTTAAATGACATCGAACAACACTTGCGACATTTAAATTTTACCATGGGCTGCAGACCCAAGCTCTGTGCATATTCCTTCAACTGGGGTCCTTTTTCTGTTTTACCCTTTTTGAACTGTAACAGTTGGCTTTTAGGGACAAGCCGAGGCACTGGTTTGTCTCTTTCACTGACAACATCACTCTCAGCTGATGAAACATTATGAAATTGATTACGGTCTATGTGCTTAGGTATAAGTTTAGGCACTCTGGGCACTGAGTTGACTGATGTGCTGTTATCACAAGTTTTATTAGCTGAAGACTTTCTTTTCTTAGATGTGCTGTAGTATTGAAGAGAGTTATCTACAAAAGGTCTTTTTCCAAGATGAATTCTAAGAGGGTTAATACGTTTCTTGAACTTGTCGTCATTCGATGTATCCACAGGCTGCCGGCACTGCTCGTAAGGCTCGTCGGGCGGACTGGACGGCTCACCAGCGAATTCGTGCCCATTGGCGGTTAATTTAGCTGGCCGTTCGCCGTACAAGTTTGTCAATGACGGTGTTGTGTTTTTATCGTCTTTCGTATTGACAATATTACCATCTTCCATAGTTTTCTGGAAAAATAAAAACACGTGCTTTTGACTACTAGAAAACAAAAGACGCTCAAACAAGAGGACATCGAAACATGATTTGAATTATCATCGTATCAACAATAATATAAACTATGCGATCTGTACCTCGAAATTCGTCCGTCCAGCACGAGTGCAAGAATAAAGATTTGTTTCCATGCATCCGTTTAAACAGAGCAATCCTTACATCAGGCTTGGTGTGAGGCAGCCGCGGGCTGATCATTCCCGTAAAATGGCGTCACTCCGCAAGGCGAGGAATCGTGATATCAAAACCGTTGTTGTTTGTTTGTACCACTCCAATTACAGTTCACAACCATTTTTAAGATTTTATAATACACAAATGAACACAAACAAAACTAAATTTCACCCTATATATTGTTTATTTCCAAACACATTATCGAAAATCGTAGCAAATTACGAGAAGCTAATTCATGAACCATAGACTAACTTTTTACTTCTTAAATTTCATTTTTTTAAACTTCTTTAGTCGGGTTGTGCTAATCATGGACACGTGGTTTTTACCCATAGATAGAAAATTTATATATTACTATTACAAATGATATCTCATAATTTATAATTTATTTTCGATGAAGACGCCATTGATAAATTATAATACTATTTAAATAAGATATATTAAAAAAATATATATATTCTGCGACATTTTACACAGCACCATCTAGTCCCAAACTAAGCAGAGCTTGTACTATGGATACTAGACAATGGATATAATACTTATATACTTTTTTTTGTAAATACATAAGTATGTATTTACAAAAAAAAGTAAAGATTATTATATGTATATTATAAGTATAATACATAGGACACACCCAGACGAACACAAACACTTATATTCATCACATAAATATTTGTGTCCCGTGGGAATCGAACCCCCGACTTTGTGATCAGCAGTCCGGTACTCGAACCACTAGACCACAGAGGTCGTAAATTTTTCTTATTTTTCGGAGGTTTTCTTTTATAATTTTTATTTGTTAAATATTTATAACGTATCATTATACAGTGTGGTTTGGTTGCAGCTGTTCTATTTATATTAATATTATAAAGGAAATATTTGATTGTTTATTTGCATTGAATAGTCTCCAAAACTACTGAACCGATTTAAATAATTTCTTCGGTACGCAACGCTATCCGTGGGTGTTGAATATAGGCTATATTTTATATAAAAAATATTAGAGATCTGTATGAAAAATTCAATTGAAATTTATATTTATTAAATACTTATATCTACCGTGCGAAGCTGAGGCGGACCACTAATTTAATATAGTATAAATAAATAAATATGGTAACCTAACGAGCTCTGGTAACCTTACTCACTCGTAAAAACACAACTATTATATGCCTAGTCGAAAGACACAGCGTTTATGTGAAGAAGCTGTCTATGATCTTGCCATCAAGGAGCATATTTAGTTAAAAACATACCTGTTTGTCTCTGTTTACTGAAGTTACCATGAATTCCATCCGGCAGGGGCGCTGCGTCCTTCCCGCGCGTCCGTTGATTCACTTCATAGCGTTTGTGATTTTCGTCGCGTAAGGAGCGAAAATTTTCCAAAGTTGTAAAAGTGAGAACTAAGTGTTCCTACTTTGATTTTTTATTTATTTAGCTGAAATAAGTGCTTTATCGCATAAGTTTAATGTAGTGTGTGTGGGTGTCGTCGTTAGCGGCAGTTAGGTGAGTACCTACTTATACTTATGAATCAGTCGGAGGCTTCCGATGCGCAAGTCGTCGCTCCCGAGGGAGGGCGAAGTGCTAGGAGCTCTAGCTCAATAGAAAGCAGCAGCTCTTCCTCATCTTCAGAAGATGAGGAGGGTTTTGCGGACCCACCACCAAACAATAGATCCAGGCGGATGTCGAAGCAGGTCGAATCCTGTTAAGACTCGCCAATAAATCAAGTCGATTTCCTTTCAGAGTGCGTAGCTCAGATTCCATCATACCTAAATGCATTAAATAGTAACAAAACTCATAATAGTTCAGATAATGCCGGCCATTCCAAGATGTCCGAAACAATTTTTTCTTTTATACCTACTACTAATATGTCATTAGGAAAGTTAATAATAACTTTATACCTAGTGCTGACCCAAGTAAATTAGCGGAAATCAGTAATTTACAACAGTCTAACTCGCAAGCTTGGAAAGGCATAAGATATAAAAAAGCATTACAGGCTCACTTCGCTACCCGGAGTAGCGATGTGATTGTGAGATTTACAGGTCTGAAATTAGATGAGGAGCTCTGTCATTTAAATAAGGGAACAGATTATTAACTAATACTGAACATTTACTAGTGGGATTATCAAATGCAGTCTTACATAGTCGACAACTATTTAAGTAAATGGTTTACAGGACGTCATAGATTAGGCTTCTAATGCAGGTACGGAACTTAATGCAAACTCGGGTAAATTTACAGAAATATTTGGTCTGTTATCTCCATCATATAAAAATATGGAGTCATGTATGCAGGTTAATTGCGCAAAATAGGCAGAATGTATTGAGGTTATATGTGACCGTATTCTAAAAGAAATAAACAATGTCAATTTAAAAATTGTGTTTCAAAACATTCCACCCAGTTTGAAACACCTAATTAATAGGGATGCTCGTATTCCGCTGGTATACTCTTTGGGGAGATCCCAGGTGTGGCTAAACATGCCAAGTTATTTAAAGAATAAAAATAAATTTAGTGACAGTAATAATACTAACTTAAATAAAAAAAAATTAAAAAATTAAATGGTCCTCTAAATCAAGAAAATTTGATAAGGAAAATAAATCAAAAGTTGAGAGAAATTACTATAATAACTATCATATAAAATATTCCCCTGTCTCACAGACTCCCATGACAACTCCAACATTAATAAAGACAAGTGACTATCAAAGCAGGATATTCAAGGGGGGTACCATGTTCAGATATGAGCACAGCTGAGGGTGAGCAAATATGTTCAAAATTTTATAGCCAGGGGCTGTATACCCTTTTTTAACAAAACCTCCCGTGCAATATCCTTGCAAGAAAATAATAACCAGATTTGCTACAAAGCAATCAGCAAAAATGACACAAGTCATAAGCGAACTCAAGGAAGTGGGCATTTTAGAGAAACTAAAATTAACCGCACCGGGTTTTCATTCAAAGATGATTTTGATAAAAACCCAGACGAGGAGTACAATTCATATTCAATTTAAGAAAACTGAATATGCATGTCTCAACTCGTCATTTCCAACTCATTTCTCGAGTGGATATTATTCTGTTCCTTCAAGATCAGGACTGGATGATAAAAATCGACCTCTACCAAGCCTACTTCCATTTATGCATAAAGGAAACCCACAGGTGTTTTCTACGTATAATATATGGAGGCGAGATATTGCAGTAAACAGCCCTAACCTTCGGTCTTTCATCAGCCCCTCACTCTTTCGCTTCTGTTACCAATTGGATTGCGGAAATCCTTCAGAGACAGGGCATAAGGATAAAAATTAATTTTCATTTATTAATTATTAATAGTTTATTTAACCAATCAAAACCAAGCAAAGCTTGTAGAACCCTGATAAAGTTGGGTTGGCAAGTGAATTATCAATAATCACTTTTCACCCCAACTCAGTAACTAGAATACTTAGGCATGACATGGAACACAAAATCCAATTTAATATCTCTTCCTGTCAAAAAAGTACTGAATATAACAGAAATGTCAACCAATTTATTGTAAAAGAAAATGGCCTGTCTCCGGAAGGTACAGAAATGGCTGGGTATAATAAACTTTACCAATTTAGCGACACTGAATGGTCACCTGCACTATCGCAGAACACCGATTTTACTAAAATCATTCAGAGGAGGCAGACCAAGGCAAGAGAGGATGTTACCTCCTCTAGTAGACTCTTGAGTAGAGTTACTAAAGTGGCTTAAAAATGCAAGGTTAAAAGTGCAACCACAGACGCGGCGGACGCGGGCTGGGGAGCACACCTGAACAACACAATGTTGTCGGGCAATTGGAGTCCTCGCCAGCTAAAGTGGCACTCCAATGTGAAGGAGATGTATGCCGTGTATGCAGCCTTATCACAACAAGGTGCAGACATGAGGGGTGCACACGTACTGGTACACTCAGACAATCGCACCCTGATAGCCTACATAAGGAACGAAGGGAGTACCCGTTCCTTACCCCTGTTGGGCCTAACAGACAAACTCCTTCACTTGACCGAGCAGCTCAACATAACGCTGTCGGCTTCTTACCTCTTAGGGAGGTTAAACAGGATTGCAGACCACCTCTCAAGAGGAAAGCCTGTGCCCAAGTGGCATCTGCAAATCCAAGCCAGGGTGGCAATATTCAAAAAATAGGGCGTGCCAGACATATTTAATTTCACTTGTTTGCATCAAAAGAAACCGCAGTCGTCCCGCGGTACGTAACCTGGGACTCGACAGATGGGTCAGCAGTTTTCTGCGACGCCTCCAGTCAAAATTGGAACTGTCAGTTGGGCTGGGTTTTCCCCCACCCAATCTAGTCCCTTGGGTACTGGCACATTTGAACAAAGCCAAGGGAATGTTCACCTTAATAGTCCCACATTGGGACCAGTACTTTGGGTTAACCGACCTCAAAGCCAGAGCCCTAGCAGATCCATTGCCAACATTGGATCTGCAGCAGAATCTAATCGATCAAACAACAGGTCTAGGTCCCCCACAGGTGGACAAATTGTCCTTCCAAACCTGAATCAAACCTCCCAAAATGGGGGGGGGGGGGGTCAGCTCTCAAACTGGAATAGAGAGGAAATACAATTATTGAGTAGCAGTTGGCGAACTAGCACTCTAAACACATACAAAACCCCTATAAACAGGTGGTTAGCATTTTCCACCACAAATAATGTTAATAATAAAAATCCAGATGGCAGAGATGTTGCAAGGTTTTGTAACAAATCTTTATTTAGAACTATTTTATAGTGTATATGTATATATAATATACGTATATATAATATATACGTATATATGTATATATAATATACACTATATACAATAATATTGTGTTATATATACTATAACACAATATTATTACATAAATCTGCTATTTCTACTTATTGTGTTTCAACAGTAGAAAACCTTTCCAAAAAATTTCCTTTGTTAACAAGTAATAAAAGCCATTGCATTGATTAAACTCAAACCTACAAAATCGCCTTTATGGCATATCCCTTTATTATTTAATTGGTTAGAAACCACTGTTTATAGCACCAATTCGCTTTTTGATATATACATATAGAAGAACTGCATTAATTTTGCTCTTAGCATCAGGTCCAAGAATACATGACCTTACCTTACTAGACATATCTCAAAACAACTGCATAGAAGAAGAGGACATCATTGTGCTGTGGTCCAGGTTTGGATAATAACAGATTCAAGCCATTACAGGCAGTCAGGATGGTCATTGGTGAAACACCCAAATGCCCTGTACATATATGTCCTGTAAGACATATCAAACAATTAATTTAGACTTCGCAGCATAGTCGGGTAAATAGTAATATATCCAGTTTATTTATTTATTCCTCTTAAAGGGTAAGTTAAGCCAACTACTAGAACCCTAATTGCAGGATGGGTTAAATTTGTTTTTAAAGCAGTAGGCATAAGTGCACCACCAGGTAGTATTAGAGCTGCAGTAGCATTCAAAGGCTGGTGGAAAAATGTACATTGTAATTGAAGAAAGACTAAAAACAGGCAATTGGAAAAGTGATAAAACTTTAAGAAGATTTTATTTCATTGCAGGGAAATCATTCAGAAAGATAAAAATGAGGATTTACTTAGATCAAATTTCTCATGTGTCTAGAGTTTATATTTTAATTGATAATTACAAATATAGAATTGATCTTAATTAGCATCTACTGTAGATGCACCTTTTTTATAATATTGATTGTTAATGATCATGAGACTGAGTGCCAAATTATTATAATATCTTAATTAATAACATTTTGTTTATTGTAGTAGTAGATAACCATACTACATAATAATATATAACTATATAAATGAGTCGTTTATAATTCTTACTTATATTTTGTTATATAATGTTAGAAAAAATAATAATTGATTATTAATAAGAATAAATGTTTAAAGTATGAGAAACAATTCTTGGTATTTTACACATTTATATCCAATTCACATAGCGTTTGCAGTTACCATCACCAGCAGATATCAAACAAGTCTTCACATAAACGCTGTGTCTTTCGACTAGGCATATAATAGGACTGTTTTACATTAAAATAAAACAGTTATTATGTGCCGAAAGAAAGACACAGCGTTAGAGCAAGGGCCTGGCTGGTGAGTGAAGACACTATGAAGTGAATCAACGGACGCGCGGGAAGGACGCAGCGCCCCTGCCGGATGGAATTCATGGTAACTTCAGTAAACAGAGACAAACAGGTATGTTTTTAACTAAATATGCTCCTTGATGGCAAGATCATAGACAGCTTCTTCACATAAACGCTGTGTCTTTCTTTCGGCACATAATAACTGTTTTATTTTAATGTAAAACAGTCCTATTATAAATTTATTGTTCTATTAAGATTTTCTGATGTGCTGCCCAACCGGGGAAGTAGATCCGGTACTTTCCTAGTCGAACAACTCATTTTGATCAAAAAATTGTTTTATAAGTGTAAAAGAAATGGCTCGTTTAAGTGAAAAAGAAATTGGTCGTTTTTTATCCCAGCGCGTGCCGCAGTTAAGTTTAACTCTAATATTGCATACAGACAAGTCTCATTAATGGTTTAAACTGACCATCGTAAGTTCAGCCTAGATCTTTGTTGAAATTAGGGCTGCCAACCTAAATTGCCGAAACCGAATAAACACAGCAAAAAACACGGACTTTTGGGTGAAATATGTTTTTTTCCCGGACAACTCTGAATATTGTTTTGCTACAAAAATAAAAACATCGTTATATTTCTTTTCCCTGACAACAAAAGTGCCCGGTGTTTGACAGATATCACTAATATCGCTATAGTAAAAAATCTGCGCCGAGATATATTTCATATATTATCTGAGATATTATGTTTGAAGTCTGTCTAGTGCGATTACAAAGAGTATATATTTGCATGGTCCTTAGAAATATTTTAAATAAATTATAAGAAAGCTCTCACAGTAATAAAAAAGTAGACTTTCAAAAATCACTATAATATCATATAGTATTCTTTTACAATAAATTCAAAACTATCTAAAATTTTTTTTCTTGCATGCTGCTGAAAACCTTCTATAACATCAAAATACTAATCGACTAAATATCAACTCGGCTGTTTCATTACGCCCTACTTTCCTTTTTTTTTCTTTTTTGCAAATTTGTCAAAAAGCTTTCCGAGTCTGATTTTGAAGTGAAGGTACTCAGTTCAGTTTTTATCTTTTTCTTTAGTGAGATTTTTTTCTTTAAGTTTGTTATGTAGACAATGCAGATACAAGATGATGTCTGATCAGTTTAGAAAGGTAGAACCATATTCCCCGAAGTCCTCGCCGCGAGGCGCGAGGTCACCAGTGGTTTCTCGTCAGGATTCCTCTGGAACACTGAAAACTACTATCTCACTTGGCAAGAACCCATCTATAGTGCATAGTGGACCATTTTATTTGATGAAAGAACCTCCAGGTATGTGTCAAATTGTTATTATTACTGTTGTGATTATTTATTTACAAGCTCTAACACTACTACAATATTATTTGCAGGAGAATGTGAACTCACAGGGGCTACAAATTTAATGGCTTATTATGGACTCGAACACTCTTATAGTAAATTTAATGGTAAAAAGTTGAAGGAATCTCTATCATCTTTCCTTCCTAATCTTCCTGGTATTCTTGATGGACCAGGACAAGAAGATAATAGTACTTTAGGTTCAGTAATAGCCAAAAGGCCAATTGGTGGCAAAGAGTTGTTGCCACTCACAAGTGCTCAGCTGGCTGGTTTCCGGCTGCATCCAGGCCCATTACCTGAACAGTATCGCTATGTTAGTGCAACCCCACCAAAGCGGCATAAGACCAAACATAAGAAGCATAAGCATAAGGATGGAGTCCCACCAGGGCAAGAAACCCCTCTGCAAGGTGAGCAGTATTTGCTATATTCAATCCTAATATATAAACAGTTATAGAACAGAGGAGTTATCTTATGTGAATACATTATTGATGTAGAACAACATCATTATTGATGTAGTTTGTACAATCAGGGGTATATATAGTTTTGGTTCTCATAAGCTGTCAGAGTATCATTTATTAATCAGAGCAACTTTTGTAAAACCCATATTTTATTATGATCAAAATTTCACAGATTCCTCAAACCCAGACACATATGAGAAGAAACACAAAAAGCAGAAACGTCATGACGATGATAAGGAACGCAAGAAACGAAAAAAAGAAAAGAAGAGGAAAAAGCAAAAACACAGTCCAGAGCATGGAGGGCTTACACCTAGCCAGCACCCCATACCTTAGGCTATTCTACATAGTGTGTAAGTTGAAGCTATTGAGCCCAAAGAGACGGCACCATAGTCTTGTTAATCAGTTGCAACCAAATGGGTGTTGAGAGCCTACAAGTGTTTCCCTCTAATTTGCTGACCTTAATTACTTCTGCAGCAATCTTTGTACCCACAATAATTTGGAATAAAGATGCAGTTATTGTTAATATTAAGTACTTTCTTATTGATATAAACTCACATTTAGAGTTGTTCTATGAGTCTCATCTAAAATGTTTCTTTGTAAAACAAGAAAGCAATAATGTTGTACTTAGTGTTTCATTAAAGTTATGTATATTTTATGACTAAGTGGTGCAATGAGAACAGTAAAAAACAATTGGTTACATCAATTCCATAATTTTATTATAATGACTAAATAGTTTAGTAATTATTTGTATTTCTAACTAGTGGCCATTAATTACTGTAGACATTTATTCATATTTAACATTTCCTGGCTAGTTTTTTATAATTCGTTAAATTTTTATGCAATCTGTCTGACTGTAGAGTCTCCAATGATGTAGTTTTGAATTTGTTCACTACAAACAAAAATACAAATAATTTTCTCTAAAATATAAGTGTAGTTAGTTAATTGGTGATGGATGTTATACAAATGATGTAATAAAACACAACATGTATATTAGAAGAATCACAAAGCTCTACTTTTGTTTTTACTCCTCTTGTTATCCTTACACTGAAATACTGTTAATATTTAAGTTAAGTAAACCTGAATGATCAATATTATGTTTATTTTTATACCACAACAATGACAAATAAGTGTATGGCCCGCCTGCTTATAAGTGGTTACCATAGCCTACATGTACACCAGAGGGATCGCTGGAGTGTTGGTACCGTCTAGGTTTCTTAAAATAAGGGAGTTATTAAACTGACAGCAAATGGAATTACCATGCTGTCAGAATAGTCACTCCCTCAACAAGCTCTGGTAGTGTTTTGATCTTCCCAATGCCATGTATTACTATTAATTGTACTCATTTGACTATAAGTATTAGACTTCCACTGTGGAACACGAATTAGGTAAGCAAAATGAAAATAATTTATCTTGCATTAGATGAAGTAGGTACACTGATTTGTCAGAACTTAGATAATTCTCGTCATCTCTTTGGGCTTGACTCTATCAAATTAAGTATTAAGTAATATACATATATATAGTAATTAACATTTCTTTTTACCATTTTGTTAATTTCCTCTACCTACAATCCAACATCATTGTAAATATTCATAATTTCTTGTTTAATTTTATTACTAGGCAAATAAGAAATACCATTCTCATAGATGTAATAAATTCGATAGAATGTTACGGCGTTGTTTTATTTTATTTAAGGTGTGTGTTGAATGTTAGTCGATTGTTGCACATAGTTAACATTTACACATTAATTTAACGGTGCGGGCGTCAACTTCTCCCTTGCTGCGTGAATCTCAACAAATTGCAAGAAATATTCAAATAAATGGCTGGCTACGGGTGTCAAGCGTAAGGCTTGGTTTTCCTCTTTCCAATTGGCGTATAACAAAATGATTATACTCTGCTTCTTGTATTATGCGACGACGCGATTAGTGCAGCCAGCGGTATTCATGCCTTCTGTGGTAAACATTTACCATAGACGTCCGTGGCCGTTAAAAGGGTTAATAACCGATGCAAAACGAGGGGTGTTTTGTCACACCGCATTGAACCTTTCCAATTCCATCCACTTTATGTTTATAGTTTTTTGAAATATATGAAGAAGAAGCCTTTCAAACACAACGTGGTTTGAAAGGCGACGTAGTGACAAAAGTTGAGAAGAATGTAACACAGGTGCGACGGCACCTACCTCAGGCACCAGCGATCTACAACTGTTACAATTGTCAAACTTAGCTTAAAGTTATCTAATGTATTGCGGTTTTGGTGAGGAAATAAATGAATGTACTGAGATGGTTTGGGCAAGTTGAGAGGAAGAATGATAGGCGACTGACGAAAGGAATTTATAAGGCGGATGTCAATGGAAACGCCGGGAGTGGGCGCCCTAAAAGGACATACGCCGACCTTGGTGAACTCATTCAAAAAGGTCAGGTGCGCAGTACTCGTAACTGGCGCGCGTGCATGACGAGATGTATAAATGTGGCCGAGGCAAAAGTGGTGTGCAGGGACCGTAGCGCGTGGAATTCTGTAGTTTCTGCCTCTGCCCCCATGAGAAAAAGGCATGAGTGAGTGCATGTATGAAATTGAAAAAACCGGGACGATTGGTTTTAAAAACGTCAACTACCTACGTGACTATAGTAGAAAGAGACAGACACAGAGTGTAGAGATTTAAGTCTACAGGTAACAGAGTGGCAGGCTGCGTATTTGTTGCGCCATAGTCACGTCACACGCTGTGGCCCGTAACCATGGATACAGTCTGCTCGTGACGTCACTAAGGACTGCACAATTGGCGCGCATTTTAAAATTCATACCATCAATCAGGGCGCTTTAAAAATTCAGGTCTCTTCTTATACTTTGTCCAGGACGTCCTATGACACCTCAAAAAGGGAAAACAGGTTGGTTGGCATTTGGCGTAAATCTAACTGTTACCTGCTACATAACAAAAGTAAAGATGAGGCTAACACACGCGCGGCGAAAGAGGCAGCTGTAGTATTCTGCACATATAATAAAATCCTATAATAATATAAGATAATTGCATCATATTTTGAACTTCATTAACGCTAATCCAGAACACATTACCTATATAAAAATATTGTAGTTCTTATAATCGCTAAATCAGCAGTGTTTGTTCGTTCAAGCTCTCCGAGTCCTCTGAGATAAGCGGTGAGAGGTGGGGAATTTCTTACATTCCGTAGGTACGTAGTATTTCTGTGGTTTGATAGAAATGCATCTGTGTAATTTTTTAATTATAGTAAGTATCTATTATTACGGAAGTACCTTGCCTACATTGAGACTGTTATTAGCTATAATTCAATAGAAACTGCTCAGACTTTTGCAAATCATCAGTTCTGTCGGGTTATTTTAATGTTTCCATTTTACAGATATACTTCTACAGCCTTGGCCTCAGAGAACTACTTTCACTTGCTGTTGCTCGAAAACATGTAGGTACGACACTGTGAAACTTGATATTGGTACTTGGCGGCTCTTCAATGCACTACTTTATGGATGTTTCCTGTATGTATGATAAATGAATAAAACAATAGTTTCAGAGCGAAATTTATTCAAAATATTCAAATTTATACAATATTAAGTCTGTTTTCGCTTCATATAAAAAGACAGTTGGTCATTCATAGTTAAATTGAAAACAAATAAATTAGTAATGCAGCACCAAAATACATACATCGTACTTAAAATATTACGTTCCTACTTACAAAATTATACTGACATCGATTTTCACTTCGCAGGCCGACTAGGAAGAAATTGGCCGTCAGACATCGACTGAAGCCTATACGTAGACAATGCACAATTCTAAAATATAGGTGACAATAAAAAAATATCTCATTATCATCTACATATGGACAAAAGGTACAATGAAAATGTGAAACAAAACTGAACATTTTATCGACCAAACACGCAGAACTTGAATTTCGATACAAATTGATAACTGACTATGATCAAGCACTGGTTATTTGGTGGTGTGAAAGAAAGAAGTCTCGTTTGACCGTAGTCAGTTATTCTCAGTTGACACCCATTTGTACGATATAATATACCTATTATTAATAATTTCTACAGCATGAACCAAACTGCGTGCTTAAGCTATAAAAGACTGACTATGTTGTATCTAATGATCTACTAATATACATACACTTTACATACATACGTTGTACATATAAACATCTGACAAGCGCATCTCTACCGCTACCCGCATTACCACTTCACTACTCGCGATTACGATACTCATAGTTTAATTGTATTACTAATACATTTTGGTGTGCCATGGCACTGTACGTTAAAGTGAGCATCACTAACAACTATATTTATATATGTATATATATATAAGCGACAAGTTCGATAATCTCCTGTACATCATTAAATATATACTACTTTCTATTCAGTTTGTCGCCCCGCCCACACTTCCACTATGTCGAGATCTAATCGAAATGTCACAATAATAAAAGAATTCCACAATAACAAGATTAAAATAATTTACAATGATATAAGTTAACAGCGTGGTAACTTTGTAGAATCGTGAATAAAAAATGTCGAAATATAAAAAATACAATGGTCAGTCCCACGAATGAGTCCCTAATCCTATTGGACGTTTTACCTTCTCAATAGTCTATCACATAATTCATGGGATATAATTTTGAGCAATTATATTACAGATAAAAGAAATCGCATCAACGAGGTTAAAGTAATAAAGAATTGTGTCAAAACTAAACTATTGGATTTTGTGATACCAATGGCAAGTAACAAATCGATCACTCCAATTTTAATTATTAGTAACAAAGCAAATTGAATCGGCAAGTTGAATGAAATTCTTACATATACCTATACAGAAAAAAACATAGTTAAAATAAATAATTATTTATTAAAATTAAACAAAACATTAATTTTACACATTATTCTCATATTTTACAGGGAATATTAAGTTATAAAAGCAATTTACAATAGTTATATACGGTTATACATTTATTATACAACCATTATATAGTATTCGGATCAAACAGGAGCTCTTACAATATTTTTGCATGATTGTTATATGCATTACACATTTATGAACGCATGGTCTTCCTTGTTTATTATCATATAATATGCAAAAATGTTGTAAGGCAGAAAAACAGTTGGTTCAGACGGAAACACAGTCGCAATCAGTCAAAATGTATAGACATACAAATCTAGTGTCTAGTTTACCTAGCGTTATCTCGCCTGAACCAACTGAATATCGATATCTTATAGACCATGGAAGCGTCTCCGTGCTATCATCTAAATGACTTATGCTCACATTCCAAGGAAATTCATGCTAATATTGTTATAAAATAGTACTAATTCACGAAATAATATGTGACGTCAACGTTTTCAGTGAATAAATTCGTGAATTGGTCAATTTTCCTCGCCCAAGTACACATTCACACAGAAACCGTTATTTAGGTAGTAACGTGTGGATTCACTGATGGGTACTGATAAAAATATATGCAGCCGAAAACGCTTGCAAGGGAGTTTTGTTTTTTTAGTAGCATTTGAATCCCTGCGCATTTACTTTGGTGAACATGTAACCAACATGTTGGTAAAATATCGTCATTAAATTTACAAACAAAAATACAAATTATTATGTCAAAAATGGGTTTGTTAAAATATTATTTACGGAATAATACAATGTTATATTAAGAGCTTTTGGGCGCTCTTTATTCGTCTGGAATATGACTTTCGTGTACAAAACTTGACAAATCCTACAAATTGCCAGTGCATTCATCTCGGTCGTCAGTACGTATAACCTGTGTTCGCATACCTCGTGAGACTTGGCTGCGTATGTTAACGATTTGTTTGCGTATTCGCGCATTTACCCCTTCTTTATCGTTTACTGTCACAGGTCTTTCAGCAGTGCGGACTTGGCATTCTTGAGTTTATCTAGTCGTTTCGTGAGGTGGCTGTTCTCCGTCTCCAACTCTTCAACCCGGTTGAGTGCTTCCCGAGCCTGTAATTCAATAAGAAGCTTTAGAAATAGTCGCATTCGTAAACAGGGTTGATAGCATTATATACAATCTTATAACACGGGGTAGCAGTCAGGTTATAGAGCATTTTATTTATATTTTATTTACGCTTCGCTGTGGAGTTGTACAAATAACATGCAGAAAGGGTAAATCTGGTAAATATATTTACAAAGACATTGTTAACATGTATCGGTAGTTGATTTACACTGAGCACACAGTTCAGGGGGACGGCATTATGACTAAACTTTAAACATTTATGCTAGTAAACGGTTGCATGTAGGAGGGCACACTCCGTGAGTATAAGTTGTGCGACTGTACCGTTAACTTTCGCCATTATTGATAACGGCCCAGAAGTCAACAACTTCCTGAAAATTAAATGATTTTAGATTCATATATTTTCGAATAGATAGATATTATATAATGGTTTAGTTTATCATTTATGAGCTTTAAGTCGTATCTAGCCTAATTCGGACTAGTGATCTTCAGAAGCTCACAGGTGAGTTTCAAAACATTGTCGGTTTCTTTTTTGCTAAAACAACTGGCCTGTGGCGCCGCCCCGGCCTCGCGGCAGCAGTACGCTATCAGTAGAGTGACATGAATGCAGCCTCGCGCTGCAGGCGGCGGCGCTCGTGCTTGAGCTGCTCGTCGTGCTCGTCCTGATGCGCGTGGCGCGCCCGCAGCCGCGCCAGCTGCGCCTCGAGGCGCGCCGCGTGCGCGGCCTGTAGCGCCGCCCCGGCCTCGCGGCAGCAGTACGCTATCAGTAGAGTGACATGAGTGCAGTACCTCGCGCTGCAGGCGGCGGCGCTCGTGCTTGAGCTGCTCCTCGTGCTCGTCCTGATGCGCGTGGCGCGCCCGCAGCCGCGCCAGCTGCGCCTCGAGGCGCGCCGCGTGCGCGGCCTGTAGCGCCGCCCCGGCCTCGCGGCAGCAGTACGCTATCAGTAGAGTGACATGAGTGCAGTACCTCGCGCTGCAGGCGGCGGCGCTCGTGCTTGAGCTGCTCCTCGTGCTCGTCCTGATGCGCGTGGCGCGCCCGCAGCCGCGCCAGCTGCGCCTCGAGGCGCGCCGCGTGCGCGGCCTGTAGCGCCGCCCCGGCCTCGCGGCAGCAGTACGCTATCAGTAGAGTGACATGAGTGCAGTACCTCGCGCTGCAGGCGGCGGCGCTCGTGCTTGAGCTGCTCCTCGTGCTCGTCCTGGTGCGCGTGGCGCGCCCGCAGCCGCGCCAGCTGCGCCTCGAGGCGCGCCACGTGCGCGGCCTGTAGCGCCGCCTCGGCCTCGGCACGCGCTGCCCGCGCCTTCGCCTCAGACACCGACTTTCGCACAGTCTCCACTGAAATAGATGACAAGTCATTTCATATTTGCTATGTTGTATTTTTTTTTATTGAGATTATGTTGTAAATACATACGTTCGTTCTCGTATTCGCTGTCGTGGTGGTTTGCTACTCCGTTTTGTCGTGCGGCGCGTTCTTCGTTCAGCTGTAGCTTCAATTTGCGCACCTCTGACTCTAATGCCTGTTTCGAACTCAGAAGATTTTGCAACCGTACATCTGCAACAAAGTTATTTATTAACAAAAATGTTTGTATTTAAATAATTTGCGTTATATGTCGGTGGTAGGCAACTGCTGAACAGAGTTGCAGTTGGGTTCGACGGATGCCGTTTTGGTCTAGTCCAAGGAAAGTGTTATAGGTGTCTCTGCGAAATGATCAGTTCCTTCAGAAGATACAGTGAGTTGTATGTAACATAAGGTGTGCGGTTACCGAGCGTGCCCTCGCCGGCGTCGTCGAGCAGCTGCTGCGCGGAGTGCGTGACGAGCGCGAGCGCGGGCAGGGCGGCGGCGGCGGCGGCGCGCTCGGGCTCGGCGCGCGCGGCGGCGTCCACGAAGGCGAACCCGGCGGCGTGCGCGGCCGCGTCGCGCGCGCGCACGGCGTCCCGCGCCGCGCCCAGCTCGCGCGTCACCGCCTCGTGTTCACGCTTTAGACGCTCGAATGATGAGCATTTTTCTCTATGTTCGCGCTGGAAAATACGTTTCCATTTTTTACCAAATAATCAAAGTTTTTAGCGCTTATTTAATAATAAAAATAGTTTTAAACTATACTGCTTAAGATTTTTCAATAACCTAAAATAGGTACCTAACAAGAATCACGGTATAGCAGAAAATACGACTGCTTTACATAGCGTTAAAGTTTTCACTAGCAATGTAGCGACGAGAAACTCCTACACACTACCTAAATCACATATTATACCTGGAGTTGCGCGTACTCTTCGTGCAGTTCCTCTATTCTATCCTTGAGCAGTTCCAGCTGGTAGCCTAGCGCCGCCTTATCGTTATCCAACTGAGCGTTCAGAATCATCGCTTTGCGGAACTTCTCCTCGACCTCCTTCAGCTCGTGCTAAAAATATACAGATTAGTATTTGAAAAAAATATTTGAGCCAGATGAACGGAAGACCTGATAAAGGTCACCGGACGACATTGCAAGCAGCCTTTGGACAGCCGTGGACGTCCTTTGGTAGGTGCTATGATGACGATGCTCACTTGATGATGGTCACTTACCCTGAGATCTTTGATGCTGAAGGCATCATCCACCGAGTCCTCGGAGCTTCGTCGCGGTGAGTGCACGCCGGCCGGACTGAGCGCCGCCAGCCGCGCGCCACCACGACGGACCACCGTCTCTATAATAACACGGTCTCCGTGACTATCACAAGCTGACAATAATTCTATCGATTTGATGGCGGAACTAGTTGAATTTCAATAACATTTAGTAAGCAATCTGAATACCTGCAGATATCTTAATAGAACATTTGAATCGAAGTTGAGCTGGAAATCGTTTATTCATCAATCTACATATTATGACAAGATTCGCTTAGCGTCAATCTGTCAAACATTGATATAAAGTGGCAGGTTCATTTATAGTGAGACTTGAAACCTTCTTTACTGACACAATAAAGAACGTATGAGACTGCAAAGGTTACGTTGTAGTCGAATTTAAGCGTAATTCAACTAACGCACTTTGGCAATGAATAAATAATGAGTTCAACGAAACATCTTTTTTCGTAACTGTGATAGCCTAATTATACTATGGACTGCCAGGACACAAGTCACGCACCTCTGACTAAGAGGGATTTTATGGGTGGCATGTGAAATTTGCCCACCTATAGTAGACCAGCATGATGGCGTAAGAGCTTTCAACTTGAGAGTTAGACGTATGGTTGTACCAAACAGTTCAGTTGTGACAGCAAATGGGGTAATAACAACAGCATATTGTTACCTGGCGTCTTGCCCGCATACATATCGTACGCTTTGTCCGCATGGTCCTCCTGTTCGCGCTGTTGTCTCTCTAATTCGCGCATGCGTATCTCGCGCGCCTCCGCTCGCGCCGCCCGACGAGCTGCCAGCCGCTGTTCAGCCTGGAAAGAATACACACATAGTTTTATTACAACATCCGTACTTAATGGAAATAATTTGCGACGGCGGTGTAGGGTTTAAAAAAATTGCTTATAAATAAAATATTGTTTAGGGCAAAAAGACAGATATTTGGTGAGCTTGTGACTTGTTTTGTACCTCAGCTGATTCTTCGTACCTACTACCCTCCTCGTCAAATGCTTGAAAAAGATCTGGTGATCATTAATTTGTCAGTAATTCTATTTTTGAAGTATATTAGTTTATGTTTCGATCTCTATCTTCTATCCCAGACAGACGTCCCGTTTAGCAGACCGAACGAGATAGACTCAGACCATTAGTGAATCATACTATCCCAGTTGGCAGCAAATAGGAGGGTAACGAGATATAAGTTTAGTTCTTAACGGCTGATTAATATATTAACACGATATTTCAAAGGTTTGCCAGCGTGGCTGCGCTTGCGCAAGGCATGTGGGCGAAACATCGTAGGTTACACATCTTCAATTAGCACGCGTACCGGTTAGTGTGATCTGTGTAGACGTTGTTTTGTGTTAACTAATATTTTATTGAGCCTTTTTTATTACCCTATGGAATTAAAGTACCAATATGTCAGCAAATTATGATATCAAAATATGTTTTAATAGATTATTATTTTAGATATTACGATAACTCACATATTGTTATATTGGGTCATATTTACAAACATTTGATGTAATTTACGGACACGGTCTATTTATATATTTTAACATTACCGATATCTGCAAGTAATCGCAAGGTGGTTAACTGGCCGGATTACAACATTTGCAACTAGTTATGTTCCGTAAATATCCGATGATTTCACTTGTTGCACAAGTTTCGTTTTCAAACCCATTATAAACACATAATTGTGTTATTGTATTTCTTGTTCTGTGTTAAGACAGTTCGAACATGTCTGCTAGTCGTCCCTTGCTCTAATTACCCAGTTACAATTTTTGGCTTCTACAATTTAAGAAAACATCAAACATTGGAAAATCAATGTAGGTACATAATTTGTGTGCGGTTTGCCAACGACTTCATGTCATAATCATAACCATGAAAGTGAGATGTTGAAACCGACTTCGAAGCTAGGCGCTAATTAACACCTAGTGAGGAAGTAGCTATTATATGCGGAGATGAGGTTGTCATGCGGACTTTATAGAAAGCTGTGGCGTAATTAAGTATACAAGGATTTTGTCAAGTAAAACTAGATATTTTTATAATTGCAATAAAATATGAGTATGGAAATACTCTTGTACTCACTACTAGATCTCCCAGTACGCAGTTACATTATAATTGCAAAAACGTCTTTTAATTTGCAAACTAGTTAGTTGATACAATAGGATTGGCAATAATAGGCAATTTAGCACAAGCATCGATACGTATGACCTGGTTTGTAAAATATACTGTAGACGGATTAATACAAGAAAACCTGTTATAACAATATGTATATATTAGGTTAAATTGATATAATTACGTAATATGGTAAGTAGAAATCTGTCACATATTAGGAAGTAAAATTTTTAAGATTTAAAACTTTCGAATAATGGCGAGTCCTATTAAATTATATGAATATATATTATATAATTGTTTAATTTGTGTTTTAATTATGTGTGTTTCAGATGTGTTATAAATCAAGATCCTTGGGGTTTGGATTCGCACCGTTCGCATATTTAGACTGAGTCTGATAGAATATCAGGCTATGCATGCTATGTATATACATAGCATAAAGTCACGTCATATACCTACATTATTCATCGAACACGGGACAGGGGAAGCCCTCTTATAATCACGTCACTTTAATGTGGAAATGGAGTTGCAAATGAATTTTTTAAACCTAATTTCAGAAATATAGGTAAGTAAGACAATGGCATGCATTTAAAGGATGATAGTTGTTATCCGAAGTTTCTTTAAGTGCAACAGGCTATTAGGACCTTAGCTCACAGTACATTTGATTAATTAAACAATAAATCTACGTAGATATAAATATATAATGTATGACGATATAAAATTAATACCAAAATGAGGAAATCATGTACAAGGAACCAAAAGTAGCTTTAAAAAGGTATTTATGTCTGCAGTCATCAATTTCAAATACGTATGCGAATATATGAAATGCGAAAAATACACATTAGAAGTCATATAAATATTGTAAAAATTATGCGCAGTTGAGCTGATGCAGTGTGCGGTTACGTTGAATGCGGGTGACGGGAAATGATGGTGTAACAGCACGATAACATGCCCTTCCCAGCTCGCATCGCACTAGACTATTATTTATAACCTTATCTTTTGTCTTCCGACCATCACTTCCAACTAGCCTGCACGTCGTACTAACGTGCAACGAATCTTAAATATTCTACGAAAATTATTCAATGCCATTTAGCTTCAAAATATTTTGCTTTTGTTATTATACGGAAGTTAGTACAGAGCTGCAGCGTAGTCATTAACCTGTAAGCTAGCAATAACTGGGACTATGGTATCGATAAGAAACAAGAGTATTACTTTACTTACAGTCGACTATAAATGAGAGGTACAAATCTTTAAAAACAATGACATTACAATCGGTTAATGCACGAATCGATTACAGAATGAGCTCACCGGTGCGTGATAACGAAAAATGCGATAAAATTATGTTCTAGTCAACTTGTGAAAAAATATTTGGAAATATTTAGTACGTTACGTCATTTACCGCTATCGAATATTTGCAATACAAAATATTCATTAAATGTATGATTCATGCCACATGGTCCAAAGTAAATAAAATGTGTTTGATGGTGACATCATCCTTGGACACAATGCGTTAAGGATACGAAGGTCGTTCCCCGCAGTTGCCAGTCCTTGTACGCCCGTTAATACTTTAAGTTAAGCTATCGTGCCTAATGTGGATTTTAACGTTGAAATTAAAATTCATCCAACAGTAATGTAGAAGAAGATTTATTCTGGCAGTCACAACAAAACACAGAATACCAAACAATAATGCAAGTCTCAAGCTACGAGAACTATTGATATTATCCGTATATAGAAGTCCAATTGATTAATATGTCAATATATGATAATGGTAGCTGTAGCAGCAATAATAAATAAACAGAGGTGTTCCAGTTAAAGGGCGATAATTTCGATCAGCGCGGCAGCCGGTGACAAGTCTGTCGACACTGTTTACCAATCAGTCGACATTTTTATTGCTAATGCACTTCAAACTAATTGTAAGATTAAAGCTATTACGGTTCCATTCCATTTATCTCTAATAGCCTATTTGATGTTAACAACTAAAGGATCGCATACCGCTGGCTAAATAATATTTGTTTGACAATTCATTGCTTCATTTGATTGAGTGCATTCATTTCCGGTAATTGTTACATTACTCAATAAAGTAACGTGTCTGTTTTTCTCATTTTTCTACTAAGATACCTAAGAATTGGAGAAACGATAGAATGGTAAAGCTAGTACTTATTTATCATACTGTTCACTTGTTCTGACTGATTAATCTGCACAGTGCCTAAACAATTTGGGATAACAACTTGAAACTTTGGTAGGGGATGCATTTTGTATTGTAAAAAAGGAAAAGTATATGCATTTATTGTAGTTTTTGGACATTCTACACCAAAATTTGTACAAGTGGAGAGAACTCGATGCTTTGCGACCGTGAACGCCGAAGCGAGCCACTATTCGGAATATTTTAAGGAATTGTGGACAGTCATTTGACTGTGAAGAATGGCTGCCGTAATTGTAGAGACAACTAGTCAATACGGCGTGACAAATCATCATTGTTATTTAGATTAACGTTAATTGTTTGTATTGTTATTCAAACACGTTACTCAAGGATGTGTTGGAACTCAGAATCGAGCTCTGAGCGAACACATACATCATCAATATTACTTAAACGCATAGCCCATGTGTTGAACGAAAACACCACAGTTATTCTATTCAAACGTATTAAATCGGTGACATAATACTTTAACAGTAAAAATAAACATTCACACAGATTATCTAGCACATTTCTTTGATTTATATAGATCTTTTATTAGAATTTGTTAGCGAACACTCTGGTTGTATCTAAATTAGCGAAGTTAGATAGGTGTTACGCCGCCTGGTGAGGACCACAAGGAAGTATTACCGGTTGTGGTTGACCAATCAGTCACAAGATCTATGTAATTAATACGCAAAAACTTGTTCTAGACATTAATATAGGTATTAGAATTATAGTTTAACTGCTTACATAAAGGATTAAAATACGAGTGGCCATACACAATATTAGCTGCAGCGGCGACATGGCGTGGTTGTCTCCCACTATGAGCTCACTGCACGTGACTATACCATCACACAAGTGCTCATCACTGATGTCACATGCACACTGAATATTACAATAAACATAACTTTATTGAACCATAAGCTAAGGAAGGTCAAATAAGACTATTCGCACTATTCAAAATTTCGTTGACGATGAAAAAAGGTGAAAAGGTGACTTACATAAAGGATTAAGAGTCTGCATCCCAATGCTAACAAGCTCTCCGGAAACGTCATAGCGACGCAATCCAGCAGTACAAGGTCATCTCACCACAGCACTGCGGTACGATTACGAACAGCCGTACTATACAAAGCTTTAAACTGACCACGAGAGTGACGTAACAATAAAAATAACACAGTCACGATAATTTGGTACCTTCAATACTTCTAAATGAGACAAGCAAGAATATTATACGAATCACTTAAATAGTACTTACATAACCTAAAAAGTGACAACTAAAACAAACGATATTCACCTGATACAACTGAATATTATACTGCGACCTTCAAATCGTACAAAACGTAACGAAATATAATGAGATAAGATAATCCTCGACTAGTCGTGTTTAAGGCCTCTAACTAACCTTATAATAACTATTAATTAGTATGCTTATGTTCAGAGTCCTCCATAAAGCAAAAGGAAGGTCCACAAACAGACGGTAGTGATTCACCAGCAAATCCTTTAAGGAAGCGGAAATTAATTATTTATTTCGGGTACAGTATGACACAAAAGGAAATTCAAAGAAGGTTATGAGGTCAAAACTAGACATTTATAATACGTACATGGTTCTGCTGGTCGCCGAGAATGCCCACTATTGAAGGGTTTTGATCACCATGAGAATCTCGTCGCAAATCGGATAAAACTAAGCTTTGATTATCCCCATCACTTGATTGACTGATCTCACTGTTCTTGCGGCCATTAATTCTAGGCTGCTCTTCTAAACTGGAGTGCCCATTAGTAGCGCTATTTTTATGAATATCTTCATTCACAGTTTCATTGATGGGTATGTGGGACGGTTTGGCCTCATCGCGACGTTCAACAATAGTTTCATCATCCGAATCCCCAAAATCTCCATCAGTAAAAGCATCACCGCTCTCCTCGTCACTATTGTCAGGTGTGGCCACTTCAGAGCGTTGTCCCATGATTAACGTCACTGATTACCGACCAGGTATTGTTGCACTTATTCGTAGAAAATAAACAAACGGAGTCGCGCAATGTTTTTGAATTCTCACATCTGCAGCATGCGTCAACAAATGTTGTGTGTGCGCAAGCGACTAGATTGCAGCATCGTCTCTACCGCTTGAATAGAAAGGAAGGACGCAATTTTTGCAATTACTCTTCTCGAACTGCACTCTATAATAAACCGTGATAAAATGTATTGTCGCAGTAAGGCTTTATCTTATCGTCGATGTTTTCCACTTTATTAAACACTCCTTGACCAACATTCTTTATTTTAGCGTCAGCAGAACTGATGTTTATTTTGACAGCAATCGAGAGTAACTTTATTTTAAAAGTAGTTAATCATAATACTATTTGTTTATTTATCTTAGAGAACAATAGAATCGAGTCATTAATTGAATGTGACAAGTTATGCGCGCGATCGTGATTATAACTGTCACGTTGTGGCAACCAGCACGTGTGGTAGCCGCGGCGACTGCGACCGACTGCGAGTGACTGCCATGCTTGAGCCGCACGTCAGACCGTGCTGTAATAATCGTTAAAAATCGTACCGTTACAGCGAATGTCAGAATGAAGCGAATTATTAAAAAGACCACAAGGTTCATATATAGATATTTTGTAACAAATTCACTGCTAAATACAACGGAGAGGTCAGTGGTATTCCTTAGGTTTGTCGAAGATTAAGCATGACGCTTTACGCTTCTTCGAAAATACGTGGTATTCATAGTTGCAATTCGTTATTTTCTATATCCTTGAATAACTCATCGCATCGCTCAAGTCAGTGAATCACTGCATAGCGGGGCGAACGCTAACTCATTAACGATCCAAACGTTTTCCGTTCAAACGCGTAAGCTGCGCATTGATTAACATTCAGCATTGTTTTTGGTTAGTTACACATATGATGACATACTTTGGTAATTGTATTCCGGTAAGCATTAAATAAAAAATAAACAATAACTCTATTAAACTACGTCTGAAGTCTGAAAAACTTGTATCCTCATATTCGGTTCCGTGTTAATACAGAGACAATCCATATAAAATCACCCGCCTTATAGACGCTATTATTGTCATTCATATAACAAAATTTAAAAAAATATTTGGCCAAATCCTATCACATTGTATCATAGCATACCTATTTTAAGGCATATTATATGACTAAATGTGGAGTTAAGTTATCATAACCGTGTCACATATTATGACTTCTATTTATTATAGTTTATAAATAATGCATCTGTTTATGCGATGAATATATACATTTGTACCAGTCATGGATGTTTTTATGTTAATAAAAAAAACAAAAATGACGCAGGGTCGGTAAAAAAAAATCTGTTCCAGTATCCAAACTGCCAACAGTCAGGGCCCGAGAGAGAGGAACCTCCTAGGAGTACCCGCCGTGTCCAGGAGTAGGTACCGCTTTCCGTAGTCGTTTTACTTAGGAGATCCAAGGCTAAGCAAAATATGGTTTTGCTGATAGAATTTATAGTTCTTTGAGTTCTGTTCTCAGTTCTCAGTGAACAATTATATTATATTGCCATAAATGACACGAAAGAGGCGCGTTAAGTTGCCACTAACACCTTCATGAGCAATATATCTAGACAAATATTAGGGCCCAGGACGCTCAGAAATGAAGACAAGACACTCAATACTGTTATGAAATATGAATATTTTATTTATACGACACGACAAGGTTTTTATTACAGAGCGACACACGTCAAAGATCATAAGGGAAAAAAGTAGATCTTTCGTAGCAGGTGGACGGATGTTAAAACCACAGATATAAACGTGATGTAAAATAATTAAAACTTACGTCAGCGACATCTTGTGACATATCAACATCAACATTTAACAAATCGAATTAGCTGACGAGAAGTTACTTTTAAGATATATAGATGGCAGTATTGTCCATACACCCGCCCGTTACAAAGTAACTTAATAAAATATTATCGTTACATAATGAATTTACATAATATAAGGCATATCTTATAAACTGAAAGAAAACAAACATCTACACAGATGTTATCTATATAAAATAAAGTGAACACAATGTTTTATACAAAGTTTTTAAACTTAACAACTAGTTTGACCACTAATTTTAGGTTTTCTGATACATACTTAATATTATATTAAATAACACTTACATTTTAATTGAAGCTTACAATTTCAGTATCTTACACTGGTTGCTAATATTTATTTAATTTTCTTGTGGCAAAGGTACAATTTTTGTTATAGGCCTTGTATAGTTTCCATTTTTAGTCTTCAACATAACAGATCTTACATTATTATCTTTACCATGAAACAACTTAATTATTCTACCTAAAGGCCATGACTGTGGAGGTACATTGTCATCTTTAATTAATACAATCATGTTTAACAACAAGTTAGGATTATGTTTGTACCATTTATATCTCATTTGGAGAGAGTGAAGATAATCATTTTTCCAAGCTTTCCAGAAAGATTGACGCATTTTACATAATTGGTTAAATATAGGTAACTTATTATTTGATACATTAAAGAAATTACCTTCTGGAAGAGAAGTTAAGTTTTCACCTATAATGAAATGTGCAGGAGACAGAAATTGGTCATCAGCATCATCTGTAAGGGGAGTGATGGGCCGGCTATTCACTATGGCCTCTATTTGAATTAACAATGTATTTAAATGTTCATAAGTTAATATGTTGTTACCCATTACCCGCTTCAAGTGATGCTTGACACTTTTAACACTGTTTTCCCATATAGAACCCCAGTGAGGCGAGTAGGGAGGTATAAATACCCATTCAATACCTTCTGAATTGGTAAAGTTTGAAATGGAGTTAAAATCTACTTGAAACATTTTATGCAGTGCTACCAACTCATTTCTAGCACCCTTGAAGGTCGCACCGTTATCACTAAATATTTGTAGACACCTACCGCGCCTGGAAATTAATCGTTTAAGTGCATTCATAAACTCATTAGTTGTGAGATCAGAGGTAAGTTCTATGTGAATAGCTTTAGTGCACATGCATACAAAAATACAAATATATCCCTTAGTAATAAGTGGATTTCTAACACGGGCTACCTTCATTTGAAAAGGACCAGCAATATCAATACCACACAACAAAAATGGTCTATTGGGGGTTACACGATACCTAGGCAGGTCTGCCATTATTTGCGAAGCTGTCTCACCTCTATATCTACAACATTTTACACATTGGTGTATTATGTGCCGCACAGTATTCCTACCATTTAAAGGCCATACAAATTTACGTAAGCTAGATAATGTCATTTGATTACCAGCATGAAGGAGCCTCTCATGTTCATACCTGATTATTAAAGAAGTAATATGGGTTTTAGAAGGTAATAACAAGGGATGTTTATGTTGTAAAGGGAGACTGGAATGACGCAAGCGACCACCAACCCGTATAAGCATATCTTTATCGATAAAGAGATTTAAATATTGCATTTGTTTAGAACAGTATTTTACATTTGCCTTATTTTGTTTTAACTCATTCAACTCTTTACTGAAGTGTTCATGTTGAACGATGCGAATGATATCGTCAGTTGCTTGTCTGATTTCCTTAGCTGTAAGAAATCCAACACTTTTACATTTATGATTTTTTAAATTAAATATGAAGCGACGAATATAGGCAAATACGCGACATAACCTACTCCAGGAAGAGAATTTTTCAAAAACTTCAGACCAATGCGAAGAAACAATTTGATTTGTGATAAGAGTGACAGTTTTTTCCTCAGGAACAATGACATCTAAATCATAAGAACTTATGTCCCAATGAGAGTCTGACAAGGATAACCAATGGGGGCCATAAAACCATAATTTACAACCAATAAGGTTTTGTGGTTCTAATCCCCTTGATACCAGGTCAGCTGGGTTATCACCTGAACGAACATGTCGCCAATTATCTTTCGGAGACATTTCTTGAATCTCTGTCACACGATTGGATACAAATAAATTCCAACGTGCAGGATCAGCCTTTATCCAACACAAGGTGATCATAGAGTCTGTCCAATAAAACATTTTATTTTTACTTACATGCATAGCCTTTGCAACTTTACTCATCAGCTTAGATAACAACAGCGCAGCACACAGCTCCAACCTGGGTAGAGTGACCAATTTCAATGGAGCAACACGAGATTTTGCAGCAATTAAGTGGACTGTATTTTGAGATTCTTCACAGCAACGAGCGTAAACAACACAACCATACGCTTTAGTAGAGCTGTCTGCAAACCCATGAAGCTCAAAGCTTGTAGCACCAGGTTTTATTAAGCAGCGAGGCACTGAAAGTATATTAAGAGATGCTAAGTTTCTGCAAAAGGATTTCCAGTCTTTTAATATATCTGGAGGAATTTCAGTATCCCAACCAATATTAGACTTCCAAATACGCTGCATAATGATTTTAGCATGAATGGTAACAGGAGCAATAAGACCCAGTGGGCCAAAAACTCTGGCAATATTGGATAAAACATTACGTTTCGTCGATTTTTCATCAATAAGCTTGTCAGGCACAACTATTTGGACGTCTCTCCTACGTGTTGACAGATTCTTTCGAAATCAGCGTACCTTCTCTTCATAAACATTTATGAGGAGAAGCTCTTTAGTACGAAGGGAACCCATCACGCATCTATTTTGAGACGCTAAAAATTGTAATATAACATTGTAACATATTTTGCTGTCAAAATGGATGTAAGTAATGGGCCTACCGCTGGTAAACTAGATGCGTGTACTGATGTACTCATTTTTGATTTCGCTATTCTAGCAGATTTATAGGGCAGGTGGGTGACTTCAATAGTTAGAAATCGTGGGAGCGACCCAGATACTACAGATGAATGAAATTGAGATGCGGAGCGAGCATGAGAACTAGCCATTTTAACCAGAAATTGTACAATCTATCCGGCCAAAATGAACTAAGGGTATCATCACCCGGTAAGGGACTCAGATCATGGTGAGGGCATTCTAAAACTCTGTTTACCTGTCTATGGATCATACGATTTAGAGAGTATCTAAGATTAAAATTTTGACTTTCTAGTTAGTAGGTTGACAGGTGCATAAAGAAATGTACTCGAGAACCTCCAACCATTGTAGTTATGTAACTTTCATTCGGCGGCCTCCTTACTGTCCGATATATCACATTTTCTTTTGCACAACAACGAGTATTTGATTCGTTTACTATTCTAGGTAACAATCGGCAAGGCATCAGTTGATTTCGTGAGCCGCTGCTGTTTACGAGCGATCTATAAAATTGGCAAAAATGTTTGTGGAACCTGCGTCGGATTACGTAAGGTCACGCTAGTATATTGCATCTGTGCGAATCAGGCTTAATTGCAAGCTATGGGCAATCCACAAGGAAATGAAATGATGCAATACTGTCGTATATTTATAGTTGCGGGTTGATTAACCAGACTGTTTTCAGGTTAATAAAAAACTATTTTTGATAGTTACTACTAGCTTTTGCCCGCGACTTCGTCTGCGTAAAATTAGTAATTTTATTTCCACCCCCTTTTCCCACTTTTAAGGGATGATTTCCAGGATGAAAACTATCTTAGGTCCTTCCTCGGGACTCAAACTATCTCTACCAAATTTCTACTAAATAAATAAGTAAAAAAACAGCCATGCATTTCAGAATCAATCAATATGGCCTTCGTGCTCATCGTCTATAAACTTCATGCATTTATTCAATTGTGCATTTTCTGTTCTATTAAAAAATGCTAAGGTTAAAAGTTTAAGGTTGCCGTATACAAAGCATCTGAATACCTGTTTGATTTTTTTATAATGGTTATTATTTTACAAACGTTAGAAACTGTTGAAGGTGCAAATTTAAAATAATTTCTTAAGTAGAGATTTGTACATAAGGACCAGAAATGAGCACAAACATTTTCACAGTATACATTTTTACAATTCGACGAATAACAATAACAGGAAGTATACTTTTCTCGTTAGTACAGTATGAATAGATACTTGCTGTCAACTGTCGAGCAGACAACGGATCCTAACAAAGGTGCAAGGACGTCATGGCTACACTATTTAACACAATAGTCGCCCTACACATGTACTAATACGCTATACAACTGGACACTATTAGACTTTTATTTTGTACCCTCTAAATATTTGTGATTTGTACTGAAAACCAGAGAGAATTGTAACCTGATTCAAGATTGATTGTTATCAAGGATTTCAGTGCTTTTATTTATAGACAACTTTTGTCAGGAGACAGACAAAAATGTGCGCCACCATGTCAGGCCAGCATTTCAGTTTGTTCATGAAGAATAATCACAATATAAATACGCTATTCTTCCTTAAGTCACGAGCTCTATCGTGACTTAAGGAAGAATAGCGTGATAAGGGACGTATGTGGAATTAAAGAGGATGTGTCACTACATCGAAGATGGCTATGTTAAGTTGGTTAGATTGAAAAGAGGAGGATGAAAGTATATTTTTTCCATACCTAAAGATTATAAGTTCATTAATGACGCAGTGAGTATGTGCAGTGGCGTTCTCAGAAAATGGAAATAAATTAATCGGTGTTGGTCAATCGATGTTAATCGCTTTTAATAGGAGTCATTATCGTTTATCATCGCAGGAATGCAATAAGAATCGAATAGGATTTAATTAAATGGATAAAATTAAGGAAAAATTGTTCGTTATAGGTAATAAAGAAATGTGTGCAGTTTTTAGGGTTCCGTAACCAAAGGGTAAAAACAGGACCCTATTACTAAGACTTCGCTGTTTGTCCGTCCGTCTGTCTGTCACCAGGCTGTATCTCAGTACCGCGATAGCAAATCTAAAAACTAAAAACCAAGTGTAATAAATATTTAAGGGGGCTCCGATACAAAAAACTCAATTTTGCACGGAACCATTCGTGCGAGTCAGAGTCGCACTTAGTCGGTTTTTTATTATAACATACAACTTGATGGGGGATTGAATGTCCAACAATGTGTTTAGAATGTCCTAAATATGAAGACTGTTACAAAAACCAAATTAAATTGCCCTCTCAATTATTACAAACTTATTTTATTCACAGAAAAATAAAGGCTATCCTACCAATACCTAGAGCAATTGGGCCAATAGCTAGCGATTCATTTATCGACAGCTCCATGACTCTCATGGTATTTCCAAACCGATTGGAAATCATATGATAGATTTTAAATCTATTTAAAAATACTAGAATAGGCAAAAAGATATAGTGCTGTAAGTCGTATAGAAATTTGCCCAGATCGAGAAAGAAACTCCGCTCCGCTCCATTCCGTTTGCTCCGGTTGCCCAAATATCAGCAGTGGTAAATCACTAATGTGGTAAGTTGTTGCAACTGCGCAAATTGCCTAGTTTCGCACAGCTGCATATCGGTGAAATGTCCCATTTAAAATAGGTAAAACACTTACTGGAATTCGTAAAATTTACCGTGCGTTCGCGGAATTTAATAATTACTGGCAAGCAAAACTGCAAACATTTAGTTAAGTTTACTGTGTTATTATTAAACCCATCAAGCAATCGATCACAGTCCGCCTTATAATCATAAGGTCGTTGAAAGTATAAATTTGAAATGTTAAATTCAAAGATTTATCGATTGATCGACGTAGTAATTGGAATTTTGATCGATGCCATTAATACAATGCAATGGAAATTTATTAATTAAACTGACGGAGATAGCACTTCCATTTACGCATATATTATAATTTGAACTTTCTGATTATTGCGCGCACATATTGATAGAACACTCAACCGAACCACAAACCGACAAACACTGATTCCGACGCACGCAGCCAGACGCATAGATGGAACGGTTGGAAAAACTGCGCAAACGCAACTTGACCGCGCGCGGGAAAAAATAATGAGATAACTGCCACGCGACTGTCGCAGTGAGCTATGTAAAAACCAATTGCGGACGATTAACTGTTAGGAGATCGAACGGGATCGATGGACGGCGAGGTGCGCACGCCACTGTACGCGGACGTAAATATCGTGACATTTGCGACGCATCTGCTGCTGTACAGCCATCGCCGATGCACGTGAGATGCTCTTTCGTAATAGCAAAGGTGAATGATCGATGTCTCCTCTATTTATTAACGACGACCAAAGTATCGAATATATTCATCAAAACTTATATCACCACTACAATGAACCAGACTAACGCTTGACTGTAATCACGATGTACAAAGTCAAGAGCCTCGTAAAGAAAATTGCAAAAGGTTAAAGTATCAAACTAGATAGCATATAATATACAATACAGATTTAGTTTTATTAGTAATATTTAACAAAGAGGAGACACGTATAGTCAATTAACATACCAATTATTTCGCTCTAAATCAAAAGAAACTATGAGGGAGTTTTACGAGACGAATTTATTTTTAGGTTTATTGAAGTGTCCTGTGTGATTCATGGGCGAGGCGCCTGTGTTGTGAGGACCACACGCGTCTGTTTAACTCTACAACGAAACATAAGTCGTAACAATGTGTATCTTATTATGCAAATACCCTGCTTTCACCGCGATCCAAGACCGGTCGAGATAATCTGCACACACATTTGCGTATCATGAAATATCTTGTGGACCATTAAGTTGTATAAAACAGACCCGCTAATTATATACATATATACGTATCTTTATTCGATGTTGTAATACTTCCAGTTGATTATAGTTACAAATTTGTCTACGTTTGTTTATGTAGTTTAATTATAGTTATTAACAAAATGTTAACTTGTTATAATGAATACGAAACTATTAATGTTTATAAATATACAATATTATTTTGGTTAACAATTTATTTAGATATACAACAATAAACGTTTCGTTTAGTATTGTGTAAAAAATATTAAGATTAAAAGCAAACATAATATGTTATTAAATTGATAGTAAGTTTACACCACCCAGTCGTTTTTAGATGTATGCTTCTACTCTTTTACTATTATTACAAAAAAATGTGTCAGATCATCGATTATGTTGTAGTGTAATACCAATTCTTATAGGTACATAGGTAATTCAAGTAGTTACCGACGACAAAGAGTACTCACTAATTTAGGTCTAACTAGGCAAACAATCGATCGAGCTGACGAATCTTCATCGCTGCTGCTCTCCAGACAGTCGGACAAAGACGGTGAGCGTTGTGGCGGCCATAATTTGGGAGCCTTCTCAGAGCATGGCGAAGGAACCACCAGAGGCGGCGGCCATACGCTCGGCCCGCGCCACCACGACACCAGCGCCGGCGCTACACCCACTACCATGGCTAGTCCCAGACGAACCATCTTGCCACGTTAAAAATCACCACACAAAATCACAAAAGCTACAACAAAAGTCTTACAATAACATAGCTTCGTCACCGCACTAGGAAGTGCCTGACGTTCCTCTAGCACATTGTTTTTAAATAAAAACGTCTATTTTAGATCGATGCAGTCTCACACACTTTCACACATGCAATGTGTCACCAAAGCGGCGAGCGGACGTCACGGATTATCCATCAACGTGTCGTCGCCAGACGAACAACGCACGTGGGCGCACTAAACTATAAGTTAATATCCCACATAAACTAACTTGTCAAATATCGCAAATACCAGAGGATATCGCACACCGACGCATAGCGGACACAACCAACGCGAAACGCATCATGCCGAACGAGTGACTGTTTGCAATTCTCTCAGTCGTTAATTTTCACAGACGCACGTCGCGCAAATTTGAAAGCTTGGTAAAACTCTATTGAAAATGACAAAAGCTGAATCGTCCGGCGGGTGCAGCAGGGGACGGTGTTCCCTCGCGCTTGCAGACAGACTAGTGGCGGTCGTTGACGCTGGAGCCCCCCTCCGCCGAGCCGCCCAGCAGGCCGCCCCTCCAGCCGCCCGCCCAACGGAACAACCCCTCTAGCCTACATGCATGATAATATCGCGCGAAATGACTACTGGTTGAAAGGACTTCTCAGAAATGGATATAAGAACAGCTCACGTTTATGTTTATTTTTAATTCCCGCAACGAATTAGTGGCGGACCACAAAATTTATTGACCGTCAGTACCATTCGCGCAATCTGGTGTTGAAAACTAGGTCAGGCATGTATGCAACACTTGTAATGGCCAATAAATGATTTGTTTAGAAACATTGTATGTACATAATTCAATGCTCTATAATCGAACAGGAACTATTACATAAACAAGATATAAAAATAGAATTTCCTTAACATGTGTAACAAATGCAAGAAATAATCAACTGAGTCATCATCGTAACGATTATTTACATTCTTCCGTAGGTTCCTGTAGAGCTTTACAAAAAAAAAGTCTAATAATGCATAATAAAAATTCATATGTATAGCTTAAGAAATCTATATCAAGCTCACTTTAATAATAATTAAATTCAATTCCTAAAATTTATTTTTAGGAAATAATATGAATGCTTAACCGACTCCGACGTTGGTTAGGAAAGACAGTCATAAAACACCTAATTTGAATAATCGAATTTAACTTATTAATAAGCTTTCTAACAAATTAATAGACTTATTAGCACAAACACCCTCTTGCCTTACCTTAGTCATCCTAAAATGGGAACAAAGAAAAGAATTTCGTAGATTTTTTCTTTGTCTTCAGATATTCTACATAAAAACTGTATTAGTCAATTCCATTATGTGTAGATAGAGTTGAAATGTAATTTATAAACAGATCGAAGCACCAAAACCTAACTTAAATCACAATAATTTCAAAAGTTGCATCAGCCTGGAGGCGACGCTGTGGGGATGGAGCGTAGACAGATCGATGCTGCTCGTGACGTCAACAAAGCCCAGACTAGGGGCGGGCTGTCACAAAACCTATTTATGTTCTGACTTTAGGCAGTAACATCTTGGAGCCCGGCGCGCCGTGAGTAATACAGGATCTTTACATTTATCGTCAACAACGTTTTAATTATATAATAATCATACATAAACAACAATATTAGGCAATAAAGCGATGAGCACACATTCGTACTGTTGAGCATTGCATTCAAGGAATCTAAAAATCGACGGATAGAATATTTTACAATCAGAGTATAACAAATATGTATGGAGAAATCGGAACATTCAGCGTGATTCGTGACGGGCACCACGGTCGCTCATTTTAGAGGCTGTCTACGTGATCACTAACCCGTAACTTATTACAAAAAACCTCGAAGGCAGCTGTAGTGAGAACAGGATGTAGTTCTTTCGAGGACATTTAATATTGTTACATAAGTTTCAGAACCAGGTACACGTAACGCCTCGGAGAAAAGATCTCAAAATGTAAATAAAGTGAGCTCACGTAGTGGTATGACGATGTGCAATAATGTTTATTATTGCACATCGTCATACCACTATGTTATTTGATGAAATATGCGATATGCGAGTTTTCGCATAACATATTTCATCAAATAACAGAATCAATAAGATGAATCTTCATCTTCGCATTCAAAACTTTTTATTTTAATCTTGTACTATAGAGGATTATATGAAATACCATAAATTTAATTAGGTGAAATCACACTAATTCTTGTCATAATTATACTAAGTTTACTTACTATATTTACTCTATTTTCATATATATATGTCGGAGGAAGCTATAAGTCGGTTTGATTATTGTTTGCAAGAATAACGCAAATAATGATTTATTACATTTTTCCATAGCTTAAAACCTCCTTAGTCTAATAAAAAGTAAAAAATATTGTTATCAGTTATAGACCAATCAGAGCAGAGCATTTAGCTTGAGCGTGGTCGAGGCGCCATCTTTACTTTTGGAGGGACGCGGACAGTATTGGACATTATTGAGAAATAGCGACTGATCGAGTTGGATCATTGAGATTGAGAGTCTGAGAGACTGAAAGAGTATTAATTGTTGGTAAAAGTAAGACCGGTGCCCTGAACTCGCTGCTCGGTCTTAACTGTGCATTTTCTCTCGATATTATTGTGAAGTGATAAATTGTTATTTAATCCGAATTAAAATAATATGTAGTGCAAAACCATGATCATTATGTTTGTGCTTGTAATTAACCCTGATGATGCCCACGAAATTCTTAACCACTAATGACGATGTCAACAGAAATAATGTTTCTCCGACATCAGAAGTGGGATAACTACCTCCGCTTTCTGTCGTTTTTCAATTTATTTTCAGATTTTTCATACATACGGACACAAAGCAGATCGGCCTTTGTTAGTCGTGGTTCGAAATTCGAATACATCTGGAAGCGAGGTGCAGTCGCAATAATAAGGCATTGTAGATAAACAGAATATCGAGAAAAACTTGGTGATGTAAATACTGACGCTGGTTGGTAACGGTGGACTTCTGCTTTTGCGGATCGTGGTATACAGGAAAGTAAATTAATTCTAGTACTTATTCAAAAGTTACTTCGTTTTCAGTAAGTGATAACGTTTAAATAAAAAAATACGAACGGAATCAAACGGATAACGATGATGGCAAAATCGTTGTACTGTTGTTGTATGTTGCTGCTGTTGTACTGTTGTTGTAATTTGTTTAAAAATGTTATGATATCGGAGTTTCTGCGTGTGTGATATACTGGTACAGGTATAAATACCCAATGTGAGCTTACCAGTACGCAGACTGGGTATGTATAGCAGAAACCCGGCCGTACCCGATTAGTAAAATTTTATTGTATTATCGAGTAAAACGCCGAACTAAATCGTATGACGGTACGGACCTACGCGGGTCTCTCGTCATATCCAGTACGGCGGCGCGGTCATTCATAATGCTCGCGCTCGCGGAGAGTACGAAGTTACCCGAATACTTACGGCGATTCCCGACACGCGTACGTGTAATATTTTAGGCATTTTCTAACAAATAATTCGGTGATACAAATCTGTTCCTTATACATATCGGAATTAAGAAGTTAATTGTGTAATGATGTTAAAGAGTATTTCATTTTGAATTACTAAAAAGAGTTATTTACTTTTAATAAAGATAGAGGTCATTTTAGAGTACCTATTTTAAAATATTGGAATTGGTCGACAATAGTAATATTATTAATTTCAATGTTAACTTTTTTTTACGTCAGTTTATTTGCCTGTGAATATTTTATGAAGTCAGATTGAATTTTTGGCGGGATTTAACTGTTATCGTGTTTCTGTATTGTTTTTGTTATTTTGATTGTTGTGTTGTTATTTGTCTGTGTATAAAGTAATCGAGTTTCTAAAAGGCGACCGCTAAAGGTGATGATGATGATGATGACCGCTAAGGCCAGGTTTGGAAAACCTGTAGGTATTTTGATATAGGGTTTTAGTAAGTACAAAACACTGGAGTCCGCTGGAGTGGACACGTCGTACACATGGATGATAGTAGATTGCCAAAGTCTTTCTTCTACTCCGAACTCTCATGCGGAAAGCGCAAACAAAGAGTTCAATATCTGCGTTACAAATACGTGTTGAAACGCAATCTCGCGGCCTGTAACATATCTACTGATGGTTGGGAGGACGGAATGAAGAGTACGGAATGGCATCATACCGTCTACACTAATGTGGTGAAGTATCGCTTTGCAAGTCACATCAGAGCCCATCACAATGACCAACTGATCATTTAGTAGTCGCCGTCACCGGATACGGTGTGGAGGACACATATTAGTACCTAGGTACTGGGTATACGGCCATACCCATACCTTTGAACCCGGGTACGTTGCAAGATAATGTTGCATGGTATATCTCATGCCTATAAGATACCCTAGGAGCATGGTGGTTGTTAATGTTTAGGTAGTCTTTGTGAGAGGCGAGGCGGCGGATACAAGGCAAGGTGGCCATAACAAGATGAGGTAGCCATAGCATGGTAAGGTGGCCGTAGTAAGGCGAGGTGGCCATAGCAAGATGAGGTAGCCATAGCAAGGTGAGGTAGTCGTAGTAAGGCGAGGTGGCCGTAGTAGGGCGAGGTGGCCATAGCAAGGCGAGGTGGCCATAGCAAGGCGAGGTGGCCATAGCAAGGCGAGGTGGCCGTAGCAAGGCGAGGTGGCCATTGAAAAGTACCTAAAATCTGTTGGATAAAAGGCGAGGTGGCCAATTATCTAAAATGTGTAACGTGTATAACGGCGAGGTGGCTGTTTCGATACTATGAACTTGATTTCGTGTGTAGCGTCTGGGCTATAAGGAGTCAGATTCGATAGCAAAAGGCGTATAGCTAATTTAAGATAATATCTGATCATCGGTGTGCAGGAGATAAAATAATAATTCCTTTGGTCAGGAGTGGCCGAACGATAACAATATCTTTTTTGCAGTTAAGGACGATGCGCAACCTTCAACATCACACGAGGGCGTGTGGTATGTCAGGACGGCCGTGTCGGAGGAAGCTATAAGTCGGTTTGATTATTGTTTGCAAGAATAACGCAAATAATGATTTATTACATTTTTCCATAGCTTAAAACCTCCTTAGTCTAATAAAAAGTAAAAAATATTGTTATCAGTTATAGACCAATCAGAGCAGAGCATTTAGCTTGAGCGTGGTCGAGGCGCCATCTTTACTTTTGGAGGGACGCGGACAGTATTGGACATTATTGAGAAATAGCGACTGATCGAGTTGGATCATTGAGATTGAGAGTCTGAGAGACTGAAAGAGTATTAATTGTTGGTAAAAGTAAGACCGGTGCCCTGAACTCGCTGCTCGGTCTTAACTGTGCATTTTCTCTCGATATTATTGTGAAGTGATAAATTGTTATTTAATCCGAATTAAAATAATATGTAGTGCAAAACCATGATCATTATGTTTGTGCTTGTAATTAACCCTGATGATGCCCACGAAATTCTTAACCACTAATGACGATGTCAACAGAAATAATGTTTCTCCGACATATATATATATATATATATATAAATAAATAAATATATGTACTTATTCATAAATTAATAAATGTATAATTACGTATATATTTCATAACAAATTTAAAATTTATTATTTGCATTTAATATTAATAACAATTTTGTCTTTTAATGTGCGCTTTAATTTTACTGTTTAATTTACTGTTTAATCTTATATTCTTCTGTGTGCCATTGAAACTGTGAATACTGTATCTTCTATTTTAATCTACGCTAATGTTGTGCATGTCTGTAATTGACGTAAACACTAGTTTATATCCTTTTCTTTAAAATATCAATGTTTGTGTTTATGTTGTTGATGTGCCTTAAATAAATAAATAAATATATCCTACTAGATCTACTCCCGTAATTCGTAGTATGCACAATTGCAAACACGTTGCCAAATTATGCGATCCTACACGATTTTGAATAATTAATACACTGTAGAAAAGAGAAGTCAGAGGGTTAACCATAACTAAGAAACTTATAACTATGTGTATAGTAAGGGGTTTCCGTGGTCCTTACATAACGCGACCAGGAGGCGGGCAGGCCGCCTCCGCGAGGCTGCATGGAACTGGGACGTCGGATCGATCCGACACAGGTCGACGACCCCCAGCAATCAGGTGCCAACTGACCTATATTCACAACTCATAATAACGTAACAATTTTTTTATATCTGATATGAGGATTGTTTTTACCCGACTCCGTCAAAAGGTGGGTTATGTTTTTCGAGTGTATGTATGTATGTAAGTATGAATGTATGTCTGTTTCTTTGGTACGCCCTACAGCCCAAACGGCATGACGGATTTTAACATATGGGGTGTCTTTAAATTTGTTTTGATAGCGGGAGTGACATTGACTATAAAAAAAAAATTGATAAATCAAAATGGCCGATTTTGAACGCCATTATATGAAAAAGAAAAAAAATTAAATCGACGAACTATCTCTTTCGTAAATAGCTCAATAGATTGTATAGGTATTTGAAAATCTTTTTTAAGTTACTAACCCTAACTAAAAAGTGTGAAATAAAATAAATTCATATAAAAATCAAAAAACCCAACTGCGTAAAAAGTAAAAAACAAGTAAACGATTTTAACAGTCCCATTATTAGGAAACCGGACTTCTGATGGGTTAAAGTAGATTTCGACTGTTAAAATCGTTTACTCGTTTTTACTTTTTACGCATTTTTATATTAATTTATTTTTAAGTACCTAACAAAATTGCAAAATGTGAATTGGGCTTTTGTTCATAACCAACATAAATCACTTGCTTCCGGAAGAAACACGCACGTATTTAAAGAAACACGATTTCAATTGCAGTGCAAATTACTAAATTAACTTCCTTTTCATCAGCCCACTTATTGTTCCACTCACGGCTCTGGCTGACTGTGTATGTTAGGCTATATTATACGCTACTGGGCTCAATTTTAGTTTACAAGAAGGTTTTAATTTTTACGATTAGGTACGTTAAAATAATTTGGAAAATCTATAATGGTATTAGTTTTCGCCACATAAGGACCAAATTAACTTAAGCAAATCAGCTCCAAAAGTGTGTTCTTCTTTTGGCGCTGGGACAACGATCAATGTTCAGGTACCAATTGAAGGAAGGAGCAGCTTAACGATCGTTGGCAATCGCATGTAATCCCAAGCGCGCGTGTCGTAGTAAACGTTGCAGTAGGTCAGTTGTTTCCGCGAACTAACGGACTTTCTCAGCGTGTGCTTCATCTCTTTGTATCCATGCATCGACAACACTACACCGATTCCTATCTCAAGACGCGAGTTTAATAGGAAAAACGGGTATTATAATAGAAATTATTTATAGTAAAGATGAATCAATTGAAGCTACATACATACATACACTCACGCCTTTTTCCCATGGGGGTAGGCAGAAACTACAGAATGCCACGCGCTACGGTCCCTGCATACCACTTTTGCCTCGTCCACATTCATACATCTCGTCATGCACGCGCGCCAGTTATGAGTACTGCGTACCTGACCTTTTTGAAGGAGTTCACCAATTAGGTCGGTGTATGTCCTTCTAGGGTCCGGCGTTTCCGTCTTATAAATTCCTTTCGTCAATCGCCTATCATTCATCCTTTCAACATGCCCAAACCATCTCAGTACATTCTTCTCAACTTTTGTCACTACGTCGTCTTTCAAAAATAACGTTTTCTTATCACATCATTCTCATCATCATCGTCATTTACGAAAAAAGAGAATATTACGCTGTTCTTTGGTATTCAAATTATTATCAGTTCTGAGAGCATTGTCCATGGTTGTCATTATTGCAAGAACGGCCAATGTACCACAAACTTGAAATAATGTACATCAATTAATAGAGTAGTTGGCAATAGTTCAAACTGAGGTCGTAGAAATAGATCCTCCTCGATTTGAACTAATGAAGTCACGACCTTTCCCGTCAGTGACCGCCATATGGTTATCTACTTAACCTCATGCGATTTCAATTCGTGTAAAAACAAAAATCGGCCAAGTGCGAGTCGGACTCACGCACAAAGGGTTCCGTACCATTGACACACAATTGAATGAAAGGTAAATTGTGGTTTACGATTTTTGACGTATTAAAAAAAATTACTAACTAGGTCTTGTTCAAACCAATTTTCGGTGGAAGTTTGCATGGTAATGTAAATCATATATTTTTTTAAGTTTTATCATTCTATTATTTTAGAAGTTACAGGGGGGACACACTTTTTACCACTTCGGAAGTGTCTCTCGCTCAAACTATTCAGTTTAGAAATAAATGATAGTTTCACTTCTAAGTATGGGATCCCCAAAATATTTTGTTTTTTTTTCTATTTTGTGTTAAAGGCTGTGACATGACGGACAGACAGATAGACAGACATGACGAATCTATAAGGGTTCCGTTTTTTGCCATTTGGCTACGGAACCCTAAAAATGGCTATGTATATTTAACATGAAAATTGATTAGTATTTCTAATATGTCTTCCTATAACATACCAATTCGATTTGCAGTTAAATCACCAAGTGTTATAATGTGACAGAACAATACGTGTATCAAAATAAAATTCTAATAAAAATATCAATACGTCAAATTAATAACCCTTGGCTGTCTTTGACTGCCATTGTAATCTCGGGCGTGAATCAGTATAGACGTCATAATGGAAACCTTAAGAAGTTTCCACATGACTTGTTTATTTATTCATAGGAACTAATATACTTTTATTACGGGTGGAATTATAACAGGAATGTAGCGCTTTATGAGCACATGTCAATTCAATCACGGACTTCCTTATTTAATTTACCGAACATTGGCTTAAGATAAATTATTGCTTATTAGAAATACGTAAGTAATGGGAGTTACTTGCGTATTTCTTAATAGACAAATTCATCATCTTTGAGAAAACGCGATACATAACTACTAAGGCATCAATGCAAAAAGAACGAATAAAGTTTAATACAATTTGGGCAGACGTTTCTATTATCGAGGTTTTTACGTTGTGTATTTAGAACATAGCGCAACTCTAGAACATTCCTAGGCCATTGCGACCGCAATTAGCTTCAGTAGGTAGAGCGTCACTTGCAATGCAAGCGGAGCACCAGTTGGTGTCGCAGAGGGTCCCAGTCCTGTACTCCGAATATTCGTAAATAGCGCAAGCGACCGGGCTGCATCTATTTCGGCCGCGCGTCGTTTTGTTTCGCACCGCGTTCCGATGCACGTTGTATGCGCTTGTGCATAAATATATTCTTGTCATCAACTAGGGTTGGTAAATTAATTGAATGTTCGTTTATTAGAACATCTAATAAATTAATCAAATTATAGGCAAACTTATTATGAGCCGGTATTATATTGCGGAGCAAGACCTTGCGAACATAGTACACTTTTATTTGATTATTTTATAGTTGTGACAACGAAGGTAAGATGTTTTTATCTTCTTGTCATGTGAAATAGCTTAATGCTTGTAAACATGTTAGCAAAAGTACTTAATGATAAAATGGAAATACCATATAACTGGAATCTACGCTGTCTACGCATAACTAACTTAACGTGAAATATTTAATTAATTGCAAAAAATTACACTGTCTAAACGCCTATATTGTGAATTTAATAAAAAGTAAGCAGGTATACCCACTTTACAGCACGTCTCTAATATTATATTACTGTTGGCAATTGACAAAGGAGGCCTTTTGCACTATTAAATTGTCAATTGCTATAATCTGCAGAACAAGCTAATTATGTTTTTCCCTTGGCAACCAATTAAATAACTTTGGTTCTGTTGGCAGGTGTAACAGGCAGCCCTATTTACTCACAGCTCATAAAACTTAGATAAATCCGCGATACACTCTAACGGCTCGTTCTTATTTTACCAATTTGCAAATATTTTATGATTTAAACAATTTATGGATGAATCCAATCCAGTAATAATATTATGCGTCGATGTTATTGGCCACCAACTGAGGTTATGTTATACTTTGAATACATAACTTGATTTAATTTTAGCTTTAAAAGGATAAAGGGCATTTTCCTGCATGCCCATTGGTGTGTTATGTTAATTATCAGTTATTTTCTATAAGGAACTGTATGCTTCTAAGGTTAAATATGGTGTTTGTACGTATCTGCTCAGAAGAAAGAAACAGAATCAATTTATTGATTATTTGTTTGATAATTATAATTTAAGTTCCTAGATACACCAATGTAGTAACGCAAAAGAATTGACGGCCGCAGTGATGTCCTTCCACTTACTAATAAACAATCCATTTTTAACACAAAGTTTTTTCATACCCGCCCTATTCCGTACACTACTTTCGCACGTCTATCATGTAAATATATACATATATGTATATATGAATACATAAAATCCATTTAAATTTTTCGGAACGCAGGAAGTATAGCCAATTAATAGCTACTGGGAAATTAGAAAAAATAAAAGATCGACCAACATTGTTAACTAAATAAATATGAAATAAAACTGATGGCATAATTATAGGGCCGGTGAACTAAATAAATATGAAATAAAACTGATGGCATAATTATAGGGCCGGTGCATTGTTGCGTTTACTAATGTTTTTGTAAACCTAATTAGTGAGTCGTTAGTGATCTCCTTAGAACAAATTCGTAAGTATACGATATCAAAGGAGAGATCGACGAAGTTAGATCGGGTGCTAAGGTGTCAACGCGGAAGTCTATTTCGATCGCGACTTATTTTACTAGCGCCATTAACAGGTGGCAAATTACACAGTGATTGAAGCACTGTGTAATTTGTAGAACTTTATTACAAATAATATATCGCGTATGTCTGAATACATGCTGCTGAGCTCTGCTAGGCAAAGCAAGCATGTAATTGTATGTATATCTTATCTTAAAATATGTGAATTGCAGTTGAATTTCTACCGTATTCCATATAACATTTACTGGGCCATGACTAGTGCATCACTCTTCGTCTTTAAATATAATTGTGCAGAGTATTTCTCAATTTGTATCATAATCATAGTGCTATAACAGTAAAATATGCAATTATAATTCTTATCACTTCATACCAAATGCATTGGCTACATGGAGGAGGAGATTGGCTACACATAGAAACGTGCTTTAGTAAAAACCTACTTCTTACCATCTGTGAAGTCCCACATGTTCTCTCTAAAATAGGCATCCTACTAATATTATAAACGTAAACGTTTGCATGGATGGATGTGTGGATGTTTATTACTCTTTCACGCAAAAACGATTAAATGGATTTGGATGAAACTTTATAGTAACATAGGAAACACATTAGATTAACACAGAAGCTTTATATAGAATATAAAATATAAAAAAAAACATTTCGCTGATATTAAACCAAGCAATACAAGAGATATGATAAACGACATGTCTGCAAAAGAAAACGAATTTTTAAGTAGCAATATTTCGTGAGGCTATTGAACTTAAATAATACCCAAATTCAAGCCATATTATCGTTGCATCTGTCGCCATCGGTAGCGAATTCATTCCCACATCTTGGAACCAATATCATGACATACTGTGCGGTTCCAAAAGAACTTCATACCACGTACATAATCAGGCTGAGAAAAGCACTATAGCGTCGGGCTCTTCGAACAAGGAGTAAAATGGTTTGTACAGGGTAGCGCGCGAGCGACGCCTTGGTGTTTCAAAAGTCCATACGATACGTAGGTACGTAAGTAGGTCATAGCCGTCGGTAATCTCATTCAATGTGCAGGTAATTATAATAATAATTATAAATCAATGCCAAAACAAATATCATCCATGTATTTTTTCCAAGAGTAGCACGCAGTTGGCACAATGTGCGCAGTTTTGGATCGTGATGTGCGAGGCGAGTCGTCTGCCAGTCAACATTGTGGATTATATTCGACGCCCGGTTCTACAGGTGTGGAGGAATTGTGCCTAATTCTATGTACTTAAACAAGGTAATCTCAGTGGAGTGTGTGTTATCAATACTTGTTGTTCTTATCAGTAAGTTTCACAAGATAATCACAATCAGGTCTTGTTTTTGTCATTAAAGACACTTAAGTAATGCATTGTGAATGTGATTGACACAACCTAATTAATTAGTAAAAAATATTATATTGTAGTGTTTCAGAATCTAATATAGGTACTAAATGTGCAAAAATTCAATAGAAAATAAGTGAACATCTGTATTACAAAAAGTTTACGTGAGTGACCTTTTCCTATAGAGCATTGAAAATTTTTCTAACACACAGTGCCATCTGCTGGCAGTTTTATTAAACAAGACAGTATGTAATTTAATTTACTTATGAAACTTCAAATAACTGGTTGTTTAATGTGATCAAGAGGTGTACTTACAAGTGACCTCTAGACTAGTAACAACTGACTTCTGTCACCTTGGGCACTCTTAATTGACTAAAAGGTTTTATATTCTACCCAGAAGGATTAATAAGTCACATGGCGGGACACTACACTTCTCAAAATCAAATCAAATCAAATCAAATCATTTATTTCAATTAGACCAATACAGGTGCTTTTGAATTGTCATATTTAATTGAATTTAGTTGCACGGTTCCAAAAGGTAGGTCTTATGGAGAAGAACCGGCAAGAAACTCCATAATATAACTCAATAATATGATTAACTGTTATAGCCATCTAATACATTAACTGGATCTTTGTATACAAGATCTATGTACATTTATCTTGTTATTTTCAGTATAAGACAAACAGTAAGTACGAGACAGCCAAGAGGTCATGTAATCAGTCAAATCTAATGTCTCATAAGTTTTAAGTACCAACATTTTTAGTACCAACTAGGATATCAAGTATTAATTAAGATTATTGTCTAATATACAAGGCCAAAATTATAACTTGATGCCAGAAAATACTTTGCAGTTAACAGAATGTAAGACCTCCTATATTCATTGTGCCTTTGTATTGAAATCCTGACAGGTTTCCTTGTAATAAAGTTGCTTCAAAATTATTAAATCTTATGCATCTTGAAATTCATGTTTACCTCTCTGGCGATCTGGTCGAGAGCCTGCTCCTCCGCTGTGGCCTTCGTCTGCGTGCGCTGGCGCCGCGACGGATCCATCTCCGTACAACACACTTCACACTCTGCAAACCAATATTTATCTATATCATATACTGTGTTTAAACAGTGTACTTCAATTAAATTTTTGATATAGATATCAAGTCTCATACAACAGATCAGATGCAAAAAGTATACATATGGCTAGTAGTTAGTACATGTTTGTTTTCTTGATTGATTGACAATGACCCATTTAATTGATCAATGTTTACTTATACATTGTAGAATTTATGAAATTAAATCAGTAACTTCAAAAACAGTTAAATTAATCCACATTTGATATTGTGGTTTTACAGAGCATCGCAATGCTGGACAGTTTGGCTAGATATAATGGTATGTGAAGAGGAAAACAAAATTATATCTGCTTTAATTTACCTTAAACTTGTTTATAATAAGACATAAAATATCAATATAATAAAATGGTTATTTAGACTTTATTTTAAATTGAAATGATAGTAGCCTGGCAATATAATATAGTTTAAATATAAACGATTATTTTAAATATTTAAAAACATAACATGGAGCAAAAATTATGATTGAATTCATACAAATTGTAAACATGCAAGTTGTACAGTTTCAAATTGTCACTATTGTTAATTTACTGATAAGTAACAGTGTATTTTTAATGCTGTGTTAACCTTGGATTAGCGGATGACACCAATGTGTCAGTTGAGTGCTTTATCAACAGGAGCTAAGAACAAGGTTATCACTCCACAACAGTATTGTCCTACTGTGTAACATGTTCAAAAGTAATGCACAATGTATTACTTCACTAAAGTAGGTACATATTAGTTCATACAGGCCAAAATTCAGAACATAATTATTAATTAACCCTCTTTACTCTGAATAGTTCATTAGCACTCAAGCGAACTCCAGAAGTTGACTGTTTGACACAAAAATTACCATAGCAAGTACTGATTTAGGTAGTAAATACAGGAGTATATTTAAAATCAGTACTTTACATTCATTAATGTATTAGTATTAAACGGGCTGTCTGAAAACCATAAATTATGACATTACAAACTTCTACTAGTTACTAATATCTGCCCAATATTGACTATAAGCACAAATTATGCCAACACAATATTTTCTGTACATAGCAATATTTGGTCAATCTCATCCATCAAATAGGAGTCAAAGTACATTTCAATGTTCACAATAAGTGTTAGAAATTACTCTCGTGTGAGAAGTTTGGTTAACTTTATATGTATAAAAACTATTTTTTTTTATCATTTATAGTACAGCATTTGACCACTATCTCACCTGATGGTAAGTGACGATGTGGTCTCAGATGAAGCACGCTTAACTAGAAGATACCTATTCACTTGTGACTTGAAAACCCCCTAATTGTTTAATCTTTATAAAATAAACAAACATGTTTATTTTTATGCACTTCCATATCATTCCTCCATTATAAGTAGTAGGTAAAGATAAATAGACCTAAAGTAAGTAGCAGTAGTAGGCCTGAACAGGTAGTTCCCATGCGAAAGTGTGCATAGCGAAATGCTACCTGTGCGAATCTTGGCTAAGTATCATTCTTTTTTAAATGATTCAATTATAACACAATTCATATTCATTGGCTTAATTACTTTACAGTTTTAATGTTTATATTATTTAAGTAGGTGTTATATTCATTAAATATACATTTTGTTGATAGCTTCCATCATACAATTTTATTTAATATTTTTTTCTCAAATGCACTTACAGTTAGGTACTTTGCAGTCTACACTTTTTCCTTCTCCTCTCTACATACTAATATAACCAGTGACCCACTGCAAGTTCTTACCTAATTCTATTTATATGGATGCGACACAATTTTATAAATATTGTTACACTCAGCAATCACATATTGAATCACAATACATTTATTCATGCACATATTTTGGAATAAATGTCCATAAACAATGTGTCCTTTGCATAACCACAATCAAGAACTGATCCTAAAAATTTAAAAACTAGTTGACTATAACCTATGGGGTTCATTGCGCTTATCCCACATGCCTGTTTTCTCAAAATCGTATTGGAGTCACGATCACCAGGAAAACGGGTGGGCACAAAGCCAACACGGTTTTTTATGGTAGTCACTGTAATGACATCATTGCATACTTACTGGGACAGTTACAGATGTAAACACATCGCTGCGACGCTCACTATCACCTACTTATCGGTCATCAGCCCCGACACGATCTCACGATTATGCTAATCTACAACGAAGCGCAAAAGTGAAAAAATGCAATATTTTAAGAAAATACGGCGACACCAATTCACTGCCTACACGAATCACATTGATTATGCGCTAATTTCACAGTTTACACACAAAGTCTTCGATCAGTCAGCACAGGTTTAAGTTTATACGATTTAATTATATCGTTTTTTTTAGCTTTTGAGTAGAACTTAGACCATTTTTAATAAAACTAATTTTTACAAAAGCCATGTATGACATGCATGCCATTGCCATTTAAAACCGTTGCGTTCAAGAACAAGTTTTTCACTCACGTTGGAATGTCAGTTTATGAAAACGTTCATAATCTATATAGTTAAAAAAATTAAGGAAGCTAGTTATATTAAATTTTCTGGGTAAAACGGCTTAGCTATATACATATCTCCGACATTTAAAAATATTTAATTGATGTCTTCTTATTTTTTAATACCTAAATAGGCTTGTAACACTGCAGGCAGTCCCGTAAAAAATGCAGCAAATATATAGCGAAGAAGGAACTCAATTCTTAGGAATAAGTTTCCTTCTAGATATTATGTATTGGCCACAGTTGCAAGGGGCGCAAGTGCGCAACATTAACTAAACTGGTCCAACATCACGTAGACCTTTATGTGTAAGCAAACTGTGGACCTGAGCGCGCGGATGTCCGAATTGTATGCTCATATAAGACAGACAGACAGAGACTCTATGCGCAGATTACTTCACGGTTACCACTGGAATACGGGTTAAAGCTGGCCTAAAACATCACCTATACATGTGCAACTTATCAGCAGCAAGTCTCGGACGTGATCTTGAGCGCGCAGATTTCCGCCGAGTATCGGCGGAACCGGCTCATCGAATGTTTTAGGGCGTAAACGCACATGACGAGTGTGTACAACAGCGTTCGGACGTCACGCAGTATTAGTCGCCGCGCCGCCAAAATATTTGTTTTGTCATTAATTAATTCTAATAAAAATACTTGTTATACGAATGTACCTACGTAGGTACAAATAAATACTTATGTCCTTCATATAATTTGGTTAATACCGAGATATTTAAACTGAATTTATTTTTTAAGTGCAATTACGTTCTATGGGTACTATACACATATTGAATGAGCTGTGATACCCTAACGGTGTAACCAGTGGACCGAGATGTGAGAGGTCTCGAGTTCAAACCCAAGGCATTCACTTTTAGGAAGTTATGTGCGTATTTAGCACATGCTCAAACGGTGAAGGAAAAGATCGTGAGGAAACCTGCATGCTTGAGATTTTCTCGATAGCATGTAATGTCTGCCAACCCGCCGCAGTAGGGTAGCGTGATGAATATCTAATCCCCGAGATTAGTGCCCAGCAGTGGGACAATAATGGGTCGATGATAATGACGATGATACCACGTCCGTACAAGGACCCCCTGTATCATCCCAGGCAACAGATGAAGTTGAATATGTCTACATAATATATGTGTTTATCTACAAGCAATGGAAATAATGGAATATTAATTGATTTTTGAATAAAATACAACAAAAATTACTACAATAACATTTTATTCTGAACCACATTTAAAAAATTGCAACCACACTTGTTTACTTTTCTAAATTGACTTTTACGTCTGTACATACTGAACTATGTGATTAAACATAATAATAAAATTTATTCAGACTTAGACTTAATTGTGTCTTCCTTGTAGTAGAGGAAGACGAAGGAGAAGAGGAACACTCCCACCATCATCGAGAAGGCACTCACGTAGTATGGGTATGCACTTGGGATAAAGCGCTCATACTGTGTATGTTGAAGTGGACGTACTGACACCTGTAATTCAAATATTATTATGTATTAAAGTATTGTATATATATACAACATATAATAATGAAGTAATGTAGCTTAATTTTTATAGAATAGTAAGGGGCTGAACTAATTTTAAGCAACAATATTAGGCAACCACCTAAACTTAGGTTTAAAATTGAGCTATTAAATACAAAGTTTTTCTAATCTTACTAGTTCCTAAGTTTAGCCTGTTCAAGTAAAAATTCTACAAATGAAACATTGTTAACAGATCAGTTACCTTAATAGTTTATAGAGTTTCATATATTTATCAGACAGGTTAATAGGCAGAAAAGGCTTCCTAAAATGTTACAGATTGAAAAATACTTACTTGGGTTGAATGATACAGTCTTGTGTATCCAATTCTATCATAATCAACCTTGAACTGGTAGACGCCCCAAACATCTGGGACCTTAAATATAGCCTCATAGACTCCATTGGGCTTCTTCTGTAGTGTAGTGCGAATGAATGGGTCGATACGCACGAACTCCAGCTGAACATCGGTGGCGTCAAATGGCTGCCATTTGCCGTTCTTCAGTTCTTCAATTTCAATTTTGTATACCTGTGGAAGTTAGGTACTATTGGTAACATCATTTTCGGAGTTGGATATTGAGTAAATCATAAATTATAAACACTACTCACCACAGTGTCAGTGATGGTGTATGTGTTGGAGGACTCTTTCTCGCCTTTGCGGTGGTGATGAACATTGCGCACGCGCAGGCGGCCACGCTCGCCGAACGACCACTCGCTAAGCCGCACCGCGAGAGCTTTGTTGCCAGACTGGGCCGAGCTGACTTTGTCACCCTGTATTTAAAAGATCAGAATATATATATTAGATATTCACATTAGATATCGCACTATACATTTTAGCATACAGTTAAAAATTTACCTTATAAAATCTACATAAGATATAAGATATTCCTTTATCTCACTAGTCTTAAAAGTATATGTATACAAAGCCTGAATTTCTATGTGTAAAAAACATCTTCATCTCCTAAAAGGTTTACAACTTACATGGACTTTAGCAATAGCAGAATTGAAAGCCTCATCAGAGAAGAAGAACAGGGAGCCACTGAAGACGATACGAGCATTGTTCCTAGCTTGCAGGGCCGCAATCAGAACAGTCTTACGACCAACGGCATGTGGGTACTCCTTCACCTGTAAATATAAAATGTAAAAAAGTGAATATAGCACTTCATAATTGAGTTCACAATTATTTATATATCTTAAATGTCTTCAGAATTTATTGATCCTGCCTCTTCTTCAGGTGCATCAAAGTCAGGATTAGACCAATTAATAATTCTGGATATAAGTAATAATTAGTGATGTACAAAGTACAGTTCACTGACACCAAAGCGCGCGCAGTCAGCAGTTTCATGCTAACCCAATTCTTTACCTTATAGATTATTATAAAGTTAGTTGACGAACAGCCACAAACCAAGCTGCATTAACTCAAACCATTTTACCAGTTTAATAAACCATTGTGTTTTCTATACCATAGTTGTTGGAGCCAACCCACACAACACCCAACAAGTAATATGATGTAAAATAGTCTAAACAATATGTATTTGCACCCATATTCTAATAAAGAGCTGATAAAAAAAAAATTTTTTTCTAAATATACTCAGCACAGAAATATTTAGTCATCAAATACAACAAAGTTGTATGTTATTCATACCTGGCTTTTAGGATTATAGCTGTATGCAGTAGAGTCAGCAGTCAGGATGGGCAGAACCAAGCTATTGTCCTTGTCCAAGATGAGACCAGTGCCCTCAAAAAGCAGAGGCTTAGTATTCTGTTCTCCAACAATAGTAGGTGAGGAGATCAGGTTCTTGGGAGATACTGCAATCCTGGTGTGCTCACCATCATCAGACACATCATAGTTGAAGTGGTCAATCACAGCAGCTGATTCTTCATCCATCTGAAAATTTAACATTTAATAAATGTGGTATTGTTTTACATTTACAGGATAAACACAAACACAACACACAAAAACTTTCAAAATTATTTTAGGTTTATGTCTTTCATGGTTTAAGTCCTACCACATAACACTCTAGCATATACAGAGAATAGAATGTTTATCAACAATATTCCCATTTATATGACAGAGTATTGGGGCACTATATGAGTATCTGGAGTGCCATTCAATCAAATGTAGTCAGAGTGTCACCTTAGGAGCGGAAATGTGTGAATATAAATTTAAGTATCAATCTTCGTCTTTGGTATTACCTCAAAACCACACTCTGAAGCGATCTCCCTGTACACGTCACCGGCGGCTGCGTTCCCAGCCATGAGTAAGTTACCGCCATCGTCAATGTATTTGGTGATGGATTCAGTGTCGATCTGCCCGCCAAACTCCAACACCGATGGCGCAAATATGATTAAATTCTTGTACAAGTACTCTCCATACTTGGATAACACTAGGTTAGGGTCGTCGGCTAGCTTGTATGTTAGACTGTAGCCCCTGTCTGAAATGTATTTATCGATTATTCAAAGTAAAGGGCGATTACCAAAAATTATATCTACAAGTCTAAGAATACCCTTAAGGCATCTCTCATGATAGTAGATAGACATAATACCGGTGTCCTATCGCCTTCATAATCATGCACACACTTACCTTGCAAAGATTTGAAGAATTGTGAATGCGTTTCTCTGATGTTAAGATTATCAAGAAGAACTAAAGTTTCTTGTTCAGCTAAGGCTAGTGAAAATATTGATAGAATTCCTAAAATTATTGGAATCTTCATTTTTGTATAGTATTTTAACCGCACACCAACTAAATCAATGACGTGTACTATAAACTACTAGAGATGGTCGTTTTTACATTAACGATGCCAAGCATCGATGCCAGTTGTCGATGCCGATATCCGATGCCGAGTTACGTTGACAACGGATACCGATGCCATTTAGTTGCCGATGCCGATCCCGATGCCGTTGACACATGACGATACAGATAACATATCGGATGTTTTGTATTACTGAGAATGGATGCTAATGCCATCTACTTGCCCATAGCCGAAAACAGTCGTCGTGTCATATCAGTAACGTTTAGGTTCACGTATTGTGCTACTAGATGTCACTGTTATTTAATCGATGAATGTAGTAATTTAGATTACAACTCATAATCTAAAGAAATTATTTAATAAATTGTTTTATTTTAGTTAAACTCCTTAAACGTTTAATTAAGGCATTGCAAATCGTTTAAAATATTGTTTTGACATATTGGTACAAAAGTACTTATTTTTTTAATGTTTTTTTTCCTAGATGGCATTATTTTACGTATCATAATATGAATTCGATTTCAGTACAGTTTTGAATGCGCTCGCTACTTGAACATTCATAATAATTTCCGTTTGAGTTTGATAAATAAATACTTTAAAATGTAGTGGGTACAATTTTTATATAAACTTACGATTAACAAAATATGACAAAAATATAAAAATATTTTTTGACCCATATATGTATAAGTATTATTATCTGTATTTTCTATTATATTGTTTTTCAATGGCGTTAATGCATCGTATTATAAATTCGCTTTCTTTCTTTAATAAATTCAAATTGTCGTAACTTTACGATTAGATGCGGCGATACAACAATGTATGTATTATGACTGAGCTAAAAAAAAAAAAAAAGGTCATCCCACGTAGACTGGGCCAAATGGTAATGGTAAATACATATGTTTGGCATCGATGCCAAAAATAACGATGCCGATATCGGATGCCGCATCTCTGGTAACGATGCGCATAGATGACAAACATATTCAAAAACGCCCATGTCTATAAATTACTAGGGATGTACGTACCGATTCTTAGCGATGATTTAGATGATCGAGTACGATCATTGATGATCTGATGTAACAAACACAATATCAGGCAGGTAAATAAATAATTCTTAATTAAAATGTGTTCTTATTATGAATTTTTAAACCTGTCTAGCAAATATTTTGTGTAAATAATAAAAAAATATTTTTTATAATTGCAGCGGTATAAATTATTTTGCTTCGGCTGGCAACCCTGTATTTTTAATCTGTGGTGTCAATTTATTTTGATTGACGTCTCGTAAAATGATTTATTTTTGTATCAAAAACCTGCTCTTGATTAATGCTAAATAATTTAAACAAGAAGCATTGAGTGGTTGTTTCTTAAAACAGTACTACATTAGTGATTATAAAATGATCATATCGCGGTCCAAGCACCGTTCGTCGGTGGAAGTGTGCGCGGATTGCGGTGCATCAGGTCAGGGCGATGTTCCAGTTTTAGATATAGTTTTTAATTGTTCCGGTACTTATCTAAAGTGGTATTTGTGTCGTTTCGTGATCACAGATCCGTCTTGGGCTTCGATCAACCGTGGGTTGCTGCTGTGCGCAGAGTGCTGTAGTGTTCATCGTAGTATGGGACGACACATCTCTCACGTTAAATCTATGCGGCAGGGCTCTTGGCCACCATCGCTTTTGGCTGTATGTACAAATTCATTATTTAAAGTATCACCATATCTCCAAGCAAACTACTGTATTTCTCTCAAAGAATAATCATATTCAATGTTGTTATACTTCAAAGTTTAGTCATCTCCACAATTACCTTAATTAAGCAATTAGTGCAGTACCAACTACCAGGACTCTGAATAGTAGTGTCAATTTAGAAACTGTGTCACCCAATTTAATGTTACGATCTATAAAAAAATCCTTATAGTTTCTAATTTATAGGTTTAATTATCATTATAGTTTTTAATTAACAAATTGTCATGCATAATTGGAATTAAGTATTTTTTTGTGTTTACCATTCAGATGGTGCAAGCATTGACTGCTCAAAATGTAAACAGCATTTGGGAACATTCTTTACTGGATACTTCTGCACCAAAACATCTCCGAAAGAAACCACAACCCAAAGACCCTCTGCAGTAAGAATTATATGTTGTGTTTAATTACATCAATCAACCTATCTGTTATCTTATCTGTATGTTATAGAATGATGCTAAACAATTAAACTTGATAGCAACAATTACCTCCTAAGTTGTCTTTTCTGAATTTACATTTGGAGTTATGAATATTTTATACTATAATTATTATTATACTAATAATTAATATTATACCTGTCAAAATATGTCAAATATTATTGAACACTCATAAAATAGCATGATTCAAGCAAGATAGACCTAATTCAAAGTATGTTTTTAGCCCAGTAAAGTCAGAGTTCATTCTGGCAAAGCATTTGAGGCTTGCATATGTGCTGCGTGCCAGGAGGGACGAGCCACCAAGTGAGCTGGGTAGACAGCTGCATAGTGCTGTCAGAAGTTCGTCCTTGGATACTGCCATGCGGCTGCTAGCCCAAGGTGCAGACCCCAACTACTACAATCAGGTCAGCATTATAGAATGTTTCTTATCATTAGGTAAATCAGCTAAGATGCCACTCTGCTTAATATTAGAATTAAGATAACCCTGCTGATCCTTCCCCTCATTTTCACAGTATTTCTCCCATTCTTAATATGTATTCAAGAAATAAATCAAATTGCATATTTAGTATAGCTCAAATAAATTAAACTTAAATATGTTTAGGTAAGATAAAATTTTCCTTCTTCTATGTATTTAATAATAATAAACTCAAATGAGCACATGCTCATATCAAACATAAATTTAATAAACAGGAAAGTTTTGGTATTATTTAAATACCTACCTACTTTGAAATACTCTTCCAATAATTTTGTATGTGTCAGTGAAGTCCAATAAATAGACCATTATTAAATTTAAGAAAATATACATATAACAAACCAATAATCTGCAATTATGATGAGTTATGCAGTGGCGTCATAACAATAGACTGGATCTCAGAGAGTTATTTTAGGCCATTGCCATAAGTTTCGAAAAGACAATTAGATGTCGTTCATAAAATAAATATTTCTGAATCATGTTATGATTTCGTAAATACGAAAAGATGTTTTGATTTTTTATTATGATCAACATCTCAGATTGTTTAGTGTTCATCACTTGAGACTTCTTGTGACAATACAGCTGAGAAAGATTTACCCTGACGCGCGAGAGTCTTCCAGGCCTCTGTAAAGAAAGAAAGAAAGAAAGAAAGAGAAAGAAAAAATATTAACACTACACGGCCGTTTTTCCTTGAATCCTTGAATTCTTGAATCCTTGAATATCTTGATTAGTTCTCTACGATAATATACATATAATATGGGCAGGAAATTGTACCTTAAATGTTAGGTGAGCATTTACGCGATTAGCATCCACACCATCACGACCTATTCGAGCGTTCTATTTGAAAACGTCGAAGGCCCCAGCATAAATTGTATGCAAAACTCGCAGCAAGGCCACGACGCTCTTTCCCATTTCAGACGTTGATGACAGTTTGGGGTGGCAGAATAAACTACATTCTGCCGCCCCAAACTGCTACACGAATGACGCAATATCGCTTCTCCAGGAAGCCAATCCCTAAACAAGCACCCGGAGATGAGCTCTGTCGCGAGACTTGATTTGATTTAAAAGTTTCAGTAAACTTTCGAATTGTATGATTTTATAATTTTATCAATCGTTCTATTCACTTTCTCCATTGAATACTATTTTCAATCAAATAAATGTTATTAGGAGAAAGGCACGACGTGTCTACACGTGGCGTGCCGCGCGGGGCAGCCGGCGCAGGCCGAGCTGCTGGTGGCGTGGGGCGCCGAGCCTGGCGCGCGCGACCACTCCGGGAACACGCCAGCAGAGTGCGCCAGGTAAACTAATAACCTAAGATCTAGCAAACCCGTCCACCAGCCAGAAACTTGTTGATAATAAAGATACGAAGATAGCTCTTTATTGAAAGGCCGGCAACGTATTTGCACGTCCCCTGGTGTTGCAGATGTCCATGGGCGGCGGTAATCACTTACCATCAGGTGAGCCTCCTGCTCGTTTGCCCCCTAATTTGTATAAAAAAAAAGCATCAGTTAGTTCCAATTTACCAATAGAACATGAATTAAAAAGCAATAAATAAATAAAAGGTCAAATATTGTGCTGATACTACATCAGTGTTAATCACCAAAGAACTATTGGTAAAGACAGGGCGTTCTGCTTTGTATTGTTTGAGAGCTCGTTTATTATCTGCCTACGTAAAGAACAGAAAAGACGTAACCTTTAGCTTTGTGTATCTAATATGGTAGACGCAAGGTCTTTGATGTAGTTTGACACCTACAAAGCAAATTCTGATCTTAACATCTACTTTATTTATGTTGTTGTTAACATTTAAAATGATATTTCCTTTACGAAATGTAACATATTATGCAATGATGTTTGACAATATTCTGCAATTTTCCGTAACCAATATGTACCTACGTACATTTCTATTCATAATGTAAACTAAGCATATGTAAAATACATAAAATCATAAATTACAGTTTTATCTTCAAGCAATTTTCACTTTTAATACATAATATGTTTTAGGGATCTATTCGCTTGGTGATACATTAGTTTAATCCCCCATTATTAGTATAAACCCCAGTTCAGACAGTGTCTACTTCCTCCAGACAAGGCGGGCACACGGAGCTAGCGGACCGCATGACCGAGCTAGTGTACGAGGCGACGGATCGTATGATCTACTTCCTGACGGGGGAGAAGCCCGACCACGCGTCCGGCAGACACTACATCGTGCCCCGAGCACACGACACGCACGAGATGACTGACGTCGCCAAGGCTGCGAGGGGCAAGCTGCAGTTGGTATGTATATCTAAATGACACAATAAATATAATTTGCTGTACATAGGAATGCTGGTATTGCGTTTCCTGACGAGTATTCTTACCGAGTCTATTTCGCTGTTGTTGTAAAATAAAGTACTTATTGTTGTTTTTTGCAGTTACCGAATCATCTTTTTGAAGAGCTTGTTATGGACATCTACGACGAAATAGATCGCAGGGAAACAGAAGCGAGTGAGTACTATGTAATATAACCTATTTTAGACTACATTGAAATGTTAAACAAACTGAACAATTGAGTAATTGTCTCTCACACAAAAGCATCGTATTATATTTTTCTCAGCTTTATTATTTTGTATTATGTAACCACAATATAAGTAAATCTTTCATCGTAAAATCTCTTTAAAACAATAATTATTATTTATTAGCAGTAACAAGCAGTCAGAACATTATTTTCATAAAATTGTATCCTATTATAGTAAATTAAAACTAACTGTAAACGAAAAACATTTTAAAAAAAGAACAATATTATAAGTATTATATTTCTCATAAAATCAATTCATCCATTTATATGTACAGTATGGCAAACTAGCGCAACAGGTCTAGAGCGCTCAGGCGTAGCGTTCCTACCTGTGAACCCCGCGCTCTCCGCACCGCGTAACCAAGGACGACAGAAGCTGGCGAGGCTGTCCACCGCGGAGATGGCTACGCTGCTACGAGACGTGCTGGTCGACGCTACGAGGAGGCAGCACATCGCTACGTTACAGCCGAGGGGTCAGTTTTAACCTATACATAATATATCTTATATATACTTGTCCTTGCTGTCTGACAGATGGACTGGTACTGTCAACGTACAACGTAAATCGCTGGAGCTAAAAACTTAATATTTAAGTATGCATTTTATGTTGTAAACATCCATTAAGGAGGGATTCTTGGGTGTTATTTATTATTATTGAAGTAAATCTCACGAAATTCAATATGTATCTATTACCAAAAATTCATACGTCACCGGAGCAGCAATTTATAATAAATCATTATCATTTTTACGAGACATAAACTAAAGTAGGTAAAAAAATTAAATGAAATGTTACGAATTAAACTATTAATGTACACACTCTTTCTGACGATCGATGATAAAGGCGAGTTAATGAAATAACTATAAATATTATATACTGGCATTTTAAATATTGTATAGGCCATTTAGCAATATTATATCTTGTTTAATATAGAACTCGATATCAGTGTAGCTACGATTCTTTTGGTAACTTATTGTGATACAACTGATTTAAATCCATTTCTATAACCAAAAAGTTTAAAGGGCACTGATAAATCACTAATATGTATCTGAGTCCTAAGCAAAGCTACAATTAAACTGCTATAATTATGACTTAAAAGTTGTAAAAGTTTTTCAATGTAAAAGGTTTAATCACACATATTCGAATGTCCACGTTACCTATATTTTGTCTCGTCTTGTTAATTGGGGAATGCGATTGTTAGCACTCTAGCAATCAGTATACATAATGATCATTATTTTAGCGCCCACGGCCCTGTTGAACCCGCTGCTTTCAGCGAGTCACCTCAAGCACTTCTCGCAGATGTCAGACGACGAGCCGCTGTATGACTCGGTCGCCTCAGACGAAGACTACGCCGCGCTGGCACCTATAGACTTAGATGTAAGTGTCTTTAACACGGTTTCTTCCACTTATCATTTCAAAACTTTGTTTCTTACTTGTCCGACCATTCCTTTAACAGTTATCGACCGTGGTGCCCCGTGCCGGTGAAACAGTATCATCCACGTACAATCCGTCGCTACCCATCGAGCACTCACATCAGTCAATCATAGACATGCGACGCACACAGTCGCCCAGCAGCCTAGCACAGACCGCGATGCCGAAACAGAACATCGAAATCGAAACGTTAAAGATGGAAATACATACTAAGGACTCCACTATTACCGAACTAAAAAATCAGTTAAAGAATCTACAGACTATAGTTGAACAGCTGACGAAGGAAAACAGTGTCCTCAAGACAACTAGCAGCGTGGACGACGATCAGAGCATGACGTCACAAATGTCAATAAACGACAGTTCTAGTAATGTTCTAGAAGCTTCCAAAGCCCAAGAGAGGGGGAAAAGTCTCGAAACAGATCATTTCAATCCTTCGGATGAAGTCGACGCCAAACAATCATTGAAATCCGCGCAGAGACCGGTCAGTATGTATGAGACTAGAGAGGGACCAAAGAATAACTGGCAGGTTACTAAACACCAGGTACTAATCGTTATTAATTATACTAATATATTTAGAGCTACTACTAACTCATTATAATGGAGGTGAACAGAGTATTTTCTAGTTTAATCAATCTCAGTTTAACTAAGTTAACGTATGTAGAACATAATAATTTAATAATATATGACGTGTATTGGGTGTTATAATATTTTTTTAATTTATGCCAAATGATTTCTCGCTCAAAAAAGTCAAATTCATAGCAATTCTGGTGCCTGACAGGAATTATATTATTATGCGGAATACTAGCATGTTACATTTCATTGTGAATTTTAAAGTCCAATCATGCAAATCGCGACTTGTTGATTAGTTGACGACGCTGTCAAGTTTGGACCGGTCGCTGTCGCCGCTGCTGGTGACTTCAGAGGGCACCGCGCTGCCGAGCGCCGAGCTGGTGCAGCGCCGCGCCGAGGGCGTCACGCGCGCCATCTCCGAGCTGTGGGCGGCCGCGCGCGACCAGCACCCGCGCCTGCACCAGCGCGGCCACGCCATCACACTGGCCGTGCGCGCGCTGCTGGCGCTGTTCCCGCAGGTAACTACACGAGGGCGTCACGCGCGCCATCTCCGAGCTGTGGGCGGCCGCGCGCGACCAGCACCCGCGCCTGCACCAGCGCGGCCACGCCATCACACTGGCCGTGCGCGCGCTGCTGGCGCTGTTCCCGCAGGTAACTACACGAGGGCGTCACGCGCGCCATCTCCGAGCTGTGGGCGGCCGCGCGCGACCAGCACCCGCGCCTGCACCAGCGCGGCCACGCCATCACACTGGCCGTGCGCGCGCTGCTGGCGCTGTTCCCGCAGGTAACTACACGAGGGCGTCACGCGCGCCATCTCCGAGCTGTGGGCGGCCGCGCGCGACCAGCACCCGCGCCTGCACCAGCGCGGCCACGCCATCACACTGGCCGTGCGCGCGCTGCTGGCGCTGTTCCCGCAGGTAACTACACGAGGGCGTCACGCGCGCCATCTCCGAGCTGTGGGCGGCCGCGCGCGACCAGCACCCGCGCCTGCACCAGCGCGGCCACGCCATCACACTGGCCGTGCGCGCGCTGCTGGCGCTGTTCCCGCAGGTAACTACACGAGGGCGTCACGCGCGCCATCTCCGAGCTGTGGGCGGCCGCGCGCGACCAGCACCCGCGCCTGCACCAGCGCGGCCACGCCATCACACTGGCCGTGCGCGCGCTGCTGGCGCTGTTCCCGCAGGTAACTACACGAGGGCGTCACGCGCGCCATCTCCGAGCTGTGGGCGGCCGCGCGCGACCAGCACCCGCGCCTGCACCAGCGCGGCCACGCCATCACACTGGCCGTGCGCGCGCTGCTGGCGCTGTTCCCGCAGGTAACTACACGAGGGCGTCACGCGCGCCATCTCCGAGCTGTGGGCGGCCGCGCGCGACCAGCACCCGCGCCTGCACCAGCGCGGCCACGCCATCACACTGGCCGTGCGCGCGCTGCTGGCGCTGTTCCCGCAGGTAACTACACGAGGGCGTCACGCGCGCCATCTCCGAGCTGTGGGCGGCCGCGCGCGACCAGCACCCGCGCCTGCACCAGCGCGGCCACGCCATCACACTGGCCGTGCGCGCGCTGCTGGCGCTGTTCCCGCAGGTAACTACACGAGGGCGTCACGCGCGCCATCTCCGAGCTGTGGGCGGCCGCGCGCGACCAGCACCCGCGCCTGCACCAGCGCGGCCACGCCATCACACTGGCCGTGCGCGCGCTGCTGGCGCTGTTCCCGCAGGTAACTACACGAGGGCGTCACGCGCGCCATCTCCGAGCTGTGGGCGGCCGCGCGCGACCAGCACCCGCGCCTGCACCAGCGCGGCCACGCCATCACACTGGCCGTGCGCGCGCTGCTGGCGCTGTTCCCGCAGGTATCCGTAAGGATACAAAGTGTTCTCATATCCTGTTTAAGTTTAATACATATAGAAAAAGAAAGGTTTGCTTTAGTCTCAAATCAACCTGTAAATCATTAGCAATTATAGTGATTATTTGTTCCGTATGTCAGGAGGTGCCGGAGCGCGAGGTGTCGCAGGTGCTGTGCGCGCTGCAGGCGGCGTGCGCGGAGGTGTGGCGCGCGTGCTCGGCGCCGTCCCCGCTCAACGAGGTGCGCGCGGCCGCCTACGACCTCGCCAAGGCCACCAAGCTGCTCGTCACGCACTTCCAGCCGCACTCATAGCGACCAGCCCCCGCCGCCAAACTCTACACCACCGTGTAGAGAGAGCAGAGCTTGGCGCACACACACGTGCGTATCGACATTACACACACAAGTGTTCGTTCGTATTACTACTTAAGTCATAAACTGTGCAAAGTGGCAAGTAATTGTAAACGCGATTTCAGTGCAAACAAATTAATGAACAATTAGATAGCAATGAATTGTAAAATGTTATGTAATCATTAACTCCTCTGCTGGAGGTTTTAGGATACATTGTAATATTAGCTAGTACTGCCTGGTACTATCTTTACTGTAGGCTTACAAGGCAACAATATTTTTGGAGAAATATGCATTAAAGTATTAGCCGATAGATGATGAACACTGTCGAAAATAATTATAAATGTTTCATTATTAAAACTACTACGTAATTTAACAATATTCTGTAAAAAACTGTCCGTCTGTCTATCTGCTACGTTTTTATATCTAAACTATTGAATCAATTTCGATATTCTTTTTTCGTAAAAGGATAGAATGGATGACGCGAAATAATTTCACAGTCAAAGTCGCGAGCAATAGATAGTATAAGTACAAATATGCAAAACATTATCGCCATGTAGTTATTTTGTAGAAATATAATAAAAATATAATTTTGTCTTCCTCTGTACTTCGGTTGTAGATGTTCAGCAGCTCAACATCATCGCAGCTTAGATATATGTTGTTATTATATCCTCTTCTATTTAATTGTAATAATAAAGAAAATATATTGACAAAGATAATGATACTATTCGATATGATACGAGATGTATGAATGTGGACGAGGCAAAAGTGGTATGCAGGGACCGTAGCGCGTGGCATTCTGTAGTTTCTGCCTACCCCCATGGGAAAAAGGCATGAATGTATGTATGTATGAATGTATGTATGTATGAATGTATGTATGTATGTATAATGATATTAAATAAGTTATAATTTAAGTAATTTAATGTAGTAAGTGAGTACTTGTGGAGACTTTCAGAGAGTAAGTTTTCTATAGTCAGTAATAATTTTCCTGGCGGGCGCCGGGCGACTAAAACAAATCAAGAATTGTTTTCAGCAGCATTTAAGTCATTGGTAGTGCTTACAGCACTTGGGCCACAAACAGGATTTATTGGTATAACCAAGTATGTTAAGTAATAGTGTATTTCTATAACGTTTTAATATTGACAATGAAAGTGAATTGTGGTTATAGAATAAACAAATTAAACTGCAGAAATGAGAAATCATAAAACCTATTATATGTATAGGCAGTTCATAAATGTTCCAAATTGACCCTTACTCAATATTACCTAGCTGAAAATTTGAAAACAAATGCACAAAAAAGCTGCAGCCAGCAATCAGGTAGATTGTAAGTTATAGTTTCTCATCGCTTGAGTATATCTATGTAGTTAGATGAATAAATATACATATAGGTATACATAGAGGCTAAAATGTGTCTTAAGATCTTAGAATATGTAACTCTATCATATAAAAGTGTTATAATATACAACAAAAGAGATTCAAATCCGAAAGTATTATATCTAGATTTAATATTTCATTATACATCATAGTAATTAAATAAAAAGTTCGGAAGTTTTTTATTATTCTTAAAATAAACATACAGAAGTTCTATATGACGAATATAATTCACATAACATTGCACTCCTACTTCTTACAAAATGATCTCGAAAACTGATAAAATATTATAGATATCATTATTGTAAGTTTCCACTGTGTAGTTTAAACTAGTCGGCCATATTATTTTTTGTATGTCCGTTACACCCGAATCTGAAACACACCTTGAAACATATTTAGAGCAAATTTCTATAAACTAGCAACTACATATATCATTAACTTGTATCATTAATCACCATTTATTTTGTAGCTAATGGTGAAGAACTGATACCTATATTAATACATTATTTATAACAATTACAAATATCGACGGGTTATTACAAAATGCTTAACGCTTTTGATGTAGTACCTAAATGTGAACGCGGCGCTTATTAGCTAGACGAATATGTAAAATATGTAAGTATAATATGTACAACTTGTTAAAATATAAAAAGGATATATGTAATTGTGAACCTTTTAGTATTTTAGCTTAAGGTCGAAAATTATATTAGGCGCCTAGTTATGTACCTAGGTAGGTAATAAATGGAGTTAGTGATGATATATTTAAGTAATAAAATAAGTATTGCGTTATACATGAAATACATTAACATATTATTATAAGAAGCATTTGTATTTATGATGTCATAAAGGATTGGATAAGTTGTATTATGATTACTCGACTGCGCTAATTCTATTAGGTATGTAACTTTAAATATTACTTCATCTCATCATTGACAAATACACCTTTATTTCATTAATATCATTTTATACAACACAAAACAACTGCCATAATTTTTCAATGCAATTACATATATAGACCATGCTGAAACTTTCTGGATTTTGATAAATATGATTTAATTTTCTGGATTTGATAATTATAATATTATATTCGTAATACAATTTATTGTTTTCCTATATAGTACAGGTTAAATGTGGATGCGACTTCAGTTCCACATTTAAGGTTCTATGGCCATTTCCAGAAACTTTTAGTATACACCACTTGCAGCACTTTTTAAGGCGATTGTACTCATCTACATAGGGTCAGTGTTACTACTTAATAAAAAAGGACAAGAAAATTAAAAACAATAATCATGCCATTATTTGTTAAATTGATTTTAAATCGGCGTGTTTTAGTTTTTGTGTGGTTTCTGAGTATGCGCAGTCGAATTATGTGTTCTAGAATAAACCACGATGTGATCATAGATGTGGTGAACCCAAGTGCCATGCCCGCAGGGGTACTAAACATTTTTGATTCTGTCAAATTGGTCTGACCAAAGCTTTCTCTCTTAGTTTTTATCGACCTACCTTACTTTGTTACTCAATTGTCACAAATCTGCATTTCTCTACTTACACTGTGTCATTCCATTCAATGTGTTCTATCGTAATTGTAATGTTACTAGTTATATTCATAATACTTCCACTTCTTTTTATTACTTTATCTTAATTACAGTATTCTGTTGTTTGTAATAATTCGAGTTGCTATGAGGTGACACATATCAGAGGAACGCTATTATTATGTAGGTATAACCATCCTACCTCCCATGTAAAAAAACATCTTATTGTTTCAACCCACTTCTATATTATGTGTGTTAGAGGTAATGTAGGGTCTCATATACGGGCTTTGAAAACATTCTTGTCGTCTTATGATATGTGTTTCTGTTAGCAACGTACTTCCTACACTACATCTACATAGAGGTGCTTGATACGTACTTTCTCCATCCCAGTGCTCCTTGGTACCCAGTACACACTGAATTTTGATAACAAATTGTGCCTAAAAATGTTATATTCATACATTTGTTAGACGTACGTAGATAAGTTTATCGGTTTGTAGATTTTATACGAGCGTTTCATATTAATCTATATTACGTTGTTATATAGGTATTTGTATAGTTAACAAGGTGGATTTACTATTGTGGTTATTATATGATGTATAACAATATTAGCTTTCGTACTATGTATAGGTATGTTTAATATACGTATGAGTATTATGTGATCACTTTATGTGCCAATGTTTATGTAAAAGACGTAGAATATATGTAAGAAGTGGTATAGCACTCCATGAGATCCTGTTTCTGTGTTTTTGTACATGTTTACAATATCTCACCAACACTACATAACTGCATTATAATAAACTAGGGAGGTTTGCGTGAGTGTGTATGATACTACACCATGCTGTGTAAGATAGCGCGGCGGCCGTGACGGGCGACCGGACCGCGGCTCCTACAATATCGCGAAGCGTTTGTTCTCGCCAATGTAAAACTAAGCAACCTTGACCAAATCACTAATGGAAAAATTATGCCGTGAAGTATTTTAGTCGTTTTGCATCATTCGAACTGAACTGAACCACAACTAAACTTATCAATGAAATAATAGTGTTCATCTGCAGATACTTATAAAATTATCAATATACATGAAAATCTATTAATTTTGCAAGCGGGCGTGTATGGCCAAAACCTAACCAATTCTAAAGAGTACAGTAAATAGTACTCAAAGGAGTCTCGGGCCTGATTTTGATAAAAAGAAAACTGCGATATCTGATTTTGGAACGGATTAATAATTACGTTTTTTAATTAACTTATTGGATTTCTAGATAGGAACATTAAAGAACACGCCGCGTCCTCTTGAAAAATTCACCTATTATTTATGTAATAAATAAATAGCTACGGAAACACGATCTCAAGTTGATTCGTTTGAAATTTTTAACGTTTAACATTTAGTATTACAAATTATATTATTAATTTTGAAATCAGGCATATGTTTTATTTCTAATTTTAATGTTAGTTCTCCTACGACGGTCCCTAAGTACCTAAACTATGGAATCTTAAAGTCATGTTTGTTACTTGTAGTTTTAAGCTTAGTACTTACATCGGTTTATATTTTTGTGCGTATTAAAAAAATACAATAATGAAATTAGTCTTGTTTTAATCATGACTTTTTAAGATTTGATAGTTTACTTAGAGATTGTCGAAATATTGAGTACCTACGTATTGTTGGATATAATTTATAGTATTATGCGCCTTATTGACAACTTACATAATATAATAAATTCCAAGTAGGTATAATGTCTAGAACGCGTGTCTCCAGTGATTAATATTCATGCGTGGTCATCGCCGGTCGTATTCGTAGGGCAGGTGGGCGTGCCCGCGCGCCCGCGACCTCTGCTCGCGTCCGATGACGTCGGCTAATGCGTCGCAAGCGCAGTTGAACTCAACCTGTATAATGCGACGCCTGCATCAACACATTATACAGTTAACTGTAGTACCAATGTTCAGGAACAACTAGCGCTTCAATACACTGCTGAAGAAAAATGTGAACAGTGTCGTGAAACAATTGCCTAAGGTGCATCTTTTACAAATGAAGAAAATTTCGTAAATTATAGTTTAAAAATTAAATTTTGAATAGCAAAACGAATGAATAACGTTTTTTTGTCGTCAGTTAACATACTACGCAAATAAAACCACAAAAAATAAATATAGGTACTTTATTATTACACTACATACTTATAAAATTTTCTCACGCTCATAATATAGTTGTTCCAAGTAATTATTGCATATAAAATTACGTATTTCGACACAGGTTGGTATAATATGGCCTCGATTTTATTTTGTACTACATTTCAAATGGCGTGTCTCGTAATATAATACCAAGTACTTATGGCAAAAAAAACTTAATTGACAAAGTTATTCTGTAAATAGCAACTCTGATTGCTGTTCTCATTAAGTCTTAGTAGATCACTGGACAATAGGATATTTTGTTGTTTACAATTACATGCTCAAGGTTACAGTCGTATAATTAACGAAAAAAAATGGTAGATATACATACATTGTTATTTTATAACTCTAAAATAATTACGGTAAGTAGATACATATACCTACCTAAACACAAATTATTATATAGATGTTTTTATCTTAAATAAGTACCATATTCGACCGTGACTTACAAATAGAAACTAGTGAACGTTTATTATCAAAAATAATGATTTCTACAGTCACGTTTCAATACAATAGTTTCAATTATAGTGATACATAGTGTAGATAGTTCCTAACTGCAAATTAATTATGACGACCCAATTAGTCCAGCGGTAGTTAGCGCTGCCTTCTGTTCTATGGGTCCTGGGTTCGAATCCCGGTAAGGACAAATGTTTGTGTGATGAGCATAAACATTTGTTTCTGAGTCATGGATGTATTTATGTATAATATGTATGTATTTACAAAAGAAAAGTATATATGTAGTATATCAACCAACTAGTATCCGTAACACAAGCCTCGTTGCTTACCACGGAACTAGATGGCGCTGTGTCATAATGTCCAGGAATATTTATTTATATTTATTTATAATTAGGCAGGTAATTCCTCAGTGTGAGGTAGGCTTTAACTGTAAAATAACTGAGTTAGAGATCATCGGATAGACTAAAGTAAAATGCATATTCTATAGTTGTTGGTGTACACGTTTGTTGAAGCGTCTACAAATACAAATAGGTATTTACGATGCAACAAAAACTCAGACCCGAAACAACTACAATACCTATCTGTTATGCGCGTGGCCCGAACCGCGACACGCGGTGCAAAAGTCAGTCGCTCGACCCCTGCACCAACCGTGCCTTTGTTTAAAGAACTCGGGAACTATTTAACTTAGTTGGTGGTAGCCCAAGTACCACAGTCAAGTAGAGTAAGATCCTAGGGCCGCCAGATGTCACGTATTTTCTGACGAAGCAAATGTGGATGATTGAGTAGTGTTAGTATTTACTAAGCACGCATGCCTACCTTGCTTAGTGGGCCAATCTTCAGGTATCAGGTAATCAAGGTATCTTGATTACCTGATTTTAGGCAATATCCTTAATAATAAGTCGGTACGGTAGGTAGTAATATTGTATGCAATTGGTATAACACGGGAAGCGTCGATAAATGATTTATAAGTGTAATCGTGAATGATGCGTGTATGTGCAAAGGAATTAATTGTGTTAGCTTCCTAAATGCACTTTTATGGGTCATATGAAAACAAATTAAATATTGCTCAAGGTGCCAATAAATCCATAACGCAAGTTCTTATGAAACCTAAAACAGTAGGTCTAGTGGTATTCCGGTATTAATATCACAGCCAATTGCTGCATTTCGGTGTTACCTAAATGAATATCTAGTAGCTCCTTTGACGTTAACATAGATACTCGTGTGCTATAAAAAAAAGCTGTGCAATAGGCTTGCAGTGTGTTGTTATGAAAAAGGCTAATAGGTATTAGTGGATTGTTATGCATACCCCGTGGGTTGTCACCAAAAAAACAACGCGGACGCGGAGCCGGGTCCTTACTCAAACTTGCATTGACCCCGATTATGAACATAAATATATTGCATGCCCACAGCTTCCAAAATATTTCAAATGTTGTCTCTACAAACACTTGAACCGTTGAGTCCGCAGAAGATTTATTGATCATTGAACAACATTGAACTAAAATTACCCGCCGATACTATATCTCACTTAATATTGCTGCCCATACTAGGAGGCGAAAGGGCCGTAAAGATACTTAGATGAAATGCGCTGCAAACACACAATCTATCTAATAAATATCCTATACATAGAGTAGGTAGGTCAATATTTGTTACGTAGGTGGCCTAAAATGAGTAAGCAATAAAATTGTTGATATCGATGAAGTAATGAACTCATTGAAGAGTTCAGCACAAATTACATGACAGGCAACAGTTACAAGTACCTACTTGTGTTCGTTGTTTGGATGCAAATTTTATATAAAAAACATATAGGTAGGTAGCAAAATTTTACATGTAGGTATAACATGAAAAACTTTGTTTGTTTTCTTAGCTTGGCTTTCACGTAAACTACTGGATGGACATTAATGAAATTTTGCACACATTTATCCCGATAGAATAAATCTCATGGCATTATGTTTATTTAATGCTGGATCATACCAGATAAACGAAGTCACAGGCGGAAGCTAGTAAAAAATAAACAATGATGAAGTACTTAGATGAGTTACGGTTGGTTATACTTTTGTACGTATACGTACTAAACTAAGCGTTGAAATAAAACTATTTACGGACTTTATCGCGGTATATTCGGCTTTCATGAACAGATTTTGCTGTCTGCCCATGAACACAGGATCATACAAATCTCGTTATAAAAATCGCACCAATAATATGGTTTCAAACGTGCGAAGTGGTTGTCCAGTGGTTGACTAGTGTGGGTAGACCCCATAAGGTCCTGTATAGGCAAACCACAAACAGAACGCGATTATGAACAACAATAATAGCAATTTAATCGTTCGGTGGATCGGAACATTTATTTCGTAGACGTTGAACTTGTGTTCTTCCACACCAAACACCTAAATCCTATAATTATAAGAAAGCGTTCGTCATTATAAATTATTATTATTATTATTATAACTTGCAGGAAGTTTAATTCAACCATTAAGAACGTTTAGGTACCTACGTGCTATACATATATACAAAAAGATTTTGCTAGCAGCCGGCAAACAAGCATGAAACCACCCAGCTACAATATGTTTTCCGCGTTTATGCAAATTATTTCTTTGAAATTTACAAAATAAAACCTTTACTCGCGTGTCAAGAGCTATTTTACATAATTATGAAACGCGACGTGGCGACGCTGACGACGTCAACGTATGATTTTACAATAGCACATCATATACTTACAATATGTTAATATCTCTGTTTTTTAACGCATGAAACTTTCATTATTAACCATTCCACCAGTGCATAGAAAGGAAATTTGAATACCTATATGGAAAGTAATAAGGTAAAGTACATCATTGATTATACGAAACATCTACTTATTTAATTTACAAGGACGACCTGCAATTAAGACACACAGTGACAATATATCTAAATACCTCATTTAGGTAATATCTTAATTAATCTCTCTATATCTAAGCCGTACGCATTTCCCCATGATTTTGGTTAGATATCTCTGTTAAGTATTTAAGTATAAAATAAATTAAAATACACAAACTAAAAGTACCTACTTCTTCGGTATATCATTTGGTAAGACTAATTAAAATAATAAAGTTTCAAGAGCACTTCCATATGCAGATCGCTTGGTTCCCTCCGAAGTACAAGTAACACATATTGGTGCATTCATAGGTGACTTCGAAGCCGTAGCTTTCCCCGACGATGACGTGGAAGGATGGGCCAAACTTCTTGTCCATGGCCTCCTTGACCATGCGGGCGGCCAACTCATTATTATGCGAGAATTTCTCGCATGCTGTGACGGATAACTCCATAGCTTCCATCCGCATCTCCTCTGACATGTCTGAATGCTGTGGAGAAATGAGATAGTTAAATGATTTTTGTCCACAGAATTGTTATAACTAACTACTGAATATTACATTGAAATGACAACATTGGGTTCTTAGTTTTCATTTGTAAAGGACAGCGCGCTCAAAATGTATTCTGCGTCAGAAAACGAATCCGATGTACCGTTATGTTACCTACGCTATTTAAAATAATATTTCAGCGCTTCATCAGCTAAATCCAAATATATAATAAAGTTAAAGAATAGGAGGCACTTTTCATAATAGATCGTTCAAACAGGCGTAGTACAGAGTACAGAGATAAGACAAGCTTGGTTCCAACTGCCAAAACAAACAGAATGAACCACTTGGAGAGCTGTCGTCGGCCAAACAAATGTGTTTACATACTACCGTCCGGTTTAATTTATAGCGATATTTGGATAAGTGAAATTCATTAACGTACGTTGACTTAACACTAAAATTTCGTGAGGTTTTACATAAACGTAAGCAGCGACGACCTAGTGATGTGCCTATAGAATGCTAAGTCATAGGTCACCAGTGCGTATTAATTATTCATCACTCGCTGAAACAGTGCAGAAAAACGGAAAAGAAATTACTTAGGGATTTTCTCGATGGCAGCGGTATAATATTGGCATATGTGTTTGAAATTATGCCCAGTGAACTTCAATTGGGTTTTTGAGGGTTTCTATAGGTAAAGGCTTTAAGCCATAAAGCAATGAAATCGAATATTACATGGACGAGCATAGAAATTAAAGGTTACTCTGTTCTCAGTAGCTACAAGGTACTTATGACGGAGCGTTCATTAATAAACCTCGCTACCCTTTTGTTTGCTGTTGAAAATCCTTCTGGTATCACGTCAACTATTTCAAAATTACCGCTAGAAACAGGGCTGTCTGGTCGGTTCAAATTTTTAAAATTAAGTACCTCAGTATGGAACTAAACTAAAAGATGCATTTTATATTCTTTAATTTATATATTTTTTTAATCTAAATCTACATGGAATCGCTCCACGTTTTCATTGGGTATACCCTATAAGTAACTCGATAGCCAGTGTTCCGGTCGACTGATGCATTGCTAAGCTACAAGTCGTTCCACTCTCGGACCTTGACTCCGCCGAAATTTAATATCAAACAATATCTCGAGTATAATATAAATGTACCTATCAAACAAATGATTCCAATAGAATTCGTAGTCCGCGTTTTAGGGTTCCGTACCGCAAAAAGAAAAACGGAACCAGATCATCATCTTCGCTGTCCGACCGTCAAGTCAGTTAAACTTTCTTTCCCATGAATGAAGATTAAGCTATAGTTAGTAAAAGCTAAACTAAGCTATGCAATACCTTAATAAATGGGAAGTGCAGGGTTTGTCCGATTGACCTATTTTTAGGTTTGGAAAAATCCTTTAAGGATCGTTCTGCCTGGGCAGGTGCCAAGGTGTATCAGACTCCGCCACTCCGCCCAACGCGCTACCGACAAAAAAACCGCACCCATCAACGCCACCATCCCCTTTGCCGGGGCTAAGGGATTTGCACCACAACCCCAGCGGGCTTTCGATTGACCTAATGTATAGTATTACATAATTTGGCAAGAATCAACAGTAGCAGATTTACAGTGAAACAAAAAAATCTTAACATCGTTAATTTGTCAAAAGCCTGATAATATTGATATTTGTTTTAGATTTAGATCTGTAGGATATTCCAAGGGGTTTGTAAGTATGAAGTAGGTAATTACTGTGAGGTCGGGACAATAACGATTTATGTGCGGTAGGTATACTAGAATTACATAAACAAACATATATATTTTTTTATTTGACATCAGACTGTCAGAAAAAATTGTTGATAGAATAGACAGATTCGCTGTTTATTATCCTAGACCTTATAGATAGACCATAATAATTAATTTGCATTTAAATTAATGAGTCCCTTTTATACTACTATCTTTAGTAGGTATACGAATGTACGACGACCTCTTCCGAGTCCGACCAGACGTCTGCAGGTACTTTTTTATTACTATGAGGTACACCTTAATCTACCATAGGGTTCAAAGAAGTTTATTTCCGTTTTTGATCTTTTTCTTATCAAATGCTTAATTCTAATAAAAATAATAATTACGTGCATGTACTTACTAAGCTTACAATGTACTTTTAAACGTACAAAATTAACCTTCTTACATGTAACCTGCTTAGGGCATGACCCGAGGGACTAATAAAGGGTATCTACGAAGTAGCTAGGTAGGTACGATGCATCTATTTCTTTAGTTCGTTCGTTTTTATATAGTACATATATCGTTTGCTGTATAGCATTAAGTAGTATAATACCTAATAGAATATTGACGTACTTATACCTATTAGATTCCTCGATATTAGGCTTAGAAAAAATCAAATATAAATTCACTTTACCCTAATGAGCGGATAGGTATGTATCACTTTCTCAGGTGCTGCCCCCGGCGGCGCAGTGTCGTCTCCCATTGTCCATTAAAATTCACAAATATTGAGTTAAACTTGTCGTAAATACTTGAATCACTCATTCACTAATCGAAATTGTCGAAACGCGACACGTCTCACCGTGAACCGTGCAGTGCAACGTCTCCCCACTGTTTACCCGTTGCCTTGGAAACCGACGGAGGCGGGAAGAATCTGATTGATTTTTCTCAACGCAGTGCAATGTAGCACGGTTGTAACCAACCAGCATTGCTGTGTCTAAACTACTAATGGTAGTAAATAATGAGCATGACGTACATTTGCGCGTGGGAGATTTGTTTTATCATAGTAGGCGTATTTCATCTCGTGGATACATTGAGGATAATGATGTCATTATCGTGACCATGGCAGTTCGCAAGATATGTAGGTTATTGTATTTTTATTATAACACAAAAGCAAATTATATTTCTTAAGACCTTGTATCTACGTAGTTCGTAAATCGTAAAGTCCTTTGTATTAGGAACATGGGCATATCTAGGGCCCACCCTAGAAGGGGTGGGCACTTATCAGGATATAGGCGGGATAAGATGACCTTTTTTGATTTTTTAGCTCCAGCGTCTCGAACACTTAACGGTGGGGCCAAGCTCCCCAAGCTGACAAAAAGGTCTAATACGCCAATGAATAGGATGCCAGCCTCTTGCCATTAATCTACCTCAAATCAAAATCTGAGGTGCTTATGAGAATTTCATAGCAAACCCCAAGAGAACTACTCGACTTTGGTATCGAACTCAGGACTTCATGCTCAGCAGTCGCCCTTGTGGCCACTTAACTAATGTGGCATATATTTGTGGTATATATTTGTGTTTACAATGAAAATGATTTAGATAATTTCCAAGAAGGACGTCTTAGTTTCGAACTCGAGTCCGCTATCGCTGCTTTTTCTTTGTTTAAGGCGTGCGAAAGTACAAAGTAGCTTCTTGGTTTGTGTGAAAGAACGTGTAGCTCTGGAATTTCACCAATAGATACATTGGCTATAATAATATTTTAATTAAAAATGGGGCTTCACCCATCATGGTTTTACTCATTTTCAGTAGGACACTTGGGGGGAAGCTGATTTGATTTGCTTGAATTGTTGCTAGAAACGGCGAAAAATTCCTATGCCTTGAACGATCAAATCGGAGAGACATAGAACGCTGTACAGGAATACATTAATAGGCAAGACATCTTCAAGTGGTATTCAGGGACCGTAGCGCGTGGCATTCTGTACTTTCTGCCTACCCCCATGGGAAAAAGGCGTGAGTGTATGTATGTAAGTATGTATGCATCTTCAAATATTCGATTTCGAATATTCGAGTTTTATAAGCGCTTCTTCAATAGAATTCACAGCCACCTATTACACACCTGGTATGGATATAAAAATAATAGATAGAATACTAATTCTTAAATATTCATAACCTTCATGTATGTCAAAATCCCCAAGAAAAAACTGCTGCTCCGCATATAATGTGAAGATATAAGTAAACTACCAACTTAAACTTAGTGGTAGAATATGCATTTCTTTCGTAACAACATATAAACACTGTCAATGTCAAAATCAGCTGTGCATAGTGTTTTGCAAATGTTGTAAATAATAGGAATTTCAGTGTTTTAACTGTTTTACGGTATAAAAAGCTATAAATAAAAAATTATGGCTTCTCGCTTTAGCGGTGCGCTTCAGTTGACTGACCTGGATGACTTTATAACTCCTTCACAAGTGAGTAACATAACATAACCTATATTGATAAATAAATAATAAACTGTATATCTATATTCCATTTATCTATATTCCCTTTTAGTAATATCCTTCATAGCTAAGAACTCTTAGGATAATTCACATTGCTTTAAAGATAAATTTAAATTTTTCAATATAATCTAATCAATACACCTTACAATGTCCCTAATTTATATCCATTTACCAATCAAGGTCAGCTTATCCACCAATTTTTATGTTATCCTCAGGAATGTATTAAACCAGTAAAAATCGAAAAAACTAAAACAAAAACGGGTGCAAAGATAACAATAGGTGAAGATGGATATTTTGATGTGTCAAGTGGCAGGGAACAGAAACTACAGAAGGTTGAGATTACCCTGGCAGATTGTTTAGCATGCAGTGGATGTATCACGTCTGCAGAGAGCGTGCTGGTCACCAAGCAGAGCCAAGAGGAGCTGTTGAGGTACAATTGTGCTATTGATATTATTTCACTATCAGTAGTGGTGTATGTTTATGTGATGATCCTAAAAATATTTGTACTTGAGTTATGTTTGCATGTTTATCAGTAGGTCTCTCCAAAAAAAAAAACGATGTAGTGTGTCAATCATTTAGCAGCAGTTAAACAAGCTTATTAAGAACTAGATGTTGCTCTATAATAATATCAAAATAAAATAAAAAAATAAATGTGGTCATGGGTAGACTCAGGTAGTCTGTAGTATATTTTAAAAGAGTAACATAAAATATAATTTAAAGCCTTAATACTGACTGTACGAATTTAGCTTGCCATTTGGAGAATAAAGACAGGAGATAGTCAGGCACTCAGTGATTTTCTTCTCATAATGATTAGTCTTTGTACTTTCCAGGGTATTTTCAGAGAAGAAGTATACAGATAACAAGGGTATGAGCAAAGATGTGAGTCTGATAGTAATATCTCTGTCTCCGCAACCAACACTTTCCCTGGCAGCCCGGTACAAGCTGACCCCTGAGGAGGCCGCTCACAAGTTAGCAGGTGCCTTTCTATTTTATGCATACTGAATCATTTTAAAATATGAAATAAACTATTTTTATAATAAGTACATTACATTTCAAACTTCACTTTTTAAAGTAGCCAGTTATATAATGGATTTCAGTCTGATGGATTATCATCTGAACACACATTTATATACTTGTCCAGGATATTTCAAGAGCTTAGGTGCAGACTTGGTGCTGGACATGACAATAGCCGAAGACTTCGCTCTGCTGGAGGCACAGCAGGAATTCCTACAGAGATACCAGAACCAGCAGCAAAACCCCAGTTCTAAAAACCTGCCTATGTTGGCGAGCTCCTGTCCAGGTGACAAAATTTATTAACAGTTGGGGGTTTCGCAGGGTTTCATTCTCGGCCCATTTATGTTTCTGATTAAATTATATATGACGCTAAACGCTGTTTAGGTTGGGTGTGCTACGCTGAGAAGACCCATGGCAACTTCATCCTGCCGTATATCTCTAGCGCCAAGTCTCCGCAGCAGGTGATGGGATCTCTCGTAAAGCAGTACCTGTCTAAATGCCGAGAGCTGAACCCTGCGGAGATATACCACGTGACATTCATGCCGTGTTATGATAAGAAGCTAGAGGCCTCTCGCGAAGACTTCTACAGCGAGATGCTCAGCTGCCACGACGTTGACTGCGTTATTACGGCAAGTAAGTGTTAGCAGGGTGCATTACGTATCAAATAAATGAGAATGTAAATACAAACTATGTCAGCCACAATTTTAGAGGCGCACCCGTGAGGATGGTAGTGCGTGGCATTCTGTAGTTCCTGCCTTCTTCCGTGGGAAAAAGTCGTGAGTGTATGTATGTATGCCACTGTAAAACCACATGAGATACTCCATTTATTATGAGCACAACAAATATAATATGTATAAATTAGCATTGTTGCTATTCTCTAACAATATAGCTTTGCAAACCCTTTTAGTTGAGCTGGAACAAATGCTAGACGTCAGTGGCAAGACACTCAACGACGTGCCCGGTGGTGAGTTGGACTGGCCGTGGGGCGCGCCGGGCGAGGCTCCGCCGGCGCTCCGCAGACACATCGGCACGGGCTCAGGGGGATATGCAGACCAAGTGTTCTTATTCGCCGCAGAGCATCTGTTCGGGGAGATTAATGCTCCACTAGTCTATAAGAATTTGAGGTACGTCCACTTTACTTCCTCATTTTTTGTATTTTATTGCTTAGGAATTATCTCTGAAAACATAGTTAGTTGACAGCCGATTAGATATTATTATTTTCTTAACACCAAAATTGCGCTTGGAGCCAGGGGTGTGTACAGTTAACACCGTGGACTCAGTCCAAATAATAGCATTCTACGAACTCTGAAAATGGTTGCATTCTTTTATGAACAATGTCCATTGAGCGTTGTGTTGAAATGTTGATCGGGCGATGTCCAAGCAACATGACCCGACCAGTGCACCATTGTCTATCAACCAGCTAAGGCCAGCCATCGCATTGTTTACATACAGACTGACGCAAACACTACACTAGTTTACGTTTCAGGTTTAGGTTATTCAGTATTGTTGTGACCTGTTTCGTCAGATTGTCTAGAGAATTTTGTCATGTCTTGCTTGATTATATGCCCTGGTTATTAAACCAGATCTCTGCAAGATTGAAAATGGTGGTTCTTTAAATATCAAACACGCCTAACCAACCCGATATTCTCGCTTCATATTAAAGTCAACATTAAATCAGAGCTATCCCTCAAAAAACTTTGGACTGTTTGGACAAGCCACATTTTATTGTTATCAATAAAACGACAATCAGTGCATGATAAATCCATTCTGTCATTATTCCACATTCCATTTTTGTTACAGACCTGTAAGCTAACAGCAATGCCATTGTATTGTACAGTTAGTTACCACAATTTAGTAAGTGGGGGCTGTCGTTTTTGTGCACACCAGTTGATGCCCCTACCATGTTAGATGCTGTATGACCATCTAAAGCCTCTCAAGCCACACGACTTTCTACCTATTGCCACATTACTAAATCGTATAACTTTGGGCCACTGCACTGGTTTGCTTTCAAATATTTTTGATGTGGTCGTCATTTTTCTATTAATATATGTAACTAATAGATTGTTTACCATATAGCTGACTATTCTATCCACTATCTGCTCAATCTCCCGCTATTATGTCTTATAGCTTTTTTAAATTCTCCAGGAACCCTGACTTTCGCGAGGTAATCCTGGAGAAGGACGGCAAGGAGGTGTTGCGGTTCGCGATAGCCAACGGCTTCAGGAACATACAGAACCTGGTGCAGAAGCTGAAGCGCGGCAAGTCGCCCTACCACTACGTCGAGGTTATGGCCTGCCCTTCAGGTTTGTACTTTTATTTGAAATGAATATCCATAGACTAGACAAGACTTACTGTTTTTATCCTGAAGTTAAAAGTTTCAGAGAGATTCGCTATCACTTTTGGTTATATAGAGTCCATTGCTGTCTTAAAATCCTGAAGACCTCTTCATAAGATCAATCATTTATTTATTTCGTCCTAATGGTCGCAGCGTGATGTTACAAAGCCGGTAAACCTTCCTCGATAAATGAACTATCTAACACAAAAATATTTTTTCAATTCCAACTAGTAGTTCCTGAGATTAGCGTTTTCAAACAAACAAAGTAACTCTTCAGCTTTATAATATTAGTATAGATTTTCAGAATTGTATCATAATTACACACATCTAATAAATGGTGTAATATAATGTTATTTCTTTTTTAAATCAATAGGTTCGATTCCTGCATATACTATATTAGGTTTTTTATAGTGATAATATGATGCATGATTCACTGCGGTCTTCTATAAGAAGGAGGTACTTTCTCAGTCTAAAAAAAGTTGTGGTAGCCTAGCGGTGTGACCATTGGACTGAGATGTCAGAGGTCTCGAGTTCAAAGCCAAGGCACGCACCACTGACTTTTCGGAAGTTATGTGCGTATTTATCACATGCTCAAACGGTGAAGGAAAACATCGTGAGGAAACCTGCATGCTTGAGAGAATTTCTCGATGGCATGTGAAGTCTGCCAACCTGCTGTACGCTAGCGTGGCCTTATCCCTCTCAAATAAGCGGAGACCCGTGCCCAGCAGTGGGACGATAATGGGTTGATGATGATGATTTGAGCGAGCAATCTCGCTATGCCCTACTTCTCAATGTAACATTTATGCCTTTTAAGGCTGTCTCAACGGCGGCGCACAAGTCCGCCCCGTGGCCGGCGAGAATGGCCGCGATCTGCTGGCGCAGCTGGAAGCTATGTACAGCCATCTGCCACTCGCCATCCCCGCGGACAGCAAGCTGGTGCGCAAGCTGTACGCCGACTGGCTGGACGGCAGGGACTCGGATAAAGCGAAGGCGATGCTGCACACCGAGTACCATGCCGTAGAGAAGTCTGACATAGCACTCAATATTAAGTGGTAACGGAGGTGACGCGCCTTCACAATAATTACATTGAGTAGACAGACATGGCGAAGTCTTGTAAAGTATTTGAATTGTTGACATGCTATTAGTATATAAGTTTTGTTTTGTTTGGTGTCTAGTTGTAAGTTATGTTGTGATAATGTATATTTGCTAATAACACTTGTGAATATCATGATCTAATTGTAAGAACAACTTATGAACAATACAATTGTTTGTAGACGTCGTGTTTTTGTACTCGCTACATTAACATACCCGTATAACTTGGTCACTATAAATATTTAATCATTTCTTTACAAGGCACATATATGGATGACCTCCGGTGTCATAGCCGAACGCTTGGTCATTACAATGTCGCGAGCTAATCCCGCCCTTATAAATGACACCTCGCATCTGCTATCCTGAAGAGCTTGGTGGATTTGAGGATCTGAAATCTCAATATCTATCAAGAGATGCGTTATAATTGCTTTTACATGACATTGAGATCGACTTATAATTATAAAATGAATACCTAAAGAGCACACACCAATTGAATAGTTTGAACTAGTTTATGAGTAAAATATATTTCTGCAATCTATAGAGTTTCAAATTTCATATGATGATTAACGCCTAATCCTTCTTAAATAAGAGGAGTCCCGTGCCCAGCAGTGGGCCAATAATTTGGTTGATGACGATGATAGTTTCAATACGTTTTACTAACATTGGCTATATATCTTGGTGTAACTATTCCTTTGTGTAACTACTAAGAATACTTTTATTTGAGCTTTATGTCTAAAATCACAACCGCGTCTACGCGCGTAAAGGTGATCGACCCACATTCCTAACATTAATTTTGAACATGCACGCAACTATATGTAACGGTTCGTAATTTGATTACTAAATATTGAGTTGCATCCGTGTAGCTTGCTCACCGTGGCTGATCATCATCGTTACGAAGTTGTGATCATAATCTAAGTTACATCACCACTTGTCGATCATGCGAATCCAGTGGCGGACTTACACATTCGCCGCCAGTAGACTATTGATATTTTGCGGCTCCTACTGATCACAATCATATTTATTACACTTTTTTTTTGTCAATGAAATTACAGCTTCAGCTTAGCTTATTACTGGGGAAAAAAATCTAAATGTCCCCCCCTAAACGCCCCTATAAACTGCCGCCATAGGCTTCAGCCGACTCAGCCTGCTGGTAAATCCGCCATTGTGCGGACCGTGTTCGTGTCGGGTCCGTCCCGCGGCGTGTGGACCGGCTCACAACTTAATGAATAACGTTCGCAAGTATCGATTGTGTATCGTGCAGTGGCGAGTGCGGCGGCGGCGGACGACCAATCTAGTGTTGTACAAATAATGTTTAGTGTTTACAAAACAAGTGTTTGAGTGCGCTACTGAACGCTGCGCGGACCGCCAGTGCGTGTGCGATGGGGGACTCGAGAGTGACCGGCTTCAGGATATACTGTGTTCTATTCTGCACCATCATCAAGGCCGTGATCAGCACGGGGCTGGGCAAGTGTCCCGTGTACCCGCCGCTACCCAACTTCGATATTCAGCGGGTGAGTAGTTGTTCATTCACTAGGATTTTCTCCTGTGTCGTGGGTGCGTTTACAAACACAAATTTTCACATAGGTACACAAACGCCCAGACCCGGAACAACTACTTGTAGAACGTACAAATATTTGCTCCGTGCGGGGATCGAACCCGCAACCCGTGACGCACAAGCCGATCGCTCAGCCACTGCGCCACCGAGTCGTCAAAGTTCAAGTTTCGTCATTACTAGCTTGTTAAAGTTTACATTGCAGTTTTGTATCGTAACTGTCACGTGCATAATGTCGTGGCAACCTAAACTTATTTTGTAAACTGTTACTTTTTCACCGGGATATCTACTTAACTTCCGTTTTCCGCGCATTCACTATACAATCGACGTTACTCAAGTGTGTAAGCCATAATCGAGCTTCTCAATGAGATTCCAATACTTTTAATTGCGTACTTTCTTATGAATCGGCCTAAATTTTATTCCTCTATAGCCATCATTTTGCTCATAACCCATCCCTTATACTTATTATCTACCTACATTAGTACAGAAAACCTTCATAGTAACATGCTCTTTATTCCTAATCATAACATTTTTTACCGTTGACGACATTTTCCATATGCGTATCCGTCTGTCTGTCTGTGGCATCGTAGGTACTGTACATATTGTACGGTAACCCTCTCATTGTTCTTCTCCCGTTTAAAGAACATCAGCGCTGTTTGTAGTTTTAAAATCTATATCGCTCAGAGAGTAATCCTATTTCAATTTTTTTTTATTAGTAGCAGCTTGAAGATTTTTGATTCGTTCATTCTTTTGATTGAATGAAGATCTGTGATAGCATAGTGACCAATGAGTGGAACGGTCTTGAGTTCGATCCCAATGCACGCACCACTGACTTTTCGAAGTTCCGTGCGTATTAATAATAATAATAATAATTTATTTATTTCAAACACAAGATTCATGTTACATTACAAAAAAAAATAGAAAATAAAAATTAAATACAATATAAAATATTGATCACTTGCTTAACCAGTGAAGGAAAACGTTGTGAGGAAACCTGTATAGTTATTTAGCGTGAGAAGTCTGCCGACCTTCAATTAGGTTAGCGTGGTGTACTGTAGCGCAATCCCTCTCAAGAATGAGGGGAGACAAGATAAGCACATATGAATACAGCATCATTAAACATACCTACCTGTCGTTACATTCTTTCTATATTTCAATTATCATCGTAGATACTTATCAGTAACCTGCGATTCCAATGTTAGTCGATGTAAAACTCATCGTAAACAGTCACCTTGCGCCCTGCTCAAGTCCGAATGTCAACCAGTCAACACGCACATGCATACGATTAACATAATGCATTACAATGCACAGCTTTTATATATACAGGAATATCGGAAGGAAGCACCTAGAATCTCTGACGCAACATCAAATGCGTACCAATACTTACGTTTACACACTGAGTTTCCTGCAGCCTGTGAAAAGTTTTATACATAGAATATCGAATTAATTTCTCGTATAGATATCACACGAAATTGTTGAATAATGTAGTGATGCACATGCAAACGACGTAACAACAACAGCAACGTAACCTACCTATACGGATTAGCGGTGGGTAATCTTTATTCCGGAAAGGGAATTGATTCACTTATTCCGGATCCGATTCCGGTAACGATTCACCTTAATGATTCCTTTATTCCTTTGGCACCGTTTGGCACCGCCGATCCACTCGCTCATTTTAGCTCTTCAGAACCTTTTATTCCTTTGGTTCACTCGCTCATTTTAGCTCCTAAGAACCTTTTATTCCTTTGATTCACTCGCTCATAATGACTCTCCGGGCCCGATTATTTAGTCTAGTAATGTAGGTATTTGTTTAACAATAATGAATATTAACTTTTCTTCGCAATTCTATAAGTTTCTAACATTGATAACAGTGGCAAAGTAAATATACCTATTTACTTCGCCACTTAATTTTTGTATATAAAAAAAACATAAAAAAACAAATAGCGGTATTAATAGCGAAAAATATTACTTACAACAATAAAAAGCATAGTATTTTTCAGCGGCATTAACAATGACATGATACGACAAAAGTTCAAAGTTTTATGCACACTGGTTAATCCAAATTAAACCCTAGCATCATTAAAATAAGAATGTACTACACTGCTATTACTATTAATTACTGGCTCCGGCCACCGGCCGCTCTTTTGGTGCAAACGAGACAATATTGAACTCTAACTCTATCAATATAAGGCGGCATATTGTCTGTCAGCCGAGCCGACAACTGAGCCAAAGGAATCACATTCGCTACCTATACCGCATCGGTCCGTCTCACTCACTCACTCCGGAATAAATGGCTCCGGGCGGCGGTGCCGGTAAGGATTGCTCGGATACATTAAGCTTATCGTATCCGCGTTCGGTACCGGCACCTTTGGATCAGTACCTCCGGATTTACCCACCGCTAATACGGATACTTACCTACCTTTTTTATTTAATTGTTTACTGAATATAATTACTGATATCAATGATATCTGTAAGTATTTCCGACCAAACACTGCGATTTAACTCTAACTAGTCCAGACTAGATCTGCCGGCGCCATAATTACGAAGAAGTATCTACATTCAGTCAGTGGTTTACACTCGCATGTTAGGTAAATTCCACGAAAAAATGGTCAAAAACTAAACTAGAACATGTGACATAAATATTCAGTATAATCATTGGTCGATGAACTTTTATTTTGAATTAAACGAGGTCTGACGTGATGCTTTATTTCGATTCAAAATAAAAACAATAACAATTAATAAAACGTTAAAATAAATACAAGGATTATACACAGAATCCTGTTATAATTTAAAAATCATTATCATCATCAGCTTATATTCGTCCACTGCTGGACGTAGGCCTCCCCTAGTGAACGCCACAGAGCTCGATCATCAGCTTTTCTCATCCAGTTGCTGCCAGCTGCCTTTCGGAAGTCGTCGCTCCACCTGGCCGGCAGTCGTCCTACACTACGTTTGCCGAGACGTGGTCTCCACTCAAAGACTCGTTTGCTCCAGCGGTTATCGGTTCTCCGAGAAATGTGACCGGCCCATTGCCACTTCAGCATGCTAATCCTTTGAGCTATGTCGGTAACTTTAGTTCTCTGACGGATAATTTCGTTTCGGATTTTATCCCTCAGAGAAACTCCGAGCATAGCTCTCTCCATAGCTCGCTGAGCGACCTTAAACTTGTGGACCAGTCTCACCGTGAGTGTCCAAGTTTCGGCTCCGTAGGTCATAACTGGTAGGACGCACGAATTGAAGACTTTTGTCTTAAGGGACTGTGGTATGGGCGACGAGAAGACCTGAAGAATTTAAAAATACGCTTAGTGAATTCAATTTACTGAAAAAATATAAAACAACATAGCCCACTGTTCTTGTATACCTACTGATTCATACTATATCATTATACAAAGTGCACTGCTCACTCATTTTCTTAATTATTAATCAAATAAATAGTTCTCGTCTTAAGATTGTTACGTATTAGAATAATCTCATGCCATTCATAATGTTAGAATCTGAGGACTTTCGTTTATTAGGTATGTATATATAAAGATTAAAGATCTAGCCTCACATGGGCAGCGTTAGATATGTTTAGACTAAGCTTTTTTCAAAACTTTCGGTAGGTATTCAGTTTCGGTAAGTTCATCACTATAGGCAAGAGTCACTTAAATACTTATGACAAAATGGAATTTTGCTTTCGATGGGGATGAAACGACCTGGTCTATTTTGTCACGCCAGCGATATTGTTTATGCTGTTGTATGTTCTAGATGACAGGCACTTGGTACGAGGTTGAGAGGTCGTTCTCCCTGGTGGAAATCACAGCGAGCTGCACCGAGCTCAACATAGCGCTCAACGAGAGGGGATATCTACTCATCACTATTAATACAGTTAATAAATGGTAATCATGATCAAAATCGTATGCATAAATTCATCATTAGGCTATGAAGAGGATTCCTCACCCTGTTATATACCGAAACGTCTAAAATCTTTTATGTTTACAAGCTATGTCCTACCAGTTCATCGCAAAGTCGCTACATACATCATCATCATCATCATCATATCAACCGTTAGAGGTCCACTGCTGGAGATAAGTTTCCCCCAGGATAGTGTCGCGGCAGTTGACACAAATGGACACGCTCAAACGTGTCTGCTTTCGTCGTGTACCCTTATCAACCCAGTAATACCCAGGCACTCTGCTAAGTCATTTTTTTCTAGTTTAGTCCATCTACCCAAATGTTTGTGTTCTACCCTGGGTTCGTCTTATGTCCATCAACACCATTCATTAATTGCTTTGATCCACTCAAATGGCGTAAGACTTCATTTCATCCCGTGTTGCAATATTCCCTGTATATCTCCATTAAAATATCGCAATCTGCTTATCGACATATCTTCTAGCTTTGTTCGACTTGAAAGTGTTTATACGTTCTAGGACTAACAACCCGTCAACAACGTACGGCATGGGCATTCCGAGCCATAACACTTCGTCGATCTTCCGCTACAAGCTGAACAACCGCGTGCCCTACATGATCGGGCGGCTGCTGCCCGGAGCCGGCCTCTACAACATACTGTTCACAGACTATGAACAGTTCGCCATAGTCTGGTCGTGTACCAGCGTCAGCGTTGCACATTCAGGTACGTTAGTTTTTCCACAATATACTTATTAGGTACCTAAATCCCCCTATGTCTATCTATATCCAACTGGGTTAGAAGTCATCATCGTTATTGTCCCTCTGCTGGGCACGTGTCTCCTCTCAATTGAGAGGGATTAGGCTATAGTCCACCACGCTAGCCTACTGCGGGTTGGCAGACATTACATACCATCGGAAAATCTCTAGAGCATGCAGGTTTCCTCACGATGTTTTCCTTCACCGTTTGAGCATATGATAAATACGCACATAACTTCCGAAAAGTCAGTGGTGCGTGCCTTGGGTTCGAACTCGAGCCCTTTGACATCTCAGTCCACTGGTCACACCGCTAGGCTACCACAGCTCAGCAAGAGGAGCTCAGTGTTAGAAGTATCATTCTTCAAATGCGGGTTGAGCATTTGGAGCCGTGAATAAGCCGTTGCCATTCTATTGTTAGATATTTCGGATATGAAACATGTTGTGTGTGTGACTGCTCAGCAGTCGCACTTTACGACCAATGAACCAACGAGGCATCGAGCTGGCTCGCCAATTTTAAACAATTATTTGAATTTATTGTGTTATAGATAAGGTATTTACATAAAATATTATATTATATAACCTTACCCAATTGGGTTGCAGTTATTTAATTAAATAACGTATGACTTTGCAAATATGTGTAAAATGACCGTTGTTGTAGGTAAATAACACTGACAAAACAATTAGGAACCTACATAGCCAATGGTGTGATTTCCACTGTATTATTTATGTTGCTTTCCATGTCAACAGATCACATATGGGTGCTGGGTCGTCGGCGCGAGATCGAAGCTCGCGTGCGCGCGCAGATCTACTCTATCATGCAGGAACTACGCCTGGACCCCGATCGACTCATCATATCCAAGAACATCAACTGTACTAATAACAACTTTTCAGATAATAAAGTTTAGCTATATAGTAATCTTTTTTTTAATCATAAGATTATGAGACAACACTCGAGCATTTATGGCAGGCCTTAGGGCTACATATACGATAAGGCGTATACATTTAACCAAATATATATTTGTCAACCTGTTTAAAAGTGGGAAAGGATGTAATACAAAGCTTACCTGAACATAGTACCCACTAGGTAACAAAGTATACTGAAGCAATAAAACACAACTTCATCACACTTTCTATTTTTTTGGAAAAATATCTTATATTTACAGTAAAGTCCATAGTAAAAGACAAATGGGAAGTTGAATAACAGTCCATTATAAAATAATCATCATCCACAAGTAAATTAGCACGAATTATATAATAAATAGGCCCTGTTCAGTGTCCACAGAATATTCAAATAGAAAAATACTCGAGATTATAAAAAAATGCTTAGAATGCATAATTGTACTTGAACAGAGCTCAGAATCGTGATAAGTATAGATTAAAAACAAAAACACATTGTGCTATAAACCTAAAAAAAGTGCAGTCAGAATGTAAAGTTTAAAAAAATAACAAATATATTAAGTAATTCTCGGTAACAACATTAACCTATTATTATTTTGGCCAAGTATATTCATTTACATTGAACAGTTTGGTTATTATATTTGGCATAGTATTAGAACAGTTTTTTACATAATAACATTTCTAGACAGTATCAAGTAAAATTACAACTGTTACTAATTCTTATATTTATTATGTATAGGTATTATAGATCAAGACTGCTAAAAAGTTTGAAATCTATGAAGATCAGATGGCTATCATTATTTTACAGTCTTAGACATATAAATATTGTTGTAAGGAATCCATCATAAAAGACAAGATCTATTTACTATTTTTGTTACTTATTGTAACCTTAGGCCTTATGTATTAAAATTAAATAAAAACAACAATATGCTGCAATTTTTAACATTATTTGTGCAAAACAAAAATAAAGTGCATTATAAAAACAAATAGACCAATAAATTAATGAAACAATACTTTGTTAAGTACTGAAAAAAACAACAACTTTGATGGCCAGCTGTGAAGTGTGAGCCCGTAATCAGTTATAAATCCAACACCAATTCTATGAGAACATCTCATTAATTTACATGCATAACACACATACAGTAAAAAAATCTGTGAACACATGTATTGCTATATGGTCACCACAAGCAGTCTGTGGGAAAATATTACCAACTCTAAAATTTCACACTAAATATTATTTTCTCCACTGGCAACACAGTTTCTCACTTCTGTCACTTTAAGACACTGTGCATCGGATCTTTTGTAGTCATAATGTGATAGTGTAGATATACTGTCTACAGGACTATCACCTAGATTGTCTTGTGATTGTCCACAGTTTTCTGAGTTCTGCTTATCATTCTGCATTGTGTACTGATGCATCCAGAGTTGCTTCTCCTCTACTTCTTTGCTCACCACAACAAACAACTCTTTCTCTTTGCTGTCCAGTTGCTCTTTTAAGTATGCTATTAGATCACTGCTCTGTAAGTGAGAGAAAATTATAAAATTACTCTAACAATTGAGAAAAATGTCTGTCATAAATTTTCTGTTATAACAAAAGTGTTAATAAATTTAAATGGATTTCTTAATTAACATATTGGACTTATTAAAAAAAAAGTAAGTTTCTAAGGACCTCAGGACTAACCAACTCAGACTAGAGAATATAGTCATGAAGATGTCTATAATTGGAAATAGTGCCTTGAATAATGATCAAATAAATACATTCTTATCTAAGCAATTAAATTACTGACAAGTATTTTTAGTTAAGGGAAATAAAAATATTGCATGTAATATATTCAAGATTGACATCATGGAATATTTATTTTATTGAACTTGTATAATATTTACCCTTCCTATGAACTGTGGGGCATCAAGCTTGGAGTCCAGATTGTAGAAGTTCCCCTGTATCTGCCGAATGGTGATCCAGTGACGCCGACGCAGAGGTAGCATCACAAACCCCAGTTTGTAGTCAGATGGCACATTCAGGATAAATCCACAGATGTTTGACAGGTCTAAGCAACCAGGGTCCCTAAATAATATGAAGAATTAGCTTAATTTATTACTTAGTTATGCTAAATCAGACACTAAAAATATGTATTTGAATTATCCTCCAGGGAAGAAATAAATAGTATACCTACAATACAGTCTAGTAGTAGATTTTATTTGTATAGTTCTTATGAAATGCAGCTCAAAATAAGCATTTGTTACTTACTTATGAAATTGTTTTATTTAACACTCTCACATAAAAATGTACTTACTTTCTTTTATCAAACCATACAGCTTCACAGCCTTTTTTCTGCAAAGCTGCCATTATCACATTGATATCATAATTGCCAAGCCCCAACATGGACCGGTGTGGATTGATCCACACATTTGGTGACAGTCTACTACATATTGCATCTAACTCAGACTTTGAATATGTAGCCCGCATCTGTAATATGAAACAAAATAATATAAGTAAAACATACACATCTTAAGCTAAACTAACTAGCTACCAATAAGATAATCTGGTCAGAGAACTTGTGTTCATTTTTTTTAAACATACATAGAAACCATAATGATTCAGGTACACATATGCATTAAGGTTTCGAACCCTTGCCATGGAAAGCAGTATTCCACTGCCATTATCGGGTCGCAAATAGATTCTAATTAATAACAAATTATCAACATAGCAAGCAATCTTTTGACTTTGGAATGGTAAACAATAGCGCGCTTCATGGCCAAAACACACGTATAAAGAACAAGTCAATCAAATGAAATAATTACCTGGAATAAATTGTTTAGCGCGTGTAAGGCGCATAACTCTTTAACCTGTTTTTCATGATAAATTGTTTGTTTCGAACTCATCGCGTTTCACGAACCATCAAAGAGCCTCTTCTGAAAAAAGCCACATGATCTTTTCACCCGGTCTTCATAAATATTTAGCGGCAGGAACGTAATAAGTTTTTTATATGGTAGATTGATTTTAAATTATTTTATTTTCGTAAATATGGTCACAAAACAACTTGATAATTTAATTTGTCAATTTTTAGTTTTGGCTTATAATTTTGACAGCGGCTGCCTTTTTTATACATGATCCGGCAGCAAAGGAATTACGAATTCTATAAACACTTTACTTGGTAAATACTTTTACATAAAAATACAAACTGTTATGCTTTATATTCTCAGCACGGTTTATGTTGGAGAGATGACCTCTCCAGCCATCAGACCGATTTCAGTCACAGCGACAAGTCTTCTGACTTCGTTGAGATAAAGGTCTCTCGTGTGCTTTCATGTGACTAAAATAGCCATTTTTCTGGCGGTATTACAGTTTAAACCTATATGAAAAATGTACTTTGTGGTAAATGAAATGGTAACTAGAACTACATAAATATAATCTACATCACGAAATGACATAGGATAACGCGAAGGCCAAGGAGCCATGCCATAAAAATTACCAAAAAAAAGAAAACGCGGGAAAATAGTTTATTTTGATTTGAGTATTTGTCTATTTGACTGACAGACAACTTTTTTACCTACTTAAATAGTTTTGTTTGGTTTTATTGTAGTTTACTATCTTTATACTTGACAATAGTTTGTTAATAATTTGTTTATATTTATAAAAAAATGTTTGAAACAGATCAAATCGATGGCTTATTGCCAGAAGATGAACATGAAAATCACATAGGTACTACTAACAAATCCTCTCTGCAGCAGTTCAAACTTTCTCTTGATGAAAAGTAAGCTACATTGAAATATATCATTCATTCAAAGGGATGTATGTACGTGTCCAATCATTACTTCTTTATTGCCACCAGTGCGTCAAATTTAACGTCTTCTTCACTGCTAAACGATGTTTGGAACTATAACCAAGAAATGCTGAATGATAAAGCAGTCAACCACGTTCTTAACTCTGCTAATTTTCTACTACAACATGCTGACTCGAACCATATGAAAACATGGAAAAGTTGTAAAAAGTAAGTTTTACTTCACCATACATATGAAAAAGATGTAAAAAAAGGCAAAAAATATAATTATTGTTTTTTTTTATGTTTCAGCGATTTTGATGCAGAATCTTACTTTGAAAAGACATTAACAAATTGTAAACTATGCAATTCTTTCCCAAACCAAAATTATTTTAATGAATTTCAAAACAACAAATGCATTTGTAACCTAGGCTTACACAATAGTACAGAAAAAGATATTAAAAAAGCTGCTGAAGCTAAAGGAAGTTCATTTTTTGTAAAGAATTTGAATTCTGAAAATTCAAGCCAAGAATCCAGATCTGGAGATGATCAGCGACCAATTTTTAAGCCAAGATTTGGGAGACCTCGAACTGCTTCTAAAAATGTACAACCAACAATAACCAGTACTCCTATTAATGATGAAGAGTATTTTAATAAAGAGGAAGAAGAGACCAAAGCTCATAAGAGTAATGTGGCCAAGATCACATTCAAGACAGCTAAAGAACAACTGCTAGCCTCAAATCCCGCAGCAAAAAGAACATTGGGAACTTCAAGAAAAGCTCAAGCTAAGTTTGTGTCTCCTATGATTGGAGCCCAGTAAGTAAATGATTACTTTATCTTGAGATCTATGTTATGAATCCTTCAACATAATCTTCCATTGAAATATTTACAAAGTTTGAGGGAGCTGCACATTTTCTTACAATAAAATTACTTCCAACTTTTTAGTATTGAAAATGTGGTCATAGGAATCGAAAATCAACTTTAACATTATTTAGTATATTCCATAGTTCTAAATCTGTTTTAATTTTATGCGATGTATTTACATACAATTGTTTTAAGGGATAAACAGGAGACTGTGGAGCCAGAAGTAACAGATGAGCGACTTAAACATATTGACCCCAAAATGATTGAGTTGATTGAAAGTGAAATTATTGATAAGGGGACACCAATAGGTAACTATGTATACTGTAACTACATAGTTATTATGCACAATTACAATTTATTTAGGATAATACACTTAGGTACAATACATTAAGGAACATTTTTACATAGAATGCAAGTATTTCTTGTACATTGCATATTTAAATAATAGTATAAAATTGGATACATAAAGAAAATCTCACATAAATAAACAATTGAAAATTATACTGATATCTTAGACTAACGCAAATATTAGACATTGAAATAATACTACTTTCATAACAGATTTAATTTTAATTAATATAAACATACAGGGATAATATCCATAAAAAGTAGATGGTTTAATTGAAAATTATCTTATTTTTTAAATTCTAGGAATTTATAATTTATAACTACTACCTATCTCTTATAATTTATCAACAACATTCACTTTAGGTTGGGATGATATAGCTGGTCTTCAGTTAGCTAAGTCAGTGATACAAGAAGCAGTGGTGTGGCCGCTGCTGAGACCTGATATATTCACAGGTCTCCGACGACCACCCAAAGGGATCCTCTTGTTTGGGCCTCCTGGCACTGGGAAGACATTAATTGGTAACACAAATCAGTGGGATAAAATATTGTAACAATTCAACGGACGCATTTAATACTATTATGAGCTGTGGTAGCCTAGTGGTGTGACCAGTGGACTGACATGTCAAAGGTCTCGAGTTCAAACCCGGGCATGCACCACTGACTTTTCGGAAGTTATGTGCGTATTTATCACATGCTCAAACGGTGAAGGAAAAACATCGTGAGGAAACCTGCATGTTGGAGAGATTTTCTCGATAGCATGTGAAATCTGCCAACCCGCAGTAGGCTAGCGTGGTGGACTATAGCCTAATGCCTCTCGAAAAATGAGAGGAGACCCGTGCCCAGCAGTGGGACAATAATGGGTTGATGATGATGATTTAATATTATGTATCGCATTTATATACATAACATAGTATTTCTATTATTGTTTATTTTCTTTTATATGCAGACGGAAGACTAATTAAAAAGAAATATACAGTAAATGATTTATTATGTGTCAGGTAAATGTGTGGCGTCACAATGCAACGCGACGTTCTTCAGTATCTCGGCGTCTTCGCTGACGTCCAAGTGGATTGGTGACGGAGAGAAAATGGTCCGCGCACTCTTCGCCGTAGCCAGGTGTCATCAGCCTGCGGTAATTATTGCTCTTAACTAGAATAAAAATAATGACTAAGAACTGGGTACGTACTTGTAATTAATTTCGATATAATAAGTATTTAATTTGACTGCAATTGCTTAAATGTAGCAAATTGATTGGGAATTTGTCTATAATGGAAGAGCGAAAATTATTGCAGGTAATATTTATAGATGAGATAGACTCCCTACTGACTCAAAGGAGTGATACAGAACACGAAGCCACTAGGAGGATCAAGACAGAGTTCCTGGTGCAGTTTGATGGTGCAGCTACTGGTAAATTATTTGTAATACTATACTTTAAATTACTTGTATTGGAAAATCCTTTTTGTATTTTTTAGCTTATTTCAAGCTAAGATTTTTAAATATTTTTATTAAGAAAGAAAAATTGGAAAATCCTACTAATAGCACTGCAATAAAAGATGAAATGAAATACTCTTGCGCCAGTGACGTTGATTTAATTTATATAAACATTATCAACGTCACTGGCGCAAGAGTACAATAATCAAGGCAAGCAACATAATTGCAATCTATTTTTTTTTCCATAAGGATTTTTTTTACACTAGCAAACTGCCCCGGCTTTGCATGTGTGTAATGTTCGAATGTGGCGTCGCTTTTACGTTGTAACAATTCAACGGACGCATTTAATACTATTATGAGCTGTGGTAGCCTAGTGGTGTGACCAGTGGACTGACATGTCAAAGGTCTCGAGTTCAAACCCGGGCATGCACCGGGTTTGCTAGACTTTCTATCAGTTATATAACTGATAGAAAGTCCATGTATATATGTTCTTGTTTCGGTTTGACGACCCAATAGACCAGCGGTAGTTAACACTGCCTTCTGTGCTATGGGTCCCGGGTTCGAATCCCGGTAGGGACAAATGTTTGTGTGATGAGCATGAACATTTGTATCCGAGTCATGGATGTTTCTAAATAAATAAATATTTCCGGACATTATTACACAGCGCCATCTAGTTCCGTGGTAAGCAACGAGGCTTGTGTTACGGATACTCGATGGTTGATATACTACATATATACTTTTTTTTTTGTTGTAAATACATACATATTATACATAAATACATCCATGACTTTTTTTCTTTGTTTCTATGTATAATATGTATGTATTGACAAAAAAAAAGTATACATGTAGTATATCAACCAACTAGTATCCGTAACAGCCTCGTTGCTTAGCTCGGAACTAGATGGCGCTGTGCCATAATGTCCAGAAATATTTAAAGGTTTGGGGTTGAATTTACAAAAATCGACAAAACACATAATTATAGTCTACTATAAACTGTTTACCTTTATTTGAAATGTCTTGTAGTAAACATATCAGGAACCCTACACAGACAACAGGTCAATTTCTTTTGATTCCTTAGGGGCAGATTTTCGAAAATATATTGTCTGCTAGAATTTCTAATTTATAGCACCAGTAGTTTAGGCTCCTTTTTATGAATTAAGTAATTATAGATATACGTATTTTTTACCCTTATAATTAACTAATAACATAAATTAATAACAGGTGAAGAAGATCGGCTCCTGATAGTGGGAGCGACCAACCGTCCTCAAGAGTTGGATGAGGCAGCCCGCCGGCGACTGGTCAAGCGTCTGTACATACCACTACCCGATGTAGACGTGAGTATTAGACCGCAACATATTCATTATTGTTGTTTCAAAGATAATTTATTATATCATAATGCATACATACAATGAATCGACAATGCCCAGCATTACATAAGCTAAGAACTGTTCAAGTATTTATTTTCCTCATGACAATAAAAAACCATCCTTATTGTATTCTGTCAAAGTTGAAATTAGAACGAATCTATTCGATTCGATATCACTACTTCCAAAAACTGTTGTCTACTGTATAATGATGATATTTTCTTCAAAGATATATTATTTATATATTGCAGGCTCGTAAACAAATAATATCGAACCTTCTGGCTAATGAAGACAATGACTTAACATTGCAACACGTAGCCGAGATCGCAAGCCTGACGGAGGGCTACTCGGGCGCTGACATGAAGTCACTCTGCTCTGAAGCCGCCATGGGCCCTATTCGCTCCGTCCCGCTTTCCCAGATAGTTAGCATCGACAGAAGCAAGGTACATTAAACAAAGTTTTTATTAATCAGCGTAAATGTTGCAGTAAGTCTTCCCCCACCACTACTGTTACAATTACAACCAATAAATCCGCAATAAGTCGGGTGTTGGGTGTGTGTGTTTAAATTTACACCCCCTTTTGATGACAAGGGGATGTAAATTTGTACGCGGAATGGACATACGTTGAAAGGACGCTTTTAAGGAATGATTTCCGGGACAAAAACTATCGTTAGTATCGTATGTCTTTTTTACCCGCGTCTCAAATTATCTCCATACAAAATGTCATCTAATTTGGTTTAACAGTTTAAGCGTGAAGAGGCAACGGACAGAAGAAAAGACGGACAGACACACTGTCGCTTTTATGATATCAAGTATGAATTTTTGTGAAAGAAAATCGACGTTGAGTCATAAACTAACGAAAATGCTTGAGAAGTTGAAAGGTGGTTCAATTGTTTTGTTATCCATGAATCTTAACCTAGTATGTACGTAGCAGATCTATCGTCTCTGTCTACTCCAATGGGTGACAAGCGCGTTAATTGTACTTTATTATTTTCCGTAACTAAAGTTATGTTTAATTTCAGGTGAGACCTGTTTGTGTTCAAGATTTTGTAAATGCCTTACAGCGAGTGAGACCCAGCGTTTCGCAAGATGATTTAGGACAATATGTTAAATGGAATACAACATACGGTCAAGGGTTTTAATAAATGGTTAAAAAAACATTTTTTATTTAAAATATCCCCATTCCTTTTGTACCTGTACATCATACTTTTGTCATAGCGGCTCAAGATTTAATTTGTTTAGTTCTATTGCTCTTCTAGAGATTTTAGTTCAATGATTTATTTCAATTTGACCAATATTCTATGACTTTTTTTCATTTGAATTGATGAAAAAGAGGATGAAATACTTAAATTATAGTTTATATTTATATATTTAGTGGAGTATAACTGATTAATGATCGTTATGGGATAATGCACATCTCGTGCATTATACGATCATTAAAGATCATTAATCAGTACTTAAAAAAATCCGGCCTAGTGCGAGTTGGACTCGCCCACGAAGGATTCCGTAAAAAATTGGGTACAAAATACAAAAAATGGCGTTTGTTGTATGGGATACCCCCCTTAAATCTTTATTTTATTTTAATTTTATTATTAAAGTAAAAATACAACTGAGTATTTCAAGAGCCTGTTGCGATTATTGATATCGTGCAACAAAAGGTAAAAAACCCTTGAAAATATTTTATTTTGTGTTTAGTATTTGTTGTTATAGCGGCAACAGAAATACATAATTTGTGAAAATTTCAACTGTCTAATTATCGCGGTTCTTGAGATACAGCCTGGTGACAGACAATGAAGTCTTAGTAATAGGGTCCCGTTTTTAACCTTTGAATAAGGAACCGTAAAAAATATGACAATGACGTTTTCAATCATGTCAATTTTGGCGCGAGTACTTTTATATTTTGATTAAAATCAGTTTTTTCGTAATCAATGAAATCATTAAAATATTTAATGTAAAGTATTGATAAAATGTGCTGTTATATATATTTGTAATTAACGTAGACTTTAAAGATAATATCAAAATGGATCAGGAGAATCGTATAATTGTGCTCATAGACATGGATTGTTTTTATTGTCAAGTCGAAGAAAAACTAAACCCAGAATTAAATGGAAAACCTATAGCTGTTGTGCAATACAATCCCTGGAAGGGAGGCGGGTAAGAACTCCAGACCTTAGACATATTTCCAATTTTCAAAATCAATGTTATCCTACAACAATTTTGGCTTAAATTCAGAAAGTATGCAAGTCGATTTATTATTTGTAACATTCTGTACAAGATCTTGAAAACACTTTAAAACTGTATGGACTTAATGTAGACCCTTTTGCAATCATCTCAATATCAATCATGCAATCATCATCATCATCATTTCAACCGTTAGACGTCCACTGCTGGACATAGGTCTCCCCCAAGGATCACCACGACGACCGTTATATGCCTTTTGCAATGTTAAGTAATAAAGGTTTTAAATTATCATTAATTAAATAAAATTATAAAATATTGCCCTAGTTCTAATGCAGAAAGGGAATGTGATAGTCTTTAAATTCATGAAATGACACTAGGCACGGAAGAAAACTTCCTAGTTTTACTAATAATGTGAAATTCCTAGGATCATAGCTGTAAACTATGTTGCCCGAGCTCAAGGTGTCACTCGCCACATGAGAGGAGATGAGGCCAAGGAAAAATGCCCTGACATAGAATTACCTTCTGTGCCCTGTCTTAGAGGTAAAGCTGACATTTCTAAGTAAGTATAAGTATGTATAGTAAATAAAATAAAGTCAACTGCAAACAATAGAAGGAATTTTTTATTTTTTTATTTGTTTCCTTTTTCTACAAGGTATAGAGATGCGGGTAAAGAAGTAGCAAGAGTGTTGCAGAAGTTCACACCACTTTTAGAGAGAGCTTCAATAGATGAAGCTTATCTGGACATCACTGCTCCTGTTAGTACCTATACTTTATTACTATTTTAACATTACTAATTGTCTGCTTTTGTTTACATAGCTAGCAATTATGTAATACAATGTTATATTTAATTATTTCTTGCTAATGATTCTACAAAGCCTATATTTCCCAACAATGTTACTGTTAATAACAATAAGCTACCTACTCAATACTTTCTCCCCCTGTTTAATAAGTTCACTTTATTTGTTTTTGTTTTTATAAGTTACCAGAAAACACTTATATTTGCAGGTTCATAAAAGACTTAAGTCACTCAATGTCAACATGGTACATATAGACATGATCCCCAACACCTTTGCTCTAGGTTATGACTGTGTGGATGAGTTTCTGGCTGATGTGCACACATGTGGCATGGATAACATTGAGTTTGACTATGAACATGCTAAGCAATTGCTTGTGGGTGCTATTATTGTCAGTGAAATCAGGGCTGCTGTTTATGAAGAAACTGGTAATTTACTCATCTAAAATATAATGTTCAATGTTACAATAATAATCACAAATTGCAATATAGTGCAATACCACTAATTTACTTAACCACTTTGATATTATGGTCTAATACACTTTATAAATATTTTTATCATTTATCAAGCTCTGTGGTGTTCACTAGGGGAAGCCTATGTCTAGCAGTGGACGAATATAGACTGATGATGATGATGAAATATTTTTATTAAAATTCCAGGTTACAGGTGTTCAGCTGGTATAGCTCATAATAAAATTTTAGCTAAACTTGTGTGCGGCATGAACAAACCTAATAAACAGACTGTTTTACCAAAGCATTCTGTCAACATATTATACAGGTAATTATACAAAGATACAGATAATATGGCTAATGATTGTAGATGTAGTAAAACATGTTTGTTAGAATTATAGTCGTAGACAGGCATGTATCTATCAGGCCTTTATTAGCCAGATATATTCACTAATCTAGCTCCTTACAAACTGTTCAGTAGTAATAATATATCCCATTCCTTTTTAGTACACTTCCACTGAGAAAAGTAAAACACCTAGGTGGAAAGTTTGGTCAAACAGTTAGCGACCAGTTAAAAATCGACAAAATGGGTGAACTTCAAAAGTTCACTGAAAAAGACCTTCAAGCAATATTCGATGAAAAAAATGGGTAAGGTATTCTCTTTCCTCAAGATGTTCGCTGTTTTTGAGCCATTTGATTCATCAGTTTTTTTTTTCTGTTATAGTACATGGCTGTACAATATAGCACGAGGCATTGATTTGGAGCCTGTGCAAGCGAGATTTAACCCAAAGAGTATTGGGTGCTGCAAACAATTCAGAGGCAAAGCAGCTCTACTCAAATTAGACAGCTTGCGCAAGTGGCTTAAAGATCTTGGCGACGAAATAGACGACAGACTTGAAAAGGATGCATTAGAAAATAATAGATCACCTAAACAAATGGTTGTTAGTTTCTCTGTCCAACTTGCAGATGGGCGGGACACAAGTAGTTCTAGATCATACAATTTTGTTGCTGATGATGAGCTATGTGCCGATTTTTTTTCAAACAAAGCATTGGAACTACTATTAGAGAGTTCAGAAGGAGTCAAAGCAAAAGGTAACTTAAATTATTGTTAGTCAACAAAAAAGAAGATCATAAACTCATCACTTTATTTTACTTAAAATGACAAATTGCTGTTTCAGATTGTGAAGATAACAGGAGATTAAAAGCGCCTATTAAGTTTCTAGGTATAAGTGTGGGGAAGTTTGAAGATAATTCTGAAGTGAAAAAAACTAAGAAAATATTAGATTATTTTTGTGCAGGTTCATCTAATGATGGTAATACACTTAAAGATGGTATAAAAGCAAAAACCATACCAATTAACTCCATTGAAAAAAACAAAAGTAATACAACAAATGGTAAAGAATACATAATGCAAAAATTCTTCAAAGTATGTGAAAAGCCTCAAACAACTCAAATCCAATCTCTGCAGAATGATCAGGATCGATGTATTAATACCAATGATGCTGTTATCGAATCCAGCCTACATAAGCAAGAATCATTTTTTGCAAAAATATTAAATCAAAAGAAGAAGGATCCTTGTAGCAAAATACAAAACTCAGAAGTAGAAGATACACAGAAAACAAGGCCAACTACGCCCGTTTGCGATGTAATAGCGTGCGGGGAAGATAGTAATGATACTGATTACTCAGGATCGACGATAAATAATGAAATTAATAACAGTGTGGCTCTGTTTGAAGAAGAACCCCAAGACGTCGATCGAGTAAGAAGCATTAGAGAGTTATTAACTAGCTCGAGAATAATGAATGAAGTAAGTTCTGAAACTGCTTCAGAGCCTGAGCAATCTGCAACTAACAATGTTGAACCTGAGATTACTGTGATTGAGCCAACACAAGAAATGTTCGATTGTCTTGAATGTAAAAAGTCCTTACCAATTGATATGGTCGCCGAACATTCAGATTACCATGTCGCATTAAAGCTAAGAGAGGAGGAAAGACATCAAGCTCGTAAAGAAAAGACAATTACGAAGACCCATCAAAATGAATCAAAAAAGACTAAGCAACCACAAGAAAACGGTATAAAAAATGAAACAATGTCTTCTATAGCAAGTTTTTTAGTTAAAATAGACGACAATATTCCTACTGAGATGTGCTCAGAATGTGGTAGGAAAGTGCCAATAGGAAAGTTTGTTGAACATTTAGATTTCCATGAAGCACAAAAGTTAAGTAGAGAACTAAATAAGAAAACTCAATGTACGGAAAGTAGTACTAAAAGAAAACGAAAATCAGCCTCACCAGTTAAGAAAAATAAAATGCCTTGTAGACCAATTGACTCATTTTTTAGATGACATTAATTGGTGTTTATATTTGGATCTGGATTAAAAATAATTGAAACCACAGTTGTTGTTATTTTGTATATTAAGGTGTTAAAAAGATTTACACGCTGTAGATCTCATTCTGGATCTTCCTCCAGGCATCAAGGGGTCCATGCTCTGGGCGGTACTTGACGTTGCAGCCGTCGTTGGCGAGGCGGCCCTCCTCACGAAGCTTCTCAAACTCCTCACGCTCGTACTTAGTGAAGCCCCATTTCTTGGAAACGTAGATCTGGAATTGTTTATAGTCAAGAGTTTAGAACAATAGAAATTACAATATAAATAGAGCTGGTAGGTATTTGAGACATTCTGAAAATTTTACAGATAACTTTTCTATATTATCCTAAAATGGTAAAGTTATCTGAAAAATGCTGCAATACTGATGCAGAATGGCTGGCAGGTTCACAACTTATATTTTTATATGATTATTGAACCTAATTAAGAGACAATATTTTATGTTGAGTTTATGCTAAATCTTTCTATCTAATAATCTGTTCATTAGTAATTTAACTAATAATATAAAAATGGTAATTATAAGCAATAATGGTGAATGATAGGACGCATTACCTTCTGACGGCCGGGGAACTTGAACTTGGCACGACGCAGAGCCTCAATGACCTGCGCCTTCCAACGGTCACCGGAACGCACGGACATGATGGGTTGTCCGATGCGCACACGCGCTACGGTACCTTGGGGCTTGCCGAAAGCACCACGCATCCCAGTCTGGAGCCTAATAAAGAGAGTTAACATTATTTTACTTAATAATATTTAAATCATGATGTATAGTCTATGTAGACCAAGGATATAAATAAATCTGAATATCTACAATTATCTAACATTGGTGTCAGGAAGCCTTAAGTAGTCAAAGGAATATTAATTACAATAACATTATAGTTATAATATTTAGCTTTAGTTGACTTATGATTCATTTAACATTGTGCAATCATATCAATAATATCTAATCATGGTGTAAGCATGACATTGCAAATGAATATACAGTGTCATTCATCAATTCATTTGGTTATAGAGACTTTGGATATAGTGTCAATTACGGTTATAGCGACTTGTGTTTATGAACCATTTGTGACAGATTCTTAGAAATCCCTAATGGATATTGCGACTGAATCGGCAGGCAAAGGCACAGTCATTCATAAAACTATTAAATATTCTTATTCTTTGTTTACATTTCCAGATAGTGAAATGCTTTGTTTGTGTGTGGGACTACTTGAACATGTTCGAAGTTAATTTTTTTAATAGCAATAGTTACCGCTTGGAAAGCTTGTGTGAATATTGACGATCAAGTTATCAGTAATGACGACATTCAATTGGTCCCTCAGTCATTGTTATATCCGAAATCCATTGTATTATGATGAAGTTCACTGTGCTGAGACAACACTGTTTATCAGATGTCTTAGACTTGTAACATGATACTAACTTAAATATCTATTCAATACAATTTAAATAAATTATTGACACCAATATTATAAAATTCTTTGCAATATCTTTTATGTAACAAAAATGAAATAAAAATGTTCACACATGTTTTCAAAATGTATGGTTTAAACTTTCATACTTATAATATGATAAACATATGCATAATACCTATACATTAGAAAAAAGTTGGTTGATCTAAATGCCAACATTTTAAGAGACATACTACATATAATACAACTTACAGTCTATAAATCCTACATCTCTGATTGTATGATCCATAGAACACATGTTTTTATTAAAAGGTTTTCTAAGATTTCTCATATACATATAAATAGGTGGTTACTTACCTATCAGCTCCAGCGCACGATAACATTTTGTTGATGCGGATGACATGGAATGGATGCAACCTCATGCGGATGTGGAACTGGTCCTTGCCGCAGTTCTTGACAAGGTACTTGTTGCAGCAAATACGGCCAGCCTCAAGAGCCTCAGAGCTCAGCTGCTCGTACTCGTCCGACACCAAGTGCACGCATAGCGGGAAGTCGTCGACGTTAGCCCTCTTTTTACCCAAGTCGAAGATACGGATCTTGGGATCAGGTACACCACGACAGAACCGTGATTTGGGGTACGGTTTGTTTTTACAATACCGGTAACTGAAAAGTACAGATAACTCGTTAAAACAAAGTCACAAATTCTAACCAAAACAACATCTATAGTTGGAAATTATTTACCATCTCGCTGGCCGGCGCCCCATTGTGATCTGAAATAAATAAAAAACTAAACTTAGTGACTCATACACTACACGTATGAATAAATTCACACAAAAATATCCAGCGCTTTTAAAGATTTCATTAGATTTTAAAATATAAAATTATCCGCACCTTCACAAAGTGACACCACTACCACGAAAAGACAGAAGGAAGTTGGATTGACGTTGACGTAAACTGATTTTTTTTTTTTTTTTTTTTTAAATATTTGTCCCCTTCGGAACAGGCTAAGGTCTGAGACCATGCTGCCTAGTCATCAGTTAGTATTTTTCTTGAGTAGTTCCAGTTCAATTCATCAGTATGTATCCATAGTATAGGCAAATCCAATAAATTTCATTAGTTTTATATTTATCCTTAGGTAAATAGTTCCAGTTTAAGTCATTAGTGTTTATCCACAGGTAATCAAATCCAAGTAAATTCATCAGTTTCTTAATTTCCATATAAAGTTAAACCGTATAAAGTCTTCAGTTTTTTTCAGTAAAATCCATGTTTAAGATTTGTTATTCCATAAAATCTTGAGTCAAGTCAAAGTTATTTTCATTCAAAGTATAAATTATTTTAAAAGAGCCGTGTGTCAAGTTATTTTTTTTTTTTTTATGTTAACTGACCAAAAGCAACTGATTATGTTATCAGATTAGCAGTTATCACTAACCTAAATTAATTACCTAATCTCTATATCATTATATTACAAATTATGTTTAAGAAAGTAAATGAAAATATATCTTAATAATATACATATTATATACACATGACAGTTCAATATCTTTGAACACCATGAGTCAAATTTGTCCAACTGTATTATTAATAAAATTAAACAAAGGTAAATATGTCGAGCTATTTACAAGTAGAGTCTGTATGGAGCGCGGTACCAACTCAGGGCTATCATAAATTTTGATTAGCTCATCCATCAACACAAGGCGCTGGATGCCAAAGGACGAGCACTCAAAGAAAATGTGAGCAAGAGATTGCTCTGCTTGAAAGTTACAATGATCACAGAGAGGACTGTGTACAATTTTCAAACGAGACAAATGATAATTTAGTCGACAGTGACCAAAACGAAGCCTGTGTATGGTGGAGTAAAACTTCCTGTTCATGTAAGTATTGGTTTTACAGAACCAAGGCATGGTTCCTATGGGAATGTTGTATACTGCATACCACATACCTTTATTTTCAATTTGGACTGTATGATTCCAGTGCTTTTTCCATATGTCAGTGGACCTTTTTTTTAACAGAGGAACTATATCTGTACAAGGAACAGATATGTTGAGATAACTACTTGAATCTGGGACATCATCAGAATTTGTTATAGTTCTAGCTAAACAATCAACTCTTTCGTTGCCCATCACACCAATGTGCGAGGGGGCCCACATGAACAAAACCTTAATGTTATTAAATGACAAATGCAACCAAGATTCTTTTATTAATGATACGAAATAGTTTGTGTTAGCGTTCAATCTATTATTTTTGAGATTTTCAAGAACACTCATGCTGTCACTAACTATTACCCATTGACAACATCCACCATTTGTATGCCTAATGTGCTTTAGGGCAGCAAGTATAGCCACAGCCTCAGCTGTGAATATACTTGTGTTTGAGTTTATTTTATAACCTATACCAGAATTCAATAGTTTATCAAAAATAGCAAATGACACTGCTGACTCAGTTTTAGACCCGTCACTATACACAAATCTATGATCAGTAAACTCATGAAATTTACTATATACGTCTTCTTTAGTGGATAAATTGTGATCAATAATGATGTCAATAGCAGGGAATTTGCTGTCAAAATCCCCCTGATAACATGGAAGAATAGATGACTTATGAATTTGCAGGGTTTCAAGAAAATTTACATATTGAGGTAAGCCCTGAAGTATATATGTTGGGTTACAAATGATTGATGTAGATGCTTGTTTCAAATTGGAAAACAAGTAATTATTATTTTTACTATAAAGTTTTAATAGGAACCTTTCCTTCAAGTAGGTGAATCTTATACTTAATGGAGGAAGTTTACACTCAACTTGCATTGCATTGATTGGAGTACTTTTAAATGCCCCAGTAATGAGTCTCAAACTTTTATTTTGTATTTTATCAAGAATATCTACTAACCTTCTCTCACCAGCAAAACAAAGAAAGCCGTATTCAAAGTGACTACGAATCAAAGATTTGTATAGTAACAACAATATTTTTGGGTCAGCCCCCCAGGTGGTTCTACACAATGTCTTCAAAATATTAAAAACTCTGTTAGCTCTAGAACTTATCAATTCAACATATTTTTTCCATGCTAAATTATGAGTGAAGGTCACACCCAAAAACTTAGCTTCATTAAAAATTGGTATAGAGACTTGATTGTAAAAAACAGAAGGACTTAAATTGCTAGTTCTACCAAATACTACTAGTTTAGATTTAAGTACATTTATATCTAGATTTAAATAAGAAAAGTAGGTGTGCAATCGTCCCAATGACTTATTAAGGCACTGTGTCATATGTGTGTAGTTTTTTCCAGACATATACACAACTAAATCATCAGCAAATTGAAGATTTTTGACTTTGGAACCTAGAATCAAATTTAAGCGACGTATGTACAAAATGAATATTAATGGAGACAGAATTCCTCCTTGACAAACTCCTACAGAAGCAAATCTTGGCCCATATAATTTTTTATTATATTTAACATAAACTTTCCTTTCAGTTAAGAATTCATGGATCCAGTGGACAATTTTGTTTGGAATTCCAATAAGGAGTAATTCAGAACAAAGAACATTAATGTTTACACTGTTAAAGGCCCCAGCAACATCAAAGAATACTGACATTAAACAATCCTTGTTACTTATACTATTTTGGATATCAAGCTGCAACTGACATATACTTTCACGAGCTGATGTACCCCTACGAAAACCAAATTGATTAGCAGGTAAAATATTATTTTTTTCTATATAAAATTCCAACCTTTGTTTTAATAGTTGTTCAAAAATTTTACCAACACATGATGTTAGAGCAATAGGACGATATGAATCTGGATTAGACCGAGGCTTATCTGGCTTCAAAATAGGTACCAAACAATCAGACTTCCATGAATGAGGTATATCATTGTTCAACCACAAATTATTCAATATTTTGAGAAAAGTGTGCAAACCCTTATCACTAAGCTTTTTTATCATTATGTATGGAATACCATCCAGTCCAAAAGCACTATCTTTTCTAGAATTAACAGCTGACTTCAGTTCTTGTATTGAAAAAGGTTTTACTAAAAATACATTTTCAGAGTTTGACTCACTGGCAATGGGAAAATTCGATTTATTATTTACATAATCTGGGGTAAATTTTTCCAGAAAATCCTGAATCCAATTGACATCATTATTGTTGCAAGAATATGTTTTGTTAAATTTCCGCATATATTTCCAGATTGTGGACAGAGGCGTACATCGATTAAAGGAGTTGCAAAGTTCAACCCAACTATTAGATCTTTCTATTTTCAAAGTAAGTTTTTTGAGGGCTTGTAATCTTTTAAACTCAATAAATGATTCATTAGATGGATTGTTTTTAAAATTTATATAAGCTGACTTAGACTTTCGAACTGCTTCTGAACATTTTTTATTCCACCAAGGGAGAGGAGGGGCTTTTACCGAATTCCTATAAGAGTTTCGAATAAAATAATCAGCCGAGGAGGAAGCAGGTGTATTATGATAAAAAAGGCACTTATTAATTGCAGAATGCAAAATTTTACAAAACTCTATATATCTTTCCAATGGAGCATCATGTTGATCCTGAAGAGTAGATAGTTGTAAATCTACATTTTGTTGATAAATTTTCCAATCTACCATTTTATGATTAGGATAAGTGGGAAAATTTGTTTTATTGCTAGTGTTTTCTATATTACTGTTATTAATAAAAAATTTCATGATTACAGGAAGGTGGTAACTGCCAAGAGGATCGCAATGAACAGACCAATCACAAGAAAGAGCCAATGATGGGGAAACTATGGACAAATCCAAGGCATTTGGACGCCATGTTAAAGAACCAACTGTTGTCACTTCACCACTATTCATTAACACTAAATTATTATCGTCAAGAATCTCCAAAATATCCCTACCTCTAAGATTTGTAGAATTACACCCCCATGATGTGTGATGTGCATTGAAATCACCAGCAAATATCATTGGTTCAGGCACAGATTTTATTAAAGATTCAAATTTATGTTTATCAAAGGGTGGGGTGCAATTTGTTGGACAGTAGAAACTTACAATACTTATTTCTGTATTATTTACAGTAATTCTTACACAAATATTTTGTAGGGAATTATCTGAATATGTACTTATTTTTCTGTAATTTATATTATTCCGAATTAAAATAGCTACACCATTATGTTTATTGCCAATATCATGTCTTTCTATTTTGTATCCTCTAATGTTAAAATGTTTAATGGGTGTTAACCAGGTTTCTGATATAATTGCAACATGTATGTTATGCTCATAGAGAAATTGGGTTAATAAAAGTTTGTTGCTTAAAATACTTTGGGCGTTCCACTGCATTATATTAAGATCCATTATTAAATGTAGAAGTACTGGTACGGAAAGTTTGTTGCAGAATTTGTTTTATGGAGGTGGAATTAATGGGACTATCTTTTTGATTTAATATAATTTTAGTAATAGCATTTGTTATAGTATTCATAAAGAAATCTGATTTAGTTAAATTAATAATTTGTGTTTCAATGTTTTGTTGAGTTAATTTTGGAAAAGAATGTTCATTAAATAAATCGGAATACTTAATGGCTCTGGACTTAACTTTATTTTCTTCTATTTTAATTTTTTTCTGTGGGCACGTGTTTGAGATGGAAACATGATTACCACCACAGTTAACACATTTAGCGTTTTTAGGATCTTCTTTACAATTTTTAAAACTGTGCTTGTCTGTACATATGGAGCATACTATTTCGTTCTTACAATATTTTGCAATATGTCCAAATTTCATACACTGCAAACACTGTTTGACAGGAGGAACGTAGCAGCTTACCTCGTGTCTCCAGGAGTCAAGGTACACGTATTGCGGTAACTCTGTAGAGGCGAAAGTAACCGCAACAGTTTGAGTGGGGACATACGTGACCGCTCCACCCTCGCTGTGTACTCGGCGCATGAAACGCCTCACCTGTATGACGTTTCTGGAACTTCCAATTAAGGCAGATATTCTTTTATTTGATAAATCCGTAAGGACAGAAGTAAGAACCCCGGTCACCTCGGTGTCGATAGCTGGTATTGTGGCGTTTAAGCCCAAGTCGTCTAGAAGTTTTTTATTTTGTATGAATACATTGGCATTGTTAGATAGGTCGAATGTTATACCTATTTTATACTTGTTTATAGATTTTAAATGTAATATGCCAGTGACGCAATATTTTCGTATAGCATGCGAAATAGCCAGTCTGTCTTTGTCGGAAAATTGACAATCAGTTTGATTTGATAAAAATACGATGTATTCTGTTTTGTTGCTGTTTTCAGGATACTTTCTTGAGTATCCAGGGACCTTATATATGTTATACTTCCTGCTATTGTCCACTGACTCATCGGAGTCGGAAGAAGTCTCCGTTATATCCCGTACTTCTCGTCCATCAGGGGGCTCCGCTTTTTTTCGTTTTTTCCCACTTCCCCCCATTGTTTATTACACTATTTACAATTAATATACAACTGCTAATTATATTTACAAAAAACTTCGACGTACTTAACAATATTTTACAAATTAATTTAAATTTTTACGAGATTTGGCGCCTTGTTCTTTTCAAGGTTCCCGCGCTTTTTTTTTCTGACGTAAACTGAATAGGGTGGCAAGTTTAAAAATCAAAGACATGTCGGAAAACACGTAGATTCTTTAGATCATGTTAAAAAATGATCAACGATGTTATCAGAACGATTTTGAATTTCTCATACACATTATCTGAAAGGGTAAAAAAATTAAAATCAAAGATTATTTTTATGGCGCGTTTAGGATCGGAGTCGGCGTAATTACAGATCTGCAATCGATATATACAAATACATTCAACAATTTTTTTTTTAATTCACCTTTTTGTAACTAATTCCATAAAAACGTATTATTTATTGTAAGTACATAGTAACATCATTATGTATTGGAGACTTAACAACTGCAACATATAAATGAAAGTAGTTTCTGAACTGTTTTAGCGTCCAAAATCAATTGCCAGCTGCCAAAAGTCAAATGATTAATGTCATTGTCAAGTCAATCCAACAAAAATGTGAATTGTGTGAGAACTGAGAACTAAACAGTCGTAGTAATTTGTGTAAAATACTTAGATTTTTAATAGTATCCTTACAAGTGATCGACAAATGGGTGCTTTAACGAGTAGGCAAAATGCTGGTGTCGAGGAAGCCGATGTAGTATCCAATCATGCTTATAAATACCCTCCTAGATCAGGTAAATGTGACCTTTTTATGGTATGTTTAACATACATAATTTTTATTTGATATCAATAAACCTGGTCAGTACCTGTCACATTATCAATGAGCTACACTAATGTACGTTTTAGATTACGTAGTTTATTTAATACGTGTAAATAATGATCAATCTCTATGTAAGAGACTGGTGCCTGATGTAGGTTTTTAGTTAAAAACCTGTGTTACAGGTAATCTCTGTATGACAATCTAATTAAGAATACCAGTCTTGTTTGATTTTATACAAAGCTTATATATTAATCGTTCAGTGATCAGGCTTGAGTGAAGTTATTCTATTATTTTGTATTTACTTTATTTACCCTCTAAGTTAATGCTATAAGGAACATTTAGAAACTGATGATGCAGGTAACTACTTTGGGAGCCACTTCATCATGGGGGGTGAAAGATTTGACACCCCACAGCCTGAAGCGTACCTATTTGGGGAAAATGCAGATTTAAATTTTCTTGGCAGCAGACCAACACCTGTAAGTATAATGTTGAATATATGAATACAATAATTTATATAAAACTAGCCAGATTTAAGCACAATCTGATATACATACTACCCAAACCCATTAAAAGAAAGTGATTTGAAAAAAAAAACACAAAAAATGTAGTACAAATGTTATGTTTATATTGCTTTACAAGTATTAATAAAATTTTGTCAACATATACATACTCTATGGTAGAATGTAAAGATATTTAAAATTGAATATGTAAATTGTGTTGTACTTAACAATGAATTATCACAATCAATTAATAACAATTGATATGTTCTCAGTTCCCGTATCCCCCACCACAGTCTAATGAACCAACAAAAACATTAAAAAGTCTAGTGAATATACGTAAGGAGTCATTACGTTTTGTACGCTGCCCTGAGCCAGTGGGGAAGTTGGCAGAAAACAAGATTGGTGATGGCATGATCAAACCCATGGACAACAATGGCAAAGGGACATATTACAATATTGAGTTCACATTTGATTGTGATGCAAGATGTGCTATTACGGTATTCTACTTTTGTACCGAAGAGGTGACACCTACTGGAGTAGTGTTAGTACCAATTTATTAAAAAGTTTCTCTATTGTATGTAATATTAGTGAAATAAGCTAACAATACCAGAATTAATTTCTATAACTTTTTGCAGTTTTTTATTAGTTATTTCAATTGTCTCTTTTATGTTTTCTATGTTATCTGTAATTTGATGCACAATATATTATGACAACCACTGTATAATTTACACACTTTAAGAATGGGTTGTTTTGTTCTTCTGGTGTTCAATTTAAAATGATTCAATATTTTGTTTAAATACCAGTTACTACCCGCGTGATCCTGCAATGAGCTCTCAGACGTACCACTACAAGAAGGGTGCAAACCAGCAGTTTTGCCAGATTTCTCACGTGTTTGATCCATCAAAGCACCCAGAAGAGGACTTGGTGTACAACGCTGACAGGGAAATCATACCTATTGCTATCTATTGCGTTGTCGATGAGGGACAGGATGGTACGTAGCCTTTTTAATCTCCCTTTTGCCTATCATATGTATTCATAGCATTGTTTCTCATCTCTCCCAAGCATTGTTTTTGCGAACATTGTATAAAAATAAATGATAATAAATATATCCGGATATTATTACACAGCGCCATCGTTCGAGCTAAGCGACGAGGCTTGTGTTACTGTTACTAGATCGATCCTAAGACTTTACGTTATCAGCATATTAGTAAATGAATTTGTGTACATTGTAGAAATTAGACAGTCGCACACGACTATAGCGGTAGTGGAGAAGCATTCTGACGGGACGTACGTGCTGAAGGCACTCAAACAGAAGCTATTCGTGGATGGGCTTTGCTATCTGCTCCAGGAGATATACGGCATTGAAAATAAAAATCTCGATACTAAGGTAAGAAACCAGGCACTCAAAATCAGATACCTAAAACATTTAGATTCGATAATTCGATAAACTACATTCCTGTATCTTAGTTTATACTTCAGCCACATTAAAAATAGAATGTTAAGCTTTTGAATAATCTACCTTAAATATATTAGACAAAGTTAAATTTTCACTGCCATATGTGAAAAAATATTTTTAAATATTTATTAAAAAAACTAGCTATTGCCCGCGACTTCGTACGCGGATCCTATTGCTTATGCCAGCGAAAACGGGATCGTCAAAATCGGAGATCTGAAACGTCTGATGTCGAATTCTAAAAGCCCGGGGACGGGAAAACAACGGATTGCGCGAGACGATTCGAGACGTTCCAGATCTTTCATTTTTGTAAGTCAACAGGAAATACCCATTATGTACTTTCCCACCTGAGCAACACATATCGTTTGTTTCTTTTTGCCATTTAACAGCTTCACAAAAAGTACTATTTTTAACCATACCTCCGATGGCGGAATATGTGGCGGGGTCATTATAGGAGTATACGTAAATGCACTCCGTTCCTCATCAACCCAAGGAAGGTCGCCATGCCCTACGGCTATGTCTTGAGACACATCCGATTCTTCAGATGATATTGACATTTTGTTCAGAGGAGTCGAAGACGATCAGAATTCAAATATTCGTTGCGCTCTTCTTCTGTCTCTTCATGCCGTACTCCACCAATTATTTCTCCCTCACTTTCTAACTGATTTTGTATATTTTGTTGTGTGCGTGTTCGGGGCAATGTATGATAACCTCGATCAGCAGTTAGTCGCGCTTCACGTTCATAACTCTTTTCAAAAAACCTGTTAGTAGATCAGATGTGCGAATACGCTGAGAACTCAAGCGTGATTCTGTATCGGTAAACGTTTCCGATTCGCGAAACAATGCATGTCGCTCACGATCAGCGGACAGTCACGTATCATGTTCCGTACTTGTCTCTAGAGACCTAGAAGCAGATTCGTAGATACGCTGAGAACTCAAGTGCAATTTTCTATCCGTGAACGTCTCCGACTCGCGAGACAATGTGTGACGTTCACAATCAGCGGTCAGTCGCGCATCATATTCTTCAATGGTCTCTAGAGACCTGGATGTAGATGCGTAAATACGCTGAGAGTGCGTTGCGATCTGAAGAGGTTTCCACGGAGCGAGTTGCAGCCTGATGTTCTCGTACAGCATCAAGTCTCTCCTGACGCTCCTCGGTAGATTCATGGGATTGTATGATCCTCAATCGTTTAGCTCGTTTGGAACATTGGGAAAGATTTGACCTCTTTCTAGGCATGTTTATAGTTTAATTGTGAAGATTGCTGATCAATTAAAGTGACTGCTCCCCTGCGTTACCGGGTAGGCTGCCGTGTTACGAAGATAAATGGAAAACGAATTTAAACACTCAAATAACATAAACCAGCCTAAAGAATATTTTAGAACAATATTCACTAAATAAAATAAAAAATAAATGGTAGTTTTGGCCAGTAGTATCTATTTTCATCGTCATCAAAAATCAGTCCTAAACTGTGATTGCCTTCACCGCGTGGATGTACTCCCAGCTTATGCTATTTTATAATATACAGTAAAATTTGTGACAGCTTTGATTTCCACATCGGATGTCTGATCTTCGATTTTTATAAGTCAGCATGAAATGCCCATCAGACCGAACAACTTTTGCTAAGATGTCATTCCTATATGTGTTACGGTGTAGCTGGGCTCTTGGAGTTCCACATCAGGTATTCCAGATCTTCAATTTTATTCTCTCAGCAGAAAATGCTCATCATGTGAAACATTTTTTGCTATCGTACCATTTTTGTATCTCTTATAGTTTAGCTGGTCTCTTGCGGTTCTGCATCAGGTGTTCAAGTTTCCAAGATAAAGTATAGCCTATATGTTGCCCAGACTTAACACCTATACAACAACAAAAAAATTATTCAAATCCGGCTAGTAGTTCCTAAGATTAGCGTGTACAAACAAACAGACAAACAGACAGAATTTTTTTTTTGGATTCGTGCTCTCTTACTGTTCCTAAAGCCCCCTCAATAATTTTCTTAAAAATATATTCAATGTACAGACACAGTTTTTTTACTGTTTTATTATATGTATAGATAGATAAATATTAATGTTGTAGACATTTTTAAACGTGATTTACCATTTTCTTCATTATAATCAACTTCGAGATACAATGGTCGCGTTTGATTCCCAATCCAGCCCAGTTCGGACGAGGAGACGGAGGACGGCGGCTCGGAGTGCGTGATCTGCATGTGCGACGTGCGCGACACGCTTATCCTGCCGTGCCGCCACCTGTGCCTGTGCAACTCGTGCGCCGACTCGCTGCGCTACCAGGCCAACAACTGCCCCATCTGCCGCGCGCCCTTCCGCGCGCTGCTGCAGATACGCGCGCTGCAACGGAGGCCCGACAATGCACCCGCCGTGCCGCCCGCAGCTAATGATGTGAGATACTTAATTACTTACAACCCGAGATATCTTTACGTGACCTTCTCCGGCGATAATAAGCCATCAGATATCTGTCTACATTAAAAGCTAAATGGTACCTGTTTACTTTTTTTAAATTAGATAATTTGACAAGTAATCTGGTAAAATTCTAATAAGGACTTTAAACATAATCTCCAACCTTTGACAAGGGTTAATAGTAATATGATATTCGGGTAATAAATTCCCAAAGCCAATATTCAGTTGTATCTGTATCGATTGGAAACAGACCTCAACATAGTTGGCCAAAGTCGATATCATCGTTGGGCTTTATTGTCGCGACGATTTTCGGTCGGTCCGGGCTTGTCCAAGAAAACTTAGTCAGCAAAAGGTTAGCCGTTAGGGATAATGGTTCGGATAACCAAGTTTACGCGTGTTTGTGTAACAGGGCAGCACGGAGAACATCCCAGCGGGCTACGAGCCCGTGTCGCTGCTGGAGGCGCTGAACGGGCCGCACCCAGCTCGCGCCCTGCCGCCCGCCCGCCCCGCGCCCGCCATCGCCAGCCCCGACACCGACACCGCCTCGCAGGTACCCCGGACACACCATACACATACTATACGAGCCGGTGTCGCTGCTGGAGGCGCCCTGCCGCCCGCCCGCCCCGCGCCCGCCCGCCCCGCGCCCGCCATCGCCAGCCCCGACACCGACACCGCCTCGCAGGTACCCCGGACACACCATACACATACTATACGAGCCGGTGTCGCTGCTGGAGGCGCCCTGCCGCCCGCCCGCCCCGCGCCCGCCCGCCCCGCGCCCGCCATCGCCAGCCCCGACACCGACACCGCCTCGCAGGTACCCCGGACACACCATACACATACTATACGAGCCGGTGTCGCTGCTGGAGGCGCCCTGCCGCCCGCCCGCCCCGCGCCCGCCATCGCCAGCCCCGACACCGACACCGCCTCGCAGGTACCCCGGACACACCATACACATACTATACGAGCCGGTGTCGCTGCTGGAGGCGCCCTGCCGCCCGCCCGCCCCGCGCCCGCCATCGCCAGCCCCGACACCGACACTGCCTCGCAGGTACACCGGACACACCATACACATACTATACGAGCCGGTGTCGCTGCTGGAGGCGCCCTGACGATTTGATACTATACGAACCAACGAACGATGATCCACATTGCATATTTTTTATTTCCCGAAGATAGGCAAAAAGCAAATGCAGTCACAGCTATTGTTATATCAATATCTATAGATGTCGCAATATAGATAGTGACACAATCACTTGATTGCATTGTCACGCAACAGTTATTTCATTTTGCATGAATCAGAAACTTGGTTACACAGATTAACATACAAATGGAGTACTGAATGACGCAGTTCAGGCAACTAGTAAAATAATTATAAAAATAACCTTACTCACTATTAACCATCCATTGTACCATGAATCTTTAAGACTTTAGTGAGTGATGAATGTGTTGAAATAATAGTAGAAGACATGAGTTAATAATTTCTGAGTAAACTCAGCTAGGATTATTTGCAAAACGACTAAGTACTACCCATAAGGTATTACTTAGTCGTTTAGCAAATTATATAAAACATTAAGTGACTTGTGAAATAATGATCCTGAAAATGATTATGATGTTTTCCCACTTACTAGGCCGCTGAGATATTGAACCGTTGCAACTTGGAGCGCAGTTCCTCCACCAGCTTGGGCAGCAGCGGCAGCAGGAAGGCTAAGAGCGGCTCCAAAGATGACGTCAAAAGCGTTCGCGACAGATCCGCTGCACAAACTGTCACCCCCGAGGTTACCATTATAAATACATAATATATTTGTGTAGACGAATAAATGTAGTTGTTTTTATTATATACAACTGATAGTTGTCAGTATTCTGCTTTTCACACTAGTTTTTATTTTTGAAGAAATGTTTATCAAGGCTTAAATTGATTCATAGTTTTGGCAGAAACTACGTCTTCTAGGAGTATTCTCAAATGGATGTCACTAGTAAGGTTATTGAGGCTTAAGTTTTGTTGTGTCCGCAGTTCCGTATGTCAGTGTTACTGGCTCGCGAGGAAGAAGCCAAGCGCGCCGAAGAGAAGGCGGCTGCGGCGAACAGCCCGCTGCTGTACAACCATAAGATCGTCAACGGTGATAAGATTTCTAAGGTATGTATTATAATCTTGGCCATTAATTACATTAGTTGAGTTATAGAACTAAGTGTAACTTATACGTAATATCTCTATTGATTTAGTTTTAGAAAAAAATACTTTGATTTCTTTTAAAATTCTCATATTTTGTGAGAGGAGTACGATAGGCTAATTAAAAATGTCCTCAACTGGTATGAATGTTTTGTTCGCCAGTCATCGCTGAGCCTGGAGTACCCGGGTGACATGGAGTCAGTGCAGGAAGCCTCGGGCTCCGACGACGAGGCCCGCGCACCGCACCCGGAGCCTGATAGCGACGCCGAGCGACTGTCACCGCTGCTCACGCACCCAACTGCTAACGGGGTGAGCATATATGTAAATATGTCCAGGTAGACTAGGGAAACAACAGATACAAGAGTTGGGGTTTTTGGGTGCCCTTTCTACATCCCGAAGCTATCACCTGACAGTATGCTTGCAAACATCTCTGTCTGGTCTTTAAAAGAACAATATATTATTGTGTGTTTTTCTTTCATGATGTTTATGTATCTTGCGGCCAGATTATATCGAGTGCGGGTGCATCTCGCGGTACCCCGTCCCCGCTGGCGCTGTGTGCCGCCGGCGACGCGCTGCGGCTGTCCGCGCCCGCGCTCGCGCACATCGACGACACCGACACCGACGAGCCCGACACCAAGCACAACTGTCAGTATACACGCACACACACCACGCCACTATGTGCGCCAACACGTATTACACTACACCACACACACGCACACACATTAATCCCAACTATGTGCGCCGACACCTATTACAGCTGCCACACATAAATACCTCGTCTCTGTGTGCCAACACGTATTATATAATGATTGAATGAATGATTGTTTATTTCTGTAAATAGATCTTTTTAAAGACACTTTTACAAGTCATGTACATTTTTTTTTTTAGTATCTAGTTGACATCGGCATTTCCTAACTGACGACCTCTGAGAAGAAATGCCGAAACAAACTCAGAGAATCATGGTCTCTTTTAAAGTCCAAACATTTTGGTTACAATATGTGAGCCTGACGATGTAAGTTACCTGTCGATGAACTGCAAAACCGTCTTACACCTACATACTAAACACACAGTATCTCCTTCTGTACCAGCGTGCATGTCATGCAGACTGCTGAGCCCTGCTCCTGTTGCTGTATCTCGCGTGTGATATGTTCTTGCTCTTTTACTCCTTCATGTTGTACATACATACATTACGTATAGATACGATACGCGTCACAAAACAGTATTACAAATGGAGTTACAATGTTGTGAAAATGCACTTCGCCCGTATTCCATATTGTAACTCCATTTGTTTACTGCTCTGTGTACATACCTACATCCGACATTGAACACATTATGTATTTATAAATTGCTCTCAAACTCTTATTAATTAATACAATACAATGATATAATATGTAAAGTCAAATCTTGATTCAAATTTTCCGCTAGAAGCCGCTACATTCAAAACATTTCAATTTGTAGATATTTTGTGAGAGCTTTGCTTTATAACATTGAACATTATGTTGGGGTGTCTGTTCAAATGGTTGTCCAGTTTAATGTTTCGGCTTCTGAACATAGGATCCTTGGTTCGATTCCTGGGTCAGGTAGTATACATTATATTACCTGTTATACGACATTTCAGTAGCGGCTTGCGAGTTTAGATGTGTTATTTGGCAATAGGTTCGCCCGCTACATGTAACCGACCTGTATTGTACGTCAGCACGGCTTGGTTCTACAAGCGTACAGGCCTGCTGGTATATTGTAAAATGTTTTAGGACTTAACGTGGTACATAGATGGTGATCATTTAAGATTTAGCCTATACAATTAGGTTATGCTGTACTAAATGATAGCAGTCATTCATGAATTCGACATTGCTTATTATTAGCGATTGATTGCATATTTTATTTCAATTGTCAACCGCGCGCAAGTTAATTCGCATTAGGTACTTAATAACGAGAGGTGTAGTGCCATCATGACCAGTTGATAATTGGGTATAAAATCGCACGCAGCGAGCGGAACACAGTCTCGTAACGATGTGGAGTCGGCGGTCGCCGAAGACTCAGATTATTTCACGCCAGAAGACACCAACACGACCATTCTGACCGTTCCTAAGACGAACAAACTTGCAGTAAGTCCGCCATCTTGCATCAGCTGTCATCGTAGTCGTGACGTCATCATTGAGCTTTGTTTGTGTGCGTGTTAATTCGGTTTTGGTTTACGCGATGTTCTTTTATTTTACCGCGTCGTGTTTAATTTGCACTTTCATTATCATTTAACGCATCTGTATGAATGTTGTTGAGTGATGTTACACTAGCACGTTGCAGGAGCCGAGCGATGCACTGCGTTCTACGCATAACGACGCTTGGAGGTGTTGAGGCATTGCAGGGCTTTTGTAACGCTGTCTCACGTGCATACTGTAACCATGTCGGTCACTGCATTTTTCTGATCTAATATATCAAATGAGCCACGCAGGGTTCAGGCGACATTATGCACATAGTAGAAGTTAGCTTGCTCACTGCGCACCGTGTTCTAACATCACTGTCTGTTGCAGGAGCCCACTAACAATGGCGACTGCGTTCCCCAACGTTGGGCCCTACCACATCACGTCACGTCTTTACCTGGTATGCAATAAAATTTTGTTTACATACACTCGCTCATTACAATGTAATTAAGGTATATCAGTTAAACGAAGCTAGTTTTTTACGAGTGGAAAGTATTGTTACTTTAGATCAATAGGAACTCCTGTGGGCACATGCGCTTCATTTTAGCTGTGCGAATAACCGCGTTCTCTTGCCAGTCTTCATCCACTGCCATGCAATTGTCCAGTCTCTCCGCCTTTTCGCCAGTCTAAACTAACCTAACACTTGTCCAGGAACACCATTGAGCCAGTCGAGCGTCCGTTCTTCAGGAGATTCCTACAGCTCGACGTCATCGACCCGGCAGCTGCTGGCGCCGGTAGCCGGCTCCCCGCTGGCCACGGACACCGCCTGCTAACGTCCGCCGTCGCGTCGCCAACCGCTCCCCTACCGCCCCACACAACTCTCGTCACACAACCACGTCGAGTATACTCTGCCCCCTTACTGACAGCTCATGTACTAACACTTACGAGATAAACATAATAATAATTGTATGTGCAGTTAAAATACTTTGTACGTGTAAATGATGGATGTTTATTAGTATACTAGTATCCGCATCCGCAGATGAGCATATTGTGATAAAAAGATAGCAATTATTAATATTTTTATATTTTTTTCAATATTTAGGTACTTATGACACTTTGTGTCGGTGGTGACATTTTAAATTACTTTGTTTGTCAAATTCCAGAAACCTTGCTATCTCATAACACTTAGCATAATTTACAAAATAACAAATTTTTCTTTTAGAAAACGCACGTTGAATTATAAGAAATACCTACAAAGCGGCAGATCTAGTCACCGAAATTTTATATCCCGTTGGTTGTTCAGTCATGACTCGCGCCACCTGCTCGCCTCACCAGATTTCTGTCTACATCTGCATCCATATGCAGGTGCGGATGCTAATCAATTCGTAACATCATTTATCAACATTTAAATAACTTACTAAATGGGCGCGCGGTTTTTTATGCGACCGTACAAACCCGTTACTACGTTAAGGATGTACACGTTACGTACGAATCTCGTAGAAACTAGTATTTCAGTGGATTTTATAGGTATTAGTTATAAGCAAATTAGACTGGTTTTATTTGATTGTATTAAAAAAAATGTATATTACTTTTTATATACTTTAGATATAAGTCATATAATCTCTAATATTAGCATAATATAAAAAGAGCTCATTAAAAGTAAGGATAGCTACTAGTAGTCTACAGTGTACACATCAAAGCTGGTACAATGGTCCTATGATTTTCGATAAATGCCATGTTCATTTAATAAATAGTGATACAGGTAGGATGCTCCTTTGGAAAATATTCTCGTTTTGAACAATACCCACTAATTTACTGATTCATATGACGACTATAATAGCCAAGGACATTTAGGAGAAATTAATGGGCGACATAACCTAACCAGGTAATAATACAATATTAAACTACTAACATTTATTAGGGGTAAATATTTTTTTCATTGATTACATTTATACAGAGCAAGAGCATATCCACCATCCATCCATGATATTTGCTAAACAATGTGTAACGGATTTGAGATGGATGTGCTTGACATGACAGTTAAAAAAACATTGATATTTTGTTTAGCTTTAAATTATAGAATTATTAAACCATATAGATAGTCTTCTGAAAAATTGATAAAATGTCTATAACAGCTTATTTAGTTTTCAGTGAAGATTGACCTCAAGAAGCTCTTTTAGTGCCAGACAGCTATCTTATTGTTATTAATAAGCTACATGCTTAATCTTTGTATTTAATTTCGACCCTAATTCTAAATGACTTCAGTTATAAAACTTAACACAGAGCGGTAATATTCCACACCACGCGAATCGTTCCGTTCGGCGGGTCGTAGTTAAGCCGAATTTCTAGGATAGCATCTGTGCTCGGTGCGAGCGAGACCGCTGTGGCGCACATAGCATGTGGTTGTGTTAAGTTATATAATTATAATATATTATCTAACATCTAGATACTGAAGTGGTATATCAGTAACCCTTTACTGTAATTATATATAAATCAACTATTTTAAATAAAATTACTTCTTTAGGATTTTATCGCAGTATTGAGATAGTTTATTAAAATATGTTGAATGGCAGATTATCCCTGACTATTCTCTTGATGGATCTCTCGAAATCTCTTAGTCCTGTCCCACCTGCATTCAGCGGATTCTAGCGACCTTTACCGGGACGTCGGTCCACATTGCTGGGGGCCTACCCTAAATATATCTATTCACAGCGATAAAACCCATAAACAAGTATTTTATTACCATAACAGCATATGCATAAGAAATCAGTATGATTAATTTATAAGTGTTTATTTGTCATGGTAAATATAAAGGAAACTTTAAGAGTAGTTTTTAAATATTTTAATGGTAGCTTATTTATGTGTTGAACTCACTTCATTAATACACAAGCATATTTATATTTATATTTTACACAGTTTACAACAGTGAAATGTGATGGTCTAGTGAAATTTAAAGTCAAAAGGCATGCACCACTGGCTTTCAAAGTTATGTCCAATTTAAAAAAAAAAAAACCAAATTGTAAGGAAACTTAAATGCCAAAGAGTTTACCTGATGGTGTATGTTTTATGAAGTAGCAATCTGTATGTGGCTTGAGTAGTGGACTATAGCCTAATCCTGACTGTGGAATAGTATATGGGTTTATAATAAATTTTACATCAGTAATCTGAGTGTAATTAAATGAAGTGTTGCCAACATCAGTAATATAGTAACTATGGTAATTTATTATAAGGATGCAAAAATACATTGTTTTTTTTTGTGTAAGATATTTTACATTATAAGCAGCATTCTATTAGAATAAGTATAATGTATGACTGATTATCAACATTCCTTTAACCTTTATCTGCAGAATCTCAAATTGTATGTAGTATAGCAATGTACATTATGTTTATACACGCTAATATGTTGCATCTGCATAAGTAGATCTACTCCTATCCCTACCTATTCCCTTCATTTTGTGAATCCCCTACCTGCTATAATACAATCATAACTATGATTTTTATATTACTACTTTATCTTACTGAGCTTTACTAAAGTGTATTGTTTGATTAAAATAAACTTTATGAACGTTCAAGTGTCTTTCTCTAATGGTTACAGCAAAATAATATGAAACAGATTTATCATAAATATTTATTGTGAAAGTGAATTTATTATCTATTTTAAAATATTCTGATTATGACAACTACAGCGGTTTAATAAAATTAAAAAGATATTCAGGCTTTTAAACAAACACTTAAATAGGTTTTACATATACATAATTCTTAGAATAGAATAACTATTTATTTCTAAAAGATTTGTATAATATTCTGTATAAAAAGATAAGTTCAGTAGTATTCTAAATAATATAATTATATTACGTTAATTTAGATCTACCAATAGTGTTCTCAGCTTTGGTCAGGCATTGTTTGTATAGTATAGTTTGACTTCCCAGGATGAGGATCAACTGATGTGGCAGGACTTGTTACTTTTTTCATTGCTTGTCGCCGGGCAGCATACGCCGACATTCGAGCTAGTCTGGCCTGCCTCTGCTCCGGTGACTCATTAGCCAACCTCTTGGCAGCATATGCAGACATTCTAGACAGGCGTTTGGCTCTCTGTTCACTGGTCTCCATTGATAATCTTTTGGCTGCATATTCTGACATGCGCCTAAGTCTATTAGAGCGCTGATCCGGGGTTTCATTAGCAAGTCTCTGTGCTGCGTAAGCTGACATCTTCGCTAGCCGTGTTGCTCTCTCGTCTGGCGATTCGCACTTAGAAAGCGATCCTCTGCGACGGCTCCGATTTCCGACCTCCAGCAGCGACAGTGGATCCATGTACAGTGTCGCTGATAACGAATCATCCGTCTCATAATTTCCATCACAACTAGTTTCTTCGTGCTCTTTCTTAACGTTATTATACGATATTTGTTCATGCTCCGGTTCCATAACAGTAGTCCTTTTAGTGTTGTTCAATTTACTACATTCTGATTTAACAGTAGAGATCCATTCATTATTTGCTTTCGCTATCACCATTTTCTTCCAGGAACAATCAGATGAATTCAGATCACCCATATTGATTGTTTAAGGATAGACGTATCCACAGGACCATATTATATGAAATATGATAATAAATTCAAGGTACCTAATTCACAATCAGACCTTAAACAGTTCAATATGTACTTTATGTACCATAATACCAATTTCCGCCGAAATCATATCAAGTTCAATAGCTTTAGCACAAGTTTTTGATTTGATCATTCACTAACAGCGCTACTCATAATTTCACAAGAAGATCAAGGCATGGAATTTGTGCATAAAATCTGTAAACCAACCATAGCCAATCCGCACTTTATAGTTTATAGATTTTGAAATTTCCTTGCACTTTTTAGTCATTGTCAGCCATTTTGGCGTACTCTGTAGTCTATATCTATAATTTAAGGATGTTACAGGTTACCAACTCACTCAGTCTCCGACTTCAATTAACTTCGATTCAGATTATTTCCGATAGAATCATTTGTCTTCCGTGATACAGTTGGTCGACAAGTGCTTTGTATCGATATCATTACAATTAAATATTGCTTTGTGTTGATCAAAATATTATTGAAAATAATTTGATAGGCGAATATAAATGTAATTGTAAGATCATTTATTAAACTAAATGACAGCCTAAGTCAAACTTTACTGGGTTAATATTAAAAAATATTTTAATGAAAATGAAAAATCTATTATTTTATAGTAAACTAGCTGATTCCCGCGACTCTAACCGCGTGCAATTTAACGAATAAAAGAAGTTTCATACTAACTTTGCATCCCCGTTTGAACCACAGGGGTGAATTTTTCATAAAATCTTTCATTAGTGCTCCCATAGACGTTATAAAAGGAACCCTTGTGCAAAATTTTAACTTTCTAACCCTTAAAGTTTATGCCCTGCGTTGATATGTCAGTCAGTCATTAAATCATTCTTCTCCTTAAAAATCGTAAATATCAAAATCTCATGGCACAGTGTTAGTCGTTGAACTCTTCCGAAACGGAAGATTAGAATTTTGTATGTTTAAAATTGATCAAAATCGATTCAGCCGTTCACGTGCGTTGCCGTGACCAAGAGAAATAGGGATTCATTTATATATATATAAATTAGATAAATACTGAAAATAAAAAATAGACCAATAAAATTAGGTATTATAAAAAATATAACGATGTTTTTATAGTTGTTGCAAAAAAATATTTTTTCATAGGTGTCCGCCTGTCCGGGGAAAAAAACATATTTCGCCGAAAAGCCCGGGTTTTTTGCTAAGTTTATCCGGCTTCGGCAATTTAGGTAATGGCAGCACTAATTTAGTGGCACCCGCCGCGCACCGACTCAAAGTAAATATTCTAATTTATATTTTAGTTTTTCGTCATTTTGATACTTATCTATAATGTTGTTTTTTTTTAATGTAGGTAGAAATAGCAACACTGCCTGTGTGAGTTGTCAAAAAGTTGGCATTTATTCCATCTGTTTTATTTAGCAAATCTATTTTCATAACTTACACTGAAGCTAACGTTAGTGTATTTACCGTATTATATAGAATAATAATATTTCACACCTTAAAGTCCCATAACTATGTCATTTTTTTACAATTTTACTTAGTTAAACGGAAAAAGTAAAGCATCTGTGATCGAATTTGTAGATATCTGCTCAATTTACTTCTATGATTGGCTCTCTTGGTGTTCATAATTCTTATATTGTGTTCTCATTTTTAGAGACTGCGACCTAGGAGAACTGATTACGGTACAGTAACGTGATGACATAATGGTGTAATAGTTATTAGTTTGTGACCTACGTGTTGTCGATCATCACTAAACATGGATAGCATACCAGACTCACCAGTAAAGATGAGCCCGCTCGTGGAGCCCGAAGGCTTCTTGGAAAGTGAGACGGACTATTCAAGCATCAGAGGAAAGGTAAACACCAACAATTTCTGTGTTTACCAACATATTGTTCGCGCGTAAACTACGCCTACGCATGTTATAATATTCCGACAAATCAGTAATAGGTCTTAATATCCGTTTCAAATTCCGTATCAAACCAGGGATGATGGAATCTGATTTTAAATACAAAAATAGTATGTTGAAGTGCATCAATTGCATAATGATTATAAACAAAGTAGTAATTGTTGACTTATATTTTCAAATCTAGCCCTCACTCTAGACTTACTGATATTTTTGTGTTAATTTAAGACACGTTATTTATTCAATACACAAACTTTAATTTGCGTATAAAATCCTGAGGTCCATGTCACCATAGTCCATGTGTTCCAGAATTATTATTGCATCATGTTTACAATCAATTCAAATTCACAGAATTTCTTTACACAATAACTTTAAATGATAAAATGAATTTGTTGTATGTACTAATATATTGATAAACATCAACATTATATTTTAATAAATATAAATAATGAAGTAATAAACAAATAATTATTTACTTTAAAACTGTGTTGCACAATAATAATACAATTTAAATATAGACTGATGTGACCATCTCGAATATTTCCTGATTTTGTAGTATTTACTTATTGATATAACTAAATGACAATAAATATTGATGCCCAATTCATATACATGGTTGGTTGTTACATACATGGTAACAATTAAGTAATATTTCAAATATTTCGTAGTAACTAGTGAAGTGTTAGTGGTTACTACCACTAACACTTCACTAGTTACTACAGGGCACTCTGCCTGAGCATGTTGGGTCTTAAGTAAGATGATAAATTATGTGTGTATTATTTAATTACTGTAAAGATGGTAAAATGTTGATAAACCTTGTGATGATATGATAGGGTACTCCCTATCATTGAGCATTCTGGGAATTGTATAGGGAGTACCTTTGAGTTTCAATCCATCTAATAATATAACATCATTAAGCCATAAATACATTCCACTTACAAGATAAATTCATCACACTGACCTAGTTAAAATAACAAAAAATTTGTGACATATTATCATAGTATCCCTAGTATCCATATTATGTTTGAGACAGGCCTATGTCCAGCAGTGGACTGCAATAGGCTGAGTTGAGTTGACATATTATGTTTACCTAAACCTACAACAAAAACTAAAAGAACTGCTTGAATTTTTTTTTCTGATTTTCAAACCATGGCATAAAATGTTATTACCCAGCATCTATACCAAACATGTTACTGGTTGTCTATAAATTACACTGCATTTGTTTGTTGTAGATGGTGCTAGTGAGCCCTACAGCTGATGAATATGAACTGCTCCGTAAACAACTTCTGGAGAGGATGGAGACGGGCAATGGAGAAATAATATATGACATAGGACAAGGAGAAGGTAATCATTCTTATATCTCTTATACTTATTGCGTTTTTCCTGAGAGTCTGAACAGAAATAATATATGTATAGCACAATCTTAGTTATAAGACGAAGTCTTTCTATGTTCATTTAATCAAACATCTACCGTTTTTATTTTAATATTACTCAATTGCCATTAAATATTGTTCATAATTTTCCAACTGCTTTCTGAGGAATGAGTACCATAAATCTTTAGTTTATTTTCATGAACAGTAATAAGATAGCTAAAAGTAGAACACTGTAATTATTATTAATTGGAGATAACTTGCATGTATTTATTTATTCAATGTAATATTTCAAATAATCATTTTCTAGTATAATCTGTGTGATAACTGATGACTCATTCATCATAAAGCTCAACTGTTATTTTGGCATAATTTCTTGCACAATGTACTATGAATCATCATCACAAGTTTTTTTTGTTAAGTTGCACTACACAATATTATGTTGTATTTCATACTACAAAACACCTCTCATTACTTGTATGTATCTACCTATGTATAAAATAATGTCTGTGCAGTACGCTCTACCAGATAACTAAGAACTTATATTATTTTATGCGTTTTTTTACTGTATGATGGTTGCTTTAGCAAATGTTTCAATTAAATTTAAAACTCTTGAACTCGTATTTGGATTTTGCTGTATTGCGCTGCTAAATCGTGTACAATATTATTGCACCTCAAAAGGACGCTCTAGCTCTAGCACCCTCCAACTCGACCCGCGGGTACATACGTACTTATACCTCTGTAAAAGACAAAGTGATGAGATTAGGATAGCTTTGCAAAAGATTGGAAACATCAACAAGATATTAGTAACGACGGAGTTCGAGAGAGGTTCCAGAAACACGGGTGGTATATTTTTGAAGACCCGATTAGCCCAGCGGTAGCTAACGCTGTCTTCTGTGCTACGGGTCCTGGGTACGAATCCCGGTAGGGACAAATGTTTGTGTGATGAGCATCAACAGTTGTTTCCGAGTCATAAGTATATATTTACAAAAACACGTAATGACATTACGTGTTTTTAATAACGTGATAACATGATAGTTTCAATATATAACATTAGTTTTCATACCTTAAAAAAAAAAAACAGCATGAAAACGTCTTTCTACACGGATTTCCCCCCTTAAGTAAAATTCTAGTAATAGGGTGGACTTTTTTCCGGTGCCCAGGAGCGGCATTGAATTTAAATCCGGCCCTGCGTAATGTAGTATATCAACCTTCTAGTATCCGTAACACAACACGACTCGTTGTTTTCGACGGAACTAGATGGCGCTGTGTCATAATGTCCAGATATATTTATTTATTTCGTTACTAGAAACGATCTTACTCGAAGGCTACTCGTGGGTGCACGGCTCTAGGTGCTCCACATAATATGTTGAATATTAAAAACAAAAATAATCATTTTCCTTCTAAGTTCCTCTTGCACTTATCCTAATATATTGGGGCACCGCTGACCGTCTCATTTTAGGTCTCATAACTTACTTTCTTTTATCCTTGGAATAATTCATTTTATCCATCCATCTTTTCTTTTCTTTTCGTCCGTCCGTATTTATACCTCAAACCTACACGTAATTACTTATCTACTTACATTTTAGGAAATATTGTGACGTTAAACTGATTGGAGATATTCTGTTATGAATATGATGCAATTCTTAAATACCATTTATGAATAGATAAAACATATGCAGTGTTGAAACTTGAACAATCTTATCTAAGTTATCACATGGACTTACAATGCAATGTTGTAATAGCTATTGAACAAACGCGCTCATTCTTCTTTCACTCAAGTAACTCAAGTGTAATCTTATAAAAATCTTAAGTTTATAACTATTGTTTAAGAATTGATAGGTACTTACTTTGACAAATTAAATGTCAGGAGAACTGTTTCAAGTTATCTTTCTGTTTCTCACCCACTGCTAAGAAAATTGTCCATGTTAATCTGGGTTTTCCCATCTCAGGACACACTGCTTAATTGGGCTTAACGCGGTCATATATATATGAGCAGATAAATATAATATTACAGACTGCTTCTAGTTCATCAATAGGTATGTTTATATTAGACCAAACAATAACATATTCGAAGGTTTATACTGATTAGAATACTCACTTAAATTATATTATTTGACTTCATAAGCCTTAAATCGATTATAACACACACATATCTCGTCATTGACACGAACAGTACGATACATAGGCTATCGGAATTGCACAGTAAAATAACCATATAGTATATAGCAACACTTGATTCGATTCCAATATCCTCTTTAGCGGTAGGTACATGATCAGCTGATTATTGGATATTTCGTGTTGTGCAGACGGGCGCGGTCTGACGGAGGATGAGTACAGCGCGTCTGTGGCGACGCTACAGTCGCTGGTGAGCGGCGAGCGCGTGTCATGCGTGGAGCTGCGCCGCTGGGACTGCGGCACCGGTCTCACCGGCCAGTACCTGCTGCGCACAGAACTGGACCACACTGACTTTATGGAGATCAGGTATATATATTTTCCGGGCAAAACTTTTAAGAACGGTATTATCTAAGGAATCCTTGGCAACTTTTATGAGATTAATGTGGTGCAGACCCCTCATGATACATGATATTAAAAGCATTTAATTTTATGCTACCGACTGACTTTCTAAATAATCTAGCAAAATAGAGGAAGAAAGAGGATGTTATCATTTTGCTTGGTTACTTTTATTAGCGAGGAGTAGCGCTTCCCGTACCACACTCCACTGCCTATAAAATATGGCAGCGATTCGGCTATTATTCGACTTGATCTAAGGTGCCTATAATTATGGGGTTTACTAAAACGAGCGACAATTGCAACACAGGGTGGCGGTAGTGGGTAACGTGGACGCTGGCAAGTCCACCCTCCTGGGCGTGCTGACACACGGCGAGTTGGACAACGGCCGCGGTTACGCGCGCCAGCGACTATTCAGACACAAGCACGAGATGGAGAGCGGGAGGACCAGCTCCGTCGGCAATGATATCCTGGGCTTCGATAGCATGGGTAAGGATACCTTACAATTCTATTTTTGCCTTACTAGCTGGTGAAATACCCCTGCACACTACTTTTTTATAGGAAGACAAGTATTTTTTGAATAATAGGAGTAAGTGCTTAGGGTAAATAATATGAACGACGTATAATCCCCTGCAGGGAAGTCATAGAACAAGCCAACAGACAGTCTTGGTTAAAGGATATATGATCATTATATTAGGCATCTTTCGATAAGTATGTGAATAACCGTATTAAAGTCGCAAAAAATAAAACAAGCACAAAAAATACATTTGTTTTTTTTTTTCAATCACGGTTAGTATTAATTAAATTTCGCAGAATCTATTACAAACATTGAGATTAAAAAGCGTCTACGTTTCGTATCTACCTACTTTGCAATTACACGTCATATTTATAAAACGTTTCCTGTTTGTTTTGACTATATATTATATATGTGAGACATAATTATACTAAGGATCAGGGTTCTATGTGATTACTAAGGATACAAAAGTCCCTCTCTCTTTACTCAGAGAATGTAAGGACGAAAATACAACAACAAAAAAATACTAAAGAGTAATTTATGTAGCTTTAATTGTTAGAATAAAATTTGGATAAATTTTTAGTAGAACATTTTTATCAGAACTAGAAACGGTTTTTGAAAATACAGACATTTATTTTTACAACGCTCCACCTTATTTCAATTAGGCAAGGCAAGGGCAATATGCTTTCAAGTCATTATTCAACAATAAAAAAGCAAGATGTAAGTATCTACTTCGAATCGTTACTGGGGCGTAATATTGCAATAAATAGATTTATGTTGTAACTCACTTGTAATGCAGTGGATCATTTACATGTTTACACTACATACATACCTAATAGATTATTAACGTTGCGTAGTGTGATATTAAAAATAACAATCAAAGAGGCATGAAATAAATTCAGCTATTTAAGTCTAGCTCGTGAATATTTATGCTTAGAATTAATTCACATTAATCATATACATAAATGCACGTTTTATGTATTTTGACCTTGACGAAAACAAATAAATATATTCGGACATTGTCACACAGCGCCATCTAGTCGCGTTTTAAGCAAAGAGGCTTGTGTTACTATGTATATTACAATAGAAAAACTTCTTTAACGTCATTCATGCACATTGCACATCCTCGCCATCTTTTTTCTCTCATTCCTTTCACCTTCACTCATTCATCTTACATTCCGTCTACATACATACATGCATATTATCCATGACTCAGGTATAAATGTCCGTGCTCCTCACAGAAACATTTGCCCCTACCGATATTTGAACATGGATATAAATAAATAATTATAAAAAAATATATATTGCGCTTGTGAGCATAGGTAGAAGAAGGAATTATCAGCAAGATATCCATATATCTATAGCTTATTACTTTTTGACACAGGCAACGTGGTGAACAAACCCGACCATGGGACGCTGGACTGGGTGAAGATCTGCGAGAAGTCTTCCAAGGTGATCACGTTCATAGACCTGGCGGGCCACGAGCGATACCTGAAGACTACCGTGTTTGGTATGACTGGACACGCTCCGGATTTCGGCATGCTCATGGTACGTTCACAAACACTATCACCTCACTCAGAGACTTCTCTAGCCCATGTAGCGCCAGTGCTATGTGATCAAGGACGCTTGGGCTAAAAAGAAGGTCATCCAACTTAAACATAAAAAACTTCAACGAATTCCCCGACAAATTCCAACTTTAAACTTTAACAAAGCGTCCTTGATCACCTAGCTACACCACTGATCCGGATCGGGTGGTGGTGAGATAAGAACCTAGGACCACTGCGCCCGTGTGTAACGCAAACCCTGCACCATAGGTAAAACGCCTCTGACCTCTCTATTGTTATCTCCGATAGGAACAAAGTGGGAGATACATATACGTTTTATGCCTATTGTCGTTGGTAGTTTAAGGTCCCATGAAATAACTTAGCTATATTGTTTTATGTTATGTAAATATTCGCCATCTACCCGGCACCATACTCAGACCATTCATTCGCTTTAATACTCCAATAAATAAATGAAGTGGCCAAATTATTACTTAATTATTGAACTTATAATTATTTAAATATGTTCTAGACAATTCTTATGCAACGCACCTAATAATATACGTACATATGTGTTTAAATGTTTAAACCACATTATGTAATCCCTAAGACACGTGTGGCACAATACAAACACAAACCACCTTGGCTTATATTAACGACATTATTAAAGCTGATACAATATCCTAGCTTTATTATTTACTTAAATGAAGTTACATGTAGACAAAACAAGGTTGTTTCCAATGAAAACGCTTATTGTATATAGAAATATAAGAATGTGTTTACGGCGCAACTAAAAGTATGTTTTTCTTTTAGGTGAGATATTCCCATTACAATTTGAAATACTTTAACTTCTTTTTTAAACAACGTTGCCCCACTAAGAATTTATACTGTGTCGTGGGTGCGTTTACAAACATCAATATCCACTATGCACAAACGGTCTGACACGGAACCACTACCTGTAGGCTATGTAGTCCGGTAAAATTAGCTCAAAAAATAGTAGTGAAGCTACAAACATTCGCAAAGAGATAATATATGTATAAATATATTAACCAACTATTACAATATCCCATAGATCGGCGCAAACGCAGGCATAGTGGGCATGACGAAGGAACACCTTGGGTTAGCCCTGGCCCTGTCCGTGCCGGTGTTTGTGGTAGTGACCAAGATTGACATGTGCCCGCCCAACGTTCTACAAGACAACCTCAAGCTACTGATCAGGATCCTCAAGTCTTCCGGCTGCCGCAAAGTACCCGTCATGGTGAAGACGAAAGACGACGTCATTGTTAGCGCCACCAACTTCGTGTCACAGAGGTATGACGATGTCACTTCTCCCTGACTTAGAATTCCAATATATTGTTACTAGTATCGAAACTCCTTTTTTCTCCGTGAAATAGACCGTGGTATTCTCTGTATGCGGTATGTACCAGAGTTGGCTTTTTGTCTGGTCAGGTGCTTCGTATCAACTGAGTCGACAATTCACGTGCAAATATACTGTTTTGACCTACATATTATTAGACAAATAGGTCTTAAATTAATGACTTGGTCTCCATTGCAGGCTATGTCCTATCTTCCAAGTGTCGAACGTGACTGGCGAGAATCTGGAGTTACTGACGATGTTCCTCAACCTGCTGAAGACGAGGATGCCCTCGCAGGACGACAAGCCCGCGGAGTTCCAGATAGACGACACGTACTCAGTACCGGTACGGTATTTTTATATAGCCTTTCAACTTATTCTTAAACGTGACCATTGTCAGTGATAGGCGTTTGATGTAATAGTACTTCAGTGCTGTCAGTCGATGTGCATTCTACACATAAGATTTTTGACACTATTATTACTTAATTTAAGGACTCGGAAGCTGTGGTAGCCTAGTGGTGTGACCAGTGGACTGAGATGTCAAAGGTCTCGAGTCCGAACCCAAAGCACGCACCACTGACTTTTCGGAAGTTATGTGCGTATTTATCTCAAGCTCAAACGGTGAAGGAAAACATAGTGAGGAAACCTGCATGCTTGAGAGATTTGTCTCGATGGCATGTGAAGTCTGCCAACCCGCAGTGAGCTAGCGTGGTGGACTATAGCTTAATCCCTCTCCAATGAGAGGAGACAGTGCCCAGCAGTGGGACAATCATGGGTTGATGATGATAAGGACTCAATTTTAAAAATACATCATCATTATTAGCTATATCTTATTATTCCACCAGGGTGTGGGTACAGTGGTGTCAGGCACGACCCTGGCTGGTGTGATCCGCCTGAATGACACGCTGCTGCTGGGGCCCGACCCTCTAGGCCGCTTTACGCCCATCACCGTCAAGAGCATACACAGGAAGAGGATGCCGGTGCCCGAAGTCAGGGGAGGACAAACCGCTAGCTTTGCACTGAAGAAGGTTAGCTATTGTATTATTGAAGTTACTTTTGGTATTATAATCTTCCCTTCTAAATTCGTCTTGTAAGTATGAATCTCTGGTAGCTATCATGCAGTTAAGAGCTCGACGTACATATAGCCTGTTTAATCATATCCATATTACCTATTTAAAAATTTTAGAATGTATATTTTACAAAAATAATACTTTAATATAATACTTTATCAAAAGCTTACAATATTGAATGAATAATAATAAAAATAATAAATATACATAATAAAAATCTGCATAATAATAGTTCAATATTGATAACTATCTAACATCTACTCATAGCTTATCCAATACACACACACACACACACACACACCCACACACACATTACTTACTGACTACACTTAGATGAAAGGCACTGTTCTTCACAACACATCCTCGAGGGAGCATTTACATAGATACAACGTTGTGAACTCATAACTGTTACAATAAATAAATATTATTATATGTAGGTATTGTATCTTTAATTATTTTTTGTTGTCACATACAGATAAAGCGTTCGCAAATCCGCAAGGGTATGGTGATGGTGTCGCCGGCGCTGAACCCGCAGGCGTGCTGGCAGTTCGAAGGGGAGATCCTCGTGCTGCACCACCCAACCACCATATCCTCACGCTACCAGGCCATGGGTGCGTGTGCCACTTGTATTACAAATAGAGAAGATAGAGAAAAAACTATTTTTAGTGCCCTTATAATATGACCAATATTATAATATACATAACTCGCTTCATATAAACAGGGATAGATAGATCCTCACTTGAAGTTCGAGGCAAGTTTTCCAAAACGGAAATATGATCTGGAATTTTGTTAAAAAAATTGTGATCTCCGCCAACTGACTCTAGGTCAGGGTGTTAGTGTTAACCTTTTTGTTGATGCAATCAAAGGCAGAGATTGTACACAGTGAGTATATTGAATAATAAAATCAATATATAAAATACATAAGTATAGCCATTGGCGATCACGTTGACAGACCGAGAAAAAACAACAGCAGGCTTTCCAAGTTCAAATATACGCCACATTCTAAAGAAGAAAACACTATGAATCAAATAGCGACTGCCAAGAAGGTCCACTTCAACACTTCCCCTCAATCGCTGTTTGAACTCAGACATCACCGCTGGCTCAACTGGCTTATAAACTTAAGCCCAAGTTCACAACACAGAACTTATGTTTAGGAGCACACAAAGACTTAGTTAATACATCAGCCACCATTTCCTGAGTAGACAAATAATTCAACTTAATAACATTATTATTCACAGCCTCCCTAACATAGTGGTACCTGATATCTATGTGCTTAGTCCTCCTATGAAACTAAGTGTCAATCCAGTGTACACTTAGTTTCTGAGCAGACTGATTGTCATTGAACAAATCGACCACTAACCCAGAAGTTCCTGTCAATTCAGTCACCAAGTCCCTAAGACAACGCGCTTCCTTAGCAGCCTCACTAAGAGCAACGTACTCAGCCTCAGTTCTCGATAAACTTACACATGTTTGTTTTCTGCATTCCCAGGAGATGGTGTTTCCCCCATACTTGAAAACAAACCCCGAAAATGATTTTCGGTCGCGTACGTCACCGCCCCAGTCCGCGTCCACAAACCCCTCAACCTTACTATGACCCGACCTACTAAGCACAAGGCTAACGTTTTGAGTTCCCTTAAGATACCTCAACACACGTTTCGCAGCCCTCCAGTGTTCCATAGTATGACAGCTATTAAACTGGCTCAAGTATGAAACTGCACACGTAATGTCCGGCCGGGTAAATACACTCAGATACATAAGAGAACCTATTAATTCCCTATACTGAACAGCACCCTCGCCTAACACACTCGTATCAGTAAACTTAACGTTTGGGTCCAAAGGAGTCTGGACTGGTTTGCATTCCGACATACCAAAACTGTCGAGTAAACGCTCAACATACCGCGCCTGACAAAGCATAAGAGTTTTGTTCATCCTGTCACGCTGTACCGCGACCCCGAGAACATACCGCACCGCACCCAAGTCCTTAATCTTGAATGGTTTACGCAAACTCTCTTTCAGCTCTTCAGCCATGCGCGCATCATTGTAACACACAATGAAATCGTCGACGTACAAAGCAATGTAAACAACCAACTTACCATTTCGTTTGTAGAAAATACAATGTTCAAGTTGACATTGGACAAAACCTGTCGACAGAAGCACGTCCTTCACCCTCTGATACCAAGCTCGCGAAGCTTGTTTCAGTCCGTAGACTGCCTTCTTCAATCTGTAGACTTTATTCTCTCCAGCAGGTGAAATGAACCCCTCCGGTTGAAACATCAAAATTTCCTCATCTAGATTACCATTGAGGAACGCCGTCTGTACGTCCAGATGGTCTACATTCAAGTCCATCTCTACAGCTATCGCCAACAACAGTCGCATAGAATTGTACCGTATTATCGGTGAAAACGTCTCAAAATAATCTTCACCATATTTTTGGGTAAAAGCCTTGGCTACTAATCTAGCCTTATATCGGGCTATCTTCCCCTCGGCGTCACACTTAATTTTGAAGATCCATTTATTCCTAACCACATTTTTACCCATAGGCCGATCCACCAGCACCCAAGCCTCATGCTGATTGAAAGAGTCAATCTCTTCCTGCATAGCTTGCCGCCATAAGTCGCTCTGCTCCGAACCCAGAGCTTCCTTAACAGTGCGCGGCTCAGCTGGGATCACATCATGTGCGTACAATACCTTAGATTGTCTAGATCTAAGATTGTACCTCGGTTCCGGAGGTTCCACCGCCTCCTCAACGCTATCTTCAAAAACCAAAGTGTCGTCGCCGACATCATCACCGCTCGCCGACACAACCGGCCCAATATTCACTGCTACCGGCTGCATCACCAGCCCCTTCACTCTTAGGCACGCTCGACTTCCCCTTACCGGTGGAATCGTCAGCTTCTTCTAAAAGAAAGATCTCTATAGAGGCTGATTCGTGTCCAGTTCCAAGCTCTTTCGCTGGGAACACACTTTCATTAAATATGACATCACGGCTTCTTTTTATAGCATGTGTCTCAGAGTCATACAACCTATAAGATCTCCCATTGTCGTCATAACCGACAAAAATATACCTCTTACTCTTAGGTTGTAACTTATTCCGCTTAACATCATCAATATGTACATAGGCCTCGCAACCGAAAACCCGCAAGTGGTTATACTTTACCCTATTACCCGACCAAACCTCCTCGGGTGTCTTCCCGCCTAATCTACTAGTCGGAGAACGATTGATAAGGTACCCGGCAGTGTTAGCTGCCTCAGCCCACAACTTGTGATCCAAACCCGCGTGATATAACATACAACGTACCCGTTCCAAGAGAGTTCTGTTCAAGCCGCACCATTCATTTAGGGCGAGTACGGAACAGTGACCTGATGCATAATTCCCTTCTGTCGGAAGAATGCACTCAGCTCTTTATTTACGTACTCTGAACCGTTATCACTACGTATTGCTTTAACCTTGGATTCACATTGGTTTTCCACTTTTTTTTTTTTTTGTTTGCCGTGTGGGAATGCATTTACGCACTTCCCGCCGTCCGGGTAGACGACGGGGGTATGTCGGACTCCACCCAGAATGGGTGACTACCGACTAAACCCACACGGGATCTTTCGTCTCACCACCGAGTGCCGGGGTTACGGGAACTAAATATTCGTCCGCGACCCCGACGGTGGCGGACCGCCCTTGCGGTCCCCAGACAGGCCGCGGAGCGCGCGGACACCTGACGCCGAGGAGCGCGCGCACACTCGACGCCACGGAGCGCTGAAATACTCAAACGACTCGAACGCAGCGGAGCGCGCGGGCACTCGACCCAGCGGGGCGTGCGCACACTCGACGCGGCACCTTCCCTCCGGAGTGGGCGCCATCCACTCTGGCCCTTATCCCGAGGGCCCAATTTTTCGGCCGCAGAGGATAGGAAGAGCGGCGGACGACATACCGACACTTCTCTTCCCCTGCGGCCCCACCGCGACCACAGTTCAGCGGCTGTGGCCCCGCCGAGGCCGCGGAAGGCAGGGGGGAGCGGCGCGACCCTGCCACCGACAGTCCTCCCCGCCGCGGCCCCGAAATCCTTCAGCCGCGGTGCCTCCCATACGACACCGCGGCCCACCTCAGTTGCGGCGTCGCTATTCGCCGCAACCTACTAGGCATCCTGCCGGAACCGGTCGGAACTCGCCACGCCTAAGGGGCAGACACCCGCTAGGCTGGTAAGACCCGCGGGTGCCCCCCAGAGGACCTAAAGGTTGCCGCCGGAACGGCAGGTTCCACCTCTGCAGGAGCAGGCAACCCACTGCGTGCGAATCACAGCAGGTGCCTCTCCAAGGGGCCACTCTACGACCAGGCTTGGCTCTAAAAGCCCGTGTCGGAGCGGCCCCACCACCTCAGGGTTCCACTTCGCTTCACCGCGGAGCGTGGAGGAATACACTCGACGCGGCTACTAAGCCCCTCCGGCACGACAAGCCGAGAACCTTGGAATGGGGGGACATTGGTTTTCCACTAGCCTAACAAAGTCTTTGGTGATGCTAGCAACTTCGCTCTTATTTTTCAAGAAGTACAAGAATACTTTCCGCGAGTGATCATCTAGAAAAGTTAAAATGTACCGCTTACCAGAGTGGGACGCAACAGGAATCGAACACAAGTCCGTGTGCACCAGGTCCAACCGCTTAGCCGCTACATCACGACCAGATTTCTTGAACGGGAACCTAATTTGTTTTCCAAGAATGCAAACATCGCAATTATTTACTACGTCTGTATTCTGAAAATCAATAACGCGTGACAGTGACTTCAAGCTGTCATAACTTAAATGACCCAATCTATGGTGCCAAGACTCCTTTGAAACCTCCTTATTAGTACTCAACTACTTACTAGTAAACAATTTACAGAAAGTAAATTTACACTCAATCCCGGAACATACATCACTTCTTTAAGAGTCAAAACATTATCTCCGAGTTTTAAACACACATTACCGATACCGACGCATTTCAAAGTCTGTCCGCTCGCCACGCCAACCTCTACACTGCTTGTAGAAAAATTGTGTATCCAGTCTCGCCGTCCCGTCATGTGACTCGACGCACCCGAGTCACGTACCACGTGTCAGCCAAGAACCGAGTCGCGACCATCGCTGCCCCTTTCTGGGTACACTCCTTCTTTACGTGACCAGACTTTCCACAGTTCCAACACCTCGGCTTCTTCTCTTTTCGTATCTTACCAGACTTTTTCTCTGACTTTCCAGCAATCAGGCAATCTCCACCTTTGCAATTGTCAGACCACTTCGTATTCTGAAGTAGCCTTCACGAAATCACTGGTCAGATCGCTCACACTACTCTCCAAGGCCATGATCATTGGATCATACTTAGGAGGTAATCCCTGAAGAATAATCGCCGCCAGGAACTCATCGTCTATCGGTTTATTTACAGCCGTCAACTGTTGTGACAACGACAAACATTCGCCAACGTATTTGTCCATATCACCACCGAAGTCGTCCAACTTTACCGAGCACAGCATCCGCAACAGTTCTAATCTCCTGCCTATGCCCTTATCGTCGTATGCCTTCTCCAGGCTCAGCCAGGCATCCTTACTCGTCTTCGCAGTCATCACGTGGGACACGCACGAAGCGTCCACTGACAGACAGATCTTAGTCAACGCTCTTTCATCCTTACGTCGTTTCAGCTCTGGACTGGATTTATCATCCTCCGGATACCCGACAATAGAACACCAAAGGTCGTCATGGATAAGTAAATTTCTGACATTGAACTTCCAAAGGAGATAATTCTCTCGCCCCTTCAGTTTATCAATAGAAAATCCACTTACGCTTCCTCCGCCTCCTGCAGACATGGTTGCCAGCTCTCGTTCACTCATTGTATCTCAGTACAATTTCTCTCCCTTGGGCGCTCTGGGCCCATAACCCTTGTTAACCTTTTTGCTGATGCAATCAAAGGCAGAGATTGTACACAGTGAGTATATTGAATAATAAAATCAATATATAAAATACATAAGTATAGCCATTGGCGATCACGTTGACAGACCGAGAAAAAACAACAGCAGGCTTTCCAAGTTCAAATATACGCCACATTCTAAAGAAGAAAACACTATGAATCAAATAGCGACTGCCAAGAAGGTCCACTTCAACAGTTAGACGTTGACTGTACGTGTGGTGCTAGGGACTATAACCTCACCCCTTTAAAACTGCTGAGTAAATGGATTGATAACATTCATCTTGAGCGCCTCTATCAATATTTAAACTCGTAATGTAACATTAATTAAAGTTTTGATTTATTGTTATTAGTATTTCATTTCTCAACTTAAATGCACAGTTGTTAATGTTTGCGTACATTTGGCAGTACACTGCGGCAGCATCAGACAGACGGCGTCAATTCTATCGATGTCCCGTGACTGCCTGCGCACCGGTGACAAGGCACTCGTCAGGTTTCGCTTCATCAAACACCCCGAGTATCTCAGGAGGGGGCAGAGAATGGTGAGGGTATAATTTATATGTTCTATTGAAGTGAGCATGTTTTTTAATTAGGAGTTTTTTTTAAAATAAATGTCTTAGATTGTTTGGTAATAAACTTGTGAGATAATGTTGAGCATTACTGGCTATGTAACAAAATTGTTAATCATAAGAATAAATTTTTGGTGTAGATTTCTTGTATTAGAAAACATTTATATAGAATTATATATAGGCTTAAATTTTTTTAAGGGTATTTCAGTCTTAAATCAAATGTTTTGCTATTATTTATGATGCGACGAGTTCATAAAAGAAGTTGTTATGAGATTTTATCACACAACCGTAGCAATACTCGTGTGTATAATGTGACGCAGGTGTTCCGCGAGGGCCGCACCAAGGCCGTCGGCAACGTGCTGCGGCCCGAGCCCGCCGCCGCCGCCGCCGCCGCCGCCCGCCCGCGCGCCGCCGCCGCCGCCGCGCGCCTCGAGCGCCGCGCGCACGCCGCGCCCGACGCGCCCGCCGCGCACGCCAACACGCACCTGGTACACAACACACCGCCTTATTGCTCTTCACTTTGAACTGAAACTCAGTCTAACGACTGCGTGAAAGGTCAAATTACGATGAATCACTAGTCTGTCACAAAAATATTATAACAATTTTGTCAATTACCTTGTGACTAAACATTACTATCGCACATTCATTTTTCACAGCAAGAGAGTGACGTAACAGCAACGGACTCTCCGTTTGAAGTGCAGGCGGACAAGCGAGGGGCTGCAGCGGGAGGCGGAGGCACGGGCGGAGGGGGCGGGGGGAGGCGCCCCCGCAAGCGGCACGACAAGCCGCCCGACACTCCCGCCGTGGCCGCCGCCGCCAACTAGACGCCACACCCGCCACGTCACAGCTAGCGGCGACACTCGCCAACCAAACAAACAGTCTACTCACTAGCTAGGAATATCTGTAAACTCTGTTCTGTCTTCTAGTTGGCTGTTAGCCAACACCTAGTAGCCAAACATGGGTGACAAAGATACATCAGAAAGAATCCAGAGTTCTACAGATATATTCTGGTAGTTCAAAGAATGGGCGCTAGGGAGGGACTTTAATATTCGCTGAATTTACAACGGCAGTGCCGAAAATCTAAACAAAAATTTTTCAAAATTATAAATGTTTATCTGTATCAACCTTTGAAGTTCTCCTGTAAATATTTTTCCTTATAGTTTTAAGAAATTATTTTTAACAGTTTTAATTAGCTTCCCTAGCGCAGCTAATTCGGTCCAAAAGCAAAATCAGAGTACAAGGTACTTACTTAGGTCTTCAACTTTATGCTGTGTCATGGCTATACAGTATGGGGTATGCTTCAATGCTTATCATAAGTGTATTTACTTCTGAGTATGCACACTTCAACAATGGTTATATTTACATATTTTTTTAATAATACAATAGTTTTAATAAATGGTCTCTAATCAATCTTGTAAATTTTCTTCGTATTTTGTCAGAAGTGTAATTATATTTTTTATTGTTCATAATATGACATTAATTATGTGACTTAAAATCTCATGCCTTATATATTAGTACAACAGCTACAGAAAACAAGGTCTGTAAACCACTAAAACAAAGATACATATTTGATTTTTAATTTTGTTTTGTTAATGATTGCCTATTAGTTATTGAAATTTAAATTATTTTATGCAAGATGTTTGCAGATCATTTTTATTTTGGAAATTTAAATAATTATATTTTGATTTATATTGATTTCAATTATAATGATATTTTCATTGTGCAAGGTTCTCTGATCTAAGTTCTACAAATATTTGTGTTGTCCAGTTATTAGGATATTTTGTATGGCAGGTAACAGAGTGGGACAAATCTGTTGTACTTTAAAATATTTACTATTAACAAATAATGCAATAATATTAATATTATAGTGTTAGTGAGGCTAGCTGGTCTACTCCATATCATAACTCAGTATTTTATTACTACACAGTACCATTGTTATGTGATTTTTGTAGTTTAAGTAAATGAATATTTTTATGGTTTGTTCAGTGAGTGAAATAAAACTAGCTCAGATTATGTAGTATTATTTAATTAATTTCTACATATGAAAAAATTGGCTAAATACTTATACAGCAGTAGTTTAGTAAACTAAAATTATTTACATTATTTCTTCAACTGTTTCTTTGCATCTTCAATCCCTGCCTTTAAGTTTTCATTTAATTTTTTAACAAATGACATGATTCTATTTACTTTTTGAGGGTCTAGGTCTGATAACTTCTCCTTGCTCCTGTAAAACATTGACACTGCTAGTTGAGCAGCACGCCTAACAGGGTATGACTCTGCTATCTTTTGCACAAGATGTTCATTGTTAGCTAAGTATCTTAGTAAAGCTCTGAGAGGCATTGTCTTGAGTTCCGTCACTTGAATGATGTTTCAAATGAGCACATATTACGATACTTCTGCAAGAGCTCTTGCTTCAGCCTTAGCTGAGTCCTGAGTATTTCAAATTGCTTCAACTGGTCTTGTTTGTTATAGTCTATGCCAGTTAACCGCTTTATCTGGAATATACATAATGCAGAAAATCATGACATGAACTGCTAGTTATGTAAAATAACCTAAAAGATAAAAGTGACAGATATATTTTGATAAAAGATAATATTACCTGCGTACGCGCTATGTCAAATTTTTTTTGTAGCTCGAGCACCCTTTGACTGCAGTCTTGAGATTCCCTTGCTTTGGCAGAATTATCATGAAAGTCTCTTTCGACGCTAAAATACAAAATAATATTTACAATAAATACGACTAAACATCGCATTAGTCTTCGCATACATGTTGATAAATCCAAAAATAAAAGCGCTACGTGAAGTACCTTCTTATTATTTCGTAAACAATCGGTAAAAAATCTACATCTACGTCTTGCACAGTAAGTGGGCTAAAGTTTTGTTCAGAATGATCGGTGTTATTTTCCATCATATGAGGGTGGCATGAACCGTACACAAATGAAAAAAACGCACTTGCCTAAATGTATAACACAGTAAAAGGAGAAAAGGAAATTTACAAGGAGAAAGCAAGCACGGATTGACACTGACAGGCAGAAGTTTTTTTTTTCTTCTCTTTCGGGATAAGTAACCTTTTGAATCTAGTCCATACAGCCTTGTATTTAGTACATATTTTTCATTTATAAATCTAAGACGGAGGACAAGATGATACATAATAATGGTGGATGATTTGGTGAATGCTTCACTTTCGTGCCAAAAAGTCTCAGAAGAGAGATGACTAACACTGGTTATATAAATTAACTTTTATTATTTACAGTATTCGTCATGTTTCTGTTCATAATGCGATGAATTATTTACATAAGATGGATGATTGATAATAAATGATTTTATTCTGTTCCGTGGATTTTCCCTTAGCGCTCTTGAGTTTTAGTCCTCCAAATTATTAAAAAATTAACTGCTACGACTTCATGAACGAGGACGACGCTGGTGAAACAAAACAATTAGTCAAGAGTTTTTAAAATAATTAAATATAACTAGGGGCTTAAATAAAGTGACAATTTAGATTTATCGTTTTCTTAGCACATTATCATAGATTAAAGATAAAAGGTTGCCGTAACAATGTCATAAAATTTAAAAATATACTGTTTTGACATTGACATTAGTTACTTCAAATTCATTTTCATTCATAACGTTCCCAATATATTATTATATAATATACTCTATGATCAGTTGTCATGCCTGCTAGTGGTAGTTGTTTGTTTGTTCATTGAATTTGTATATTTTCGATAAGAAAATTAGGAAGATGGATGAGGTTGCTAAATTGGAACACCTTTCCCTTGTGTCGAAAGTATGCACCGAGCTGGACAACCATTTAGGATTAAATGATAAAGATTTAGGTACGTAGCATAATTTTATTTGTAGCATGCTTGGTAGTTCCATTTTATTGTATAAATGGTTTTATTCCTCAATTACATCCCTCTTATGAAATATTGATACACAGAAACAATATAATGTTAGAATTTTCCTTACAACATTTAAAGTTTGTTTGTAATTATTACGTATTGCCCCTGCCCCAATTACACATTGTTGTTAATATATATGTAAATGCATTGCAAAATATTTCACATAGACATCATGTTATTGCGTATCTTTTGGGATTATATATTTAAAATATTAAACCAATGCATTTGAAAATGAATACAGCTGATGATAATATCATCTTCATTAATGTAGAAGTAACTGTATCTAATTTTATTCTTATTTTTTGTTTGCAGCGGAATTTATAATAGACATTGCTGATAAAAATACTACATTTGATAGTTTTAAAAAGGCACTCATTGAAAATGGAGCAGAGTTCTCAGATTCATTTATGACAAATTTATTAAGAATTATTCAGCACATGAAACCAGTCAACAATACAACACAGAATAATGAAATTACAAATGAAAGTCAAAACCCATTGGCTAATAAGTTTCCAGGACTGGCAATTCCCAATGAGAAACCCCCTCATTTTTCCTCGGACGAAGAAAATGAGGAAGAAGAGAAAGATAAGAAAAACAAAAGAGTGACATCTAAAGAAATATTTAAAGATGAATCAAAAAGTGTAACAAATGATGCAGTGGTTGATCAAGCTATGGCTGAGCTGGAAGCTCTTGCTCCATCCTCTCATGCAGGCCCAAAAAAAGAAATGGCAAGAGTTGAGATTCCCAAAGAAGTTGTTAAGAAGAGAGAAAGAAGCCTTAGTAGAGAACGTAAAGATAGTAGTAGAAGAAGAGAAAGGTCTAGAGATAGGGATAGAAAAAGTAGGCGTAGTAGAAGTAGGGATAAAAGAAGTCGAAGTAGAGATCGTAGGAGTAGAAGCAGAGATAAAGATCGCAATAGAAGAAGGAGATCTAGGAGCCGCCCCCACTCAAGCCGTCACAGATCAAGGTCAAGGGATAGGCACAGAAGGTCAAGGTCTAGAGGAAAGGGATCTCCATCTAGAGGAAAAAATTCACCACCTCGGGGAAAGAGGTCACCTTCTAGAGAAAGAGAACATAAGTATGGCGATTATGGGAAAAAAATGAGAAAAAGGAGCCCAGAGGTGGAAATGACTGATGACCCAGAACCTGGGAAAGTAAGAACTTATATCTATTATAATTTATTTTTTTAAATTCACCACTTGATTTACCTACAGCCTGTGTACAATTATTGTTTTTCATATTGTATGTGCGGATAGTTACTGACATAACATTTATTTACTGTTTATACCAGTACATAGTAGGCAAAACTGTCATTTAGATTGTCTATTTTTAAGAAATCTAAATGGTTTCTACAAGGACAATAATGCGCAAGCAACTGCTGGTGTTGCTAATGTCTACAGGTTATTGTAACTGCTTTCCATCAGATGTCGTTGTTTACCACTTATAAGTCATAAAAAAATAAAACCCACTTTCCTCCATCTGCATCCACCAATAACCTTACATTTTCTCTTTCATAATATTTTTCTCTTAAATTCCTTTACAGATTTACAATGGCAGAGTAGCAAACATAGTACCATTTGGTTGTTTTGTACAAATTGAGGGTGTGAAAAAGAGATGGGAGGGCTTGGTGCACATCTCACAACTGAGGTCAGAGGGCAGAGTCACCAATGTGTCAGATGTTGTCAATAGAGGAGATAAAGTTAAGGTAAGATACTATAAAATAGTTAAAGTAACAAGTCATGTAACTCACTATCACTTAGATTTCAGATATTGAATTTGAAAGTATATAACATAATAATTCTTCATTGGATTTACTTTTGGATGAATTAGTGCATTCTAAAATTCATTTTGGTGTGTCTTTCATAAAGTTTAAATAATTTAGCCTGTCTTTCATGTCAATATTATTTGGTTCTGTATTGTCCTCATCCCTTAACAAAAAATATATAGGATCATAATTAGTATGTTGAATAGTAGAAAAATCAAATGATTTAATGAAATAGTAGTAAATCTGCAATTTAAAATACAATCATATAGTTAATAAGGTACAGCTGTTGTAGTATGAATATGTCTCAATTGATTATGTTTTTCCTAATTAAAAAAATATCTGGAAACTAAAGTCCCTCATAGATCTGATCATATATTTGTTTTCATGGTTTCAGGTCAAGGTACTATCAGTAACTGGACAAAAAGCATCTCTTACTATGAAAGATGTTTGTCAAGAAACTGGCAAGGATCTGAACCCAGCATCTCATGCACATTTGGAGGTAAGTTTGATTTTGTATGCAACATAATTATGAATTTATTTTTCTAATTGAATTATTATAACCGTTCCGTTTATGCTTTAACTGTGAATGCTTATAGGCTGAACGCGAGGGTCGCAATCCGGATCGTCCGCCACCGAATGCAACAGTACTGGCAGGTTTGCAGGGCGGCCTGGACCCCGACGAAGACTCCAGTCGCAAGAGGGTCACCAGAATCTCCAGTCCAGAGAGATGGGAGATCAAACAGGTAATTAAAACGTTACGTCATTTAGGTTTTAAAGTTTGCTTGCTTTATTTAAAAAAAATTAAATATTCTCATATTTGAATTATGCTCCACAGATGATATCGTCAGGAGTAATAGACAAAAACGAGCTGCCAGACTTTGATGAAGAGACAGGATTACTGCCAAAAGATGAAGACGGCGAGGCTGATATCGAGATAGAACTCGTGGAAGAAGAACCTCCGTTCTTACAAGGTCACGGCCGAGCGCTTCATGACCTATCACCAGTCAGGATCGTCAAGAACCCTGACGGCTCCCTCGCTCAAGCTGCTATGATGCAGTCAGCATTATCCAAGGAAAGAAGAGAACAGAAAATGTTGCAGCGAGAACAAGAGATGGAAAGCTTACCAATGGGACTCAATAAGAACTGGATTGATCCACTACCAGAAACTGACGGCCGAGCCTTGGCTGCTAACATGAGAGGGACAGGCATAACTCCTCAAGACCTGCCAGAGTGGAAGAAACATGTTATTGGAGGGAAAAAGTCCTCTTTTGGCAAGAAGACGAATTTGTCGCTTTTGGAGCAGAGGCAGTCACTGCCCATTTATAAGTTGAGGGATGAATTGACCAAGGTATGTATACAAATAAATAATAAAAATAAAAAATGTTTATAAAATATTGTCGAAACAAGATCTCTATTTAAAATTTTAAAACATTGAAGTATGCAAATTTAATTATCCTGCTTTCACGTAACCTAGCAATTTAAGCAAATATTATCTGTAATCTACTCAGTCCCCCATATCTTTCCCCGTGTGTTGATTCATTCTTCATTGTTTAGGCTGTAGCAGACAATCAGATCCTCATAGTAATCGGCGAGACAGGTTCGGGCAAGACGACGCAGATCACGCAGTACCTGGCGGAGTGCGGGCTGACGGCGCGCGGCAAGATCGCGTGCACGCAGCCGCGGAGGGTGGCCGCCATGTCCGTCGCCAAGAGAGTCGCCGAGGAGTTCGGCTGCCGGCTCGGCCAGGAAGTCGGCTACACTATTCGATTTGAAGACTGTACCAGCCCGGAAACTGTTATCAAGTGAGTGCTGAATGAAATATAATATGTTTGTAGAATCTTCTTCCTTCTGTAATTTAAGGATGAACATTTGTTGATCTGTTTCCTATTTGATTACCTGTGATTACTTGGTTTTATTTTCAACATTATCTGTTAGTGTAAAGGAAATAAGGACGTTTTTAAGGCATTATTTATGCTGACTATTCTTTTAAAATGAACTATATTGTTTACTAACATTATATCATTTCATCCATAGGTACATGACAGACGGTATGTTACTGCGCGAGTGTCTCATGGACCTCGATCTGAAGACTTACTCAGTGATCATGTTGGACGAAGCTCACGAGCGCACAATACACACAGATGTGCTCTTCGGTCTGCTCAAACAAGCTGTTCAGAAGCGACCTGAACTCAAACTGATTGTCACATCAGCTACCTTAGACGCTGTCAAGTTCTCACAGTACTTTTTCGAAGCTCCTATCTTCACCATACCTGGGCGGACGTTCCCAGTAGAAGTGTTGTACACGAAAGAACCAGAAACGGACTATTTAGACGCGTCTTTAATCACAGTGATGCAGATCCATTTAAGAGAGCCTCCCGGAGATATCCTACTGTTCTTGACTGGTCAGGAGGAGATCGATACCGCATGTGAGATTCTTTACGAGAGAATGAAGTCATTGGGTCCTGATGTACCGGAGCTGATCATTCTGCCTGTGTATTCCGCATTGCCATCCGAGATGCAGACACGTATCTTCGAGCCAGCGCCCCCTGGCTCCAGGAAAGTGGTTATCGCTACCAACATTGCGGAAACTTCGCTGACAATCGACGGAATTTATTACGTTGTTGACCCTGGATTTGTGAAGCAAAAAGTTTATAACTCGAAGACTGGTATGGATTCTTTGGTTGTGACGCCTATTTCTCAGGTAAATAAACGTGATTTATTTTCAGTAAAAAGCTATAACAAAGTTCAGGTTCATTTTTAACTGACTTCAAAAAAGGAGGAGGTTCTCAATTCGATTGTTATTTTTATGTTTGTTACCTCACAACATGCGACTGGGTGAACCGATTCTGATGATTCTTTTTTTATTTGAAGGCTGGTGCTTTCTGTGTGTCCCTATTTCAATTTGGTCGTTTTTTATATTAAACATTTGATTAAGATTGAAAAAAAAACTTAATTGCGTGTAATCTTCGGCAACTCGCACTGTTTTAGTGTGGAATTATCCATTTATTTTAGGAAGCTGGCTAGTTGGCTATTCAGCATTCATTTAGATGAGTATAACGTCTAAAGCTCTCTTGGTAACTAACACATGTATATCGACTGCGCAGGCGGCGGCGAAGCAGCGCGCGGGGCGAGCGGGGCGGACCGGCCCCGGCAAGTGCTACCGGCTCTACACCGAGCGCGCCTACCGCGACGAGATGCTGCCCACGCCCGTGCCCGAGATACAGCGCACCAATCTCGCCACCACGGTACTTGCATTTTTTTAATTAAGTGTGATCTATATAGAACAGGATATTTGATTTCAAATGACGTACTCTTGCTAATATATAACTTATTACGAAAAGAATAGCCACCTTCCTCTGATGGTGGCAAGTTTCTCTGAGTACTCGTAGTGTTATTGGGGTTTTCTGACAAATTCTCAGGAGTTTGCATTTGTACCCGATTAAAGACGAAGAGCTCGCTCGCCCCTATTACACGGACTTGAAAGAAAATGGAGTACGAAGCTTTCGGGGATACACGTTTTTAAGCAGTTTTAATATATCGTAAGTGCTTTATAAGCATGTGAGCTTATTGACTAATGAATATTGTATAATATTTGCAGGTGCTACAACTCAAAACAATGGGTATCAACGACCTGCTGCACTTTGACTTCATGGACGCGCCGCCCGTGGAGTCGCTGATCATGGCGCTGGAGCAACTGCACTCGTTATCCGCACTCGACTCCGAAGGACTGCTCACCAGGCTCGGACGCAGGGTACGTGTGTAACAACGTAAAACCGTATAGTCAACAGCAGCACTGAACGAAATGCGGATTAACATATAAAATACAGAAAATAATGTAATAAAAATGTCTCTTCTGTATTCCAGATGGCGGAATTCCCTCTAGAACCTAACCTATCAAAAATCCTGATCATGTCGGTAGCCCTACAGTGTTCAGACGAGATCCTAACGATAGTGTCGATGTTGAGCGTTCAAAACGTGTTCTACCGGCCGAAGGACAAGCAGGCCCTCGCTGATCAGAAGAAGGCGAAGTTCAACCAGCCGGAGGGCGACCACCTCACGCTGCTGGCCGTGTACAACAGCTGGCGGAACAACAAGTTCTCCAACGCCTGGTGCTACGAGAACTTTGTGCAGATTCGAACACTGAAACGCGCTCAGGATGTCAGGAAGCAACTGCTTGGTATCATGGATAGGTAAGTTCTATTTAGTCAACCCATTTCTGCAAGTGATTCTGTCAACATCAATTTATGCCTAAAATCTGGCTACTCTCGTGGGGGCTGTCGTCGAAAGTTTTTAGGTTCATTGTCTTATTTATATAGTCGCCATAAACTACTGGCTTGCGCCAATGGAAAATTAACCTTATAATCTTTTATTATTTCTTCAGACACAAACTGGATGTGGTATCAGCGGGTAAGAACACAGTCCGCATACAGAAGACGATATGCTCCGGCTTCTTCAGGAATGCGGCGAAGAAGGACCCGCAGGAAGGCTACAGAACTCTGGTGGACAGCCAAGTGGTCTACATACATCCATCTAGTGCACTGTTCAATAGACAACCGGAATGGTAACGTCTTACCTTACGTGATTTATATTATATGACTTCTTTTGTTGGCAATGTTGGCAAAAAGTTTGCTATGATCCTCTATGTCCTTGTCATGGGCGTAGTTAGGGGAAGAGCCGAGTGGGTCGTGCCCACTCCAGGATGTTGGGCTACCGATTAGAAATTCTCATAGAGTGGACTATGCCCACCTCACGTGCCCCCGGGAGGGGCCAAACCCCCCCCTGAAGGAAAAGTCTAAATACGCCCATGGTCCTTATCTTTAGGAGTATGTCTTTCAACACAAGCACTTGATGACATTTTGATCATGATGCCAATATTGATAGCCTAGTCCTCCAATTTTATCCACAACTATTTTATTTGAAGAACACTTTCCAAATGTAATTTTAAGCCATATTTTTCTGTTTTCTCCATCAGGGTAATCTACCACGAGCTCGTCCAGACTACAAAGGAGTACATGCGTGAAGTGACCACCATTGATCCAAAGTGGCTGGTGGAGTTCGCGCCTGCTTTCTTCAAGTTCTCCGACCCGACTAAACTGTCCAAATTCAAGAAGAATCAAAGATTGGAGCCTTTATACAACAAGTACGAAGAACCAAATGCGTGGAGAATATCCAGAGTGCGCAGGAGAAGGAATTAAATATCCACACTTTGGAGTGTACATTGTCAATATTTTACTTCAAATTAAATTAATAAAATATTTGAAATCATATTTTCCTTTACTTATTTATCAAAATCACATAATCCCAAAAACTATTGGTAATTTAAAATACTTCATACCGATTTTGAAATAGAATGGCAACACTCGTAACTATAACTCGTAAATCACAATCCCAAGGTATTTTACACCAGTCCCACAAACTTCTCTATTTTTCCTGGCAGATGCAACCCAAATAGCGTAATACCAATTTTTCCGTTAATATGACGTATTGTTAAAGTTTCTTTAAGTTAACAACAGAATTCCAGTATAATAAACTGTTTTTTTTTCTATTCCTTATTCTTCTATTAGTTTTTAGGGTTCCGTACCCCATGTTCCCAACGGGACCCTATTACTAAGCCGCTGTTTGTTCGTCGGTCCGTCTCTCTGTCTGTCATCCAGGCTGTATCTTGTAAACCATGATAGCTAGAGAGTCGAAATTCACAGATAATGGGTTTCTGTTGCCTCTATAACAACAAATAGATAGTAAAAATAGAATATAAATAATATTTAAAGGGGCTCTAATACAATAAACGTGATTTTGTTGCCGTTTTTTACTATGTATTTATAACCTTAAATATATAAATAGTGCGGAACCCTTCGTGCGGGAGTCGTAATCACTAAACACATTTGGTTCTAAGCAGCATAGTGTCATTAATTTGTCACTTGTCAATTGGGAGTAGGTTCAACAAAACGCAAACTTCAAAGATTGTATTTGTATCTGTCAGTGATGTGATTGGTATATTTTCTATATCAAAGCAAATTTATGGAGAAAATGAGCTAAAATGGTTTAATTAGTCGCATAATAACTTTGAAAATTTATCGTCACACTGCATAAAACAAACTCGAGAAGCCATGGATTTCGTTTCAGAAATAATCGGTGAAACTGTGATTCTAGGGATAGATACCCTGATCTTGGGATTTTGTGTGAAACAGCTGAGTAAATGTAAACATATCCTGAATGCTTTGCAGGTAAAAAATATCCTTTATTTATAATTATAACTGATTTTTATTAACAGTAATTATTTGAATTGATAATACTATGAGAATATTATATTTTTGAATTAATTGGTTACATTAGTAAACATTTTGACCCTAATACAATAAATGTGCTTACATTTCTCTGAATGTATGCTATTTAGGTTAAACTGTCTTGTCTTTACGTTTAAATTATATAATATTTACATAGTAGGTATAGGTTATATTTGTTTATAAAATATATCCACTGAATTGCAGACAGCTCCAGTTCTAGACATAGACTCAACCCTAAACAAGGAGATCAACAAATACTCCAACAACACCATCCCCTATGTGGTGATCAGAGGACTGGTGAAGCCTCTGGGCAACCCCATTACCAGCAACTATAACAACTCAGTCACAGGTGTTGTGCAGAGGTGAGGATTGTAATTTGTTATTTGAAAACACAGAGTGGAATAAATTTTAACTAGATAAACAAATGAACTAGTTAAGGATGCTGAGAAGAGTTAGATGCACATGGCATACATCTGGTCTTTGCAGAGACAATAACAAACATATTAACATTGATTCCCTTAACTTGTTCTATTACCCTACAGCCACTATTGTATAAAGCCTCTTTTATAAATATTTGAATAATGATTAGAAAAGTATGATAGAAAATATTGCATGTATTGTGCAATATCTCTTTATTTATAATATTTGAATCACTATTATTATATAATATGATTCTAAATTAGATATTGTATTAGAAGTTAATCACAGAGAGTACTTACATGTTCAGAATTTGATTATTATATTTTTGATAGATTAATTTTAGCTATATTTTCCATTACCTGCAGAATATAATACACTAATATATTATATATATATGTAATGTTACACCGATGTTCAACCTTTTTTAAGTGCCAATTATTAGAAGGAGAGCCTATTAGCATTTAACTGGGTGTAAAATTAAACTCCGAGCTGCTATTAACAATTTAATAGAAAAACCCAATAACAGTGTTCAACCTGGGTATCATACCTAGGAATTCACACTCAGCAGCCTTGCTTGTGTACACTAGACCAAGGAGACAGATAATGCTGTTTAAAAATGCTATTAGTCCTATTTGTTCAATATCTGATACATACACTAGTGGCTCACCCCCATGGTTTTGGTTAGGTGCAATGTATGATTATTCTACATTTATATTACACAGATCATTTTATATCTCTAATTTCCACATTCTTACTACCATTAATGGTAGGATTTACAAAAAACAACAAATGTATTAATTTCTTTTAACCAAGAAGTCAGGACAACTCATTGATATGTATGTATATTGATTATAATATAATATATAGATTATAATACATTCAGAATAAACAAATTGCATTATTCTTATGTAAACTTTTTTACTCTTATAATTTATTGTCAGAAGTAAAAAGCAAGCATTTATCTTCTAAACTGATGCTATATTTTATTAATATTTATTGTCTTTGCGAATGCAGGCTTACAATCAAGGAGCATGTTATTGCAAGGACATCAGCAGGCTTCTGGTCGGACCAGACGCGCACTATACACGAAGTGTGCAACTCAACACCCTTTGTACTCAACAATGGAAAGTACAGCATAGAGGTTGTGGACGCACTTGCTGCAGAGTTACTTGGTAAGAATTCAGAACATAAAGTCAAAAAGTTTTAAAATAAACTGAAAGCTTATTTTAAAACTTTTTGACTTTATGGTCTTTGGAACTTTTCGATCTCTCAGACAGATTTAACAAACTCAGAAAGTATCTATTAAGAATTCTATATGATGAAATTGACTTAAAGACTTAGGTACTTCTTCATATTGTGTCAATGGCTAAATAATGTTTGAATAATAAGAGACAACTTCAATGGCATTAGGCGTGGCCAGACAGGGATCATCCCTCGTGCAGGTTACTGCAGACCCTTAAATACCCTACAGAACCATAAGAAAAACGAACCTTTAAAAATGAATATACAAAACAAATTTGGCGACCTCTTTGGTCTAGTGGTTCGAGTACCGGACTGCTGATCACAAGGTCGTGGGTTCGATTCCCACGGGACACAAATATTTATGAGATGAATATAAGTGTTTGTGTTCGTCTGGGTGTTTCCTATGTAGTAAATATAAGTATGTATTTACAAAAATATTATATCCATTGTCTAGTACCCATAGTACAAGCTCTGCTTAGTTTGGGACTAGATGGTGCTGTGTAAAATGTCGTAGAATATTTATATTTTATATACAGGTTGTCCATTTACAGCTTTGAATGAGCGCTTCAAGTGCAAACGAAGCCTGTACTGTGCACTACTAACTTTGACATTATGACCTTATAAAATTTTCATCATAATTTCACATTAGATATGGATGTCATTTCGGATAAGTTCGAGCCGATGTCGCCGGGTGTTATCGACCACGTGTGGGGCTTCTTCTCGGGCGTGCGACAGCGTGGCCTACAGACTATGGAGGAGATGCTACGTGACGGCTCATACATCACAGCTATAGGAGAGCTCAGCCGGAGCCACACTGGGGCTATGAAAATACAGCCGCCAAAGGACGGACTACCGTTGTATCTAACAACGGCTACCAAATCAAGTTTATTGAAAAGACTGGCTAGTTCGCGGGACTTTCTAAGGTTTGCTATACTATGTATATTTTTATTTCACTTTTGAAAAAGGTGTCCACAAGAAACAAGACGACGTGATATAAGTTGCTTACTAAAACGTTTAAGGCTTACAAGCCATTATTGATGCAATATATTTATGTGTCTGGCATCCCTATACCGCGGCGCAAACACTAATGCTCGAGAAAGTGCAGAAGACTTTTCTGAGGTATCTGTTTAAAAGAACATACGGTTTCTACCCATACATGTACCCTACCAAATACATCCTAGGGACTCTGGGTTTCAATTCATTGGAGGTAAGAAGAGGCCGCGATCAGCTCGCGGTAGCCTGTAAGACCTTTAACGGTCGTATCGACTGCTCCGAGCTCCATGACCTTTTCTGTCGACTATTTGTGCCCGATAAATACATCAGTCGCCGGCAATGTCGTCGGCACAATCTGTTCGCGCTGCTGCCTTGTAGAACTGTCGCCAGATCTGAGTCGCCGGTATGTCGCACTTTAAGGATGCTCAATGCCCTCTTGACGGCCAACTCTGAATGCGATGTGTTTGCGGACGAATGGAGTAAAATAATGCGAGTATGTTTGATGTTCTGTGAGAAACAGTACGCGAGGGTGTCCACTGTTCCATGTTAGTATGTAGCGAATAATTGTCTGTTATAGAAAATTGGCTGCATTGTATAGTTTTTGTATATATTGTGTTTCTTTCTAAGTTAATTAATGTAATTGGTGTTGTACCGTGTTAATTAACTATAAATAAATAAATAAAATAAATAAATGACTAAAATGAATATGATAGAATAGCTCATTTCTCAGTTATCATTAAAAGTATTGTGTGTAATTCCAGACTACTGTTAGTACTGTTCGGCACGGTAGCGGCGGCCGCGTCGTGTCGTATAGCGTACAAGTATCTCAAGCGTCGGCGGCGCCGGGGCATTGAAGACTCTTTGAAAAAGCAGCTCGCCATCGGCCGCAGGGAGAGGCGGGCGCATGCGCGAGAAAAGAACCTCGCCGATGTGCAGCTCTGCGTAGTGTGCACAGAAAATCCGAAAGAGGTTGGCAGAATTTGTTATAAATTTAATTTCGTAATAATTATAATACTAAACAATGTACAAATGTTACAGGTAATCCTGCTCCCTTGCGGCCATGTGTGCCTCTGTGAAGATTGCTCAGATAACATCAAAGATACCTGCCCTATCTGCCGCGAGAGGATAGAGTCGAGAGCACCAGCTTTCATTACATAGACGAAATACACATTGCAAAATCTTAGCAAAATATGATGTGTCAGCAGTTTGTACAGAGTGGTATTTTTTACAAGTATTTTTAACATAGCTGTCATTTCAATATATCCGGTTATCCAAGGTGCTACTGGTCACAACTGCTATATTATAACACTTTCTTTATGTATTTATTAATTAAGCTAGAAGTCTATCATATCTTGTTAGGGCTGCCACTGTTTGAATTTCCCGTCTTATACCAGTTGTAGGAATGAAGAATTTAAAACAACGATTTGCGTTCATTGACATATAGGTCAAGTATATTTAACGCAAAAAAATAATATCCATTCTCACCTATGAAACTGGGTAAGTTGGAATTTTTGTATGATTTTATTAGTGGCAGACCTTTAAGTAGTAAAATATAGGTGATATGGACACTCCATGAAGCAATCTTGATATATTTATAACAAGTTACTTTCATATATATTAAGTATATGTAGAAGCAGTCTAACAACTTATATTTTGAATCCAAAATATCTTGTCTTGCGGTCGACAGATGCACAAATGCTAGTGCTTGACAACTTGTCTGTTTTGCTAAAAGTCAATAAACTTACAAAATAACATCTATAGGACCTTGATAGAAGTTATAATATAGTTAAGTCTAGCGGTGTGATAAATGAAATTAAATGTTTGTAAAATATTTATGTTGTTTTTTAATGTCAGAAGCCTATTTGTAGTGACCCCGTCCCACATGTGCCTGAACATGTTGTCTCTTCATCTTCCTGGACATTAAATAAGCTCTCGTCATCAGACTCCTCTTTGTCACTGTTACTTGTCTGTTTGTCTTCATTTTCTGTCTCTTCCAAGCCATACTGTTCAAGCAACACATTCAGTTTATTATTGCTAGTGACTTGATCAATAGTTTTACTCTTGCAGTCGCCTTTGCAACAATTGCTTTTATTACATTTTTCTATATTTACATTTTCATTGTTTTCATTTTTCTTAATCTTTGTATTCGCTTTGCCTTTATGTACATCTATGCTTATATCATTTAAATCATTAATTACATTGTTTAAATCAGCTGTTCCATTATGTGCTTGTTTAGTATGGTACTCCTCAAGCATCCTTTTTGCTTTAGAACTCTTGCCTATGCCAAGTTTAGGTAGCCCTTTGTTGAGGCCTTCTAGAAGCACACACGCCTTGCAGACCTCCTGTGAAGATACAAACTTGCATCGGCTGCATATCCTCTGTGTGGGCATGGAGACTTGTTCCTTCACTGTCATGGTTTCACCTAGAAATAATACAATAACAATGTATTTGTTATGGAGATGAATAATTAATAATGATAGGTTAAATCAGTTTAAGTGGCATTAGATGATTAGCTACAGCCCTTACCTATGGACCCAAAGAACATATTACAATGTTGAATGATATTAATTATAATAATAATGTTTATTTGGACTAAACAGATTAGAGCCTTGTAAAAGAATCCTTATGAGCTAATTATAAATATAACTAGTAAATGTAGGCTGCTAAAACTAAACAATATTACACCATTAAAAACCATTTAATTATGTTTTAGTAACAGCGTCTGTATTTTTTTGCCTCACAACTTATTGAGTTTACAAGGAATAACAGAGAAGCCCATGGCATTCTTTGTATTTTGTGCCTACTTCCCCAAGGGAAAGATTCGGTCAATTACATTCTAAGGATGCGTCACACCCTTAGAATGTAATTGACCGAATAGAATGAAAGTGACCGAAGTCAAAAAATAGATCGGTCTCTTTTTCTCCACAGGGTTTTAGAGCCTAGTCTTATTAAGCTCAGTTTATGGCAAAATCAGAAATTCCTGTAATTTAAAAAAAAAAAAAAACATAATTTTATGGAAGAATGTTTAAAATAATCAATGTTACCTGAATAAATGATATCCATGATACATGCTGGTCTGATCTTCTCCAAATCCTTGAGCAGAGCCCGGGCATGTCCTCTGTACGCATTGGGAGCAAATACACACTCTGTAGAGAAGTAGACCAACTTTTTGTAATGAGCATACATCACAATTTCTTTCTCATATGTATATTTGAGAGGCTTCACACGTGGTATTGTTCCCTCACTGCCCTGAAAGAAATCAACAAGAATATTTAAATGTGTAAGGACGTAATTGGTCACACAATCAAGTAGAAAAATTACATTTGTCATTGTGGATAGAGACTGATATATTATGAAGTAAATGAAGCACTTACAGTAGCTATTGCTGTGCATCTCTTCAACCTAGCGATGTCCCCTCTGAGCACATTCATCAACACAGTCTCTGCAATATCGTCAGCATTGTGTCCTGTAGCTATACACTTCACACCCAGGATGGCTGCTCCCCTGTCCAAAGCTTGTCTTCTAAATACTCCACAGAAGGTACAGTTGTTCTTCCTGCCTATCTGAGCCACAATTTCATCCATAGTCCAGCCATACAAATCCTTGTATGACAGTATTTTTAAAGGCATTTCATAATCATCACGGTTCTGCTTGACAGTCTCAAGACTGTCATCTCTGTATCCTGTAATACCCTCATCTATTGACAGTAACATTAGGTTTAACCCGTATTTGTACCTTTGATTCAAAGTTTTCAGTACATATGCAAGTACGGTAGAGTCTTTCCCACCAGATGCTCCAATTGCAACGGAATCTCCTTTATTAAATAGTTCCCCTTTTGTGATGGTGTAGTGAATTTCTGTTTCGAACGCCCAGAAAAAACATTCTTTGCAAAGGGCATCTCCAGTTTTTGGTCGCTGGAATAAAAAATGATTATAATAAAAAGTTACCAAGGGCCGTGCGATGAAACAGTGCTGTGAAAAACTAAATCGGGCTAACCTTTAGAACTGCATTTTTACCGCAACCTCTTCTACACGGAAATGGCATTTTAAATTATCACTTATTACTATAATATAATAGTATTTATTTATGATATATTAAGTATAACATAAATGTAAAAAAATAATATTGCACAGTGCAGATTTATATTAGGTATTATTAGTAGCAATAAATATTGAATTATAATTTATAATCATATAAATAATACGCACAGAAATAAAAATAACCTCAACGTCAACACCGTGTGGATTTGACAGATCATAAATTGATTTTGACAGAATCAGAAAATGTCAGACTATTCTCGTGGAGTTATTGTCATTGTTTTTTTTGGTGAGGGATTGAGCTATCAAGGATGTTTTAATAGTATTTTACGGAAATCCTAGTCCACTTATTCTTGAGAGGATTTGAGGAGTCACGTTTCATTGTGTGTGTTCTTAACCGTGCAAACAGAACCAACGAAGATAATTAAACCCATTCGGTGGCTTTATCGAGCTCGGTGTGTGCGCAGCATTAAGAAATACATATAACCCGCGCAACGCTGGATCTAAGGAGCTGTGACTTCTACTACACTTTTTTGAAGTAAGTCTGTACAGATCAAACGAAGCCAATACGTCGTATTTATTATTTGTTTGTTCGTTTTATTGGTGCAAATGCCAATGATTAGTATTGCCAAAATTCCAGTGAACCTATATATAACCTCACGCAAGTTCATTGACTTGGACTTGACTGATTGACAATCAATTTCCGAACGAGACGAAACGTATTTCGCCTGCATTGCATCAAAAGACCACATATTTTGGGGTTTCGCTCAATTTTTTTTATTGTTATGTATTCGTAGAGCTTTCTAGTTAGTTATGGGACGTTAAAAACCAGTTACAAATGTTACGAGTGTTGAATAATTGTGGTACTGTCGTTGGAAGCGGTGACTGTTGATGGACCGTTTTAGGTGAATGTTGTTTACGGAGTGGTGAAGGTGTATCGCAGTGGTCGTCTAGGGACGGCAGCTGGAGGAGCGATGCATGAACTACTGAAGCATGTGCTGACGGAGCGGGACCTCACCCGCGCCGGCGACATCTTCGCGATCCCCGACGCTGATATAGTGGACGACCTCAACGAAGTGGTGAGCTTTACACACACATTACAGCTGCATTACACCTGGAACTAGTGTAGCTAGCGCTGTTGTTAAACAAAAGCAAACAATAAATTACAGCTGAATCATAGAACCATAATATTAATAATTGCTCAGTTATTTAATAACAAGAAACAGGAAAGTGCTAGCCAAGATATCAAACTGCCTATTATCCCAATGATGAATCATAATGTGAAGTATTGGTATTTGTGAACTTAAGTACCTAATTAATTTCTGTTTTATTCCTTTAAATTTTCTCATAAACTATTCACAAGCTGTAAATTCTATTTGTCCGAGTAAACACATATTTATAGTAATGTAAGTCACCTATGTAAATATACATTTTGTTTGCATAATTGTATATGAAGATTTAGTACATTTCACTGGGTCATACAATACTGAGACATATTTATGTATGGATTTTATGTTATATCACTAATAATGTCAAGATTATCTTCTTATCATGACAGTCGAGTTCTTGTAAAATATAATAGATGTACAGCAGTATTGATGAGATAAAATATAAATATAATGTAGGTAATATGCCTTTTGGATTTTTTCAGTTGAAACAAATAACAGAGATTTCATCAAGATCTGACTATTGTCGGAATGACCGTGACCAAGCTCTGATAGAGATATGTGTGGCGAGAGTGACGTCATGTGTGAAAGAAACCATTACCTTGGACAAGTACTGCGGGGCTCTGGTGGCTCTCCTGGAGTCCTGCTTACACCACAATCTGATGCCACTGGGTCACCTGAGGGATGATGATCCACCTCATGCTAAGATTGCTTCAGATATAATAGCATGCATTGTTTTGGTAAGATATAAGGTTTCATATTGATAAATCATTTAGATAGTTATTTCAATTCAATTCAATTTTTTTGTGTTATGGCTCCATCGACGAACATTCGATGATTTTGCCAATGTCAAGGTAAAATATAGGAATAGTCGATACTCAATAGCATGGGAAACTGTAATGACTATTGGTCAGTTTTTGCAGTGTTGCCATCCATTATTTGCCATGCTAAAAAAAAAACCAAACAAAACATTTGTTAAAACATATAAGACGGCACATATTATGAGAGTTAGACATCAAATACAATTATATACTTACAAAAAATAATAATTAATATAATTTAATATCATATATATAATTATCTAACGTATAAATTATAAATAGATTTTATTTATATTAATAAATTTATAAAGAATTTTAACAGCGGGAGTATGGGCTAAGGATAAAAGAAAAGGAATGTTAATTGGGCGAGGACAATCAGGAGGTAGTAAGTCGTAAAGGGGGATAGTTAGACGAGGACAGGAAAAAAACAAGTGCTCCAGAGTACCCTCCTCTAGACCGCATTCACATAGAGAGCTGTCTCTCACTCGAAGTTTTGCCAAAAAAACTGGAGTGCATACAAATCCAAGTCGGAGGCGGATTACAACAGAGGTTGCCAGTTTATTTGAGAGTTTTAATTTGCTAAACAAACATTTTGGAGGAATAAGTGGTTGGATGGAGCCATAAAATTTGCCCTTCTGTAAACGAGTTTTTTGCCACAGAGTATTCCAGCTTTTCATCATCTCTGGTTTGGCAAGACAGCGCAAATCTCGAGCATAACAACACGTATGAGAATCCATCCCATTCCGAGTAGCCGATTTGGCAATCGAATCAGCATTCTCGTTGCCTATGATACCAGAGTGGCTAGGGATCCAGGCCAAGGCGATATCTATGCCCAAACAATAGCATCTATAGAGATGTTCTTTGATCTGCAAGGTGAGAGGACAATTGTGTCGAGAACGGAAAGGTGATTTAACCAGGTCTTGAAGGCAGCTCAGAGAATCGGAGAAAATAATAGATTGGTTGAGACCATGAGACTCAACATAGGAGATCGCTTCCAAAAGAGCTATTGCTTCACCAGTATAAATGGAGCCAAATGCAGAACTGCGAAAATGAAGAATGATTTTGAATTTTGGAATCCATACCGCAGATCCGACATTGCTATTGTCTGACAGCTTCGAGGCATCTGTAAATATGGTAAGCCAGTCATGCCAATCTTTTGCTAAGATCTTGTTAAATTTATCATTAGCAGCAGGGTCATGTTTCGAGATACCAAAGTTAAATATAATTTTAGGTTGGAAGTGTAAAGAATTAAAATTTACTTCAAATAAGGGGTGCAGATTTGTTTGGCCTAAAGCAACGTTTATATTATTAAATTTGGTGAAGCTGTTAATAAGGAGAGGAGGATTTTTATGGGACCAATAGCGGGATGATGGGATTAACTCAAAAAGAGTACGAAGAAGAGGAAGAAGGGGGTGTGATTTGTTTTGAACTACTTTATAAAAAAATCTATCACAAAGATATTGTCTACGTAAATGAAGGGGGGGCTCCAAACACTCTACCTGAAGGGCATTAATAGGGGAGCATTTCATAGCACCCGTGATGATGCGCAAGCATTTAGATTGAATCCCCTCTAATTTAGCAAGGGCTATTTTGTTGCATGGTTCTAGGAGAAAGCTCCCATAGTCAAAGTGGCTGCGAACTATGGCATTGTAAAGTATTTTTTGGGAAGTGGGATGGGCTCCCCAGCGAACTCCAGAGAGAGCACGAAGTACATTGACACCTTTTTCACATTTCTTCGAAATATAATCCAAATGATGTAGACCAGACAACTTGGAGTCAAGAATGAGGCCGAGAAATTTAACCTTATCTCGTATTAATATAGGTTCATTTTCAACGGATAGGTTTATAGGGGGTATAGTACGTTTTCGGGAAAAGACGATTGCATTGCACTTGGGGACAGAAAGGTTTAGGCCATGATCGATAAGCCACTGATTTAAATATTGAAGAGCAGAGTTTAGGCGGGTTGAGGCCTCTGAGAAAGAAGCTGAGCTGAAGTAAAGTGCAATGTCATCGGCGTATTGTAAAATTTTGCAGAAACAGCTGACCGAAGACTTCAAGTCATAAGTGTATACGTTATACAGGATAGGGCTTAAGACCGAGCCCTGCGGTAAACCTTTCCACACAAGACGGGATGGAGAGAGGGTATTTTGATGGCGGACAGAAATAGAGCGGGACATAAGAAGATTACAGATGATGTTGACCATCCTCACAGGAATACTCAGCTGTAGCAGTTTTTGCCTGAGTAATGGAAGTTGGACATTATCGTAGGCTGAGGCTATATCTAGGAACACACCAAGAACACTTTTATTATTAGAAAAAGCAATGCGGACATCAGATAGAAAGATACTGAGGCTATCTAGAGTGCCCATACCTCTTCGAAAACCGAATTGGGACCTGGCTAGGATGCCTTTGGTTTCTAATAACCATTCAAGTCTGTTCTTGATGAGGTTTTCCATGATTTTAGCCAAGACAGAGGATAGAGCGATAGGACGATAGGAAGCAGAATCTTTTGGGTCTTTATTAGGTTTCAAAATGGGAATAATAATTTGGGATTTCCAGGAGTCTGGGACTTGACCAGAAGCGAAAAAGGAATTAATTAGGTCAAGGAAGATTAATTTGCAATTTGGAGAGGATTTGGAAATAAAGGAATAGGGTATTCCATCGCCACCCGGAGCAGAATCACGAAGATGTTCCAAGGCACATGTCAATTCTGAATACGAAAACAGGTCATCAAAGTTATCAGAGGTAGGGGGAGAAGGGGGATCTACAGTGGGAAGACATTCGTAACTAGGGACAAAAGGGGGGGCTAATTTTGTGATAAAGTCCTCTAACCAAGCACCAGGGTCATTGGTTGTGACTTCATAAGACTGATTGACACTAGCTCTGCGGTAGGACTTAATTTTTTTCCAAACAAGGGTAACTGGAGAGCGAGGAGACAGAGATTCACAGAACTTTAGCCAGCCAGACCTTTTCTTTTTAGCTAATAACCTGCAAACAGTTGCAGAAGTCTTTTTAAAATTTATATAATCAGGCAAGTCTAGAGTAGAGGCGAAAGTATTTTCTGCTTCTTTACGTTTTCGTACCCCATCAGTGCACTCAGCATCCCACCAAGGAGGGGAAGGTAATAGGCGGCGGGCAGAGTTTTTTAAGGGGATTGAGGAATCGGCCGCTCTTAACAAACATTCCACAAAATCATTGTAGATAATGAAGGAATTGGAGGAGTTTATAGGGGAGAGGTTTTTAAGTTCCGAATCCAATTGGGAAGAAAAATGGGACCAGTCAGCTTGCGAAAGAAGATATTTTTGTAAGGGTTGAATAGGGGTAGAACGAGGGTGAGTGCTTGGAAACGAAATCATTATGGGGAAATGATCACTCCCGTAGGAATTAGGGAGAACCGACCAGGAGAGTGATGACATTAAGGAAGGGGAAGAGAAAGTAAGGTCGGGAACGCTAATGTTTTGGGTAGGCGAAACCCTACGGGTAGCAGATCCATCATTAAGGACGCAAAGATTGCGGTCATCTAAGAGATCTAACAGAAAGCTGGAGCAGGGGTCATTACAGTGAGAGCCCCAGAGAGTGTGACGGCAATTGAAATCACCGAGCACAATCAAAGGGCTTGGAATAGAAGAAAGGATAGAGTTAAATTCAGATATAATATTGGCATTGGGGTGAGGGATGTAGGCAGATACATAGGATATACCTAAGGCTCTAACGGCTACAACATGTAGGCCAGGATCATGGTTGGGAATACGAATCTCGGAAAAAGTGATAGATCTGCTAACCAATAGAGCGCAGCCAGCCCAGCCGTCCTCTCGATCGTCCCGAAGACATGAAAAACCAGGAACCCTAAAAGAAGTTCCAGGCTTAAGCCATGTCTCCGACACGGCAAAGACAGCGGGGGTGAAACGATTGATGAGGTAAATTAGTTCGTGTTTTTTCCTGCGAATTGATCTACAGTTCCACTGAAGGATCTTTTCCATTTTGACGAGTCCAGGATTCTAGGAGCTGTTGAACTAGAGTTATGACATTGTCCGGTATTGCGTCACTAAATTTAGACAACATATTAATGAGTGAGCAAGCTAGGAGCTCTATTAAGTTGTCATTAGGGGTGGGAAGGGGAGTGGTTTCAACATGACGGGAGTTTAAAGTACAGCCATTAGGTTGAGAAGAACTAGGAGTATAAATCATTGACCGATGAGCTGGGATATCATATGTTTTTCCCAAGTCTGGACGTGGTTTTGGGGAACGATATACGGTCTTGACGTAAGAGGATTTAACAGGGGTTGCATATGGAGAGGAGTTAGTGCTATGAAAAGGGTCTGAGAAGAGATGGGGTTCAGAAGGAAAATATTGATGTGGTTTAGAAGCGGAGGGACCTGCCGTCACATTGGAGTACAACAATTTGGGGCGGGGAAACCTAACAGAAGCCTCCCGGTAACTTAAATTTTCCTGAGACATAACCATTTTTATGGACTTCTGTCTTGTATGTTCAGGGCACTTGTCATCAGTAGCCTTATGGTTACTGCCATCACACAGCAGACATGTAGCTTGTGAATCAGGGACATTGCAGCTATCACCAGGGTGTGGTTGAGCACAGCGATAACAGCGGGGCTTAGATCTGCACTGGGTGCTAATATGGCCAAAACGAAGACAATTACGACATTGAATAGTGGGAAGATGATAGATAGAGACAGGGAGAGACGCATTATAACAATACACTTTTTCTGGGAGTATTTGACCAGAGAAAGTCAGCACTACAGTTCTTGATGGAGACCATGAAACTGAATCCTCATTTCTATTTTTAAAATTGAGCCTCCTCGCCCTGATAACTTCCCCACAGTTACGAGGGGTCTCAATACCTGCAACTAGATCCTCAAGAGTCCAGTCTGTGGGAATATCTCTGACTACTCCCATGCGTGTAACATGGAAGCGTGGGATGGTCGCAATATAATTGTTTTCCCCTAATACAGGACTGTTAACAAACTGGTTGGCATCATTAAAAGAGACAAAATCTACAGACATCCTGTTACGGCCCATTGATTTTACACTGCCTTGAACAACACCTTTAAATCCTTTGTTGTATATAAATTGAGCAAACCTCAAGGGATTCAAGGATAGACCTTGCTTAGGGTCTGATTCCAGTTTAGAAATGAAGACAGAGAAAGGTGCTCTGTCGGACTCAGTATATAGGACTTTGGAGTCGCTCTCAAATCCGGGTTTAATAAAAACAGACTGGATTGAGTCAGATGGTGGCTTGTTTCTTTTTGCATCTATATACAAATCAGGTTCTCCGGTACGTTTTCTGCTTTCAGCTCTTACGCGACCAACATCGGATAGTTGCGAGCACTCCGAAATCTCTATATCAGGAGGTATCCCTCCTCCCCCGTCTGGGGGCTCTTCGGCACTCATTTCCAAGGAAATGAGCGTCAAAAAAGCTTAAAATACTAACCTTATAGCTAGATTCCTTCACCAGACAACACAAAACAATAGATATAACACCAAAAAAAAAGATTTTGATAATAATCAAACTCGGAGGTTAAGAAACGCGTGCTTAATCTACCAAGACAATAGCAAAATCAGATAGTTATTTAATGATGTAGAAAAATATTGCCACAATGAATGAAGAGACCATGATTCTCTGAGTTTGTTTCGGCATTTCTTCTCAGAGGTCGTCAGCTAGGAAATGCCGATGCCATTTATACATACACATGACTTGTAAAAGTGTCTTGAAAAGATCTATTTACAGAAATAAATATCATTTATCATTTAATAACCTACCTACTGCAAGAAAATCCATACAAAGTAGTTTTTTTTTATCTTATTGTCTAATTTTTGTATAAATATAAGGAATCAGTAAATAATATATATTAATAAATAATAAATTATATTGCATGCACATTTTTTTTATGTCTCAGACGCTGCACACAAAGCATGGTTAATTGTACCTATTTTAGTGGTCCCTCTTTAATGCAGCTTTTTCTTTGAATTAAGAAATTGTACTCCATCTGCAAATCATTCCAGGTATCATTCCCGCTTCAATCTGACAAAGAGAATTATGCAAACAAGACTGTGATGGAGCTGTTTTTACCAGTGGCAGTCCAGTTCTTGCACAAAGGCAACCGCGAGATATCGCGACACATGGCGCGGTACCTCTCACTTGCTGCAGTACATCATGCGGTGCTACTTAAGCCACATGTCCAGACTATTATGGACTCTATCATGTCAGGTAATGAGTACAATTTCAATTGATAATTTTTAAAATATAATTTTTAAAATCTGGGGATAGCCCAGAATTCAAAATTGTGTGCTAATACTGAGATTTTATTTATATTTATAAATGCTAAAATAAAAGATTCACACGACTTCTAGTTGCGACATTTCCCCTATCACCAACTCTTCGACTATATATGTATAGGTGCCGTCACAAGTTTAGAGCGCTCGTCGAAAGTAGTGGGGAGACTTGCGCATGTCGTACACTCGTGCTCACATATATTACGAAGAGTTTTTAGAAAAGTAAGATTAACTTGAGTTGTTAGTTTTAATGGAAAAGAAATAGAAGTTTTATATAGGTATTTTAAAAGAGAAACATAAAATATATCCACGGTTTATTTTATAAAAATAATAATTTATTATTTTTGTAGATACCTATAGAATCAATATTACATAATCAATAATAAAATTAATGTAATGTGTTTTTTAATTATTGGTGTACAATAAAGTATATTCTATCTATCTATCTATCCATAATCAATTATATTAAAAAAACATTTAATTTGTAACCATTTGGCAATTATCCTATTCCTTTCATCAAATCGTCGTTAATTAAGGAAGTTGAAGTTAGTAGATGGATGCGACTGGAACTACTTGTTGAAAGGTAAAAGGTCAAGACGATGAAAAAATACGAAAGCAATATGTGCGTGAATATACTTTGGGCGATACACCAATACGGCGCCGGCACTGGCCGCTTACCCGCCGCACACCGCCCACCCCGCCAAACGGACCCAAAAAATTATATCTGCGCATTCAAGGCCAGAGCTCTAAACTCGTGACGGGACCTATACTCTTTTATGAGTTTTATCATTTTGATATTATTTGAACCTGAACACCATCCATTCTGACTGTGAATTAAACATCCACCTTGGTTAGGTATCCAAATAGCAATAATATATTTTAAAAATGTTGTAGGTAACTACCCTCTCTGTCGGATCCTCACCAATCTGTACGAGGTCTCCCCGGAGCCGCTGGAGGGTCACGCGCCAGCCCTCGTGTCCCTCCTCCCGCACGCAGAACCAGTGGAGAAGAGCTCTCTATTCGCATTGTTCGAACACATAGCCATGCGCAAACCAGACGCACTGAAGACTTGTGTACCACAGCTACTGTCGTACTTGTGCCCCAACACTGCCAGCCAGAACGACCCGGGCTGCATGTGTGTAGATATCCTGCAGGTAAGTGTGTGCCAAGACTAATTATATCTTACAGTTATGCAAATACTGGGCATTGAAATAAAACTACTTTTTTTCCGATTTTATTTAGGTTTATTGATAATATTTAATACTGACCTATCTGAATCCCGTTACCATAGATAAAAGAAGTTTGTCTAATCATTAATTTCGAGGTTAACCTCGAAGTTGAAGTTAAAGCTATAATTCTTTTATTATTAAAAGAATTATAGCTTTAACTTACTAAACTGTAATTCAATGATATTTCTACCTAAAAACTGTTTTTGAGACAAAAACTGTTTGATTATATTAGTATAAATAAGTTAGTTGGTGTGTTGCGCAGGTGATAGCGTGCCTGAGTCGGTGCCGCGCGCCGCTGGTGCTGGAGCACGGCGCGCTGGTGCGGCGCGCCGCCCGCCCGCCGCACGCCGCGCCGCCCGCCCTCGCGCTCGTCGCCAACATACTCACGCAGCTGGGATACACTTCCAGGGTACGTACCTACCGGCACGCGCTTCGCTGCTTTTCTTTTGGCAATCTCCACGCATTCCAAATATAAATTTAAATCATAACCTGCCTATTCTCATACATCATACTAATTTACTGGTAACTCCTCAGGAGCGAGCACAAGAAGCACTGAACTTCGTGCTAGAGCGATTATCGAATGCGGAGGTCCCGCAGCAGGCGGCGCTGCTGCGAGACGCCACGTCGCTGTGCAGCGCCTACCCCGCACTTTTCACAGACAAGGTGCTCACCGCCGTCAGGGCACACAGCAGGTAAAATTACATAATATTAACTCCTCGATAGTATAAATATAAAAGTATAACCCGTGTTGCAACTAAAAATTGTGTATTTTCATGACAGTCACAGCAACCGTCCGAAGTCAGGCTCAAGTCAAAGCGAAGTGAATCGCACGTCTGCGGGAGTTACTATTGTTCGGTTGGGTGGGGGCCAGACGACAGCGGGAGCAGGGAGCGCTGCCAGCGGGGTGCCTGTGGGGAGCGGGGGTCCTGCGGGGGGAGGGGCGGCACCGGTGGGCGGGGGCCCGGCCGGGGGCGGGGCGCCTGCAGGGGGCGGGGCGGCACCGGGGGGCGGGGCGGCGCCGGGGGGCGGGTACGCGCGGCGCGCCAAGCTGGGCGACTCGCGCAGCACGGGGCGGCTGCACCCCGGGCCCGCGCCGCACCGTAGCATGACCAGGCTCAATGTTGCAGGTACATGATAACTATTTTTTATTTATATCTTATATATAAAATTCTCGTGACACAATGTTCGTTCCCGTACTCCTCCGAAACGGCTTGACCGATTCTCATGAAATTTTGTGAGCATATTGAGTTGGTCTGAGAATCGGCCAACATCTATTTTTCATATGCCTAGGTGATAAGGATGTGTAAGGGATGTATTAATCTACCTATTCTAAGTTCTATATCTAATAATCTATGCACCATTGTAACCCTTTATATTGCACTATTCTATTAAATATAAGACAGTATTACTCGAGCATTCATTGGTTTCATTTATCACCAACACCGCACCTTACATGGCGACCCTGCCAGGATAGTCAGCCTGCACGCGTGCCGCGAATTTGAGACGTGAATGAACCTAATACCTATCTCGAAAGTATCGCGGAATATTAAAGACAATGGGACGAGTACTAGTTTACTGTAATTACGGACTGGACGTGATTGTACGCATAATCCGCGAACATGGGCAAGCCGCAATCTAAAGAAGAGAAGGTCATCATCCAAAACGCGGTGGCTGGTACTAACCAAGCCACAGCAGAAGAAATTCGTTTTCACATGTCTACGACAAACATAATTCTTTCGATATTCCTGTTAATAATAATACTCGGCGGACTATTTTTTATATATCGGCTCTATAGAAGATGTCACGGGAAATGGATTACTAAGGAGATAAATCGTACGGCTATCAGGAGATCACTGTTTCGTCGACAAATGCAATTGGGAGCCACGGATCCCGCTACGAAAACCTACGCAGAAAATATTGTGTGATTAAAATAAAAATGTGTAAAGTGCATATATAAAAAAAAAAAGTGATAAAAGTGCGGTAAAAGTTAAAAAAATAAATAAAATAAAAAAATAAAATAAATACATAATTATAATACGGTTCAATTTTAAATCTGAATATTAATCGTAATATAATCTATAAAATAAGTTTACAAAATTATAATGTCGCGCAAGTGATTACAACCTGACTTTACTAAGAATGCAGTGTCTTACCAAATACGGACGATGTGCTGATTGAACTTTGGACTATGGTGTTATTTGCGTTTGATTGAAATAGCTTCGTAATTTTGAAATGTTATAATAATGTTTTAATGCAAATTACAGGTACATAATTATGATTACTTTACTCTACGTTATGGTGGTAAGTGGATTATGGATATTATTTTAAATTTGTATAATGAATTAAAGAAAATTAGAACTTATTTAATAAAATTAGGACCAAAAAGGAGAACGAAACAAAATTTAGACAAAAAAAATAAATGAGATTAATGAAATTTATGATCACTACGAGACTTGGTTAATTGATTTTAAAGATAACGTTGAGAAAAAATATTATACTTGCCAAGATATTTCATTAATAGAAAATTATTGTCGTCTATTTTTAGATTTACGAGAGGATACTTTATTGTTATTTCAGAGTGATAAGTCAGAATCTTTGTCCAATATGACGTCTTTTGATTTAAAAACTGCCTTAAATCTTTTACCTGTTATGACAAATGAGGAGGCCAATACGAAACAGTTAATTGATAATATCGAATACTATAACTCCATATTAAAGGAGAGTGCTTGTAAACAAAATTTAATGAATTTTGTGTTGAAAAGTAGACTTTCCCAGGAAGCTAAGTTAAAATTAAAATCGAAATATGATAGTGTCACTGACTTAATTGTTGATATGAAAAATGTATTATTGTGTAAGAAAGCTGCAACGGCTATACAAAATAAACTACAAAAAATTAAACAAAATGAAAAGTCAATTGTGGATTATGGAAAAGAAATTACGGAATTATTTGTGGACCTGACGATTACGCAAGCCGACGGGAATGAGCAGTGCTATAATATATTAAAGCCAATTAATGAAAACATGGCAATCAAACAGTTCGCCGATGGTTTGCGAAATCGTAGGTTAAGTACGATTATTTCTGCAAGAAATTACAGGTCACTCAAAGACGCCGTTCAAGCAGCCCAAGACGAGGAGGTCTCGACAACCACAATGTCTTCTGGAGAAATCATGGGTATGTACAAAAGACCATACAATAATAATAATTTTAATAGGAACAGGGGCCGCTTAAATATTTATAGAGGCCAACGCGGAGGACGTAGCAACTTCTTTTCATTTAGAGGACGAGCTCAGGTACCACAGCACGGAACCCACTTTGTGTCACGAGGACAGTGGACGCGAGGTGGAACTGGTGGTCGCAGGCAGCATAGAGGTAAATTCGAAAGTTTTTATAATAGAGGAAATCAAGGGATACGTGAACGCCGCGATATAAACGTTATAAATAACTCAGATAACTCGGTTGAATCGACGTCCAATCAGTTTTTTCGTGACTGATAGTGATAAATTTATTTTAGCTAGTGATAGCAATTGTTATATTTCTTTATGTTCGTCATTATATATTAATAAAAAACACTATTTTCTCGTAGATTCTGGAGCTTCGTTGTCAGCATGTACATATAAACATGCTCTCGAATGTAACATTCCAATCCATATAGAGAACGTAACAATAAACGGACTAGGGGGCAAAGTCCAAGCAATAGGATACTTGTATTTATCGTTGACTTTAAAAGATGAAACAATTAGTCACAAGTTTTATGTTTTTCATAACTTACCTATTAAGGGAAGCGGAATTTTAGGTCGTGATTTTTTAAACAAGTACAAAGTTCAATTAGATTTTAATAACAATATTTTAACTTTGTATCCGAATAAGAAAATTGTTTCTTTGCCTTTAATAAATCCATTTAACGCAAATTTTAACATTCCTGCTAGAAGTGAATCTATACATTTTATACGTACAAACTTCAATGAAGATTGTGTAGTATCATCAAAGGAAATCAAAGATGGCGTTTTTTTAGCAAGTTCTATAGGTACTCCTAAAAACGGTTTAATACCTGTTCGAATATTAAACGTAACTGAAAATAACCTATCGTTAACAGAAATACAGCCTAAAATTGAGAAACTTAGTAAATTTAATATTTGTGTATTTGAGAAAACGCAAAGAAATGCAGATAGGGTGAAAAAATTATTTTCCTTAATGAATTTACAACATTTAAATGATGAGGAACAAAGAAGTATTGAAAATACTTGCGCTAAATATTCGGATATATTTTACCTTCCAGGAGATAAATTAAGTACTACAGATATTTATACCCATACAATTTCTTTAAAGCCTAATACAAAACCAGAATTTTCTAAACAATACCGTTTGCCACATTCTCAAAAAGATGAAATTAAACGTCAGATTAATAAAATGTTAGAAGAAGGTATTATAGAACCCAGTAAAAGCGACTGGTCAAGCCCAATATTATTGGTACCCAAGAAGTCGGATTCATCGGAAGATAGAAAATGGAGATTAGTAGTAGATTACCGGAAACTGAATAATTGTATAGAAGACGATAAGTTCCCATTACCAGATATTACAGAAATTTTAGAATCATTGACAGGCAGCATTTATTTCACGCATTTAGATTTACATCAAGGATACTATAACGTGAAATTAGAAGAAAACAGTCGAAAATTTACAGCTTTCCATTCAGGACAATACCAGATGACGCGTATGCCGATGGGACTAAAAACTAGCCCAAGTTCTTTCTCAAGAATGATGACAATGGCAATGGCTGGTTTGAATTATGAAAAATGTTTGATTTATTTAGATGACTTAATTGTTTTTGGTAGAAATTTAGTAATTCATAATAAAAATTTACAAGACGTATTTGAGAGGTTACGATCGGTTAATTTAAAGTTAAATCCAGCAAAGTGCGATTTTCTTAAGAAAGAAATTTTGTATTTAGGACATATTATTTCAAGCCAGGGTATAATGCCTGATCCTGCAAAAATTGCTGTAGTTCGAAACTATCCATGCCCAAAAAGCACAGACGAAGTAAAACGTTTTGTAGCTTTTACTAATTACTATCGCAAATTCATTCCAAGATTCGCTGAAATTGCTTTTCCCTTAAATAAATTAACCAGAAAAGGTGTACCATTTGAATGGAGTATTGAATGTCAACAATCATTTGAAACTTTAAAACAACAATTAATTAATCCGCCTGTATTACAATATCCAGATTTTTCGGAAGATAATAATTTTATTGTTCAAACTGATGCGTCAAATAATGCTATAGGAGCAATTTTGTCAAATAAAAACCTACTACCAATAGCTTTCGCTAGTAGAAGCTTAAACAAAGGCGAAAAGAACTATCCTGTTATAGAGAAGGAATTACTTGCGATTGTTTGGGCTGTAAAGTATTTTCGTCCATATTTGTATGGTCGACCTTTTAAAATACTTACAGACCACAAACCACTTGTATACTTGTTTAATATGAAAGATCCGTCAAGTAGGCTTATGAAATTTAGGATGACGTTAGAAGAGTATAATTTTGAAGTAGAATACGTTAAAGGTTCTGACAATGCAGCTGCAGATGCACTGTCCAGAATTACCTTAAATGAGTTGAAGGAAATGCATGAAAGTGTCGTAAACGTAATGACAAGAGCTCAGGCAAAAAACTTAAATAACCCTAATTATACAGTAGATGTGGATCCTTTAGACTTGAGGCTTGATCACCCAAAAGTCGTAAGCACCCATATCAAACCGAAAGATTCAGTTGAATTAAGATTTATTGATGTTAGAGGATTAGAGAACTTAAGGAAAATGGGATTAATTACCAAAGAAAATAAATCATTTTGTTATGTTGAAAGTAAAAGAAATATTTATGTAAAATTTCTTAACTCTCAATCGCAAATGACGCGAGGCGAATTTGTGAGAGAGATAGATATTTTTTGCAATTTATTGAAGATAGAAGAAATATACATTTTAAAAAGCAAAGATAATGATTTTTTTATAAAAAAGCTATTAGAAGAAATAAAGAATAATCAAAATAGGTCCGGACCGCGTATATGTATTTTAAGTAGCGTAAAAAGAATAGAAAATAAGGATGATATAAAAGTTATTCTTAATGACTTCCATCTCTTACCAAGTAGTGGCCATGCTGGTATGAGACGGATGTCAAATAATATAAAAAAATATTATTATTGGCCTGGTATTGATAATGATGTTCGAGAATTTGTAAAGCGTTGTGATAAGTGTCAACGACAAAAGTATTCACTGCCAAAAAAAGAGCCAATGATAATTACTAGCACGGCAAATACTGCATTTGAAAAAGTATTTTTGGATCTTGTTGGTCCTATAGACACAGATAATGGTAATTTTTCGTATGTGCTAACGTTGCAATGCGAACTCACAAAGTTTGTGGAAGGCTATCCCTTAATTTCCAAGAGATCTGAAGAAGTGGCGAGAAATTTTGTCAACAATTTTATTCTAAGGTACGGTGTGCCAAAGATAATCGCAACAGACAGGGGAAAGGAGTTTCTCTCGGAAATATTTCAAGAGGTATGTAAGTTATTAAATATTAAACAGCTCAATTCTACAGCACATCATCACCAGAGCATAGGAGCCCTAGAAGTAACTCATAAACATTTGAATGCGTTTTTGCGGATTCAAACAGAGAACCATCCTGAATCGTGGAGTAAGTGGATCCCATTTTGGTGTTTTGCTTACAATACTGGAGTACACACAGAGACCGGATTCACTCCTTACGAATTGGTTTTTGGTAAGAAATGTTCTCTTCCCAGCAATCTAACGGAAGCATTAGATCCACTATATAATTTCGAAAGTTATCCGTATGAGTTAAAATACCGTTTGCAACTTTCTCAAAAAGAGGCTAGAAATAACCTGTTAAAAAATAAGTTTAATAGGAAATTAGTATACGACAAAAATATTAACCCTGTTAGTTATAAGGAAAATGACTTAATTTTAGTTAAAAATACACCATGTAACAAGTTAGATAACATATATTCAGGTCCTTATAAAGTAATTAAAGACATACCACCAAACGTAGAGATCATTAATAAATATGGAAAGAAGGATATTATTCATAAAAACCGTACAAAACCATATCATGTTGCTTAATTTTAACTTTATATGTAATTAAAAAAAAAAAAAAAACCCTATGTGTTATTTTTTTTTTTCAATAAGTACGGTGATGTAAGGGATGTATTAATCTACCTATTCTAAGTTCTATATCTAATAATCTATGCACCATTGTAACCCTTTATATTGCACTATTCTATTAAATATAAGACAGTATTACTCGAGCATTCATTGGTTTCATTTATCACCAACACCGCACCTTACAGATGTCTCTTACCAGATTTTTTTTTTCTTTTTTTTTTGACAAAATATTTTTTTGTATTTTTTTTAGATTTGGCATAAAAAAATACTTATAACCCAAATATTTTACTCTTCGACCACCAACCCCCATAATGTGGCAAAACAACGTTTGCTGGGTCAGTTAGTAACATATATACTTATTTATAACAACGTTAGCTTTTAAGAATCGGGTTATATAGCCTACCACTTTTATCCAACATTTTATTTTCCTCTCAAGGTGGCTCTGTGGGTGGTCTTCACAAAAGCATGACGCGGTTGTCTTCCTCCCAACAGATCAACACACCTCCTAATGGGACCACCAATACAGGTAAATAACGTTTAAAATAATTATTATTATTACACATACGGACACCTTCACTTATTTACAAACTTTTGGAAAGAGTTAATAACTAATTTTAAATGATTTATACTTATGTAGACCCCATCCTATTCTTATACGCAAAGGAAAATCATGCTTCCTATAATTTACTTATCTACTGTTTTTTAGTACTTATAATTTATACTCTCTATTACTCCGTTTTTCGCAGTATCGAACAGTAAGCCGTCATCGTCGTCCAGCGGCGTGGTGGGCAAGTCGAGCGGCGCCATCACGGTGACCAGCGTGTCCCCCCCCCGCGGGCCCCGCCCCGCCCCGCGCCCCCACCACCACCACAACATACTCATCGGAGCCAACACCTGCACTGTAAGTTACTACTAGCGGTACTAGTAATAGCAAAAGTTTTGTTTTAATCTAGAATTTGCTTTAATATAAATTATATTAAGGCAAATTAGATTTTTTTTATTTGGCAGCAACAGTATCAAGATATGTTGACTTTATTCCAGAACAATCAAACAATAATGTCGGGCCCGCCTCTAGCCACTCAATCCATATCCGTGAACCCACTGACATCGGGCAAGTCATCGGACGGCCTGATGTCGCCCGTGTCCATCCAACACTCCAACACGGCGCTCGGCACCGTGTCGGTCGTGACGTCCAACACGACCAACACGCCCGGGTCGGGGCCGATATCGGTCAGTCCGAACCCCATCTCGATATCGGGGCCAGTAACGGTGACGTCACGGCGGGCCAACAATACCAGCGTGACTATGATCAACACCAACAACGGCAACTCGAACAACACGTCGTCGAACCACAGGATCAGCGTGTTCGAGCCGTACCCCATGAGGGACACCGTGCAGCACTTCTGTGAAAAACATTTGGATAAGATAAAGGCGTATATGGATAACGTGTCGCTGAGGCTGCCGCCTCCTGCCAAGTGCACTATTGAGGGTAAGTTTTTTTTTTCAATTTCTAATTAGGTAAAAGAAAGATTAAGGACATTAAGTCCATTTTTTAAAGGTTTCCGTTCATATTTAATCAGCATGTACGTGATAGGAACGTAATAAACATAAATACAGCTATTTATGTTTATTACGTTATTACGTTACAAGTTTTTATTGTACTGTCGTGATATTTGTAAGTCTATGTTTCATTCATAAACGAAAGGACAACGCGACATTACATTAACATTCAAGCGGGCAATTAAATTTAAAAAGTATTTTTGTATTTATGTAAAAATAAAGAATTAAAGAAATGATTAAAAGTCGTAGAAAAATGTTGTTGCCCATGATGGAATCAATGGACGGTGGCTAGCAAGACAGGTTAGAGAGTACGTGGAACGAGAAGTAAGATGTGAGTGGTATCGGCAGAGCGGCGCTCGAAGAAGCTGGCGCGGCTGCAGTTCGCGTGCGGGCGGCGCGGCGCGCACTGCCTGTACGCGCGCGCGCTGTTCTCCATGCGCACGCGCGCGCCGCGCGTGTGGATCCACCTCATGTTCCTGGCGCTGCAGGCGCGCCACGACGCCGCGCTGTCCTCGCGCGACCCCACCGTGGCCTCGCTCAAGCACTGCTGGGACATCCTCAAGTGCGAGAACAAGACCTTCCTCACGCTCGTCACCGGCGCCTTCCCCGGCATCAAGGTACTCTTTAAGGTTTATTGCCCTAATCAGGGATCTCTACTGTATTCCCATTTAGCGTATGAACAAAAATTTTAAAAATAAAACAAAATATAACCCTTCTATGAAACATTTTGTATTTAAACTCTTATTATACATATTATGGTAACTTCAAATATCAGTCAAAAACAATCATTTACACGATTATATTTTTAGGAGCAAGAGATGCTGCTGAACGAGCTGCGCGCGGCGGGATTCTTCGACGTGTTCGAGGTGGTGGCGCGACGGACGGACGGCGCCGCGCTGCCGCCCACACAGGTGAGCACACTGCTGGACATACCAACAGATGCCACAATATTAAGACGCAGAAATGGTCATAGCATTTCCGCATCTGGAGTATGGAATTAAAATCGAATACAATATCATTTTAATCGATTATCGAATCGATCCGATAAACCTACTTGCTAGAGTTTTATACATATAAGAGGTTTCCAAACTTTATTTCGTACTTCAGCAGGATTTGGCCGTAGGTGTTTTAAGAGTTTGTCCGTCTCTAGACAGGATTGTATGGTCGTCTCCTACTCCGGGATAGGAAAGAAAGAATGATGATGAATCTATGTTCTTATTATTATTAACCAAAATTATTCCCCATTTTGATAATAATAATAACGGTATTGATCATTGCGTGGTCCCAGGCGACGTGGGGGTGTTTCCTGTGCACGCACCCGGAGCGCGCGGTGGGCTTCCTGGCGGCGGACGGCGCGCCCGTCATCGAGGGGCAGCTCAAGGAGAAGAAGGGGCGCTGGAGGCTGTTCCGGCGCTGGCGGACGCGGTACTTCACGCTCTCCGGCGCGCACCTCTCCTGCAAGGGATCTGTAAGTAACCACAACTATTTCACAGCATTTCGTTTAATTGGTACCAATGCCTATGCTATGCTCAATTTATTGTAGGATTCGAATTTAGAAGTTGTATGATAAGTGTGGCCTTAAGTTTTACAGTTTTTACACTTTTTACCGTGAAAATGTTACCATGTCATATTATCTTTATATTACGTGAAGCAAAACTTTGTACCCTTTTTTACCAAAATTGCGCAAATGGAGGAATATGATATTTCCCACACTAATACACCACGCTGATACTGTTTTTTTAATTATGCATAAAGAGAACTTATAATTTAAATTACTTATGGTCGAATTTCGACGAGTGGGCGACCACTAGTATAAATTATTATACTTTTGTGATACAACAATAAAATATAATAATTGTTGGTAAAAAGTTTTTGTTTTCATCTGCACATTATCTTCCAGAGCGGCGGCGAAAGCATAGACATAAATCAGATCCGGTCAGTAAAAGTGTCTCGCGGCGCGCGAAACATCCCTAAGGCGTTCGAGATCTTCACGGGCGACCAGACGCTCATCCTGAAGCCCAAGGACGGCAAGAACGCCGAGGAGTGGGTGCAGTGCCTCAGCATCGCCGTCGCGCACTCGCAGGCTCGCGACGCGCCCGCCAAGGCCAACAGCCTGCCCGCCCGGGGACTCACGCTCAAGAGCTTCTAGCCGCAGGTATATATACCACCAGCTACCCCGCGCATATCCCACTGACAACAAATTGCCCCTTCAAAATGAAGGCTGAAGCGCTTCAGCGCTTATATAGTAGTTTAAACAAACTACAGCCATATACAAAAAAAAAGATAATAAAAACGTGACTGAAAATAAGACTTGTTTTGAAACGTGCATTTCGTGTATTATATATTACATGGATGTACTGTATATAAAGTATATCGGTAATCGCCTTTTTAGACTTTGAGATTTGATATGCATAGCGTTTAGTTATTAATTCAACGTTATTGAAATAACATATAACCTTATCTCAAGAAAGGACTTTAATTTAATGACTTGCCTAACTCAACATAACATTTACCTAGTACACAATATATGAAGCTTAAATATTGATTAATGGACGGTCTTTTGTATGGCGTAATTAGTGTGCTTTTGATAGTCCTTCTCCGATCACGAAAATTTACGAACCCAATTTGTCGCCATGTATACCTTCTTAAACGTTGTTATGTCAATCAGTCATTTAGATAATTGAAAATGCTCACATAGGTATATAATAAGTTTTAGAATATTTAACCACATTCCTTTTTTAATAAGGAATGACAGAAGGTTGTTTTAAGACTTTTTATACTTGTCTTTTATTTTTAAGAAGTTCTAAAATGTGTATAGTTTGCAACGTAACTTAAAGTTGTACATGTCAATATTAAATGTTATACAGGAATGTGTTGCTAACTGTACCATAATTGTAATATACATACAATAATGTACTTATTTAAGATGTAATAACCATCCACTCGTATGTAAATGGCTTTTTCAGTCGTATTCTCTAATATATTACATACACTACATAAGGTTGTTATAAAAAGTTTTGATCCGCAGTGTGAGTCCCTCGCCCTTATGTGTTTCTTGCTTACTGCTTCCAAGAATACAGTCCACAATAATCATAGCATTATAACTTTATGTTAACAATATTTTAGTGCCTTATACAATATCATAAGTGTATCTTTTATTGCGCTAAAAGTACAATGGACGTTTACAATTTTGTTTAGATATAATAACAATACAAGTGTTCAGAGGTAACAAGTTATTTAGTTGTGTAGTACTTGTTATTTGGGTTAGTTTGATAGGGAGACATCCGTCCGTTTTGTTCGAAATATGATTTAGGATTGTGACAGGCAAACGCATGTCAAGTTAAATGCGCGCCTTTTTTCGCTATAAGAAAGAGTCTAGGCATGTTATATAAGTTGTTTTGATCGATTTGGTAGAACGCAACCTACCATGATCCCCAATTTTGAAAATGTCGAGTGTAACTCATTTAGTTTTTAGGAAGTGAATAAGAAATTGATTGATAATTATAATTATTTATGAAATGAATTACGCGATTTATTCAAATATACATAATCATTTTTAAGATTTTTGTCAAATTTGAGATTTTATAGATAAAAAGCTAGAAGACTGAAAGCTGGTCAATGGTCATAGCTACTTATAGTGTGCATGTATGAGAGACTTATTTGAATATTCTGAATACGTCATGGTTATATAGTTCATCAAAAAAGCAACTTTAAATAGTATATACTAAGTTGAAGTTCCTTTTGTTGACAAAGTTGCTTGTTTTCTTTTCATACAGTTATGATTAATATTTGGTTAATATGAATGAGTGATAATAACATGATTTTTTATTTCTTGTTTGGTTTTGTGTGATAATTTCATCAAAATAATACGCGCCAACTATATTATAATTACAATAAATAATATTCAATGTTTGATTGACAAAAGCTTCTGATAAATGGAGTGGAAGATACCTTCGCAGTTACTAGTTCTTTTTAAATTATGATGTTTGGTTAAAAGTATATGTGATTCAAAATTAACATTCCCGTCCTGTTCAGTGCTTCAATATAATAATAAAATTATTATGTACTGTTGTGGTCTCAAAAATCATTATAAATGGTTGTAAAGCGAATGACATTAGCCTTAAGTAGTTTTAAGTTTACTAATAGCAAAATGGAGGGAGTAACTTTGCAAAAAAATACGACAGTTTGAATTGTCTTTCCTCCTTTTTTTTTGATATTTTATTGTACTTAACTTGCCATTTCGCATTTTATGAAAGCACAATTTATCAATATTACCTATAGATTATTTACTAATTATCTGCTTTTTTTTGTAACCATAGATAACTATCACTGTCATAACCTGAGGTTGCTATCACCAAAAAGTCCAAGTGTTCATTGGTAAACCAAATTGTTTCTTTGTTAAGTATTTTGTTTTACGCTCTGTAACATATAGGCTTGCTTAATACGGGGCTTAACATTACTTTGTGTACTCAATAATAATATCCGTAGTCGGATCTGATTGCCGGGAATAAATTATTCGAAATTTAAACGAATACCTAACTTATTATGGAAAAGAGGAAGCGACCCAAATATGTTTACGAGTATGTTGGTCTCAGGAATACTCCTGATGTTGTGATTTAAATTTGTTATTAGATTTTGTACCCGGTATTGGGTCCCATATGTGCTTTGTAGTCCAAGGTGCTTCAGAATATTATAGCTATGTATATAAACTACATATAACGTCCGTTATTGAAGTTATGAACTGTAATGTTATAGATGTAAATATTTTGTATTGTTATTTAATTGAATCAGATTTTATTAAACGCCTGAAATCGCCACCGAATTTAAATGAAATAAATATATTTTACATAATGAAAAACCAACGGCAAAATATAGTATTATTATTAAATTTAACAACGTTTGTATGATGTTTACTTGTATTTAAAAATATATTTATCTCAACAATTACTCTCCCAGTTATCAACGCTATTATAATAATAATGTATTAGGTACATATTTTTAAGCCAGTGTCCATTTTTATTCAGAGTTTTATTATGTCACAGGAGCCGTGTATGACTTGCATTAATACTCTATGGATCTACCTATCCGTGTCCTGTCGTCAAATTATAAACGGAAATGCATAAATCAGCTTACTGTTTTACAATTTGACGTATTTCTGTTTCATTATTACCCGTTAAATCGTGAACTGACCCAATCACCTGAGACGGCGACGCGCGTGGTTATTCACAAGTTCTAGGCTACGCCAGGTAAGGATAGCTGATAAACATTATTGTATTATGTTTACAATATTTCGGCAATTTACAATCTGCCTAGAGACTCTTGAATGTGGTGTCTTGTATTGTGCTAATTTAAAAATCAATTGAAGAACGAATTCGATCGGCTTTTGCGCCTTGAGTTGAGGGTTCGATATGTTTTTGTTTGTAAATTCATCCACGATGCGCAAGAGACAAAATTTATACAAGCAAATAAACCTGGAGTTAATTAGGAATTTTAGGGAACAACGATCAATACACTAAAAATTGCGTTGTTTTTGCTGATATACTCTTGTGTACGGTACGGGCCCTACGAAGCAACATGTTTGGTTGCAAACTCGCCCTTAGAGACACGCAGTCCAACAGCCGAACCTTTTGTTTCCTTGTACCACAAAATCCAGTTTTAGAGTACAGTTTTAGTAACATTTGTTGTTATGCGCTGCTTGTGACGTCATACAACTCTGTCGATAGTTTAAGAACATACAGTTGCCAAAATAAATGATAATAAAGCTTGTACAGCCAATACAAACATGTACATACAAATATTTATAACATGTTGATTAAGTTTTAAGTGCTTCGGACAACTTATGAACCTGGTGCTACAACAATAATAATAATCCTGTAACTTAGTGTGTAATGAGCGCTTCCATCCGACGGTATGTTTTACATAATATTATGTAGGCTCATGTCATGTACTTAATACTGCCCTATTTATTAGTTATTACAATAGTTGTTTGTACTTCATGTTGTTTTATTGACATTCCTATGCACACATTAGCTATAACTACAATATAAAACTGTTCGACCTGGGAATTGAACCCCAGACCTTACCTACTCAGCAGTCGCACTTACGACCACGGGACTAACAAGGCAGTTGCATGTCTCTCACTGAATATATCTATACAAATATATTGATTGTAACTATTTTTGTGGCTAGTGGCACTTTTTTATAATTATTTTTTAGAATACTAAGTAATTTAATAAGATTCAGGCACTCTTAATAAGTGTAAAAGGTCGATACAGCACAATAGTGTAGATGGCACTTATGCGCTGATGCTTTTAGCTATTTTAAACAGCATTAACTGATTGCACCTGCTTTTTTTAGCGTTTAGATGAGAATGTTCCATCAAGTGTGCACTTGGGACCATGTCCCATGATATGAAGTATTAGTACTGTCACTCCAGAAATACATTGTAAGGAATAGGTCATGAAAAATGCATACAATAATTTTATATAACTTGTAAATTATTTATTCTTTAAACACAATATTGTTACATATTTCCCACACAATTATATACATTGTTAAAAATATATTTGTAACATCAATGTAACTTATACAAGCCATAAACTCTAGTCTAAAACCAAGCAACAAACTATATTACTTCTCCCGGCTTCAAAGCCTTCAGCTGTTTCATGAAGCCATCATTGGGACGCACAGCAGGTCTCCTACTCTTCAACAAGTCGTACGCATCTTGGAACTGCATACCCTTGTAATGAATCAGATACGCTATAGCAATCGTGGAAGTGCGAGAAACGCCTGCATTGCAATGTATCAGAACGTTATCATTCAAATCAACAGCTGCACGAATGAATGGCAAACAATCTGACAATATTTCTCTTATGTTAGTCTCTGGTAAATCTAAACAGTTTACAAACTTATTATTTACAGGAACTTCAACATTTATACCTAAGCTAAGTACATGCTTAATGTTATATGCTTCTATGATGGTTCTTGCTGTACAATCTTGTGATCCTATGTACACATGTTCTGATATCATTATAGGCACATTATCAGGTTTAGTGTCAACAACGAATCCATATGTGTTTGGGCACACAGCAGTCCTAGTGGAATCCTTCTCAACATATCTTTGCCCATCAACTCTAGTAACAACAGTCTCAGTTTCTTTCAATTTGTTTTTCTGTTTCTGTAACTCATTGAGAAAACTCATTTTTATGTTCGTTTTCTTGTGGAAAAATATAGTTAATAAAGTATACATATGCTATGTTAGTCTTAAACTTCCTATTTAAACACTTGTTAGTATGAATAAATGTCAAATTTGGACTGTCTATAAATAGAAATGCGATTTCTCTAATCCTCAAATATGCAGTGTCTAATCATGAATGTTAACATCTGCTAAGAATATAACTATACTCTAATATTATTTCAGTCTATTTTCTAGTCTATCAATCACATTCAGTATCACTCTCCTCGTCTTTTCCGCTCTCCTGAGACCTTTCTGGGTCATACACTAGGTCTTCTGGGTTGTACTCCACATTGCAGAGGTACAGGCCATCAGGAGGGCCAGTCTGAATGAAGCCCCACCAGGAGTGCTTTGATGGCACTTGAAGCATCACCTTGATTTCCTCAGGAGGAAGCTTGCCTGTAGCTACGCTGTTTAGAGCACCCACCATTCGGCGTATCTGTAGAGTACGATTATAAGCTGTTAGATCAGGTAAACACTAATCTATAACTTATAGATTAGTATTTACTATGGAACATCTTTTATTAAAACCTTCTTCATAAATTTGTTATGGCCTATCATAATATTTTCAAGAAACATAAGTTTAGTACAGTGACGAACCGGTTATGTTAATCAGGCCTCAAGTGTGACACTACACTTCATTGATACATAAGGAGGAGTGATAAGGTTTTTTCAGGCTCGGCAACGCGCGAGTGACACCTTGGGTGTTGTAAACGTTCATAGGCTATGGTAACCACTTACCATCAGGCGGGCCTTAAGCTTGTTCGCACCGGTGGTATAAAAAAAATTAAGTGTAAACAATAACAGATCACAGTCAGACTGCAACTATACTAACAGTATATATGAATAAATATCTGAGCAATTGGAATGTAGCGCCATCTAGGTCCAAACTAAGGTTATCAACTTGATAAACCTTAGCTCGGAACTAGATGCCACTACTTTATTTTTTTATTTAATGTTTTATTTAATACAGTTAACACCACAACAATATCTACTATAAAACTTCTTACCTGGTTATGTACAAAACCCCTCCCTTTGATTTCAATATCCCAATAATTAAATAAGTTCTCCTGTTGCCTAGTGTAGCTGGTGATAATAGGTTGGCCTGGCTTTATGTCAATGTACTTGATTTCTCTTCTGTTATGTTTGTTCTGTTTCAACTTGTCGAATTTCTTGAATGTCGTGAAGTCGTGATACCCAACTAAGTATTTAACACCTTCTTTGAATTTTTCTATGTCAAAGTCTCGTAACCTGAAATACCAAAATAACTAGATATAATACTCCATGGTTACTGAACAGGTTGAAGTGATGTAAGGACAATATAATTAAAGTTGAGCCTGAATAAATTATTTTACAAAATTGGGTTTTTTACAATTTGAAAACTTTTTTTAACTGTAGCTTGCTGCTCAATAGGTGTAACTAAATGCATTTGCTGAATGTAAAAGGATTACATATAATCAATTCTACCTTACAAAATGGCACCTCCTCCATTCTTCTATAGGTATATATGAAGCAATTGAAACATTCTCTGGCAATACAACATCATCTCTTAGCACTGCCAACCTGGAATTAATATATAACTATACCTTCCACTAGGAAAACCACATTCAGCTGTAATAATCTAGCTTTACAAAGCTAAAAGCAGCCATACGTACCTATACAAATATGTCCTAGAAATTGCATTATGTCTCGCATTAAAGTTGTCTGCAACTCTGATACACTTCTTAATATAGATAGAGTTTTTGTGTTCATAAAAGAACTTGTTCAAGCTGTAGGTGATACCTTCAGGCTGATATATGCCAGAGCCGAACTTTTCCAAATCAAAGTGTGCACTTGTGTTCAGCGCATGCACTCCTCCATCTGTACTGTAACAACATATAACAGAATAACATTTTTTATTTAAAATATTAGGTACTTAATATGTGAAATTTATACTTTAGATATTTATTATAATTTTATTAATTCATAGCAGCCATTTAAAAAGAGCAATATGATAAAGGGCTTTTGGATCAGCATTGCTTGAGGGGCGGATTTTAAAGAAATTGTCTAATCAATCATTTTGGATGTGTTGGGCGGTGGAAATAGTGGGATGAAGAAGTGTGAAGCAATTCCTGTGATCTATCCCACTAGATGCAACAAAAAAACTGATATAAGTGTGACAAAGGATTCTGAAGCTTAAGTTTGAAAATTACAATCAACAGGTGAGTGGAATAGTGAATTATGATTATTATTGGTAGTAATTACAGAGGAGATAAGTTAAACTGTCAGAACTATAAATCTGCAGTCAAGAAATTGGAAACAGGTTCACTTACCGGCTAGATAGCGTAAGGTTAGGATAGTTTAACGATCTCAGCCGTAGAAGTGCTAACTCAATTAAACCTTGCACACTTTCAGGGTCTGGATGATTTCGACCAGGTTTGTACCATAATTTCTCCGAAGACCTGCAAAATTGTTACCATCAGTCAATCTTATCAATACAGAATTATTATCAAACATACATTCCAAACCCACCAACCTAAATGGTGTTCCTATATATGAGAAGAATGTTAAATATCTGGCTTTCATGATACTTAAGGGTGGAGGTTATGAATAAAACCATTTAATATAAGACCTGCAACTTATGAAAATAAACAGATATTATCAATGTTTTTTTTAAGGTTTCACGATTTTTATACATTTGAATTATTATAGAAAAGGTATTTATACCTCAACGAAACTACACGATCTAGACCCGTTGTCTATAATAATTCAGATATTATCAAATCATTTAAACAAGACATCAGCAATTGCGAAATTAAATTCTGTTTTAATATTATTGCACGGTATCATAATAATAACCACAACCACATTTTTCAACATCTGTTCAATTCTGTTCAGTTCAGTAATTCATAATTCAGTGCAGTTGAACTTCAGTTTACTTCAGATGTCAGTGTTTTTTCAGTGATATTGTTACAAAGTTTTCTGTTTTTCATTTTCTACATGTATGTTAATTAAACAATGATGTGATACATCAATTAGTATACTATAGGATTATTTTTCCCGCGGCTTTGCCCGCATGGTACATAGATAAAAAGGAGCCTATTTGTTAATCCAGGTAATAAACTATATGTATGCTAAATTTCATTCAAATCTGTTAAGCGGTTTAAGCGTGAAAGAGTACATAACCAACATCCATCCATACATCTATTCTATACTTACAAACTTTCGCGATCTATGCTTTCGCGTTTATAATTTGTAGGATTCAAATCAGGCTGTGTAAGTGTGTACAAAATGTTGAGTATTTTAACAAGGCTGCTCTTATCTGATGATGTATTTTCGTATTATTCCAAGAAGTTCGTGTGTGATTTTAATAGGAAAGCCTTCTTTAATAATATTCAATTAATCATTAATTATCGTCTATCATCCATTAACTCGTATATCTCAGCTTCCTTTGCCTCTCAAACTGGGAAATAAAATAAAATAACGTCAATGTCATTTCATGATTGTCAAATTTGTCAATCATTTTTGTGCATTCAGTCAAAAATGGCACAACGGACGTGGCATATGTTTACGGTAATAACACTAATATTTACAATTTTATCACTTGTTGGAGATGTTTTCTCACAGTCAGCAGCACCCTGGTATGAGAATATGCCTGCGGTAACCATGGACTATAAAGTGCACATTGATGCAGGCAAAGAAGATTGTTACTATCAATATGTTCCATCGGGTGCTACATTTTACGCCAGTTATCAGGTAATTAATTATTTTTTCTATAACAAAACGCTTTAAACCCACTCTACATAATGTTGCTAGTGGCTTGGCGCGATTATGACTTGAAGTTGCAAGTTTAAACGAGTGTATTTTATACTTAAAAAGTCCGCTAACTTTTTTGTTAACAGGTTTTGAAAGGCGGCGATGGCATGTGTGGTTTCGCCGTGCGGCATCCAAATGGGCAAATTGTACATCCATATGAGTGGCGGCAGAGTGCCGAATACGCTGACCAAACTTCCTCAGGAGGATATTATGCAGTGTGCATTGACAATCAGTTCTCAAGATTTGCTGGGAAATTAGTCAATTTGTACCTATCAGTAATAAGATACGATATGTGGGAGAAGTATGCCAAGGAAGTGGAGGAGTTAGATATGAACATAAAAAACTTTACTGTAAGTTTTCATTTAAATCAAGTATCAGAAATTGGAAATATTTGTATTTTTTTAAATATTTTACTTTCACTTTTGATTGAAGTTAAATAAGAAATAAACTTCACTTACATTGTCTTTGATGCAAATTATTTTTCTTTTCTTGTGTTTAAAAATTCTGATAAGTTTTGATGAAAAGCCTAGTAGTTATAAATTTATAATTACAAATAATGTAATTTATATTTCAGAATTCTATCCAGTTTGTAGAGAGGAATATTAATGACATACTCCAGTATCAGTACCACTCCAGAGCAAGGGAGTCGAGGGACTACAACTTATTACAAGACAACAATGTCTATGTACTTAGGTATGGATGCCAATATATTAACATAATTTATATTTAACATTATACCGTGAAATCTCTATAACTATTTTCTTCAAAATTCCTTTGAACTGCCTAGATAGAATCTAACCTCAAAATCAAAAATCAAAATCAAAATATCATTTATTCAAAGTAGGCCAAATTTAATTGGCTCTTTTTGAACGTCGACAATAAAGACAGCCCCCAAAACGCCCGCCCTTCACCGCTTCCTAGTGTTTTTGTTGGGAAGAAGAAGCGGCGCAACAAACTCCCCAACAACACAGTTCTGTCTGTTAATTAATTTAACGATTCTATACAATATTACAATGAATCAATTGGTACACAGTTTATCGAATCAGCTAAATTATTATTATTATGTGAGCTAGCATACACAAATCCATTTTACCAATAAAAATATATAATTATGAATATTTTAATACACACTTAGCCTCCATTTGTCTGTATGTGCCCGCTCACATGTAATAACACGTTTTAACAAGTTGCAATATTGAGTTGTCTTGGGTCAATCCGGTGACCATCTTGTACTGTCACTAAAATAATAATAATAATAAAGCCTTTATTTCCGAATTTTACAATCTTTCTTTCTACTAATTAAACATCATAGCACTAATCATAATAAGTCTCTAAGTTCGGTGTGCCTTACGGCATAGGCCTCCTCCAACATCTTCCACTGTTTTCTGTCTGTTGCAATTCTTAGCCAAAGGGGACCTAGAGTCAACTTTAGATCATCCTCCCATCTTCTCATTTTGCGACCTCGGCTCCTTGACCCGTCTCTAGGATACCAGACCGTTACCTGTTTGCTCCATTTTTCGTGTTTGCAACGGAGCATATGCCCGGTCCATCTCCATTTTAGTTGGTCGATATGTGTTAGGATGTCCGTTAATTTAGTTTTGCATCTGATATCTACATTCCTGACTCTATCTTTTAATTTTAGTCCCAGTATGCTCCTTTCCATGGCTCGTTGACATTTCGCAAGTTTCTCCCTTTGATTTTTTGTCAAAGCCCAGGTTTCACAGCCGTATGTAATGCAAGGAAGAATGCATGTATCAAAAGTTTTTTTCTTGATCTTGATGCCAAGTTCTTTGCTTTTCATTATTTCTTTCAAAGCCCAAAATTTTTTCCACCCGGTAGCGATTCTTTTATCGATTTCTTTGGACATTTGGTCACTTGGAGATATGATCTGGCCCAGATATACATATTCCTCAACATATTCAAGTTTTTGTCCGTTGACACTTATGTCTACAGCTGTTGCATTTGTCATCATTTTTGTTTTGCTTGAGTTCATTTCTAAACCTAATTCTCGGCTTCTGTCTGCTAGCATTTGTATCATGGATTCCAGTAGTCTTGGGTTCTCCTCCAGTATGACCAGGTCATCAGCGAATCTGAGATGGTTTAGTCGCGATCCGTTAATGTTTAGCCCTAAATGCTTCCAATCCAATTTTCTAAACATTTGTTCTAGTACTGCTGAAAATAACTTTGGTGAGAGAGGGTCACCTTGCCTGACTCCCCTGTCGATCGGAAAAGTGTCCCCCAGAGATTCCAACTTGATGCTAGCTTTACTCTCGCTGTAGATATTTCTGATGACATTTACGTAAGCATACTGTACTCCCTGCTTCATGAGACTTTGCCATACAAACCTATGTTTAAGGCTGTCGAAGGCTTTTGAATAATCTATGAAGGCTAGATAGATAGGTTTGTTGTACTCGTTGTATTTTTGTAAAAGCTGTTTAATGGTATGTATATGGTCGATTGTGCTAAAGTTTTTCCTGAACCCTGCCTGTTCCACGGGTTGGTTTTCGTCAAGAGTGTTCGATATTCTGTTCAGTATCACTTTCGCAAAAACCTTATACACATTTGAGATGAGAGATATGGGTCTGTAATTTCCAATATCCTCCTTTGAACCTTTCTTATATAGAAGTATAATGTGTGATTCTGCCCATTGGCTTGGGATATTGCCAGTAAATAGTATCTCATTGAACATCTTTGTTAGTATCGGACTTAACTCGTTGACTGTTCCTCGCATCAGTTCATTTGGAATTCTATCAGGGCCAGGAGATTTTTCCATCTTTTGACTATTTATAGCTTTTACTACTTCTGATTTTAGTATTTCTGGTACTTCTGCGGTATTTTTTATTGCGTTTTCCAGTCTAGGTTCTCTATTGGGTGACTCTATATTAGGCTGAATAGAATATAACCGACGATAGTAGTCTGTTGCAATGTTTAGAATCGTACTGCGTGTTGAGGTTAGTCTATGTTTGTCTCTTAATTTTGGTATCCATTCTTTTCCCTTTTCTCGGAGTTCCTTGAGAGCTTTGCGTGTGCCTCCCGTTGTGATAATATGTTTTTCTAGGGTTTTGATTCTTCTATTTTTCCTGTCTTTCCTCATGTTTAAACGAATGCATTTGCTTAAGTGCGAAATATCTTTAATGTTTTCTTCCTTCTTCTTTTTTGCTATTAAATTCCTTCTATCTTCAATTAATTTTAGAGTTTCTTGGCTTAGATGGGATCCTTTGTTCTTTTCTGTTCTTGTTTTTATCTGTTCTTGGAGCTTATTTTCTACTCTGGCATATTTTTCATTTAGTTTCTTGTTGGAAGTAACAATTTCCATCAGGTTCTCCGTAGAATCTTCTGGAACCTTCACATTGCTGAGCGTTTGTATGTGGTTAGCTTGAAATGCTTTCGGCCTAGGTTTCCTTGGAGTCTGCTCAGAAAGACAACATCGTACCATACGATGGTTAGTATTGAAGTTCAGGTATTGTATTACACTCGTGTCACTGAACAGTCTTGTTTTGTTACACAGGATGTAGTCTATCTCGTTTTTAACCTTTCCATCTGGAGATATCCAAGTCCATTTAGATTTTTGTTTTTTGCGGAATATGGAGTTTAGCAGCGTTAAGTTATGTTCGAGCAGGAATTCTACTAGTTTTTTACCATTATTGCTTCGTTTGCCTCTTCCAAATTTTCCTATTACATGTTCTTCTCCAGGTGTTTGAACACCTACTTGAGCATTAAAATCTCCCATGATTACTATATTATTGTCCGAGTATTTTTCAGTAACTTCACTAAGACCGTTGTAAAAATATTCTATATCTTGTGCAGCAGCTTGTTCCGTCGGTGAATATACTTGAATAATGGTCCACTGTTTTGTATGTTTCGGTATGTTCATGTGAACTATTGCTATTCGGTCCGATATGCCTTCAAACCCAATAATTAGTTTTTTTAGTTTTGACTTTATCATGAAGCCTACTCCTCTGTGTCCAGCCACTTCACCTTTGTAGAACATAACATAGTGGGTCCTTTCTTCTATTCCTTCACCCAGTCTCCGCATCTCGCTTATACCCAGGATGTCCCATTTAATATTTTCAACGGCCAACTCTAGCTCTTGTAAGCTTTCTGGTGTTCTCAGCGTTCGTGTGTTCAACGTACATAAATATAGATTATATTCAGTTCGATTCTGTTTTGTTTTATTTGTTGGAGGGTAGCGGTCTTCTTCCCCCACGGTGACCAGCCGGCTTGGGGTGTGTTTTTCCGTTGTTTGTTTTGATAAAGTTGTGGTTTGTGATTTGGTTTGATTTCGGTTGCCGGTGGTCATCACAGGTTTTTTGGGTTATCGGACAAAGATGATGTTCTGCCTCGTGCAGCATATTTTAGAATATTGGGTATAATTTCCTTTGAAGTTCCCTGGGTAGTTTGGGGTGTCTGAGTGTCTTTACTGTTAATTTTTTTCTGAGTTGATGAGTTGGGTGAGCCCGACTCCTCCCTTTTTCTTTTATCCCTGGATTTGTCTGTAGGCTGTTTCACTATTATTTTATCATATTTTAGATAGGCTACATTTCCCTTCTTCTTTTCTTCCATAACATGGGTTTGAAGCTGCTTCCTCTTTTCAAGAATTTCTTTAGGGAAATCTTCTTTGATGTATATTCCTGGTGGTAATTCTCTCTTGTTCTTTAGTATGATATGTTTTTTCCACATGGATGTAATTGACACAATAACAGGCCGATTTTTGTTGGTATCTTTCTTGCCAATTCTGTATATGTTACTGATTTCTTGGCTATCCAGATGTGTTCCTGTACCTATTACTGTTTCCTTAATGTAGTCCACCAGCTCTGCTTCTGATTTTTCTATTTCTTCTACTCCAAAAAACACTAGGTTGTATTTCCGTTTTTCCTTATCCATTACGCTGATTTTCTGTTCGAGTAAAGATACTTTCGCTTTAAGTTGAGTATTTTCTTCTGTTATTGTTTTGAGTCTTTCGTCTAACGCTTCCATAACGCATTTTGTCACTGATGCAGTGATTATTTTTGTTTGTTGTTTTAATTTTTCGTCTAGTTTTGACAACAATAACTCCATGCTCTTTTCCATTTTTCGTAAGTGGCAACTCTGTTTTGTCTATCGGCGTATAGTCTGTAGCTGTCAGTGCCAAATTAACGTTAAAGTGACAGTTGACACTTTGTTGGTTAGGTTGGTATCACTGCTGGCTGATTTGAATAGCACTTTTAGGTTATGTCTTTTTATGGAGAAAACTACAGTTTTTACGACAATATATATGTTTCTTACTGTGATCCTTTTCTAATCGTGTTTTCCGATGGCTTATCCAGCGGATCTTATGACGCAAGACGTTCACAAAGCACTCTTTGCACTGTTTACAATTAATATTTACGGAGCACGGTAACGTATGTATTCACTCTATGATCGCCGGAACCGGAAACCTCGTCACTAAAATAGTCATTTAAATTATAATATGCCTTCTTGATAAGACAATCTTTTATTTTACGTTTAAAAGCGTCAGTCGGTAGATTCAAAATGTCACTAGATATTCTATTATAAATACGTATACCGACTCCCTCAAATGAATTATGCACCTTATGTAAACGGTGACTCTTTGCAACAAACATTATACTAATTAATTACTATGAGGTTTGTTGTATAAACTAACATCTATACAAATATTTTCTAATTCCCCTCTCTATAATAATATTGATGTTGCACTGAATACTTGTTTAAACCCTCCTTTAAAGTGAATACCTTTTATCATCATAGCATACATAGCAACTGAAAAAATCATTACCTTATATCGCACCTTTAGAATGAAAGTGACCTAACTCAAAATTACAGAATGTTTCATTTCATTTCAAGAAAATAAGTGCCTGTAAAATGAATATAACAGGAAAAAATGTTGCCATTAACCACATACCCATCCTATTTAACTTGACTCATCTTAATGATATTTTTTTCAGATGGTCTATGATTCAAATCCTAGCTATTGCAGCAACAGCAACCCTCCAAGTGTACTTTGTAAGAAAACTGTTTGAAGTCAAAGGGAACTCTTCAAAAACAAGAATTTGATATGTGAGCAAGTTTTTTACAAGCAAAATTATTAACTGTTACTCTTTCTAATGAATCTTCCATTCCATTCTGAAATTAATTTTGATCTCTCTTATTGTTTCATCATTGTGTTATTAGCTTGTTATTTTTATTTTTTTGATTGGTGCATAATTTTAGGCAGTATTGTAGTTCCGGCTGGGTTTTATAGGATTTATAGATAAATATTTTGTCATAAGATTTGGGAACTTAATTCTGTAATTTTATCTGAGATTATTGTATGAGATTGTTTTTTCTATTCTTCTTTTTATGTCTTGTGTGTTATGATAATGAGTTGTAACAAATTTTGCTGTAATGGAGCACAAGTTTATTATAATATTAGTTCATTTAGTTAAGTACAATCGCTTTTGCATTTTTATACAAAAAAGACATTGAATTGATTTATCAATATCAAACTAATAATTTAAGCTTTTAAACTATATTATTGGCCATTATTAAAAGATCTGAATGTATATTCAAAAGTATTTTTGATAAGATTTGCATTTTTATAAGTTATTTTTAATTTCATGACTGTCCATTTAATTAAGTATAAACTAATGTTTTGCTCGAAATTCAATTATACGAGAAAAAATATGCATAATAAAGTTAATTTCTGGTTTAAATTCGTTATACATATTATCAAATTTTATAATTATATTTTATTAGTTGTTAATGATTTGTAATATTATTTTTGTAAGTGTTTGAATGTAACAAAAACAAATGACCAACACATAATAAACTCAAATGTTAAAGTACTTAATTATTGTCTTTTTTATATAATATCTGACGAGAGGAATGCATTGGAAGGCTTCCGACTATAGTCTGTATAGTCCCCCATATATCCGGTATCTAGAATTCAGTTTCCTTGTATTTTCTTTGTGGCTCAACTTGTGAAAATTCATTTCTGGCACCGAGCTGCAAATGGGCGAATTAATGCAACTAACTGTAAGTAATATAGAGATCACGGAAAAGTATTCTATGAGAATCAAATACCGGTGTTTTACGTATGGACCCAAGAAGATAAGTAATTATAATAAAAATGGCTCTTATAAGAGTATACATAACTAGATATATATTAGTAAAATACTATATCAGAGCGGCCTGTCTATGTTTCTTTTTGTCACTGAGGCCCTTGCCTGCTAAAAGATTAAGTCCGCTGCTCTGGATGTCTAAATATTACATCATCATTATTAATAGAGACATCATCATCATCATATCAACAGTTAGAGGCCCACTGCTGGATATAGGTCTCCCCAAGGTCCTGCGCCACCCGCATCCAGCGGATTCCAGCGACCTTAACCAGGTCGTCGGTCCACCTTGCCGGGGGCTACCCACGCTGCGTCTTCCAGTACGTGGTCGCCACTCGAGAACCTTCAAGCCCCATCGGCCATCCGTTCTACGAGCGATGTGCCCTGCCCACTGCCATAATAGAGACATAGGAAGATTTATTTGATACAAGGTCTTTTAAAAAGAGTATCAATAACTAGAAATGAAACATCATTATAATATAATTACATTTTATTATCATACCATAAATATATAACATCCATGATTTGTTACATTTGTTCCTTAATTCTATATACACAATAATTTACTTAAGTACATTACAATCGTAACTTGATTATATTGTTAATGATATGGTGCAAAATTATAACCGGAATCACATTGTGTAGGCAGCCTATTTTCTGAAAACTTTTTTTTCTCTGAATAAAAGACTATCAACAACAATGTAACTCAGGCTTCAGTGCTAGCCAAGGAATGTTGACTATAATACTTGATAATTTAATGATCAACTCATCCGCTAGTTATGACTAGGCAATTTTCGAAGACAGCGGGCAAGTGAAGCGTTACTCGATGATTACAGATACATCTTAATCTAATCAGTAAATGTCTTACAATGATATACTGTACAAACTGCTGCGAATCTCATACGTAACTGTACACTTGACGAATAATAACTATGTATTACTATTTATACTAAATTAAACAGAATCACTCGTGTTATCAACTAAATAATGTTCAATATTATAATAATATGTGTTATTTGCAATGATTATTATACTATGCGACGGACTATGTCCGAATTAATTGATAAAATAAAATATATTTGATAAAATTGCTTGATATTTTCGATTTAATATTTAAAATTCGTATAAGGGCGATTTCACAATAACTCATTGATCAAAATTAGTGGTAAAAACAAGTCAAATTAATTTTAAACAATTAATACAAGTACAGTGATGTTAAGTCTTGTTCAATGATTTGTAGTACAAGCCGCCCCAATTATAGAACTATTACGGTAATACATTTAAATAAAACATTCATTAATTACATTTAAATTAAAAGAGCTTTTACACGACTCGTTCTTAACGTTTTCTAACTGATTTTGTTCAACAAATACACGGGAACTATCACAAGTAAGCACCTTCTGGCACCTTCGTGTCAAATCGTTTCGATCATTAACTCACGCGTACTTTTCACATCATTAAAAAGCCAATGACTGGACGGACCACGTCTCATTACATAAAAAGGTTTCATAATAATTTAATTTCATGTTTTTTTCCTAGATTGTTTTTTTTTAATAATAATGCAAATACAGTGTTGCAAACTTCTAAATACTTATTATTGTGAGATTCTAATGTGATGATTTTGATATTCAACGTTAACCCCTATAACATTCTACATTTTCACTGTGAAGCTACCCAGTAAATGCATAAGAGACAGATGTCAATGGAATGTGAGCAACTCAAGCACCAATATTGTGACGTGCGGGGATCTACACTAAAACACCTAACCATAGATCTATGCAGTGCCTAAATGTTTTCTAAACTGTTTAAACCCACCAAACTCGACGTCAAATTGCGTATTTAGTTAGCGTAAAAGAGATATGGTGATATGCATGGTGTATAGCTCCATCCCTTTTACACAACATAATAGCAAATTTTGACACTTCAAATAGGATGCTATAACGACACGCGTGTAGGATCCAGGAGACCATCATGGTCTTATAAGATCTTTGGATTGTGTTTCACTCACAGGCATAAATCATCCTTAATATGGGCCAGTTCATAGGTCAAGCTGATTGGTCAAGAGATGGTAACTCCTCTGATTGTAATAAGTGCCAGTTTTCCCCGGTCGGTCGGTGTGGTGTGTTGTCAGAGCACGCGTTTCTTCTGTCCGAGGTAGGTCCCGGAGAGAGCGAGCAGGCGATATCGCTGTCGCAGGTTGCGCGCGCGCACGTGCGGGGAGGCGATCTCCGCGGTGTAGGAGCCCGGGAACCAGCCCGCCTCGCCGTCTCTGGTTCTCTCGCCGTAGTACCAACCTGTGGGAAAGTACACATTTTTCATTCGTCTTTTGGGACAGTCCATATCCTATTTGTCAGGAATAATTGAGTATTACTTCTACGCCAATGCATGAATGACGGAATGAAAATGTAATAAATCACTATATTACTATATTTTTCCATCATAGAGAAGCGACTATTTCTATTCTCTATGGTGGACATAGAAGGATCCATGGAGCGCGATTCCAGGTCGCACTTTATCTATTTAGATGGCTCAGCAATGGGCCGGTAAATAGGTAGATAATGACGCGCACATAGACTAATGGAGCAAATACTTGAGTGTGTGTACCTTCGCTGGTCTTCCTGGTGACGTTGATGACGTCGCCTTCGGCCAGCGGCAGCTCGTCGGGCTGCGCGGGCGCGTACGCGTACAGCGCGCACACCTGCGGGCAGTCCCAGCCGGCGTACACCGCCTCGCCGCCCTCCGCGCCCGCGCCCCCCGCGCCCCCCGCGCCCCCCGGCGGCGACAGCACCTCCGACCAGCGCGACCACTCCGTCTCGTTCGGGCACGACATCAGCTGCGGGACACATACACACGTACTATTGATCATGTTATAACAAACCAAACGTCATGGACAATCGTGTTAATTGATATTTATTACTGCAAACACCGTTTTTGCAAGTCACAAAACGGTTTATAGGCGCGTCGCTCACACGGTCAACAGTCGACGTGGAGTTGAGGCACGGGTGTGTGATGCGGCGGTTCCGTAAAATGTGCAGAGAGCATAGCCGCCTGCGCATCGACTACGAAGAGACCTATCCTCGCTCGTGCTGCGACGCACCTCAGTATTAGGTTATGCGTGTCACCAGTATTTCCTGACGATCTCTTAGAAGAAATTCCGAAAAAAATCGAAAATTGTGGTCTGTTTCAAGACTAGACATAAAAATGGTCATAATAGCGTTTAAGAGACCGTCATAAAAGTTTTGAATATATCATATACATTGTACAGGGTGCTAAACTACCAACAGATTGCGGGGCCATTTGAATAACGAAGCTTGAAATAGGTATAAGTAATCGTAAGTAGTATGTGTGTAGTGCGTACCATCTCCTGCGTGCGGCCCTCGTGGTTGTCGAGCAGCGTGAGCAGCAGCGCGTGCTTGGCGGCGCCGGCGCCCGCCTCGCCGCCGCACACCTCCACCAGCGAGCGCGCGCAGTGGTCCACGCACACGTACTGCTCCGCGCTACACGACACACATAGATAAATAACAACAAGGGAAATAGGTCGTATGTTTGCCCTGATATGCACAAAGTACACTTTCATCATCATCATATCAACCGACGCAGCATAGGTAGGCAAGGTGGGCTGGCGACCCGGTAAAGGTCGTTAAAATTTCCGAAATGCAGATGGCGCATGACCGGTCGTAGTGGCTATCCTTGGGGGAGACCTATTCCAGCAGTGAACGTCTTACGGTTGACATGAAAGTACACTTTTACACTAGTCACAATGAACACTAACACCCCACATTCCGCCACAGCTATACCACATTCAGCATATCGCTTCCAGTGAACGTAATCTCTCAGCTTGGGATGATGATGAAGGGTTACATATAATCGACATCTGAGCTTCGATCTGCCCTAGTATAATCGTATAATTAATGTCCATAACTGTTACAGACAGTAAAATCAATAAATCTACAATAGATCAGACACGGATCCGTGTCTTTTCAGACACGGGTCCGTGTCATAAAATCATTTCTATTTATTTTAGGTCGAATCTTATTTTTCTAAAGTCTGTAACGAACCTCTTTTTCTTGGCGATGACGAGCAGATCGTTGAAGAGGAACAGATGTAGCGGCACCTTCTGGAACTTCTTGCCGAACGTCAGCTTCAGCTCGTCCGACTTCCAGATCAGCTGCGTCATCTCGCCGGAGCGCACCAGCCACCGGATAGGTCTATCAAGTAAAACGATAAGTTAAACATAGGTACCTAAACATTGAAATTCGAATGGCTTTACAAGCACAAGGTTTTCTTCTTTTGTAAGTCTATTGCCTACATACTTGTAAATTCATTTATTTATTTTAATTTCATGAGTTATTAGTAATGTCCATACTCTTGTCTTTTTTGATTTGTTTGTGTGTTTTGTGTGTGTCCTCGTGCTACCGAACGGTTGAACCGAATTTGATTTAGTTTTCTTTGTTTGAAAGTTGAATTTGTCGGGAGTGTTCTTAGCTATATTTTATGAAAATCGGTTCAAGAGGGCCACCGCGCGCCGCCACATTTTTTTTAAAATTTTAATTATTTTTTTTCATGTAGGAGTTCTTTGGACTAAACTATACGGTGGGTCACAAATAGCGATATAATGTTACCTGCGGTCTCGCCTGGCGCAGGCGGGCCCGAGCGCGGGCGGCTGGCGGACGTGCGGCGGGAACTCGATGAGCTCGCACAGCCGGAACATCTCCTCCACACGCTCCGTGTTGCGCGCGCCCTCGTTACATTGTGACACGTACTAAGGGAAACAATCTCATCATCATCTACACAATTATTGTCCCGTTGATAGGCACGGGTCTTCTCTCATTTGAATCGGATAATCCCTTTTGAACGCACAATTCCACACCGAGCCTACCTGCCTATTAGTATATTATAACGTTTTGTATTCTGTGTATTTATGGTATATGTCGCTTTTTTTTAAATTGTCTTGCGTGAATTGTGTGCTGTCAATAAATATGCTTTCTTTCTTTCACCAAGCTAGCCTAGTACGTATTGGCAGACTTCATATGAGCCAGGAAGAAATACTCTCAGGCATGCAGGCTTTCTCACGATGTTTTCCTCTACCGTTTGAGTGGTGTCACTAAAAGGAATTGATTTTAGATCTTGCGTAAATCGCCTGGGCTGAGTGCTCAAGAGGTTAATAATATGATAACGATAAAGTTGACGATAGTATTTTATGAATCGAAATTTCGGGTCAGATTTTTTTACTTGCATTAGAATGGGTGTATGACACTAAATAAGTAGACCAATGTATAAGCAAAGTACTGGAATGTAGGTACATACAATTTGAAGTTTATGTACTATTTTAAAATCACATTTGTTTGGGTATTTTCATGTTAAATTATGATGGAGTAGTGAACGACGTGATGGCAGTGTCTCTTAACATCAGGCGAACTGGTTTTTTATCGTAAACCTATCAACAACAAAAAACTGTCTCACGTTGTTGAGCGTGACGAGCGCGCGTGCGCAGGCGTGGTACTCGAGGTCCTCGGTGTTGAGGTTCTTGAGCACGGCGTCCAGCAGCAGCGGCAGCCGCGTCACGCGCTGCATCGGCAGCATCAGAAACGAGTGCAGCGACAGCGACTGGCACGACGGGTGGCTCTCCAGCCTAGCGGTACCACACGATTATCAACTTTATTTATTTCAAGCAACAAGGTCTATATTAGAATTGATTAAAAAATAATGAATTGAAATTACGATTTACAATATGTGTTATTAAAAATAATAGTCTATAAAAAATAAAGTTTGAAGAGTTAGAACATTTTTTATGGGCGTTGTTGAAGTAAGAAGCTATTTCTTTCTTTCAGCGCGATGCAAAACGTTTACAAACACAAATTCTTACACACGTGTAAGAATTACCGAAGAGCGTGGCATTGCCCCGGGACGCCTCTTGAGTTCAAGGGGGGTGGGGGGCCAAACCCGATTAGCAAACTTCTTATTGAACTAGCAAAAATTATATCGACATCAGAATCTAAAAGTAGGTTGCAACATGACTTAAATCTTGGCAACTCATTAAAAATATACCGGTAAATTCGACAAGTTTGAACTTTAAAAGTAGATTGGTTATAATTATACGATATAAAACCTTATAAGTTTAAAAGCCTGTTTTTTTTTGCCCCAGGGTCCTTGATCACCTAGTTACGTCACTAGTAAAGAGTATTTTAAATGAAGAATACTAACTTTTTAAGCGTGTTCGCGAAGGCAGTGCGCGCCTGCAGCCGCTGCAGCGCTTTGACCATGAGCGTCTGGTTCTCGCAGTACTTGACGTACACGCTGAAGTGCTGCTCGGCGTGTTGCCGCACGATGTCGCATATGCCTTGCAGCAGGATGTTGTCCTGCCAGCACTTCTCCAGCTCGTTCATAAGCAGCTGCGAGCATTTGCGGACTGTGGATAAAAATATATGGATTAGAACAACGGGTTATTTAAGCAGCTTTTGTAGGTATATTGACTCTAATCATAGATATCTGGTAAATAAAAGTTTTTTAAGGCGATAGTATCTATAAATACGACACGATAAAATATATAATACCTAGTTAAAATCAACGTCTTTTGATCTACGATTTTTATAATACAAAATAAAAAATATAGTCTGCTGTTTACAGAAATTTGAATTTAACGGCTATTTTAAATTCCAATGATTGTAAATAGATTTTTTGAACACTTAATTTTATATACCATGTCGACAATGTATGTTAGTATTTTTGAAATTCGTTAAACGAAATTAGCTCTTATTTGGTTTTTGGTATGACCTATATCCTCCGCATCACCAGTCAGCAAAAAACAATAAACTTTTAATGAATTATTCCGTACCAGGCAGTATGGTAGCGAAGAGCGTGTCCCAGTCGTGTCGCGGCAGCACGTGCGGGTCGCGGAAGGCGGGGTGCGCGATGAAGTTGGCCTCCAGCACGTTCAGCGAGTTCAGGTACGACGCCTCCGACGTCAGCAGCTCGAACTTCGCCTCCTGCAGGCGCTTCTGGGCGGGCGCGAGGGAACCTACAATGGTTGTTACAAATACAATATTATATAAAAAATTAATAATACATAAATTATTGAAATGTATTCTGTATCATTAGTGGAGGCTAATATTTATATGATGAATATAAGCGTTTGTATTCGTCTGGTATTTTTTATGTATTATAAGTAAGTATGCATTTACAAAAAAAAGTATAAGTATTAATATCCATTGTCTAGTACTCATAGTACAAGCTCTGCTTAGTTTGGGACCTGATGCTGCTGAGTAAATTGTCGCAGAATATTTATTTAAGAAATCTCATGTTTAAAATATGTTTCATTATTAATGTTATTTATTTCAATGACCAATCTGATTTAAAAATAATTAATTATTGCGCAAAAGCTATAATTATAATATGACAAATATTCCCGACAACATCTACTTGAATTCTGTGTCAAATGTCTATCTAACTGCTAAACCTGGGTAGTTTAAGTTATGAGTGCCAAGCACGAGTTCCATCTACGTCATCTGCTGAACGCGACCATTTGGATCATTCTGTTATCATTGAACAGTGTTTTTCTCACTTCACTTACTGAGTACAGCCGAGTTGAGCACCTCGGGCACCTCGCACCAGAGCGTGCGGGAGGGCCCGCGCGGCGCCACTAGCGCCATGGCGGAGGGGCGCGCGGGCGCGGCCTCGCTGGCGGTAGTGGTGCCGCTGCGCTGGGACCCGGGGTCGTACGCGTCAGAGTCTGAGTCGCCGGTCTCGCGGCACACCGACTGAAACACAACAAAATATCATTAATATCGACATAAATATGTTCATAATTCATTTGTCTTTTGCTAGACTATGGTATCAGCGATAATATTTAATAAGAATTAGCTTCCTTAATACAGCTGTAATGCCTCTAAATAGATGCGTAAACGAACTGTTTATCCTTATACTGATAATAGCTTAGCGATGTAGTAGTTTATGCATTATTAGATTATAGAATTAATTCTGTTCTGGCAACAGGAATTTTCTCAAAATATGCGACTGTGTGTCTTTTGTAATACTAATAATGTACTTCTTTGTAAATAATTACTTTATGTAGAAAAGCTAAAACGAAACGTGTAGTGGTAGCTAGTTGTGTTTCTATATTAGGTGTTTCTTAATTTTAGTATTGAATTCTGAGAAGAAACACGGAAACGCACACAGTTTGATTTAGCGTTTGTGTTGTAACACTATTACGTACTAAGGAAAAGTATTCCGTCTGCTCGAGTCCGGTGCTTCCTATTTCGTAATCTCTGAGAAGAAACACCAAACATATTTGAAAACGAACAAACAATGTAAATTTATTGTATTGTGTATGAATGTAGGGATATATTTATTATAACATAATCTTTGTTGGTACCTTTTTTATTTCGTAATGTTCTATTTACTTTGTCTCTCTTGGGTCTTTCATTTCTAGTCATACAAGTGTATATGCATATAACCTATCAATAATTTATAAATCATATCACATTTAAACACAACACAAAGCAATTCAGGCAGTAATTATACTCAGGAAGCAACACAGATTAATTTATCAGAATATTTAGTTATTGAAAACAAGAACTTCATTCAAACGTATAAAATTCCTTTTAGGGGAGCAATGATCGATAGGAATTAGCACCGGTGTTAGGTCATACAAGTCAAAGTCTAGCTTGTTTCGTGGAGGTCACTACAATTACGCCCAATTAGCGGCTGGAATTAGCGCCGATCGTTTACGAGCCGCCTCTAAAATTGGACACACGATGGATAAGCGTAATTAAACTGTTTACTTCCTTAAACATGTGTACCTACATTTATATATGTGTAGGTACTATTGTTTGTTCGTGTTGCCACATGGGAAAATATGCGTCGTTTGTGGAAAGTGTTTGGGTAAGTTATTTTTAAAAGGGAAGTGAGTGTTGGTCTTACTCAGTAGCCGAATGTTGAAACCCCAATTAAGTAATTAAATTCTTTTTTTTTGCTTTGTTGCACTTTGTTTTGTCTGATAAAATGCAAAAACAGAGTATAGATAGTATAGCACATGCAAGCCGGAACACAGTGAAATTGTTTGGTCTCATCTGGGGGTAACTGAGGTAGATCGTCAAATCCTTTCATCAAATTTTACCCATCACGCTTTCTTTCTCAGCGTGCGATTGCAATTTACACAAGGCCTACACTCGGCCGTGGGGATTCCCCCTCAGGAAGGCCTACATTGCCTACATTGCATCTAATATTGTGCCATGATATGCTTAAGTCAGTCCTGTCTAAATTGTCGAACAAGCGTATTGCCACCTCGAAACATAAAGTCTTAAGTCTCATTTGTTAATTGCAGGACTTCGAGCAGTATTCTTGTATTGGAATTATTTAGCGGCATAGGTAGATCTAGGCGTAGGTAATGGCAGCTAGTTAGGGCAGGCTCCGTCTGGCGCCATGCTAATTACTTAGTCGTCACAGTTTTATGTTGGCAGTAAAAGTTGCGAAGATTACAGCCATGTAAAGTGTGTGTACCAAGAATGGCTTATCGTCTGCGAGCCGGTAACCCGTTTGTCGTGGTGCCATCTTCCCAGAGATAAGGTGTTACAATAGTTAATGGTGATAATAGATAATGAGGACGCTTAGAATCGAAATTTCATACAAATAAGGTGGCAAACTATTGTATGGCTTGCGATAACTGTACGCTTTATGTAAGTTAGCAAGTACAGAAATAAAGAGGAATACCCTTTATACGTAAGTTATTCAGTCCCTCTCGCTTGCCCAGACAGATCGGTGACCTCATTGCACTTAAATACAACCGTAATACAATATCGATAGCACACTGTTTATAGCAAACATTTGTATTCAGTAGAAGTTGACTAATATAAAAGAGAATTAATTATTATTTATCAATAAATTATTCAAGGCGATAGTTTTACTGGTATCCAATTTACGACATAAGTTAAATAATCACTTATGGAAAATTTGTATGAATTTTCGAAAGGCGTTCTCCGTGTAATACATATAGTATGGGCATGTGAGCTGACCTCAACTTTGGCTGCGTTGTAGAACTGGTAGAGCGGCTCGTGCGTGAACAGCGAGTGCGGCAGCGGGCTGGCGGGGTGCGAGCCGGACGACGCGCCCGACGACGACGAGATGTTGCCCGCCGGGTACAGACCGGCCTCCGCGTACCTATACACACAAACCTCACATTAAAACAACAAAATAGTACACAGCGGCTATCTAATACAAAAATAAAAATGAACCTAAAAGTTCTTAGACATGTTTGATGAAAATCGGTCCAAAATAGCCTACCGCCTCACCTTTAAAACAAAACGTTAACTAAACAACCTTTCAAACAAATCAAAATCGGTCCATCTATGATAGACAGACACACACACACGCACACACAGACACTTCAAGCGTCGGGGTTAATAAAATATGATAATCAACAAATCTAGACATTAAGTTCCTATATGCGAAGTCAATTATGACAGATCAAATTGACAAGGCAATCCGAGTCATACAATTCCTGTTATCTACTGCAGATTAGGACAGGATACCGAAATGTTTAATCATAATATTATTGTACGCTAATATCGTTGTTCGTGGAGTTAAATGCCGTTATTGCGTTTTAGTGTCATTACAATAACAATAATTATGTGCAATGTCTGTATGACAATTCTTTTAAACTCCTCTCGTTCTAAGAATTGGTGAGATAACTTTTATGATGAGCACGGTGTAATGACACTTGATGTTAAACATAAAACAATAACATCTTATGTGTAAGAACTCTTAATTATAATTAATGAACGGTTGCTAATAGGCTATGAACTATGTATTAGCCTTCATATTATGTAGATAAAATAATTTCAAGGGATTAAAATAGAACTAGTTAAGTACTTTTTTATAGATTCTATCGCGGTAAATTAATATTATTTAATCCCTATAGCCACCGTGACCTTAGATGCTGTAAACAATCCGAAATGACCGTAATCCAAAAATCTGTTAAAAATTTATTTATTTCAATGTATTTGCCTCAGTGTAAGAAATCAGCATAATTTGGAGAGATGTTAAAGCCACAGTCAAATATTTATTTGTACACTTAGTGTACAAAAAGGTCTCATACCTACATATTATAGTTGGTTCATAACTTAGTGCCTTTTTCAGGAATTTTGTGCGAATTTTGGTTGAACCCGGACAGACCCAAACACAAATCATGATGTGCGATCTTCTAATGTTATTGAGAGGTGACATTGACTACGATAATACAAATAAAGAAGGTAGATCATACCTAAATTTATATTTTTTTGCAATGTAGGTGGTTGTATTTGCACCAACAACGAATGAGGCAATATAATTATTAATAACATAACTATAACTACATATTTATTATCCTATATTTATACAATAACTTACTTAATAACAATACCTTCTCTTATCGCACCATGAGCAACAATTACAAAATATTTATCACCAACGGTCACACACTTAATCCAAACACACGGAATTTACACAATATGGAGAAAATCATTTATATTTTTTCTTTGAATACCTTCAGTACATACTGAGTACAATACGGCACAGTATATAAATTAAAGACACATATATTTGCGCGCTAAAAGCCACAAGCAACAGTTTTAATTCAAATCCCACCAACGTCCTTCTGAGCACGCGCATAAAAGCTGAGTTAAGTTATGAGCTTGTCCGAGTCAAAGGCGCACAGCGCGAAAAAAACAAGGCGAGAGGAAACCCCCTACTATCATCACATAACTAGATCACGACACAAGATATAAAATAATAAGGTATATGACATCGTACGATAGGTATCAGCCACCATTATATCAGTGTTTTAATTAAAACTATATTATGTTTGGTCTACAAAATGAAATCGCATAATTTCCGTCTTCAAATAACCATGAACGATACTCAAAAAAATATTAATAGTCGTCTGGGAGCAGGTTGATATCGATTTGAGACTTCGTATTAATTCAGTAAGTATCGTAAAATCGCTAGTCGCTTATGCAATGGGGCACAGTTAACGGTGTGTACGGAAAACTGGCTTGTGAGTCATCGGTTTCGTGGAGAGGTAGACGTCATGCGTTCGCGCCACAACTGACTAACGTCTGGGTCCGAAAATGCACATACCTTCGGGAACACCCATCTGGGTCAACTGAACTTCACTTTGTACCTACAGACTACAGCACTCTTTTCCTGTTTTTTTTAACAGACTTCCAAAATGGAGGAGGTTATCAATTCGACTGCATTTTTTTTATTTTCTTTTAAATTTGTTACCTTATAACATTCGACTGGGTGAACCAATTGTGATAATTCTTCTTTTACTTGAAAGCTAATACTTCCCGTGTGATCCCAGTTCTGACATTGAAGTCGGTTTTTTTTCGAGAGAATTATTCTTTGAACAACTCAAGGGAGATGTTCTCAAAGCCATTTTATGAATTCTTCATTGAAAACGGGTGGTCAGAAGATATTGTTAGTGACTTACCAAAATGTGTTGGCGTAGTGATAGTATATAGCATTGTTTTTATTTGTGTTTCTTCATACGTTTATCGTCGTATTTAAATACAAAGTATATGAACCACCGAATGATTTTGGCCGAATTGATCCCTCTCGTTAGCATACCTTCACACCATCACATTTTTTTAATCATATTTACTCTTCCAATGATGAATAAATATAGTGTTTGTTTTAATTTAATCTAGTGTTTATTACATGGTGTGATTTTTAAAAATGTATGACTCGTTGACATGTATCGTCATGTCAACAATGTCAGACTAGGATGAGACATAAGTGAGGCTGAGGTTTTATGACTGTCATTTATCATCTATGAATCAACAAACGTTAAAAATATTATATGTATAGGATACGGCACCTAAGGTTTATAAAAAAGTTTCTATCCTACTATTATAAACGCAAAAGATTGTATGGATGTATGTTGATAGGTTGGATGAAAGATTGTTTGGCATACAGATAGTTTATTACCTGGATCAACACATAGGCGGGCAAAGCCGCGGGTAGAAGCTAGTAGCTATATATAAATAAAAGATGGCCGGCGACCACTATCAGGTCGATAAAGGTCGACGGAAGTCGTCGTATGCAGGCGACATGTAACCGGTCCTTGTGAAGTTCTATGGGGGAGGCCTACGTTCAGCAGTGGACGACATTTGGCTGATATGATCAAATAAAATGGGGAAATGACTAACAAACCTATATAAATAGTACAGAGTTGGCGTCGACAAGGTTGTTTTTTTAAAATGATACCCACGATGTTACTTAACATGTTATACCTTGCATACTGTTCATTATCATTACAATCGAAGATAAACAAGAGCTCATCAGAACACAAGAAGGTTTAGACTGTCTTCTGACTTGTTGTAGACTTAGCAAATGTTCCAAATAGGCTTAGGTATATATTATGAGCTTTAACTCAGAATCTGATAAAATTCCAAGACTTAATTCAGATGTCTATCTCCGCAGCTAAAATGTAATGTAGTTTAATAACAAATTGTTAAAAAACAAAACAAAAGAATTAGGTAAATTGGTCAGTGGGAACTACATATTCGTTTGTCCTTGCTGTCTCTTACAAAGAGACCTTGACCAATATCCTTGTTGTTATATGTCTCGGCATAATTTCTCGAAATTAAATCGTAGTCTTTAGTCCATCAGAATTGAGAACATTTCAGAGCCGTCATTGAAGTTGCTGGGGAGTTTGTTGCACTGCTGCTTCTTCTCAGCAAAAACACTAGGAAACGGTGAAAGGCGAGCGTTTTTGGGGACTGGTTTTAATTGTCATCGTCCAAATAGAGCCAATGTTTGGCCTACTTTGAATAAATTATATTTTGAGTTGAACTAGAAGCAGCAAAAGGCGAGACTGTTTTTCCCGATTATCATTTCACTTTTATTATACTATATGTGCACACTTGATGTTGCATTAGCATTGCATATGTATGTTGTGCGATATTCCTCAAGTGGGCCGGTAAGAGCGGCGTTGACCTTTGTCGTGAACTCCTACAGTTACCGAAGCCGAATGCCAAACGGACCGCAATCGTAACTGTAGCGTAAATGCACTGTCGCTAACCGGCTGAGCTGCTTTTGCAACAATATTGTAGTTAAGCAAATAAATTATAGTTATTATAGGGTGTTTCATGAGAATTCATAAGTTTTTAATGTTGCAAGCTTGGTTTTTTATAATCTGGCTGGTTTTTTTCCCGATCTTGTATCGCTACATATTAAAAAACACTACACATAGCACACTACGGCGAGACCCTTCGCGAAGACCTGTAAATGTTCCTCGTGGTCGGCTCGTGCGGAGTGTCTAACTTCAAACTTGTCCCTAGATAATTTCAATCAACCTTAAATCAAGATTCAGCTTCGCTCGTTGTCCCATTAGTAACGATCAAAGACGAGGCCCGAGCCCTAGCTTATAGCTTAGTTTAAGTAAGTTCTTGCCTGGTGCATCACCAATTTGTCTGATTACTTAGTAAAAGTAAAAGCTCACTGGAGCTAACAACAAAAATCCCGAATAATAACAAAAAACAAAATTAAATTAGTAACGTGCGTTATTTAAATAAAATGAATGTCACTAGAGGGAAACCCCAGAGAGAGATGAATAATACAGGATAAGGAGTGACAGATTTATCAACAGGCTTACGCATCACACTGGCCCACCCATAGACTAATAGCAAGGCCAATTGTATTGTACTTATGCATTGGGATTAGGGGCAGCTATGTAAAAGCAAACAGAATAATAGATGGTTTGATTCAAATCGGATTTTGGATGTAAGTACCAACCCATGAAAATATAAAGTTATGTTTCTTCTATAAACATAGACATGACTTGTAAACGTTCTTAGTTATCTAAAGCAACGCATTTTTACTTGAAAGGTATAAAAGGTAAGGTAATAAAATACTGAAATGCTAATTTAGCTACTACGTAAAATTTTAAATTATGTTTTTTCTACAAGCGACACCGCGCACCAAAGACGCCTCACGCTGCGATTCAATTAATTAGTGGTGAAAAAGAGGTCCAGAATACTGAGAAAATGATATAAGCTGACGATGAGGGTGACGTTTTGTAGGTATATTGCCGCACTAGTCATATAGCGGGTTCATTTGTTTTTACTATCTATGTACTAATTACAAAGTACGTCACTCTTAAGGAAAGTGTAAATTATAAAACTCCTATTTCTTACTGATTTGTTAGACTTACGCGTATATTACACACTGTTTTTTTAAGGATTTGATATCGTGGTATATTGATATTATTTAATGAATGCTAGAAAGTTTTCGTATACATTCTAGCATTCATAATCCCAGTGTAAAAAATAATTTTATTTCAATATCATATTTTTTTTTTCATAAATTTTAACCTGTGAGATTTTATGAATAGGCATTTAACATAAATCGGTAGAGAGATAGTGACTTACCAAGACGTGTTGGAGGTGTTGGGCGTAGTGTTAGGCGTAGTGTTGGGCGTAGTGTTTGGCGTAGTGTTGGGCGTAGTGTCGGTTCCGCACTCGGCGTACCACGACGTGCGCGCGCGCGGGCTCTTGTCCTTGCGCGACAGCGTCGGCAGCAGCCGCTTCAACTCTGCACATCACAACAACACACTGTTACGTCACAACATCACGCCGCTATGAAACATGTCGCTCAGTTACTAGAAGAACAGATTTAGTTTGGTCTAATTCATTCAGATTGGTATAGGTATGTTCTTATACTAAGTCCCAATTTCTAAAACCATTCTTATAAGTAACCAGACTATAGTTACAGCTGTTAGACTTCTTTAAAGATTATAAGCAATCTTAACAATTTTTTTTTAGTTTCTTCTTCTTTCATTAATAGTATTTTGTATTATAGATTTTTTTGACGCACGCAAACACTAAACACTTCTAGATTTTTACAGAATAGTGAGAGACGCAGTGGTCTCATGAAAAAAAAAAGTTATGTAATACAAAATCGAGTATGGAGAGAAATTGTTGAATCCGTTCAGATGTAAATCAATTATAATTTAGAAAGCTTTCAAGTTTACTGGTAGGGGTAATTTTCGAGTAATCAAAAGAAAACATGACATGTGATGTCATAGACTGAGACAGCGAAATATCCCAGCTGGGTTTTTGCTATTCCCTATGCCCTTTATTATTATTGTATGTAGACACCAGTTGTATATGTGTGCGTGCGTCGCAGAAACGATAGGTTGTAAGAAATCATACATCTGAACTATAGCTGCGTCATCAATGTATAATCACTATAATGAGTAGTTACATGCATCGTTCCATTGTTTTAACTGTGCAGTCAATTACAAAGATTAATAGAATCGTGACGGTCAGTTATGAAATAAAAAAATAAGTGTGCAATTGTCTACGGACTTATTTCTATTGTTCGTTTTATAAATTAAAAACGTTGTTTAAATATATATAGTTGAATACAACACAACTCGTAAAGATCTTGTTATATTATGAAACTTGTTATTTTAATAAGTGCGTTAGTAAATTTACATACAGCAAAAAAAACACTATCTGAATAATACACAGAACAATACTTGGTCAATGTGTAGTCATCGTATTCATAGTAATACGCTTTGTGTCAAACAAATGGCATGCATATATATCACAATAACACAGAAATAAATGGTGCATTGCAGAAGAGTAGAACTCACGACCCATCACACAGTGCGACACATCACAAGAGACGTACGAATGCGCGGGAGTTTGGTTACAGAACGGAACGACGAGTGTCCCGTGCTTGCGTTCACAGATGACTAATGTTATAACGAGTAAATTGCACAAACCCATGCACACACAATGTGTAGAGGTCGCTGGCGTCATCGCATTAAACATCTTTATCATGATCACAATAGTGTATTGAACTATAGAGTCTAAAGCAAGGAGACCAACCCACTGATTACACTTTTTGATCAAATAGGTACGAGCTTTGTAATTTTTGTGATGAGAAGTTTTAGCGAATTTGATCTTTGTTACTGAAGTTGGGATTTATTTAATTAAGGCGTCCTGTGTCGTATTGGGCATGTTTTAAAAAGAAAATTATGGCTTTGATTAACGATTAGCAGGAGAAAAATGATGATAATTATGAATTTAAGATTAATTAAGTACTATATGATTAAAAAGAGCTAATAAGTATGTATATATTATCTTGATAATAAATTGAGATAAAAATTACCCAATCTCTCAAGCTGGACCAAACTAAACACAGTACAAAGTTTCTTTAAAATCGGTTCGTTAGTTTAGAACATCGAACATCGATAGACAGACGACGTGATACGAAATTGGACACATGAGTTTTTTAAATCTTTAATTAAATTGATATGTGCGCAAATAATTTTATCATAAGTATTAAACATAAGCTGATGATCGAGCTCTGTGGCGTGCACTAGGGGTGGCCTACGTCCAGCAGTGGACCAATATAGGCTGATGATGATGACGATAAAGTATTAAACAAAACCTTTAAAGATATATATCTCAAAAAGGAATTTATAATCCAAATTCTTGCATTATACACTACATTATACCTCAGTACATAATGGCTAATGGTTTGATTATAATAAAATATAAACAGACTGGAATTAACTCGTTATTATTTATTAAAACGTATTTCCAGTACTGCCAGTAGTATGTCATCAGACATATAGTATGAGGTCGCAAGGACTGGTTTTTATTGTAATACCTTTGATCTACATGGGTTGTTCCACATAATGTGCTTTAAAATGTTCATTTATATGATGTGAAATGGCCCAGATTGCTGAGAAAATTATATAAGCTGACTATCAGAATGTCATTTTGTCATCGTTTGTCTGAAGTAGTATTACATCACTAGTATTGTGACGGGAAATTGCAATTTGTCTTTATATTCTAGATATACAAAAAAACCAAATTGACCATTAATTTATAGTCGGTTTGATCTGACCTGAGTCCTTGAGATGAGATTGAAGTTTATAAAAGAAGTATTATAATAATTAATGAAATAATTTATGATTAGCCGTTTTTACTATAAAAATTATGGCGATTTATGATGCGTTAATAATGGAGACTCTATTTTTATATTCTGTACATAAGATAATAGATTAGATACTCACTAAAAAGATTTATTTAAAATATTTTAAAAGGAATCCTAAGACGATATGATGGTCAGTTAGAGTATTGGCAGTGCTAGATAAAAATGTAAAAAACAAACAAACAATTATTTACTTGATTCAAATTAACATACAGTGTTATCAGCCTCAACCAATTGTTACTACATGTAATAAATATTATAGGGCTCATCTAGACTGATTCATATATACGATTTTTTTAATCTATCACAGCGTATAGCGTTTAGAACACTGCAATAATTGTTAAAACCAGTCTAAGATGAACTGTCGGAGTTAGGAAGTATCGAAGTATTCGAAGTGATGTTAAAGAAACGCAAGACAGTGCAAACATATAACGTGTACAGTGCAGTAAGAAGAGTGGGTTCCTCATCCACCCCGCTGTATGGGAATAACTATTATTTTCTAATAATATTGTTATAATAATCATCTTCGTAAATATAAAATATACGTCATAATGAATCACTTTGGGGATATGGTTAACCGACATGTAGGTTTTAATACATAAATTCAGCATTATATAACAACACCAAAAATATAAACGTGGGAGGTAAATTTATTACCAAAATTCAAGACCAATTTGATTTGGTAATAGTATTTAAGAAGGCTCTTTTATTATTTCTCTTTTTACCATTAAATTTTGTTCGTTGCTATTATGCATATAATTAAGTATTAATATAATAAGGTAATTTATCTATTAAATATAAATTTTATACTACCTAGTTGTAGATTAAAGTTAGAATTAGGCCTGGCTCTCGAATCTATTGCATATACCTATCAGTAATTAATTAACCGAATAGAAAAACCAAGCGTTTAAAATGAATAAATACGTTCATAATTGAAAACAAAAAAGACTATAAAGTACATTTTCGTTTTTTAAATATTAAAGCAAATAATGCGAAGCACAATTGAGGAAAAATAACAAAGAAATCTTTCAGCGAGAAGTTGATTGTATTAGTATAAGAACTATGTTCTTACCTAATGTCAGTCGTTTGCGAGATGGAGGCGATTATTGCAAGGTCGCTAGGTTACACGCTAACCTCCTTGACAGATGCGACTTACGGAAAAATACACTGATGTCGTAGATATTATACCGCATAGGTTATGTATGATACCTACCACTGGTTTTACTAATTAATCTATAAGGAAAATGAGTATAACTATTTTTATGAGACAAAATCTTGCAGCCAGCATTAATTTCTCATTTTGTACTTTTAGGTTATATTTTTTTAATGTAAATTGTCTAAGTATGGTAATTAAATACCTAAATCAACTTGAGATTTTTATGACCGTAATAAGACATTAAATATAGTTTAGTCGATGAAGATTTTTGTTGTCTTTCTATCGGCATTACAGAGAGGAAGAGCCTCAGGAGCTTTCCTCACCACCCTATGCCAAACCAGTAATGAGTTAATGTGTTTTTTTAATACATAGGTAGGTATACATATAAATACTCATGTATTTTTTATATGGCAGCCCTGGATAGCTTAGACACTAATTGTCAAATTTGTTATTTTTTTTTGTGAGCTAAATATCTTAAAATGTTGTACTTATGACATACTCATAATTTGTATATTAGGTACATGTGTGTAATAGTTATTCCCATTGTGACGTAGGCACTGACCTCAGTTTAGCGCTGTCTTCGTTGTCAAACGGCCTCATTATAACTAAACCATAAACTTAGTCTATGGTCCTGAGTAAAACCTTATTACGCGACACGGACAGACGTCAACTGAAATTACTATTTACATGGCATTAGATAGGAAGATATTTGGAAGGTAAAGATTGATTTTAAGCTATCAGTAGTTATCTTTGATAGTTTTTTAATACGATGGCACATAACTGTGCATCAAGATGTTGGCTGAAAAAAATATATTCAAGAAGTTCAATGTTAAAAGTAAAACAATCCCTGGATATGGAGATCGAATTATTCAAGCAGGTGGTGGCTAGCCGTAACACAACGAACTTAACTTATTTGTAATGGCTACTAGCGCCATTATTGACAATTAACTAGCCCTGCCACGTTGTGGTTGAGCTTCTTTGAAACTCGTCGAAATCCTGTAGAAATTTGAAACTTAAAAAGTTTCATAACTTTTTGCTCTCACTCCTGCTCAATACAAGTTAGCATTATAAATATGGAGGAAGTCGTTTGCTGCTAATTGCCATGAGCTTTATATCAATAACAGAGGGCATAATTCCATAGAGGGCAGAAGGCCTCGTTGCTTATCTCGGGACTAGATGCCGCTGTGTGTCATAATGTCCAGGAATATTTTTAATTCCAAATTATACGACTGTTTGTATTTGTCAGTCGCCACCACCCGCGAATATGGTTAGTTCGACGTCCAACGTGTAAAGGGGTTTCTTTTCTCAATACGGGCCAACGCAATCATTTAAAACTAAAGCTTATTTTCAAGACCTTAGCATTTAATATTAGTAAGCAATACTTTGTAAGGGCCAATGTCGAAATGTCATTAATAGCATGTACCACACCGAGGCTGCAGTTGACGGCTGTACGTTACCTTCGTTGACAGCGCTAAAGTCAGTCGGAGGGGGGGAGGGCGGCGCGGGGGCGGGGTTGGCCCCGGGCGGGGCCGCCGGCGGAGGCGGGGGCGGGGGCAGGACGGGCCGCGCGGGGCACAGGCACGGGGTAGAGTCAGCCAGGCGCCGCCTACCATCGCGCCGCCGACTGCCGCTCTCAGGTGACAGCGTCTCCGTGCTCCCCGGCTGTCCGTTGTCACTGCTGTTCACAAACGTATGCATGACTAACATGTTTTATCATTCTAACAACCCTATGCTTTCTATTGGGGTTTTCCATTAAAGTTTAAGTAGCAGTTCAGGGTTTGGATTTTTGCCCGGTTGATGGCAATAGGCTCGCCCACTTTTACATTTAAAAAAAAAATGTGGGTGTTCATTTTTACACCACTACATAACTCTTCAGGGATGACAGGCGTGAGGTATGTTATAAGAACCCCAAACACTTTAAATCGTAATCTTGACGTCAATAAGATGCGAGAAAAGGCATTAGAGATAAAAATATCTATATCTAAAAGACAACAACAAAACTAGTTCTTTCGGTATATTGACCTTGCAAAAGGACGCAAAAATTATCACCTTTTTAGATAAAATACTTAAATATTCTTGTATTGTAGGCATGCTACAAATTATGCTAACTAAACATACATTCTATAGCTTACTCACCAGTTGCTAAAACCGGAGTCGCCATCCATAGAATCAGTCAGGTAGAACGTCGAGTTGGTGATTTTGAGAGCGCTGGGCACGTCGGCGTTGATGTCCACCGCCATCGACGTGGCGCGCCTGAAGCGGGACTTGAATGAGAAGTAGGCTTTCCTCGACAACGTCCCACTGTCCTTCTTACTGTTCTCACTGGTAGGAGTAACCGGCTTCTCAGGAGGAGGCTTCTCTGGCAGCGGAGGAGGAACATCACCGGTGCTAGCTCTCTTATCCGATATAACAGTCTTCAGTTCTTCCTTCAACGACCCATACACTTTGTTCAAAGGAATTTCAGTTTTATGCATCTGTGGCCGCGTCTCGCTGATGTTTATATTCGTGTACACAGGCTCCTGTTTCTCGCAGTTAGCGTATATAGGTGATTTATTCTTGCTCGTCTCGTAGATGTTCGTTTGGTTGGTCGACGACTTCGTGAACGGTTTGCCGTCCATTGCCACTGCAAACATAATGTTTGGTTAGAGTTCTGTGTGTTTTATTAAAAGACGGTGAAAGTGGGTCAATATTTATCTACGTGATATCGGTTTGTGAAGTGATACGATATCGAGGACTGAAAGAGCCGAATCTAAGATAGTGACTTTACGATTCACGCAGAAGTTCTAAGTTCAGTCAGTCATATTTGCACATAGTGTATATAATACATATGGCTATACAAAATTATGCTTTATTTGTTTCGAAGAACAACATAATTATTATGTTGTTGTTACCCATCAGAGATTTGGCGACATTCCTAGCAACGTCAATAAAATTATATTGTTTTTATTATCATTGCAAAATAGATAAAAATATCACTTATCTAAATAAATATAAATACTTTGTTTTAGATGCACAATTTTGATAAAGTCTTCAACATCCGATATGGTCTAGTGGCTAGGATACCTGGCTCTCACCCAGGAGGCTCGGGTTCGATTCCCGGTATCGGAATATCTTTTTGCATCATAAATTATTTATTTACTCACCGGTATATCTTTTTGTGAGATTCCGTTTAATTTGTCTCATTTTCCGTTGAGCTGCGCTGGCTATTTTGGTGAGGGTGTATTGTCCGCCACCGGTGGGCGGGTTCGGTAGCCTCGAAGCTGGCAATGTCGGCGCTGTCGGTGCATATTTAGACTGGAAAATAAAAAAAAAACAGGTTAGACACAATTATTCTACAAAATTAAAAAAAAATTAAGTGATTTTTCCTACTTACGGACATAATACACGCGCTTACTCCAGGCAACTACAATACGGACTGATTTGTGACGCATTCACAAAAACAAACCAATAAAAATGTTTAGTAATTATTTTCCTCAATTATATTTGCGGGTAAATACAACTTAGGCTATGTTCAATGACAGATACCAATTATTTCCTCGTGGAGGAATTTCCAAAGGATGTGTTTAGATGGCGCAAGTGGGATGATGATTTGGATACTTCCTTAGTTCTTTGGTAAAATTGGCTGATAAGCAAAATTGGCGGACAAAGATTTAAGCCCGTCTTTACCATATTTGTGCCAGGGTACGAAAATCATGTTTAATTATTTTTTTTGTAGGCTTTAGAGGATTAGCTTGCGCTCTCGTGCAAAGGACCTCTTACACCTCAAACTCCTCAAAGGTAAAAAGAAAAAAGTATAGGCGGCTCTGCAGACATTTTATATTTGGAACGCCAAAGCCAACGGTACCTTGGACATTCCTATTTTGTGAAGGCAAAAGTAGTAAATTTACCTTGTCATGATCTTCAGAGTCTGTGTCACTGTCGAAGGAGTCGAAGTCTTCCTCTATCGGCAGCGGCGGGGGCGCATGCGGTGGCAGCGGCTGCGCGGGCGCCGGTTCCAGGGACTCGTACAAGTGCCCCGAATCGCTGCTGTCACATTCTGTGGACAATAATCATCGTATTTTAGTGTTTGTGTACGTACAAGTATTTATTCGGTACTTACTTTAATTTTTCGGTACTTAATTTAATTTTTCTGAAAGTGTGCCAAAATTGGCAAATGTTTAGTGCAAAAGTATATAAAACCAACCATACGTATGTCAATGGTGTGTTGATGTGTTCTAATTCCTTAACAATATTCTCTCTCGTCTTGATCAATGATATGATTTTGTACATGATTTAAGGGGGAAGCTCCACGCTAGCCCGCGAAATTCAAATTTTCGTACGGTTTTTGCAATTTGCTGGTCATAGTCAGACTGAACATTAAACAAAATATGATTTGCGCCTGTAATAGGTATTTAGTTACTGTAACTAAATGACCAGCAAATTGCAAAAAACGTACGAAAATTTGAATTTCCCGGGCTACCGTGAAGCTTAAGTAAGAATATTTTTGAATAGTTTGTTACCATCCAGGATATCCTATCCTAGTAATGTATTATTACTCTGCTTACGCAGAGCTTTCAAAAATATCATAGACTCATTTGAGTGTTCCCCTCCACGGAAATCTTTAGTAAAAGGCGAAAGATTTATGCGTTTTGAAGGGAAACCAGAGATGCCGCAAATTCAGTTCACGACCCTTATATCATTTGGCCGGTAACGAAACCATAGCGCGATTCAGAAACTGATTGCACAACGCCATCTATCGCGGCTCGGAGAAGCTAGGTTTGCTGTGGGGCGCCACTGTCGACATTCATGAATGTTATTACCGACAATATTTCCTTGTGTTGTTCATTGTAAATGATTTATTATGGTCTTAAACATATTTAGATTGTCACGAGATTAAATTTAGAATGGTAGTCAAATACTGTCTACGTCTAACTGAAAGAAAGAAACTGGGTTAGATAATATAAAAAGTTTCTATGATACTGAATACACAAGATTGGTTAGAAATTAGCAAATATACCGGAAACAACTTTCAACTAGAGATTCCACAAATTTAATAAAGTAATCAATCCATTATTGAACGAATTGAAGGCAAAGAATTAATCATTGAGTGACCTAAAACAAAACAACAGACTACAGTCGAGTAGTGTGAATGTCAAGGTCTTAAAAACCTCGTTACATTAATAAGCGAAATGTCGCATCCGGCAATCAGGTTCGTCAGAATCTACTCTTGCGCAAGTGGCTGTTGAGACAGACACGCGTCGGCCGAACGTGAATGTGTATTTAATTAGGTACACGGTAAGGTGCGTTGAAGTGATTTTACTATTTCATGAGATACCTATCTTATTCCCACAGTTTCTAGATAAAATTAAAGCATTGCTTGCTTGTAAAATTATTCCCTTCCACTAGTATATTAAAACTCGTTTCGATCTGTTGTAACTAGTTTTACAATCGAAATTTCATTTATACAATTTATCAAACAGGAAGAAGAAGAGAAGAAAGAAAAAAGATTTATTTGTCACAGATAGGAGAATACGAACATGAAATACTGCAATGGATAGGACAGTTCTTCAGTTCTATTGACAAGAAGAAATGAGGCTGTGAGTGCCTAAGTCGCAAAGTAGCCTATTTTTTATACATATATACACACACTCACGCCTTTTCCCCATGGGGGTAGGCAGAAACTACAGAATGCCACGCGCTACGGTCCCTGCATACCACTCTTGCCTCGTCCACATTCATACATCTCGTAATGCACGCGCGCCGGTTACCATTACTGCGCACCTGCAACCTTTTTGAAGGAGTTCAACCAATTAGGTCGGTGTATGTCTACCCTTCTAGGGTGCCCCGTCCCGGCGTTTTCACTGACATCCGCCTTATAAATTTCTTTCGTCAATCGCAATCAATTCTTTTTATAAACAATTGAAAATCAATTGTGTCTGGAAATGATAGGCCGTTCTGGCACTCACCCCCTCAAATGTAAGTTCTGTGGCTAAATTGGTGCTGTACATTTAAAGTTTAAAGTTTTGCAGAGGCTATAAAAAATACGTTATAAATTGTGATGTATGACATTTTATGACGCAGGTATTCTCAAGGCAACTTGTCCCTTTGTTACATAAGTGTGCCGCCGCATCAGTTATGTTAGTGACTCTTGTGCAAGCTGTGGTGCAATGAAATACGAGACAGTCCATACGGTTTTCAGTAGCTGCATCGCCGGTGATATACAATGTAGTCTATTTTTTCTTTATACTAAACATTTTTAACCTATCTCTATTTATACAAGCACCAACCATTAAAATATCTTGCTGTACTGAGCCGTATTTCAGTGTTTTTATTATGAGGAAATGCTAAGTAGAGGCTTTTCCTTGATATCATACATCATCTTCGGAACAGGAGGTATCAAGTACTGCAATAATAACTCATAAACAAAAAACAACATGTATGTATTACGAAGATGGAACTGTAAATTCAGGAATAACAACAATCGGAAATCATATACTGATACGAGCTGATCTAAAAACTTCATAACAAACCATCTTAAACAGAGCTGAGATCCGATCAACACTGTAACACTTGATGGGATGGATGGGCCCATTTTGGCCATTTGACAATTAATATGTATAAATAGGAATGACGAAATCAGTGTGAATTAAAATCAACAAAGACTGGTTATAATATCCTATATCCTATTGTCTCATCCTGCCTCTACTCTACATGATTGCAATGCCGCGGTCGTCAGGCACGCTGTAGCAACTCTTGCGCAAGCTGCGGTCACATGAACATGTGATCGGTACAAAGTTACGGACTACAAGCGAACCATATGATTGGTTATATTGCATCATGTACCCATATATAGCTCCATCCTGTTATGTTAGGTTAGTTACATCAAATTGATTGATTGGGATAGATCTACATAAATGGATTAAATTTTATTACTTAAGCATTTAATATATGATTTTGATAAAACATGTGCTTCTTAACTATATACATATAGTATAATAATCAATTAAACAAAAACATAATTCGGATTTAAATACCGTGAATAACTCCAATTAATAATTACAATGATTATAACAATTATATGGAGTATATTGCTATTCAAACATAAAAACCATTCAATTAAAAGCGCGAACGGAAGAGGCTCAATTATAATAATTAATGTATTAAAAATATAGCTCTATTAGTTCCTAATGGAATCAATAAAATGAATAATAATGTATCCATTATACATACGATATATAAGATGCCAAAAAAACAAGCAAATTCGGTCTAAGTGATATGAGAAAAGGAAAAACTAAAAAGGAACTTTGTTTTTCGGAAATCAAAATTCGAAAAAAGGAAATCGATATTCACAGTTGCAAAAAGTTCCTCTCTTGGGGTCATTCGACATTTTTCCTCATTCGAGGTAACTTTTGTCATGCGAACGTGTCGTCGGCGTCGGGGCGTATACCGTTAAGAACACTTAAGAAATATTTTCGATATGAATACTTCTGTTGCCCACGTTTGCAAACAAATTTAAATTTTAATAGTTTTCCAATAGTGATTTCAACGGATTTGCAATATTTTCACATGCATATGATCTTGAAAGTGTAGATTTTCTAAAACACTGCCATTTTACGCCTTTAATAAGGTTATTAATTGCCAAACTATGGGTAAGAATACTGACGAGGCTTGACGTGATCCTTAAGGTAATCTCGGTTGAGTTCAGATCAAGGAATTTTACTAGAAAATGTGTGTTAGAATTTTTATATGTATATTTCCTGAATTGACGTTTATTACTAAATCATATACTCTCTAATTCAGATAGTTTAATAAGTTGTGTTAATTACGATTAATGGTGATGATTAAATATTAGGCAAGTTCCACTCTGTAATAAAGTAGTTGCAATAAAAACTGATTCAGTTATGGCATGACTAGTAAATGGTCGTTCGATTGGTCAGATACAATCGATGTAATGAAGCGATACATTGCATTATAATATTTGGTCATGTACGAGTCATAAGCGAAAATCTAATTTTGGTTGATGACGTTGAATTTGTTGATGATAAAATAGGTACATACATAAAATACATATTGATGGGGTCCTGTTGTTTTATTAGAAAATAAACTGATATTGTTTTAATATGAAATTTTATTTAGCTGAACATTTTCTTAGACAATTCGACTGATGTGGAAGAAAGCAGAGTACCTATGTAGCAATTTTATTCTAGTGTTTGTTGATACATTTTAAACGCTTACTCGTTCTGTGATGATAGTTTATCGTATTGATAACCACAAATATGCTGCAGGGCAACTTAAAGTATGCAATACACTTATTATTTTTGCCCTTGCGTCTACAAATACACTGGAAATTGAATTACTTGATTGGCCTGAGCTAATGATCTATGCCTTTGACATTTACAACCGGTTTAGTATACAGGTTCTAAATATGACTTCGTTTGGACATTGAAAGTTGAAATACCTACTGACGAGCGTTGCCAGTGAAATAGAAATCTCAAACAATTTGTCTCGAGTCTCGACGTTTGAAACTAAAAGTTAAAAACGCGAAATGACATCAAGTTGTGATTATAAGTAATAATTTAAGTACACGTCATGTATGTGTTTTTGTATTTTCACTTTCTTATTCATTTGTGAGACAACTGAGTCTATTATACGCGACACACGCGAGCCATTATTATTCAATGAATTTAATTATAGATATTCAACGAGAAACTGTCGAAGCAAATTAGGAAGATAAAGATAGCTTTTAGTCGCTTTTTTATTGCCTAATATAAGTATTAATTAGAAACTTTAGACATACATTCAGACCAAGATTGTGACAGCGGCTCTATATGTATATGTTGGACCAACAGTAAGTGACAACAAACCCTAAATTTAAAAAAATTTAATGAGCAAATAAAGCAATGGAATATTTTAGAGGTTCAAAGCGAGTTCGCTTGTAGTATTATCGATTGGAAAATGAGAGGGATCCAATGCGGCCAATGATTTCATAGATAATAATAATGTGTAAAACAAAAATTAAACGTGTTTGGTAGGTACTCACTGATACTCGTTAATTATAGTTTTTCACCACATGGTCTAGAAGAGCACGTCTATCAAGTAGAAAGCTAGAAAGTGTGTACTTACGATCGAACCATGAGCGGATCATATAATGATACAGAACACTGTGTTATTAACGCATATCGAGACGATGCAACTGAAGTTGAACATCCGAGGGATGTTGACAAACGTAGTAGAAATGTATGATAATATTTGACAATTGATTTCAATTGGAGTTCGATTTGTTGTGACAGTTGATGTAAAAAAAACTTGTTTTGATTTGGATTCGTCGTTGTTTGTTTTGAGTTTTTGCTTTATCTGCAATGGTAGGTTTAATCTGTTTTCTATACACGACAAATGACGAAACTTACTTACGGAGGGAAAAATAAACAATAAGTACCAAAAAATGCGATGAGATCTTGTATTTCGATTTCTTCATGTTGTAAGACGGTCCTAATGTTGAGCCAGCATGAGCGCTCCAATACATTGATCAGCCTGACCCTGTCTCCCAGGTCTTCCCGCGGTCTACGGGTAGTCTCATCGTTCTGACTATAATACGAGCACTTGGCGCTCGTGTCGATGTACACCTTCGTTGGTGACGTTATGAACACTATAACAAAGGACGATCAAGGTAACAACAGGCCATATGAGGTCAATGGATCCGCAAGTGATCATGACTCAAGATTTGTAAAAATTGCTTCAATCATGGTAAAAATTGTTGATGCTATTCAATGACAAACAATTTTAAATTATATTGGAAAAACTGTCAGACGTGTTTTTTTTAACAAATTGCTGCTTCAGCTCAAGTATTTTGGGCAATTAAATATATAAAGTAAACCTTGAGTCACGTCAACCGGTTAAATTATCGAATAATAATTGGGATATTAATCAGCCTGGTGCACCTTGATCGCCGCAGTTTCTTCGGAAAGTCCGTGGCCTCGGCGGTGGTCCGACGCCACCGTTCACCTGAGGCCTTTCTGAGATCATTGTTCATCATCACTGTTTCCACTGCATCACATCACTTCACTTTTATTTTCGAGCACTTTTTCGGACAAAGAACGTTCGTACAGACATCCGCTTGCACTGTCACTCAACAACGTAACAATCTACAACTGTAAAATTTCCTTTAAACTGCTGAATTACTGAACACCGAAATAAAGTTTAAGATCATAAACTGGCTTCCTTAACTCAGCCGCACGATCAAGTTATAGAAAAAAAGCGAAACAAGTCGTCGGCAGCTGCGTTACCGGCCGTCTCAGGGTCGACTGGTACCATGGAACACGATTGTACGAATCGACGTTTCGTTAGCCACTAGAATCGAGAACTGCTGATTTTTTACACTGTTTCAATGCTAAGCGCCGCGATATCGCAACGTGCCAAATAACATTAGTAATAGTTCGACTGACATTGGATGTGGTTAATGCACCTAAATTGGTATTTGAGAATTATTAGTTACGCCTCAACGTACAAAAGCGTTTAGTTATTATTTTTTATTGTATTACAAACAATTACTTTTAAAAGTTAGTTTACTTAAGTTTTAAGTCGAATTGAACAGCTTTAAATACATATTCCATTTCCATTAGAGCAGGATGTTTAGTGAAGGTGTTACAGATATTAAATAACATTTATCACTGCAAGCTATGGTGTAATTGCAGAACTAGTTATGTTTATATGTATGTATGGCGTTACAATCAGAGCATTGCGGCTTGCGAAACAATGAAGGCCTAACGCGGCGCATAATCTGTTCCGCGGAAAGAGAACTGTATCATTACAGTGAGCTGCAAACTATACGAGTTACTTAGTAATAGAAGTCACTGAATGACTTGATTCTGTCGAGAGACAGCGTGCAATCTGCGTAATAGCTGAGAATGAAAACTAACGGCCAATGATCGTCATGATGATGCACTGATAGTTACAGATGTGTAACAAGATGTAACGGTTGATGTACCAACATTATCAGATAAACGATCTAACAGTAAAGAACGTGTTTCAATTATCGAGACATTACTTTAAGTCGGAGACACTTTCTAGATTTAGTTCACAAGATAGATTAACAATGCTAGCTTTGTTTTTTTACAATGGAATGCAGCGAATTGATTACGGTTTCGGAGTTAAAAATAAACATTAGCTGAACGACTATTGTGAATCGAATAAACATTACTTTGTGTATCGTAGTTATTAGTGAGTTAATAAAGTTATACCATGATATTTAGATTACAGCCATTAATATCTCTAAAGCTGTTGTAAATACAACTGTGTCTAAATTGTGACGGCTTTAAGCAATTGTTTCTGGTTACATGGAAACAGATTTATACGGTATAATGTCTAGGTGCTGGTGTTGAATGTTAGAGGTAAGTGAAGTGGAATGCAATGAATGTGGATACACTAAATAAGGTAGCATTGCTAAGTGGAATTCCGTTCGGCAGTTGTCACAGTTCCGGCTGGGTGTAGTCAGACACTGGGCGGCATTGGTTTACACTTGCTCGAGAGTCTAAGTACTGAACACGAGCTGCGAGTTAAAGTATCATGTATGTATTTAAAAACACTTGTTTTCCATGTCTATTTTAACAGGAACCTTTAGACTTTTTTTGCCCGAAAGTAGACTACCTATAAGTACTGTCAGTTGTTTAAGATAATTTTTAATTGTATCATTTAAAATATTTCAGCCGTTTTTTCCTATGATCTATTTTACGTTTTAGCTATTATCGTTATTAGTACTTATTTCACGTAAATTAATCAGTTAATACAATTCACCTTCCGTATTCATTTGAATATAAATTTGGTTGAGTATTTTATTGTTGGCTGATATCAAATTAGCGTGAGAAAAGTATGTTGATGTATATTGTTTGAATTTAATTTGGGATTTATTACATCACACACTGGTTACGTTTCATGAATTCATAAGATTCGCTAAATTAAGAATAAGTTAAAATTAATAAAAGTTAGTAATTATGATGTGTCAAATGAAAGGATATGTAAATAGCAAGTTGCGACATTTCAAGGTGGACAGGCATTTGGTTACAAGCGTTTACATGAAAATGTGTGAAGCAACCATTGTAACTCCAAACTCAGTTGACTTTGATGGACACAAACGAAGCGTGACCAAAGATAATGTGTAAAGTAGCGATAAAGAAACACTAGAAAGTAAAAAAACAACATTTAAACTCGTTAACATGAGGTAGTTGTTATTTAAACGTTTATTTATTGTAAGTTCTCGAAACATTTGTAACAATTTTTATTGGGCGAAAATGTGAACCGGCCGGCTGAGCAGAGCGTAAGAGGATAATTATTATACTTTTACGAAACATCAGTATCAACGAAAATGATTATAGGTATATTAAAAACAACCAACGTCGATTCTGAAGTTTATAGTATTAGGTGATCATGAACATTTATTCACAGTATTAATGGTCTGTAAGCACGAAAGAAACACTTTCACTGTCGCGGGGTGTGGAGCGCCGGTGGCGGCGACGCGTCCGCTCGGCAGCGCAAGCGCAGGGCTGACTCGCGCGCGCGCCGCCATCGTCGCCGTCCCTCTCCCACGCAGTTAAACCTTTTGTGGCAAATGTAGCAAACGGGTAGGTGTACCAGAAATACCATTTAAGAAACACCCTTAATCTTCTTCTTTCTTTCTTGTGGCAATTGAGTCGATGTCGACTATTCTGCCAATGAACACCCTTAATCATTAACGAGGTAAAAATATGTAGAAATGAGAAGACCGACGTCAACACGATCCATATAAGTATTTATAACGGTATGAAGGTTGTTCAAATTATAATAACAATAATAATAAGCGAATACGTCATTAAAGTCGTGTATTTAATTTCTATGATAAACATAGAATAAATAATATTAGAAAGTATTTATATCTAGGCTAGAAATAGAATCTATTCGACGATATTAAGGAACACACTGATTCAACTACAGCTACATTTTAGAAAACTGGTCGGGTGAGTCTGTCCATGAGAATTTAGGGCGACATGCTATCAATGAAACTATAAATCAAATTGTTGCTGGCGAATAACGAAACTGAGATATCGATAAACAATGTTGTACAGCAACTTCGTCGGCTCGACTAAAAACTTGGCTCAGTTCTGCTGTATAAACAGTCGCTAATTGTGCGGGAAATCTAGAACATTGCACTCGTTACTGGATAGTGACATAATGTTGGAGTCACCACAAGTGGAACAGGTAAATAATTGATCCCACGTTCGACTTCATCGGTGAATTTGACTGTACATTTCGCAATAACGTTGCAATTACGATTCAGTGGACTTAGATAATGTTTCCCGAAAGTCTTAAACTTGCATTCAGTTCAGGCGCGCTTGCCGCTAGTGATTGGTTCTTTTTTTGTGTAGTTAGCCAATGAAGGTTACCATTTCAGTTGGCGATCACATCGCCTATAACACTTAGAACATTGCGAATTTTCTGATCCAATAAATGCTAGCTCATTATTTTCAGTTGCTTTTTTTCCTGGGATTGTTGGGCGATTGTTATCGTCTTTGATGCTTTTAGGAGAAAAATACCTAATTGTGTGGAATATACATGTTCCACATGTATATTCCACACATGTGGAACATGTATATTCCACACAATTAGGTATTTTTTCTCCGGCGGGTAATTCGGAAATCACACGGTTTTGCGGAGAAGTGTTGAGTCGTCCCCACATTGATAGCCCACACAATGACAACCTCATGCAATGCAACTGATGCATTGTTAGCTACATTCAAAAATGATTCCCACAAATTATGTCTTTATCTGTTATTATGTATTATTTAAATTGTTCAGTGAAAGTTAAAATTGTTCAATAATAGCTTTGGATTATTTTCGCAATTTCAACAATGCTGTGTTGAAATTCAGGATATTGTTTCTTAAATCAAATCAAATCAAATCAAATCATTTATTTCAATTAGACCAATACAGGCACTTTTGAATAGTCGAATTAAATTGAATTTAGTTGCAAAATAACTTACCTTTGAACAATTTCGCTTTCAACATTCAATATTGTATCATTCTATTATCTGTCACAATGATCGTTTTCCTCAGAGAAACACATATTAATAGTTTCCCGCGTATTTAGTGATCATTTATCATTTTTTTACACAACATTGTATGTGTTTTCTCGGTTACCAGTCATGTCTCGTAATTCATAAGACAAATACAATAGGGTTAAAAAAGTTGCGTTGCTATTGAAAGTGCTCTCTATTAAGAAATCATCATGTAGCTTTAGTTCAAAGAAGCATCTTTCTATTGTCATTAAATATAGTGTGAAATATGAATTGATTAGGAATTTGATTTGGACAGGCCAGTTGTAACTTTAAAACGCGATAAAGTGCGTGTCACTGCAATGAAGCAAGTCATCAGTGACGCCCAGATAAACAAGATCTCCTCTGGCTTTTGTATACTAGATAAACTCACCAGCCAATCTTGTGCTTAAGGCTCTTTTTAACACGACTGACACGTATGTCTAGATATGCCTATATTTATTTTTTACGGTCAAGGATGAGTAATAAGTACTACACGGCATAACGTGAGAAGGCAATGTTTATTATGCGCTGAATGACAATACTTGCCGAGGAATTCTTTTGTCGTGCGGATCTGTTCGAAAACATTATGATTATATCTTATTCGACCTATGTTCATGAGCACAATCTTCATACGGGAAAAGACGCCATTTTGTTTCAATACACTGTCCTTGCTGCCATTTTTATGATATAAGTTTTGCGAGCAATACATCCAAGCTTAATTTTATTTCAATAAATGCAACTGTTGTCTGTTCAACTGTTATAGAGGCAAGCGGAAGTCATAAGGAAGCAGTAGTTAAAAGAACGTGAACTGGGTTTTTTCGCGCAGAAAAGTAAAGAAAAGCAAGTAGAGCATGGCTGCTGATGCTAATGCCTGTTCCTGGCGTGAACACGCACTTGTTGAGCAGGAAGATGTACACTGTAAACAGGCTCCACAAACTAATGAAGTAAAATTGCATACTTGATTGAACTTGTCGACATACATTTAACATCTTAAATCCTTTCTTTTCTAGTTTAAACCACTAAAGCTTATAGATGCATTCATTGATTTAATAAAAACCTTATTAAATCAATGCATGCATTTGATAAATCTGTTTAGGCATTTGATGAAAAATATGATACAGTTCGTGATACACAATGAATAACTATGATTTTAATGTCAGGGCTGAACTATGACTAGCACTAAATTGATTTGACTAAACTTTGTACAGCAGATGGTGTGAAGGATCGTTGAGATTTAAATAATATCAACATATCGCTATCAACTCCATAAATATTAGTTTTACTTCATTGAATTAATGAAGTCCAAAACTAAATGCTCGATGTGATACAATACGACCTAGACACACTTATCAAAATGTTCACAGACGACACTTAGGTACGATTTACAATGTCGAAACATTGTGTTTGCGTGGCAACAATGAAAAGCTTGTTTTTATTGAGCCGCGTAAAGAAAGATAAAAATTGATTTTATTGGATTTTCACGACATGGGTCCATCCAACATTACGCATTCAGTATTCATCGTAGTGGTAGTATTCATCAGAAACAAAGTTAAGCCTCATTTGTTTTTAACACTGCACAAGATATGCTCTGATCTTACGTTGTTAATTTTTCCAACACCTTTTATTTTGAGTTCTTCCGAATTGCATTATGAGAAATAAAAGCATTATTAAATATTGATTTTGTTATATTGTATAATTTCTGCCCATCATTTGGTTTAGTTTCGAAATGAACCGTTCAATTTGGTTTGTCAGGTGATTTTTAGTACTGGTTGCGTGGAATTTTCTCATGGGAGTATAAAACTAATGATGGAGACTTGAGCCAATCTTACTTCACTTATCGTTAAGGCTTTCAAGCATCGTGTCGCGCGAAGACGCAAGCGCTCACTGATGCGTACTACACTTATGTGTTATTAAAATTGATTGCAATGTTTCGACCACTGCATGCAATATTTAAGAAATATGTTCAAGTACAAGTAAAGTGATATATGCTAGCCTACGCAAGTTCCTACATATTTATTAAATATGGATTTGAAAACCAACTACGGTTGTGTTTTTCAAATATCATGCATACAAAATGTTTAAGCCTGTTCTATGGTCATTTTGTTTAGGACTGAACGTTTATTTATATTGGTTCTAGTAGCATGGATCTAACAAAATAAACAGTATTCTATGGTTACGCATACTGTCGATAATAAACTAGATAAAACAACAATTCAAGTGGCAACAATGATTCAGACCTGTTTGCGAAATCTATTTGTACTACCGGTGAAAGCCGTGTTGTAACTCATAAAATCCAAGAATCTGAGAGGCGAATAAGCATAACATCATAATTTTGAGGGAGCTGACATAAACTTGTCAACAAAAGACAATCTTGGTCGCTCGTTTCCAGTTTCAGATATAAATTAGTATTCAAGTGGTATTATTCCGATTTGTATTCAATAATATAACCTTAAAATAGGCCATTCTGTTCTTTCATACTTCAATGGGTCGATTTGCACCCTATTAACATGACAATGATTAGTGGCAGTCGTAGTAGGTACGAAAACCCTGACCACAATTTTACCCTCAGGATATCAGTGTTGTCCAAATTTGATGGCAGTCATTACTTGTAAAATACTGATATTTAGCCTCATAATACTTCACAGACGGGAAACAAAAGAAGGAATAATTTTGTGTGTCGAAAATTTGATTGGCTCCAAAAGCCTTCACCGGTTATTTACTTAATTGCCAGTTGAATTGTATGGTAGCACAGTTGTTCAAAAATATTAAAAATTAGGCTTCCCTCCTCAGGGCCTAAAGCTGCCAACTGTCGTGTAACTACAATGGCCTGGCCTTATGGTTACGGCTTGTGCTTGTGCGGGTCGAAGGGCGGTGGCGCCCAATAAGGAATCATACTTCGGTTGCTTTACACAATGACATGCATTATCATAGTATATCGCTATAAATATCGTATTCGCGATGTAAATTACATTCATGTTGACATCTAAACGCAACTATTTTGAGAAGTATATTGATTATTAGCCGATATGCTGAGTTATTTGAAACCTGTTAACAAAAAATCGTCTTCCTTGCGGTTTTCATTCTTATTTGATAGATTTTAAGGTTTTTAGGACAAGCTCAAGTCAATTATTATGCGTCAATTGGAGACAGGGAGACATAAAAACGGTCCTAGTCTTATCAAATAAGTAGATGTCAAGCCAATGTTCTATCTTTAGGTGTAAGCATAAACCCAAAATAATGATGCTCGGTACTTATGCTTTATGCTCGCTAAGCGATGCCTTACGTACGCAAGTCCGTGTAACTCCAGCGGGCCCCTTTTTATTGAGCATTTAACATGAAATATAATACTTATTGCATGTAAAAGTAATAGTAAAAGTTAGTCTTTGTGTAAAAATCCTATTATTGGCGAGGCGGAAGAAATTAAAAAGTGAAGGTTATAAGTAGAAGTTAATCTATTACGATTAAAGTTTTGCTATTGCAGTGTTTGTCGCAGAAAATACATACCTATTTTAATTTACTTATATACGTTCGTAACTATGAATATTATATTCATATTTAATATTATTAAGCATACTGAAAAGTGAATTTTTATTTGACTTTCTGCCATAACAATTGTTTACTTTCATAAATAAATCTTTTACACCTATTTGCTTTCAACGAAAACAGTTTTATTCATTTATTTTGTTATTCTAAACGACTGACTCATGTTATACTTCAGATGGATGGATGTATTAACAAGAAAAACGTTGTAAGGACGACGTGTGAAGTCTGCCAACCCGCAATATGTTAGCGTGGTGGACTATAGATTAATCCCTCGCAAATGAGGGCCCAGCAGAGGGACAATAAATAGGTTCATGATGATGTGTAAAGGTAAAATCGCCAAAGGTTTTACCCCGTCCATAAGTTATTTGTAAAATATGTACCTCAGTTGTATGTTAATTGTAGTTATCGATGTAGGTCACCTACTATCATATCGGGTACTTTAACCACCCTACGTGAAAAATCAATACCGGGGTTTACTGGGTCACCGACCTACAGTTATTCTAGTTTGTTATAAATATTACACAAATACTAATAAACTCGACTGTTAGGCTATGTTTCTTTTGTTAGATAAATGTAACGTATTCAGTCAATTAACACTTTAAATATTATTTTTTCATGTATTAAGCAATAATACCGCTTCTATAAATAAACATTATTATACTGTATTTTTTTTATTTATTATTAAGAATACAATATTTTGAAGGTTATGCAGTTGCACTTATGAAAAAAGATTATAAATTATTTCCGAGAAATAATTATTATGAAGTACTAAAACTAACTTGTACACGTATATGTATCTGTTTGCGTTTAACATTATTCTATTTACAACATACGAGCGAGAATAAGGCGGGCGGCGCGTACGCAGGAATCCGGTAACAATTAGCGGCCGCCTACGGGCACACGCGCCGGTTTATGAACTTGCAACCATATAGGCCCACACTTGCCGGTGTAGTTATGGAATTATGACATGTATCTTTGCTAAAACCTAATTCATTTACAAATGAATATTATGATTTTTTCTTAGTCCGGAATAGTGGTTCCTTTGAGTAAGCCACAATTTATTAGTTGTTGTTATTATTGTTATTCAAGATTCTATGAATATACCTACCCTTTAATCATCAATTTTGGTATTTTATAAAACGTTTAGAAACGTTTTATGTTCTTGCAAAAAATTAAAAAGTAGCTCAAATGATTGTTAGTGAGGGATTCAATTCTGTGTCCGTAGCTTTAGTAGAAAACGTAGTCAGGGTAGCACTGTTCGTTCGATTACATTCAATCGATTTAGAATTTATTATTGGAAGTGAATGAAAAACAATTTGTCGTGACATTTTTCATGCGAATATAATCGTTACCAAGAATCTTAGTTTAATGGAACCAACTTTAAATGTGTATCTAATTCTTGATCGGATTGATTTCGATTTATTTATTTAGAAAAAAATAAAATAAGAAAATGCTGTTGAAATAAAATTACTTTCTACGGATTTTATCGTGGTTTATTGATATTGTTTTAATCCCGGAGTTTCGACGATAAAATAAGTACCTAAATATATCAATGTTTAGTATTCACGAAGTGTAAGAATCGTTAAATATAACCGAACCGACCATAACTTTAGTTTGTATAAATACCTGAAGAAATTG